>VHKM01000212.1:11767500-12367500 GCA_007210695.1 Neogobius melanostomus | reverse complement strand
GGCCCCGTACGCTCAGGAGGCGGCCGCGAACCTGGGCCGGGACCTGGAGCAGATGGGTTCTAAGCTCCAAGAGCAAATGGAGGACGCGCGCAAAGAGCTGGAGAAGTACGGCCAAGAGCTGGAGACCATGATGGAGCAGAACGTGGAGGACGTGAGGAACAGGATGAACTCCTACGTGCGCAAACTGAAGAAGAGGCTCAACAAGGACACGCAGGAGATCAAGAAGTAAGAGACTGGTTTGACTGGTTCAACGTGTGATTTTGTGGGAAAACGTGCACGAAATGAGCCGGGGTGTGAACAAATATGTGGGATATGACGAGGTGACAGAAACGCCTCAACTAATTTACATGGTGGTATTAAAAAAGAGGAGAGAGAGAGAGGGTCAGTGTGAGGCCGTGAGCAAAACAAGACAGAGGGACATGGGGAACACAATGCAGTAAGACATCTTTTATTTCACTATTTTTACTCTCTGCTTTACTTTTGGCATTTAAATCACCATATCTAATTTATTAATGCATGTACACTTAGCTATTTTAGTTTTAAACTCTTAACCCCCGCCTTAACCGAGCGCATTTTCTCCACTTCGGCCTTACCCAAGTCTAGAAGCTTCTGGACTGGAGCTCACAGCCTCTAGGCCAGTGTGACGCCTTAATTAAACGCTAAGACCTACAAAACTGATCGTAACTTTTTAATTGCGTACACATAATTGTGATATGTTCTTACCTGAGCTTAGACGAGTTGATACAAAGACCAAAGATGTTGTTAGCATTTGGCCTCTCCCAGTATATTCCTATGGCTCCAAACGGGGGTGAAGTTAGAAGCGACCACGCTCTTCCACTATTTTGTGGCTTTTAATTGTGTTATTTCTGCTTTTCCGGCACGTTTTTGTTGCTCTTTTGCCACGTTTTTGCTTTTAGATTTGGGTAAAGCCAAACTGGAGAAAATGTGCTCGGTTCATGAGGGGGTTAAGAGGTTAATGTCCCAAATCCTATATGTAAATGAGAGTGACATTTGATTATACTTAATTTAATTTGCCCCAAACCTACAGTATTTAGAATTTCATTTATATGCCCAACACTACTACATGGCTCATCATTACCAATTAATAACACTAGTACAACATCCTGCAGAAGTAGAAACGCAATTGGTATACAGTACACTGATAGCAACTCAAATGAAACACAATGTACTTATATGTACTTGTATAAAGAAATAAAAGGCCCTTACGATACATATTGAGCCCAAAAATATAGTGTTTATCTGTTTATTGAACGATAGTAATTATTGTGACAGGCCTACACTTCAGTCTAATTCTTGTGTATTCTCTCATACTAAAATGGCAATAGACAGTCTTTTATCTGCCTTTGAAACTCTTATGCATCCTCACTCAGTTTGTCCAAGAGTCCCACTAAAATCCGCCCACCTCTCCCTAACTTCTGTTTTTCAGACATGTCGAGGATTACTTCTCTGAGATCCAGGGCAAAGCCACCGACAACGTGAATGCGATGAAGGAGCACGTTGAGCCGCTCGTCAGTCAGATCCGGGACAACGCTCAGGACAAAATCTCCTCCATCACCGACCTCCTCAAGTCCACGTTCCAATCCCTCACCGAGGCCGTCCAGAACAAAGCCGAAGAGCTGAAAGGCCATTTCGAGAAAACCAGTGTGCACGGGACCCTGGAGGACAGGGTGGACGACTTCCGCACCTGGTTCGGCCTGTGAATGAATCGGACTCAGTCTCAATAACAGCTACAAGAATAAACAGGAGCTGACTGACACACCGGCTTTTGTAAATGTCCAATAAATCGTTTTAACACTGAACTCAGGAGTCGTGTGCTTTTTCACTACATGGTTCATTTTTCATTTCATTCCATTTATTTATTTATTTCAGGCAGAGGGCAACAAAAAAAGAATATACAACAGAAAACAAACAAAAAAAACAATCCACTTCCACCTGAAAGGGAGTGGGAAGAAGAAAACTTATTTAATCCCACCCCCAGTTCCCCATTCAGAGTTCAACAGACTCAGCTTCACTGTCACTTGTTTAAAAACTTTTTCTACAAATTATATCATGGTGGCATTACCACATGCGACAACAATTTATCACATCGCAACAAAAATGTATACCAACAATGTAAAGAAAATTTAACAATACCAACAGTGGTAATGGAGAATATACCAATAATGGTAAGGAACAAATTAAACCAACGATGGCAAGGAAACATTGAGCACTTATTAACACTATGAGACAACAGCAATTCAAATTAAAGAGCCTCATCTCTATATTTTGACCAGACCCGATGTTCATATAACAGTTTGAATCGATGGACAGTTTGGCATTGCTTGTGTTGTAAGTCCAGTTTGTTCCAGAGTTTCACTCCGCATACAGACACACAGAAACGTTTACGAGTGTTTTGAGCTCTCAGCAATGAAAAATATCCAAAACCTCACAAGTCATAAGCTCGCACTGGAGTTATAAAAAAAACATTGTAGGTTAGGCGGTAATAAATTGTTGAATGCTTTGTATAAGACTATTGCTGTACTATATTTTACAAGGTCATCAAATTTTAACAACTTTGACTGCATAAACAGATTATGAGTATGGTCTAGGACAGGGGTTCCCAAACTTTTTTGGCTGGGACCCCAAAAATTGACACATATACATCTGGGGACCCCCATTGCATAAAGTTATTGCCTCTTATGCTACTTTAGGCCAGAAAAACATCAAGTTAATATGTATTTAAACTGTTTATTTTGAATAATAATGGATTTCACTAATTATAGGCTGTTTTACACTCAAAAATATGCTAAAAACAGTAGCATTTTTCTTTTTGTTTCATCTTGAAATCATCGGCACGGTAGTACAGCGGTTAGCACTCGTGCTTCACAGCTAGAAGGTCCGGCTTCGATTCCCACCAGGGACGGGGCCTTTCTGTGTGGAGTTTGCATGTTCTCCCCGTGTCTGCGTAGGTTTCCTCCGGGTACTCCGGTTTCCCTACCACTAAAAACATGTACAATAGGTCAGGATGAATGTGAGTGTGTTTGAGAGTGCGCATGGGGGACGACGGATGGAAATTAGCCCAAGGCTACAATCCGGTGTGGCTTGTTCATTAACTTGCACTGTCCCTACCAAATAAATAAAATCTGGGACCCCCACCCTAGGCCTCGCGACCCCCACTTTGGGAACCACTGGTCTAGGAAACCAACCTTGTGGATGATCCGCATTGCTCTTTTCTGTAATATGATCAGAGGATTAATTGTGTTCTTGTAAGTATTCCCCCACACTTCAACACAATACGTAAGGTATTGGGTTAGTTCAATAGCAAATGGTCTATAAAAACTCTTACACTGTTTATATTAATTGTATTAATTAAAGTAATTAAGTAATTAATTACTTAGTACGTAATTAATTACTTAATTAATTTCTTAATTAAGTAATTAAGTGCTTTATTGTCATTGTACAAGCGTACAACGAAATAGTGTTGAGGGGTTAGTCCGCTCTGACACTGTGTGTCAACCTGACCCGCATGACCTTGGAGGTCGGGGAAACTGTAGCACTCGGAAGAACCCTGGCTGGCTGCCCTCTGATCCTCTGAAACGGTGCACCGCCTCCTGGGTTTGTCCCAGTTTCAGAGAGACCATGACTGTGCCTGGAGGGACTGTCAGGTCAGGTGTGCCTTGAAAAGAAGTATCTGACTTAAATTACCTGCCGCTCACAGTCATTTTATTGTCCTGGTTAAACTTTTGGACCTGAAGTAACCAAAACATCCATCGCAGCTTTATCCATAGACAGTGACAAAAAGGAAGATTTTTTACAGTAGTCTACTTTCAGTGTTTGCTATTTAATCTCACTCACACAAGTCCATGGGCCATATGAAAGCACTCACAGGGCCAGTTTGAGGTCCGCAGACCGCACTTTGGACATCTCAGATAGGTAGGCTGTTAGTCAAACTAACCTTAAAAACACTTCACTAAATATCTACAGCCTACCAGTTCACGGGCGAAGGTCTATTTTAATTTTAATTTTTCTCTTTTGCACCAACACGTGGGGGAACGGCGCACTGAAACCAAACTACGTCCCCCGTTATCACTCCAACCAATCAGATTCCTCCGTACTCAAACTTTGACCAATGAGATGCTACGTCTTTACTCCCGTCATCACGTTTGTCCGCCATTGTTGTTGTCATTAAAACATGCCCATCATGCTTCAGAAAGACAGAAAACATATTATAAAATGATGGATTGTTTTATACGTACGTGCTGTTGAATCTTGTCACGATGAGCGGAATCTGCAGAGAAGTAATCACGCTCCAGTTGGGCCATTATTCCAACTTTGTCGGGACTCACTGGTGGAATTTACAGGTTTGTAGAAACTAGCAGCTAAAGCTAGTAAGTGGCTATCGAAAACTGCTTTACACTTTTTTATTATCTTACTAGCACTAGCGGTCCAGATGTGATTCGGAACACGCGAATTTATGTTTTGGGTTTTTACACAGTTTTATAGTTTGGCAAAGTGAACAGGTTTAATTTGCTAAGTAATACATTCACTAGTTTTAAGATGCTTAGGATTATGAACCTACATGGTGTATATCTCGGTACTACTACATTGTTTTATGTTACAGTCGGTATCCCTTACTTTCAAAATAAGAATGACATTACTTACTTAGCCTGTACTGTTATTTTCTGTGCATTAGTCAAATTGATTGATTTTTGTGCTGTACTGAAAAAACATGGGTCCAATATACATTTTCCGCTGAATCATCTGAAATGATTTGTTTGTATTATACAGTTAATGTGTATAATTTATGGATGTTGTGTAATCTATTTTGCAGGATGCATCTCTGTCCTATGACCTGGATGCTTCTCTGGGAGATATTCACAGTGATGTTGTGTTTCGAGAAGGACAGACCTCTGGGGGCCACATCACCTACACCCCACGCCTCATCTCAATGGACCTCAAAGGTTACAAGTCCTTAAACTGAACTTCTAATCATGTCTTTCTAATGAGCAAGTTCTCTTCGTATATTAATTCTGGTTGTTTTATGACTCTTGTTACCCAGGAAGTCTTCGAACGCTGCGGAAAGAAGGAAGTCTCTATGAGTCTTGTAAAGATACTTCAGCAGTCACTTGGTGGGTGACGGTGTTATTTGATCAGCTTTGGTTTTTCAGCTTCCTTCTTACCTAAATGTCATGTTGTAATTACAGGGATGGGGATCTCCTGATGCACAAAGAAAGTCCTCCACAAAAGAACTCCTTTCTTGAGGATTTAGACAAGTTGGATGTAAGTAGTTTTTTTTAAAAGACAAATATAGACAAATGCACAATATTATTGCTAACATAAACAACATACACAACAATGTCACAACAAACACATACAAAGTTTAAAATCATGAGCTGTATTTCTGTCATTGCTTGTGCATCTTCTTCAATACACAGACTTTTAAGCCTTTCTTGTTTCCAGAAAGGGGAGATTTTAGCCAAAGCTGACTTTTCCAGCTCTCAACCTCAGTGCTCTGGTATGAAAGAATCAAATTTTATTTAAAAACATGCTACGTTCACCTTGACATCTTCAGTTTTCTCTCCCCTCCAGCAGCAGGGCCTGTGGGTGTGGACACAGTGAACAGCCAGCTCTCCAGACTTCAGAAAGGCTACAGACTCGAAGGGAGCGTCAAAGTCTGGTCTGATTTCCTCCGAATCCACCTGCATCCACGGACCCTGTCCATCATCCATCAGTACAACCATGATGGGTAAGCGTTTCAGCCACTTATGTGCCGCCATACCTGTTGTGTTCAATCTTGGTGACCTAAACGTTGCTTGACTTTTCAGAGAAGCCCATCGTTTGGAGGCGTTTGGTCAGGGCGAGGCTCTGCTGCAGCAGGGCCCAGTGCTGGAGGATCTGGAGGACAGACTGCACTTCTTTGTCGAGGAGTGTGATTATCTACAGGTGATTATGAGTCTTACTTGTTTATTACCATTTTGAGAGTGCATACTATTTCACTTTCATTAATCAAAACAGTAATTTACGTCACTATTAGTAATTCGCAATTACAATATCCAAATGTCAAACAACTAAATATTCAGTCTCCATGGAGTCTTTGTATCTTATCTTGCTAACCCTGTCGTTTAGATCTTTTCAGACATATTCTTAAAAGATTCTTCTTTAGCAGTTTAAATGCCAGTATTCTCTCAAATCTTTTCCCTGGATGTATTTCATTGTAAAAACATGAATCTCGTCAGGTGTTTGACAGTATACACGACCGTTATGTAACATTTAAGCAGGCTACTTACGGACAACTCAAAACTCAAATACTTCTTCCCTTTAACCAATATTTATGAATTCCATCCTCCAGGGCTTCCAGGTGTTTTGTGATTTGGCCAATGGCTTTTCCGGCTTGGGTTCAAAAGTCACAGAGATGCTCCAGGACTCATACAGCGAGAGGGGCATCCTGACGTGGGGGCTGGCTCCTGTCAATCACCCAAACTCAGTAAGTTGCTCAATTCCCAACTATAATGTGTGATCATTGCTTATTTGTTCTTTTCTTTGCATTTTTTATTCTTTTAAATAATTGTGGTGCCTCTCTCTGGTTAAACTCAAACACATTCATTATTGCTCTTCATATAGACTCCAATGAAGGACCTCTACCACTTGTTGAACTGCACTTTAGGCACTGTGCACATGGCCAATCACAGCTCAATGTTTTGCCCCTTGACTCTGCGCGGGGGACTGGGATTAAGGCCTACTGCCCCTGTAACCTTCCCCTACCTGAACTACAATGTAAGTGGATCTATTGTCGTTCGTCATTAAGTGTTTATTTTGACATTAAATCCACGTATTCTCGTCATTGCAGCCGTCTTTGTGGTACCACTCCAGTGCAGTCTTGGCTTTGGCTCTGGATGCCCTCACTGTGCCTTACAGACTCAGAAACAACAGCGTCCCCATGTGGCAGGTGTCGGACGCGCTGGCTGTTTCAGGGCGAAAGGTGATAATTTAGTTGTATTCAGATCATTTTAGGGTAGTTTGTGAAATACAAAGCTGGTTGAATAACAACAATAACAGTATTTTGATGTGGATATTTTGCAGACGACTATACATTTTAATTTAAAGGGCCTTTGCTTGCCAAAAATAAGCATTTTAAATAAACATTCAACATTTGAGCAGCCATGTGTTTAAAGATTATGTGTAAAACTATAGTTACAGCAATGGTTCAAGTCAAGTTATGTATAATTTAGGTATATTTAGACCCATTTGATCTTTAAGGTTACATTTTATTTGGTGGAACAGTTTTTCAATCTTTATTTTTTTACATTAAGGAAATACAATATTTTCCTTTAACCCTACCCATACATGTCTCTAACCTCCAGGTAGTAGCTGCATACGGTGCCATCCCGTTTCCGATGATGCATGGCGACTCTCTGCCCGACGCCCTGGGCCCCGCCTCCAGGTCATTGCCGTGGAAACCTCTGTCATCGTGCGCGGAGCTCGCAGACGGACGCTGCTACGGACAGTGGACGACGCTTAAGGGATACGAGGGACAGAAGCTCATCAGGTGTGGGCCTTTAAATGGGCGGCGCAGTAGTTTGTGCTCGTGCTGCATGGCTAGAAGGTCCTGGGCCATTCTGTGTGGAGTTTGCATGTTCTCCTCGTATCTGCGTACATTAGGGTGTATGAGAGGGTGGTTGGGTTTGGTGGCCTTGCTTTCGTCAGGCTACCCCAGGGCAACTGTGACTACTAAGCTTTGTGACCATGTCTGTGAAAGGGGCTATATAAATAAAGTCCTTTTCCCTGACTTTCCGTTCCCTAATGTCCTTTTCCGTTTATCTGGGCTTGGGATTGGCATCATCAATTTGTCACTTTGACTTAAGAATGTCCGTTGCAAACAACACAGTGGATTTGTACAACATTTTTAGTTAAATGTTTAATGCTTACACAATATGTAAGCATTTGGATATAGTAAATAATTAAGTAATACAAGTAATCTTTCTTTGAGATATCGTCCTGGTTACAAATTGTCCTAGGTGCACCCCGCTTAAGGCTTGTTCCCAAAGCATAAATTTCTCTCTGCCGATTTGATCAAGTAAATGTATCTCACAGAAGGAAATGGTTGAAACTCTTGGACTTTATGCTGTAATGGTAAATGATTTTGTTTTTTTGTTTATTTTCTCTCTGGCAGCTCTCTGCCTCCTGGGACTCTGCCTCCCTCCCTCTGCACTCTCTTCACAGCGGAGAAGATGTCCTGGGATCGTACCTCAGCTCCTTCTACCCCAATACGCCTCTGTAAGTCTCAACACTGGAGCCACACAGAAATGTGCTCCATAGACAAGTGCAATAACGTTTCCATTCCTCCTACAGGGCTTTGCAGCTGGTGTCCAGTCCCAGTAAACTCACCGCTCCGTTCCCTCAGATGTTCAACCCGACGCTTGATGCAAACGGCTTTTTACAGAGTCAGACGCCTCCAGCGGGCTGTAAGATATTACACTTTATCGTTTTCATACATATGTTGTGACCAGGAGGTTTTGTAGTGGAAAGAATGCCTTGAGAATTGTTGACTCATATTGATTTGTCCACTGGTAGTATTAGCATAAAAATTAGTGCATTTAATGATCCACCCGAAGACTTTGTACTATACAGTCGAGAAGCAGCCCTTGGAACTGAATTATAGGGAAATGCAACTGAATTTGTCAAAAATATGCTTTGATTTGTCAGGAAAGTTTTTTTTTTTCTCTCATGGTCTCAAGCACTTTCTTGCTGTATTGTAATTATTGAAATGGGCATTATTGTATTTGCCACATTTTAAACATGGTAACATTTGAGAGAAAGCTGAAATACTGTATGAACCGCTTAACTAATATTATACAAGAATCACATACTTTTCATAACATAATGTTGTTCATAGAGGTTTGAAAACGACAGGGTTAGCAGGTTAAATGCACAAGAGCCAAAGTAGACAGCCCTCGTACTGACTCCCACTCCACGCTCCTGTTCATATGGAAACCTCCCGTGTGCCTCCCCCTCACAGCTCCTGTCCCGCTGGTCAACTCCGCCCCGGTCCTCACGTCTCTCCAGTCCAGTCCTGGTGTCGGGTCTTGGCTCTCGGACTTGCACCGCTCCGTCAGCTTCTTCGACATCCGCCGCGTGGCCCCCAGCTTCCTCTCCCAGGGCCCGGAGGAGGCAGAGTATCTAGAGGCCCTCGAGCAGCTGAAGCTACTGTCCAGACGTTACCGTGACGACAGTGGACTGGCGACGCCGTCTTCCTCGGAGGATGATGAGGACTGACAGTTTTATGCATATGAACTGCACTGCAACCATATTGGGACTCAAAGTCTAGGAAATGCATAAAGACAAGGGATGGGGTGAAATCAAGTTACTGTAATAGGTTGCGTTCACGTTAGGGTTGGTGATGGATGAGCAACATCACGATGGAGAGCAACCATCGTGATGCCACGCCCCCTCCTGTCAGAAACACGCGCTGATCTTCTGTGGGCCTTGTAAACCTACAAACTTTGCTGGGATTGCACTGTAAATTAAATCTCAAATATAGCTAATATGCACGCTAGTTTAAGCATCCTAAGACATGATGTGTTAGCCGTAATTATTAAAATAAAGACGCAGCTGCTCTATTTCTGACGCGCGGGGCTCTCTCTCTCTCTAAAAGAAGCTGCTGTTTAACACCGCGTGGTTTCGCTTTGCTTTTCGTACGGAAACTAAACAGTTTTAAAATGCTGCGATGGATCTCACATCGGAGCTGAGAGCATGGGTTTGGATGTTCTCACGAAGGACTGAGAGGAGAGAGAGGAGGGAAAGAGGCGCGGTGCAGAGCACACAGACCGCGGCGCGTGGAGCAGTTTCAATAACGTAGGCTACGACGCAAACTTCTAAATATTGTCCCGTTCACCCACTGTTTCTTAAACATTACGTTAAAATTGAGCAAAAGCAAATAATAAGCTCTGAATTACAGCTGTATTAGTGATAAGAGCCTTGTTATTGAGGAGCAGATGACGCTCTAAATAAGTCGAGTTTTAACGCATTTCTATTGCAAAATTCGTGTTCCATGACTCTGTTCAGATCATGTTTAGTTTAGATACATTTATCCTGCAATCTCACATTTTTCCTAACATAAATCAAATTCAGCCTATATAATTCAGCCTATATATAGGCTATGTAAATTAAAAAATGCTTATATGGACGATATCATCGTCCATCACGATGGTTCACTGTAAACATCGTCAACTGCCAATTAAGGGGACATCGCCCAACCCTAGTTCATGTTATAGAATTCTATTTCAGGTGGAGGGCAGGTGCCAATACAACTCTATGGGAGAGAAACAGTTTTTGAAAGAAATTTCCAAAAAGAAATATTGTCCCAATGTTTTCTCTGACCATCAGTGATTGGATTCACAAACCTGACACGTGAATTTTATGGCTGAAAGTCCATATACTGGCCAAGATCAAGCACATGTTTTTGAATATTGACTTTTGGACGCCTTTTGTGAGGAAATAATTAGACATATGTTCATATGAACAGGAAGATATGACTTTGAACTTTGAGACAGCTTTTGTTTCATGTGAATTGGCCCAGGAATTAGAGATATTAGCAATGATTTAAGACTAAAAATCTGCATTTTGACTGTTACTATGGTTACCACCATGGAATTTTCAGTTGCCCTCCACCTCAATTTCAAACTATAGGCTCTTTTAGAATGTTGTGATGTCACCTGAACCTATTGCTTTGTAAAAACAAGCTCTTAACATTCAAATGGCGTAAAATTACAATTGTAGATCAACTGGACTAAGCTTCAGCCATATTCAAAAGCACTCAACTGTGAAGATAAGTTCTGGGCTGGTACCATTAAGGACATTTATGAGGAAGTGTTTGGACTGTAAAAGAGAAACTTAAGTAGATACTATATATGGGAAGGGTCCACAAATATAACTTGCTGTCCCTTAATTTCACCTACAGCACTCGTGCATGCGAAATTCTCAACCCCTTAGATCTGTTTAAAGTCTTTGAGTTTGTACAGTATGTAATTAATCTCATTAAAGTTTTTTGTGTGCAGATGTATTGTCTGTTGGTCACTTTATGTGCAAAAATGTGCTCATGGAACCTCCTTGTGTTGATATGGTGCAACTTATCTTACTTGTAAGATAATTAGCTACATTTAGTTTTATGTATTAAAGGCCCTATATCTTATTGTTCTTCTCGTAGTACAGCAAAGTTTGTTTTGTCCTCCTGCAGTATATCTTACACTACCAGTCGAAATTGGGTGCAGGGGTTTTGCTGGTCACTCACTACAGTGAGTATTCAAAATCCTTGGGATTAGAGGACTGCAGTCTAGAAAAGCCACCAAGAACATCCTTGAGGCCGCAGAAAAGGCCTCCCAGTGGCTGTGGATCCATGGTGCACTACTTAGACACAGGTCTAAGTAGTGATCACCCCCGGCTGGGTCGCCCGGGCGAGGTTGTCTGATGATTAAAGACCCGAAACACCCTATGACCCCGAGTTGATCACTGATGACGTGTCTAAGCATCACCGTGAGGTTTATTCGAGTTCTACAATAATTGTGGGGGAAATAAACCTGTGAATTTAATTATAAAGCCTTTGTATAAATGTAATGAATTTGCAGGCTACTTTTCTAGCATTTCTGTAACAGTGACCCTGCCAGTTGTGAAACATGCCATTTAACTGATGCTTGTTGAAAGTTAATAAGTTTTGACGTGGCTTGGACCACAAATAGGAAACAGTCGAGTAAATTATTTGTAAACCTTCATTTGTTGTCTAAGCAGAGGTTTATTTTGAAATTGCCATTTATGCCATGTTTTTTTTTTTGCTTAATCTAGATTTAAAAAAATAACATGAGGAAAAAATATGTATTTTGTGTCATGTGGGCCAGCTCTATCTAAATCTTACAGGAAAAACTAACACCACCTTCCAGAGCCTCAAGCCTTTTTATTTCGGAGCCTGAGGCAAGGCAAGTTTATTTGTACCGTGCATTTTGTACACAAGGCAACTCAATGCGCCCGAGCATTAAAAAAAAAAGAGGCGGTTTACAGAGTCAGCGAAATCACGGAAATAAAAAGTTTAATCCTTAATTTACAAAATCAGGAGAATTATAACACATTGAATTTAATCTCTCAATGTGACTTGATGATATATCTGACAGAACATAAAGCTTAATTTCTTCTCTGGATTGCTGATCAGTGCCCAGTTCAATCTTGCATTTGGAACATTGCAGACAAGAAAAAATTACAACTCTGCATCATGCAATGTAATTTTTATATCTGTTTTACTTTGATAGGCGTCAACAAATGGGATGCATTCTTTGGTCAATATTTTAAAAATATTTTCCTACCTACTGGTGTAAAATGTAAACTACAATACTTAATTTGTTAAAATTACCTCCCAAAGGTACCTGTGACGGCACAAATGAGTGGCCAATCCTGTCTTGCAGACGCCCCAGGCTGGACAAATCCAGAAGACCACTCATACAAAGGGTTTTTAGATCCACTGGACTTGGGTTCTTAGCCACTGCACTTGGCCAACACCAGTGTGCATTCTGAGAAGATTTTGGTCCATATTGCCAGGCCAGTCTGAAAAGATGATAAAATGTAATAATGACAGTCAAAACTTAATCTAAATCTGTCATGCACTACTGGCGTGTTGCTCACCTTATGTCCTCCTGAAGAATCGTGACCTGTGCCTCCAGTTTGAATGGCCTCTCATACTGGGCAGAGTGGTTCAGGCACAGGGGCTTTGTCCGAGTGCTGCTGATACGGGAGAGCATCCTCCACCACATTTTCAAAGAGCAGTGCCATCAGCTTGTCAATATAGACTGTAAACAAAGAACGAAACATTTGTCCTCACTGACTTATAAGTGTTGCACTTATTTTTTAAATGTTACATACATGAGGTAGGTTTGTTATTCAGGGATGTCACGGTGTAGTTGCCACGTTTGTACTTTGGGTGCACTGTTGCGCACCTCAGCACACCCTCGAGAGTTGTTGATTGAGACCTAGTTGCGTTTTCATTGTAATGTAAAGCAGCAATTTGCAACCTGGGAAAAATAAAAGAATCAATCTATCTCTATACACACTTTATTTGAAAACTTTCTGTATGCATTACCTGGCCAACATCCCTTTGAAGGAGAAGCCCACACTTTTTGGGGAGAATCCGGTTATCACACTGTGGAAGGCTTCAAGGCTTGATCTGTGGTACACTGGACTGATTTTCTCCACATCCTTGACAAAGTGCTGAGCTAACAGAAGGTCAGTGAGTCTCTCACATGCTGCTGTGCCTACAAAGTAAATCATTTTTAGAATGACAATGCTAACCTTAAATCTATGAAATTTACATAGAATACAATGAGTAAAGGGCCAGTAGTACTGACAACACATGCTATACTTACTTGGTTTGAGCCACTGTCTTGACCCTTCCCCAACCAGAGGCTTGTGTAGGCAACGAGGAAACAGGACGTTGTAATGCGTGTGGACATTCTGCATGTGGTTGGCCACAGAAGTCCACTTAGCGACAGCCTCTTGTCCCGAGGACGAGGTAGAAGCCGACCAGTAGAGGTGGTTCACCACAGTTTTCCTCCACAGTCCAACATCTTGGGTTCTCTTTCTTTTCGCGAGCTCATTAACTTTCTTCCCAATTCCTTGGAATTAATGTACATTACAAAATGCCCAATAACCATAATATTACACAGCAGTCACAAAATGCATACCCTTTCCCATGTGCCAAGGGTCAAAGTAGTGACTGATTTCCTTCTTTTCCTCCTTTAAAAACTTTTGCACGCCTGAGTGTCGATCCGTCACAATGGCCTTCACATTGACACCTCTCTCTTCAAGCATCGTCAGACTACGCACAAATCCCTCCTTCTCCATGCACACACCGTTTCCAACCTCATTGCTCTAATAAGAAAGAAAAGAATTCTGTGTTGTAATGCAGTTATCCCAAATTAAATATTTATGTTTTCAGTATAACTTTCAGAGTTCATTTGGTCAGACACTAGGATTAGAGATGAAAATGAAATCTTTACTTTTACTAGTAACACAAGGAACGTTACTAAGCTTATACGGATTTATGTTTTCATTGTATTGTATTACCTGCACTAGTTGGACATCCATGACTTTGTTACTTGTGAGATTCATCATTGTGTAACTGCCATATTTGGCAGAATGTCCTACAAGAATGCAAGTTGTACATTAGCTGACTTTAATTACGTCAGATAAATGTTTCTGAACTGTATTTACCAGGTGAATCAGTCCGCATGTCCCCGCCCAGTGTCACAGAGCCGCCTTCAAGAGCCTCCCTGATGACGTCATCTTGCTCAAGCTTCCACTGCGTGTTGAGCGTTGGGATGAGGAGCTTGGCCTGATGCCTATAAAAGCATCGCTCTGAAAGTCCCTGAATATTGAAGGCCCCCAGGAACTATAAAATGAAAACCAATGCTATGTAAGGGATAACATAATCCAAACTAAATATTTTTTACTGTACCTTTGAAATCTGGCTAAATGATGAGCCGGTGAAGAGCACAGCAGCACAGAGCTGAAGGTCTCCTGCTGGGATGTTGTTCACCATCGGCTGACTGGACCACTGATTGGTGAACTCACAGCGAGGACATTGTTGAGTGACCCGGAGCAGTGTGCCGATTGTCATCGTGTCCACAGTACAACGACCAGTGCAGACAGGACAAAGTCTGAAAAGCCCCAGCAGTTGGTCCTCATGAACAATATATTTTTTGTCCTTGTGTGGAGGGACTTCAGTGGGAAGGCTATATAAAAGAAAGGCATATTTAATCCCTCAAATTCTAGGACGCTGTAGTTTTTTTCCTAATTACCAAGCTAGATTTACTTTTTTACCTTGAACAGTTCCCAGTGCTCCCACGGTCATCTAGATGGAAGCTGGGGTCAGACACCGACACCTCACACCTTTTCCTTTTCAGAGGTCTAGAGGCTGCTCTGAGACTTTCAGGAAGAGGGATTTCCATCAAGTTCCCAGTCCCACAACCTACGCTGCTGTCAGGGGCTTGAATATCTGTGCAAAACAAACAGGTTTAAAATGGCAGTAATTATCAGTTACACAACTTGTGTCTAACTAGATCAAAAACCAAAAGAATAGATGGTTTTATTCATAAAATGACCGTACTGTATAAAGAATGATGAAGAGACATCACCTTTGCTTTGCCTGTTCACATTGGCCTGGACACATGCCTGCCTTTCAATGACTGGATCAGACTGGCAGCCAATTTCTCTGGTCATTTTTGGCTGAAAACATGAAAATAAACAATATTAATAAAATGTACACAATGGTAGTAGGGTAATGTGTTAAATTTCCTTGGTACATTTAATTTAATACGTCTAATCTGATCAATCTGATCAGTGAACTTGAGCCAAGATGAGGATCCCAGCACATAGAAACCCGAGCGCAACAAGATGCGTCTAATGAGCTGTGGGGCTTTGGCGACTAAATCATATGAAACATGAGGTCATCATGCTCAAGGTACAAAACTCACAGCCCGTTAATGCAAGTGCCAACGGGTGCTAGTCGCAGAGCCGGTTTTTCCTATACGCAGATTACGCAAGGTGCGTAGGGCCCCACTGCTGCAAGGGCCCTGCATCTCAGTCAAATCGCGCCGTTGTTTCACTGATTAATGAGCGTTGTTACGGTGACAGGCTGTTTGACAGGCAGCACTCACTCAAGGCAAGGCAAGGCAAGTTTATTTGTAGAGCACAATTCATACACGAGGCAATTCAAAGTGCTTCACAGTTGCAGAAAAAATTACAAGAAAACAGTTAAAATCAATCAATAAAACAACAACACAAAGTTAATCAATTACAGTAAAAGTCAAGAGTGCAGATAAAATACTTTCAGTTTTCATATGCACGGGTAAAAAGAGCTGTTTTCAGCCTGGATTTGAACTCACTCTCCGCCTACTTTGCCACATACAACACCGAAATGGAGCAGTCTGCTGAAGAGGATGAGCAGGAGAGACCTACCGCCTTCCCCTGTCACTCCCAAGTTCCCAACGCGTGAGCGTCTCTCCGCTCGCGTCTCCACTCGGGCCGTCTCCCGGTGTTCGCCTCATGCTCGCATCCCGCGCGGCTTTCCCGTCCCCCGGCCTGGGCGCTGCTCGCCTAATGTTTGCTCTGCTCGGACTGGGCAACTATCTTGTTGTTTTTCGAGTACTGTAGAGTATCAGGCCAGTAGTTTGGTGAATAGATTGGTTTCTCAAGAAAGACAGCACGCAAAGTGTTCCCTCATTCGACACGAAGAGTTCACTGGCACTTTTCCATCAGGGTTTTTTTTGTTCATAAAATTCTCAATGCATGCAACTATAAGTTTCTGGAAACTGCACTTTTTATAATTCACCCACAGATGCGCGGTGTACAGAGGTGAGCAGTAGGCTTGAAACAGAGTTAGTTTCACCTGTACAGAGCAGGAGGAGAATTTCCGAGACAGAATGTTTGCTTGTGCATAAAACATCCGGCACTGACGGTAAATGCCTCATCTGTTAAACGATCAGTTATGATGTGGCCAAGGTACATGACAACATCACACACATTCAAGATGTTCCCTGAGAGCTTAAAGTCTGTCCTCCTTTGTCCGACATATCATAATGACACTTTTAATTTGTATTTCACATCCTGCAGTGAATAGAAGAGAGAAAAAGCCAAAAAGCATAAAACAAATAACTGTCTATCTGATTCTCAGTGGTAAGATAAAAATATAACCATCAGGTGCAGGTTTCAGTTAGTTTTAAAGTCAGTGGTTCCCAAACCGGGTCAGTGACCTTTTAGCATTTTAAAAAGTGGGGGGAAATAGACTAGTGGTGTCTTAAACTCCAGTCTGACAGTGGCTTAGTGGTTAGTGGTTGTCACACAGTGGAGCAGGGCCCAAATTGAGGTTATGTTCCACTTCTGCCCTGCACTACTGCACAGTGGAACTGTTTTTGTCCATAAATGGGTTCGCTCTTCATCAATAGCCATGGGATGCGAACTATAGGGCCCCCGAGTGGATTTTTGCTTAGGGCCCCAGAAGGGCCAGCACCGGCTCTGGCTAGTCGTAATGCCTCACTGCCTGAATGCCCCGGTCCGAATAACTCACTGAGTAGTCTGAATGCCCCGGTCTTATTACCCTAGAACAGCCATTCCCAAAGTCCGGAACATCGCGCCCCCCTTGTCGATCCAAAATTTTCTCGGGGCCCCAACTGAAAATAATTTATCCTATTCATTGGAATTTTCTTATTGTTTTACAGCTAAAATTACATAAAAAGCAACATCTAGCAATGAGTGGAGTTTAAAACTGGTTTCAAGTAAATACATTTTAGAAAATAAAAATATTTTTCAATGTACTTGTTTTCTAGACAAGCTTTTTGGGGCCCCCCTATAGTGTCTCCAAGGCCCTCCAAGGGGCCCCGGACCCCACTTTGGGAACCACTGCCCTAGAAGATACTAAATTGTAGTGTATTTGCTATAAACTGTAATATAATTCAAATAAATTATATTTGATTCTAAGTACATTTTTCTATAAATACACTAAAAGATACTAAATTAATAGCGGGCCACGCCCTCCGTAAAGGGATAATTAGCGAGAGTTCTCTTCTGGCCCAGTACTGGTTCATACACTGCAAATCTAATGCAATTATGAATTACGCAGGCTTATAAAGAATTGCAGGCTTACGAAAATGTCAACAAAGCTGTCTCTAAATGCAGGACATTATCTAAAGAAAAACTGGTAACGCTTTAGAATACAGCCCGCGAGTTCCAGGTGTAAGTACGGGTAACAAGAAAGTAATTACACATGTAAGTACAGGTACTCTTACAATATGTAACAAGGGGAACAATGTGTAACAAGGCAGTAGAAAGTGTAACAAGGCGGAACAATGTGTAACAAGGCAGTACAACGTGTAACTACGTGTAACTACGTGTAACTACGTGTCAAGGTGTACTAAAGGTATTCTAAGAGCAATTAATGGTGCTGAGCTATCACATAGTTGTAGCAAAAGGGAATGTGGTATTATTAATAGTGCATTAATTTTAATGTTGCAAGACAACAGTATTACTGTTGTGAAAGTGAAGACATGACTCTCACTTCATTTTACAGCCTGTGCTGTCCTGTACACATTAGTTACAGTATTCATGCACATTGATAACATGGTCATTTTCCTTGTTTTGCTGTATTTTGGAGTCATGTCTTCACTTTCACAACAGTAATACTGTTGTGAAAGTATGTGATAGCTCAGCACCATTAATTGCTCCGTTTCATTCATACTGTATTGGCTTGGCGGTTTTGTTGTGATTGTATGATGTCCTTTTGAATGAAATAAATAAGTAAAAAATGAAAAAGATTACCATTACTACACCTTGACACGTAGTTACACGTTGTACTACCTTGTAACACATTGTTCCGCCTTGTTACACATTGTTCCCCCTTGTAACACTTTGTACTGCCTTGTTCCCCCTTGTTACACATTGTAAGAGTACCTGTACTTACATGTGTAATTACTTTCTTGTTACCCGTACTTACACCTGGAACTCGCGGGCTGTATTCTAAAGTGTTACCGAAAAACTACATGTACAATACAAACCAACCACCAGGCCTACAAGGATGTTTTATTTGTAAGTAAAGTAAAGTAAAGTAAAGTAAAGTAAAGTAAAGTAAAGTAAAGTACATACAAAATTTGTCCAATCACAAATCAGAACAAAACAAGGATTCATGCTCTGAAAACAAAGTTTATTCTGCACCGACCGCACAGCTCGGTGTCAGAGGGACGTCAGGACACGTGCCCTATCGAAATTCCACATGTACTTGTCTGTGCACCACTACTACAGACAGAAAAGACCAGGATAGACTGAACCAAGTGCCTCTTACACTGCAGCTACAATCATCCAGATCATCATTATTTGTAGTAGGCTGTTTGTTTGTTTTCTCACCTCAAATTGGCGCGTGAAATCTTCGTGTTGGTGGGGCTGGGGCAGCAGTGTCGGTGGCTTTTGGCTCAGTCGTGGGAGAGCGAGGGTAGGGACTGCCTCATTCTTCAAACGAAGCACCTTAGCAAACCCCAGATCAAACTCCATGGTGTTGGCGAAGGAATCACGTGTAAAATGCTGGTTGCAAACTCCAGCGCGAGGCGGGAGATCGCAGTTTTCTCCCAGGCCAATGACGCGCAACCACTGGCGCCTAATCTCCAAGTCCTGTGGAAAGTAATGTAAACCTACAGAACAATGGCAACCGACTACACTACAGTATCTCCCCATTCTAACAGACAAGATTATGACAAACGCTATATTGCACAACACTAGATACAAAGGCAAAAAAACTACTACAGCTAAATCTAACACCCAACTACAAAAAGTCTGACGTCGGCGCCCTCTGGTTATCATCAGAGCCCACAGGAAACAGGAAACCAACAGGACAGCATGTAGTGCACTCGATCACCTGCAGATGGCGCCACACAGACAGTGGCGTAGCAAGGGTACGAGGGGGCCCCAAGCAGGAATGTCAGTAGGGGGCCCTCTGGTGGCCGTTTTGTGTTCTGCAATGGGGCGAGGAGGAGGGACAATGATATTTGTTTGCCAAGCAATGAAGGCTAATAAAAGAAGGCACTTCAGAGACATACAACTACAGTAACTTATTACACTCCTGTCTTGCTCTCCTTCTTCTTATTTCTCCTTTTCTTTCGTTCTTGCTGCCAGAGGCATCACTTCTCTTCATTTTGGAGGAGATGCGTAACTGCTCTGTTTACACCAACACGTGGGTTTGCGCTGTCTCTCTCTCTCTCTCCTTCCCCTCTGAGAAGCAGGTGGGGGAGGGGCGCTCATGGGGCTCTTTCAGGGAGTATGCGACGGACAACTGTCGTTGCACCTTGTCAATGCTGGTGCAGTGACTTCATTCTCTTGGTCATTTCTGTCAAATCTGTTGGCCCTCTGGGGCCCCTGCTGGCTTGGGGGCCCCAGGCAGCTGCCTGCCTTGCCTTATGGCAAACTACGCCTCTGCACACAGACAGTTTTGGACACAAAGGTATTTTAACAATGATGCACTAAACTTAGGGTGACCAGACGTCCCAGTTTACCCGGGACAGCCCCAGTTTTGAGTCCTCTGTCCCATGTCCCCACACATTCCTCCAAAACCATTCATTTGTCCCAGTTTTACACAGGATCTGTCCCAAGTGTCCCAGTTTTTTGGCCAATATGATCCACAAAGTAACAAACTTCGCTTGAAAATTCATGTCTTTGGGCCACGCAAATGTCCATTAACAAGTAGAAACCAATAAAGAAAAATATCAAGTCTATCATGTTAATGCTGATTGGTGCCTGGTGTAAGACATTAACAAGCAGATTTACCATTTAGCGCGGGAAAAACAGTCAATAAATGGCTCCCTGGTTGACCATGCAACTAAATCCCAAATAGTGTCCCAGTTTTTTTAGTCAGAAAATCTGGTCACCCGAACTAAACTGTCAAAAATGACTGAGATGCGTGACAACACTACTATTCACCCATTTATACAGTTTATCAGCAAAAATAAGTTAATTTGGGGGTTATTTTCTCTTTAAAGTGCATATGACATGCTTTAGAGCAGGGGTGTCCAAAGTGCGGCCCATGGGCCAAATGCAGCCCTCAGACCAATTCGTGGTGGCCCTCAAGCTTCTTGTTGAATTGGCACACATGTCCTGAGAAAGTATGTTTTACTCCAAGTTTCATAATTTCCACACAATTCAAACCTCAAAAAACAGACAGAGCTAAATATTGATGTGGTTGCTACCTCACTAAAATATACCCCGGTGAATGTTTCACTGCACTGACCGAGCTGTGGCCCTCCATGCCATATACACCTCGAAATGCAGCCCTCGATGAAAAGTTTTATTGTATTCGTTAGAGAACATGCTTATTTAGAAGGATAACCTCAGTTGCATAATTATTTTATTTCAGTGAAGCAATTTTGATGAAGTGATGTTGGGCAGAAAAGTTTTTTTTTTTTTTTTAAGATGACAGGAAGTGACATAGATAAAAGTAAAGTTCCATAGCAGTTTGACTCACTCGTTTCCCACTGACATGTTTGGCATGGCAACAGTTTAGTTTAAAATAGTTTGCCTTCAATGTCACTTCCTGTCATTATTCAATAAGGATGTGAAACTATAAACTACAAAAATGGCCAAACTAAGAAAAGCTGGGTACTCTTTAGCAAAATCTTGAATATAATTGCGTTAATGTTTTACCAAAAATTGTAATGTGTTATATGCACTTTAAATCTTGATTAGAAGATGAATAACCACAGACAGTCACAAATCCTCAACAGGCATTTTAATATGAAACTAAACATTAACAAGAACTTTCACAGAGGTGGAAAAAATGTGGCATTGTTCCTGTCGTTTTATCTAAGAGAACACTTAGTTGTGGGATAAAAAAAAAAAGGGGGGCTAAAATACAGTATTTCAAACTTATAAAACAGAGATTGCACTTCATTTCTATATAAACACTATGAAGGTTAACTGACAATGTAAAAATATAGCTGAAGTAATTGTGTGATGGTGGGCGCATAAAAGACAGGGGATTTTCTACGGCTATTTATCAAAAAACGAGAGGGGTTTGGAACCAGGGGTAAAAGAAGGCTGGGACAGAAGTTTGGGACCGTCCCAAATCCAGCCTAAGATCGGGAGCGAGACCTGGACAGAGACCTGGATTTGGATCGTGACACAGAGCGGGAGGGAGACCGTGAGACAGAGCGCCGTTTGCCGTTAGTGGGAGAAGGAGAGCGGGATTTTGACATGGACTTGGATCTGGATTTAGACCTGGCTCTTGACTTGGACTTGACTGGGGAGCGCGATCGGGAGCGGGACGTTCTGTCTCCATCAGCCCCCTCCGTGTCACTCCTGGGGGCGTCACGACCCTCAGAGCCCGACTTCTTGGGGCGGTCTTTGGTCCCCGATTTAGACCTGGACTTGGACCTGGACTTTGATCGGGATGGGGAGCGGGAGACGTCCTTCTTGTTCTTCTTCGCCTCCTTTTTGCTCTTCTTGGGTTTGGAGCTGTGGCTGCGGCTGCGGCTGCGACTCCGGCTTTGATCTTTGTTCTTCTGGCTGCGCTCCTCATCCTCCTTCTTACCTTTAGCTTTGCCCTTTTTGCTCCGAGAACGGCTGCGTGATCGAGACGCCGCCGCTCTGTGTAGTAGACAGAGGAGTATTAGGGATAAAGACCATCAATCCAAACATACATATGAGCAACTATTAAAAAAAATATATAATCTATTTAATTTCCACAAGTTGGAGCCACGGTCACTTAATTTAGATTTGCCAATCGGTCTATACAGGAATGTTTTTAGGTTTACAAATAGGAACTTAAGACGAGACACTGCAGGTGAATAGGGGAAAAAAGAGGGGTATTATGCTTTTTTCAATCACATAGCACCAGTCTATAGCATACTACAATGATGACGTAACCTTCTGTTGGTCTGTATATGCAGTAAATTAAAATAACTGCCTTGAATAAAATTGCTCTCTCAAAATGGCTGTACTGAACATCTTGAAATAGGCCTCTGTCTCTTTAAGAAGCTTTCCGACACGCCCCCTTCAGCACACTGCTGTGGCATCTAAACAACACTACTGTGCGGGGAGGGGGCTCTGCTGAGCTGAGGAGCAGTGGTTGGTGGCTTGGCTGGTGACAAAAGGTCCAGAGGCGTCTCCAGGAGGTGGGGCGTTCCTAGGAGGACTGAGGCATAGCTACACCTAAAATGGCTGCCGTCTAAGTTTTTACGGATTACTCAAAAATATGTGAATGAGCCAATGCAACACTCCAGGCATGTGTTTAATGAGGGAATGACATAATAACATGATATAAAGCTTGAAAAAGTCGATTTTACATAATACCCCCACTTTAACAAAAATGTATTGCAATTTTTATGTTTTCATATAAAAATAAGGCATTTTGTGCATGAAAATGGCCAAAATTGCCTATATTTTCAGCGACAAAATCTAAATAGTGGACAGACCCAGATTCAAATTTATGGTTTTATTTTATTGACATTAGTAACAAAGATTTTTTCAGAGGGGATTTTGGCCATCTTGTTTAGTTTTTGAAAAAACTAATCATAAAGGGGAAAAAATAAATAATCTATAAAAACTCAAATTCCACCTTATTTTTTTTTTGGGTTCACAGCTGAATAAATCAGTCTTGGAATTAGATATGAAAAAAATCCCTCTGAGAAAAAACTTTAAAATCTAGTTATGCTCAAGGCTGGAAAGTTTGGAGTCCGTAGAAGCCAAGGAAGACGAACTGGCTGTAAAGCACAGCTAATGGGGATCCTAATAAACTAAACTATAAGGGCTCACGAGTTGCATGAGTGGAGGAAAAACCTCATTTAGAGAAAACCGGCCCTGAAGTTGTGTACCGAGTGCGCTGCACCTGTCTTCGCTGTTCCGTATCTGCTGGCTCCCAGAAGGAGGAGCTAAAAAGGTTGGAGACCCTTATTGCTAAACGGTAGCCTTGACAATAGATGTACCTGGATCGTGAGCGACTGCGGCTGCTGCTCATGCTGCGACTTCTGCTTTTGCGGGATCGGCGGCTCCTGGAACGAGACCTGAACAACAGTTAATCTGCCCTGTTCACGCCATAAAGACATTTAAGAGCGCAATAAAAATCAATAGAGACTTGAGCTCTAACCTGGATCGACTGCGGCTGCGCGAGTAGGAGCGGCGGCGTCTGGCTCCGGGGCGATCTTCAATGAGGCGGATCTTTCGACCATTCACCTCTGTCCCGTCCAGTTTTTCCAAAGCTCTCTTCATGTCAGCGTAAAGCCTGAACTCGATCACCCCCTCATTCTTACGGCCCTTATGGGTGTCTGCGTATGTCACCTCTCCCGCCTGACGCATGTAATCCTGAGACGACACAGAGAGTGGAGTTAAAATACATTGACCCCCCCACACAACTCTCTTCAGAATCATTTTTACTTGGTACTAATGCTGAGAGGTTTTATTTATTAATTTCTGAAAAGCAACAAAGCGCAGACCAGAAGACAATGCTCAACACTTTAAAGTTTTTCCCTCTGTGCTACCGACTACCTCAAGCGACAAACACACATCTAATTGCTTCACCTTCAGGTCTTGCCAGCTACAGCGGCTCGAAAGGTTTTCAACAATAAGCCGGTAATCGGTCCTGATCGGAGGTCCATATCGGTCTCTTCCCCAACGGCCATATCCACCTTTTAAATGGAAGAAGGAAGGACAGACAAAATGAGGACAAGAAAGGAATACATGGGGATAACTGATATAAACTAACACTCTATCTACTAGTCTTATAAAATATGCTGGTCTAAAAATCACTTTGAAAAAGATAAATAGAAAATAAAGTTCTATGCCTAAAGTATTATTAGCTGGATTATGTGTTAATTACATTTGCTAATGTCAAGACTACTTCAGTGATAAAACGAATAAAAAATTAAAAAACTGTTTGAGGATGTACTTACGTCAAACTAAAAATATACTATTAATGTTTAAATATGATTTAAATGACTATTACAGAAACATGTAGTGCTTCAGACTGAACCCACACTGATCCTAACCCTTGGCATCCTCACCACCCGGCCTGGGCCTAATGGCAAAAGCGGTCTTCATTCACAATGGCTCTGGCTTTTATGGCTCTGCCCAGGGGCCCACAATGGTCAAACCACACTCTTGGAAAGGGGGGACACCATGGCCAGCAATAGGGGCAGGCAGTCAGCCAAGGACTCTTTCAATTAAAACATTGAGGTGCTTTGTTAAATCTTTAGCCTTAAAATTCACAATCATTCATAAAATATTTACAGAAACATTTAATGTAATAAATATTTAGCAAACGTTTTCAGTCAATAACCATTTACTTCATTTAAATTTAAAATACAATTTCATTTAAATTCTAAATTCAAAGACACATCTTTGCCAGGTTCAATGGTGGGTAAAGTGTAGGCAACTTTTCATTAAAATAAATATGAAGACACTGCTGTCAGTTTGGAGTAGCAGACGAGCAGCACCACAAAAGCTATGCATGTTGCTGGGTCTAAAGATTTATAAAAGTTACAAAGAAGGTAGGCATGTCGGACATAGCACCTGTTGTGCTGCTAGATCGGTTTCTCCAAATCTTAAAACTAAAGAACTTGGAGCCGATTGGAAGGAGCTGGTGGAATCTGATTACAATGTTTATGAACTCGCGTACAAGTTGCCTTCATATTTGCCACCAAAGACCTGTGTGGTCCCTCATTATAATTATTACATTTCATATAATTGACGGAAGAGATCTCAGACACTTACTGCTTCCCCTGGCTCCGCTGCCGCCGCCGCCGCCTCCTCCTCCTCCTCCCCCGCCTCCTCCTCCTCCTCCTCCACGGTCGCCTCCGCCGCCCCCGTATCCCCCTCCTCCCCTCCCCCTCCTCCATCCCGTCGAGGGCCTTTGGTGTGCTCCACGATCACCCGCTCCCCACACAGCTCCTTCCCATTGAGATCATACACAGCATCATCAGCATCCCGTGGGTCATCAAACTCTACAAACCCATACCTAAAACAGAACAAAGAGGCAGATGAAGAAGTCAAAATGGAAACATCATGCTTGCAGCTAACAAAGATAACAAACAAGGACTTCATTAATAATTATGCGTGCTCCGCTTGCTTGCAAGATGCTCATTAGATAGCGTTCACGTGATAACAATCCAGATCACTACTGTGACGGTGACAAATAATAACTTCATGTGTGTCAATAATAGTTGTTTGTGGGGTGGGCCATTGGTAAGGAAATGAAACGATCTTGTAGGAAGTGTTACATGCAATTACCATTGTATTATTTCAGCAAGGCACTAGGATAAAAGCTCATTAGAATAACACGGACATTGCCACGTCTCGTGTTAGCTGCTGCAAACGACTACCTCAGTCACACAATGGAAGCTAAGCTAACCTAGCCTTAAACAGAAAAGTTAAATATTCTGAGGTCTTCACGCTGTTTTGTAGAGCATTTAGAACATTGTAACGAGATAAATGATCCGCTGCAACATAGCAAATACTATGAGGTCACAATTTGCTTTCGTGGTCTGAGGTTTTGCAGCGCGTGAGTTAGCATTGTTAGCATTAGCAGCAAGGCCGAGGAAGACTGCGTGGCCACCGCTTCAGAAAAACAGCCATATCTTACCCGTTTTTTAAATCGACCTCCAGAATCTTTCCGTAGCCTTTGAAAAACCTCTCCACGTCCTTCTCCCTTGCCCTGTAGCTCAACCTGCCCACGTAAAGTCGAGACATGATGATGCTCGCACTCTCAATGAAACAACGGTGCTCTGCTACAAAAAGCACCGTCCGCTGCAGAGGGACGTGACGTAGGGGAAGTTGCTAAGGCCAAGATGGCGGCATTTATATTTGTAAGCGGAGTAGCCCCAATATCCTCTTTGTTTTATTAACTTTTGGGGTGCGCCCTGGCTGTTTTTTCAAAGAATCCTCTCCAGATAAAAGAACAAAGATGTCTGACGGCATGAAGGCGGAAGATCTGTTTGACAGCATCTTTATGGCGGATGAAAGGTTTCGTGGAGAGGGATACAGAGAGGGCTATGAGAGAGGGGCGAACAGGGGTCTACAGGAGGGCCACAGACACGGGGCGCTGCACGGGGCCAAGCTCTCCGCCGAGGTTTCCTTTTACTCTGGGTTTGCCCACACGTGGATATGTCTCCTCCAGAACAGCACATCGCCCAAATCCAGAAAGCGCGTGAAAGCTGCAGAATCCTTTCCAGAATTTTTTGGAGTAAGAACATGTCCAAAAAAAATGTTGTACTGTCTCTGGATGATCTCCACAAAAAGAACAGTTCACATCAATGTCCCTTTTGAACTTTGTCATAAAAAAATTAACTGGATAATATTTATGGATGATTTTGTACGAAACCCCTTTCACCTTGTTTGTTATCAGAAATTTGTTGGGAAGTGACCATACCTTTTTCCATAAAATATCCTACAAATTGGGCCCAATATGATACAACATGGGGAGTAGATACAAGCTCTTTCTGAAATAAAGCACGAATATTCTTATTACAGTTTTTGTGATGTGTAAAACATATTTTTCCTATTTGAGAATTTAGTGCATTGGGGAGAGAAACAGGTACTTGTAAAGGCAAATACGCACTTCTATACAGCGTGATAACTCCAGCAGGGATTGCATCGAAAAGTATAGCGTATTGTTTAGGCGTAACTGGAAATTGATAAGTGGTTAAGAATTCTGAGTAAGACATCAGTTGTCCACTGCTGTTAAAAAGTTGAGTTACCAAGACAATCTGTTTCTCTATCCAATTATTAAAGTATAACGATTTATTTTTGTATAGAATGTTTTCATTGTTCCAAATTATATATTTATGGGGTGAGAAGTTATGTTTATATATTAAGGTCCATGCTAATAATACTTGTTTGTGGAATAAGAGCGTAAAACTTACGCTATACATGTGTTTCCAATGACATCACGCATAGTTCCGGCCGCCATTTTGAATACCGAAGTAGAATTCTGCAGTACTACAACATGTAACAATATCTCTACTCAGGATGAAAATGAAAGACAACTGATTGACAGAGGCACTTCTATGTCCTCGTAATCAATGATCAAGAAGATAACAGTAAAAACACGGCCCCAGAGACGCGTTTATATGATATAACCAACAAATGTGGCACGGACGTACAGACTGTTGAGCTACAGCAGGATTTTCTAGAGATCTGCGTCACGCCTCAGACTAACTGAACACATCAAAGAGGAAACAGAAAACCTTTCTCTGTGAATTTTACAACAGAGTCTCAGCTGCTCAAGATGTTAGCATGCTACCGGTTAGCAGTTGATTCCCCAATCAACTGTCAATCGCTACAACACGATAAACACGTGTGGCTCACATCTATGAACACTGAGGAAATACTACAGTAATAGTTAGGGCTTTCTCTTGAAGCTGTTGAAGCTAAATGCTAACTGATAGCATGCTAACGTCTTGAGCAGCTTAAACACTGACTCACTGGTTTCTTCCCATAAACCTGGGGCTGTGTTTTTACTGTTTTCTTCTTGAGCAATGATTACGAGTACATAAAAATGCCACTGTCATTCATTTGTCTTTCATTTTCATCCTGAGTAGAGTTATTGTTACATGTTGTAGTACTGCAGAATTCTACTTTGGTATTCAAAATGGCCACCATAACAACAAAAGTCACATGACTGAAAGGCATGTATACTTTCATTTATTCTTTTTTTAGTGGCCTACACTTACAAGGTCCATATAGAATTGAAAGAAAACGGCAAAATGAGACAATTAGTACATTGATTATCCAAACAGTCTCTGCATTCAATATGCCCTCAACTCAGCTGAGGTTTAGTCCACCTGTATTATGGTGTTCTCAGACTCCAGTCTGCGTAAATGTAAATGTTATGTGTCTCAACAGTGCCTCACAGGTGGGAATGCGAGCGTCCACAAACAACTGGCTGGCATTGTGCCACCTGGGCACCTTCATCAACAGCCTGTCATTATAGGCCACAGTCAGTCAGGCGCAATCATTAGTTGGACGTGACTCTGAATTTAGTCTCCAAGCTGAATTCACGCCTAGGCCTCATTTAATTTTATGTCATTTTTACGGCACGATTAAGTCCCTGAGAAATCAGTCACACAGCGAAGCTAAGAATACTCAACACTGATTAGTACATTAATTATTAGCTTAATGTGACTGTGTTTTCACACAAAGTTCTGAATATGAAAAACACATTTAGCATAACCTTTTTAGTTTTTTCATAATTTTATTATAAGCAAAAGCAATGAACAATTTAATAAAACTCTTCATAGTTATTTTGGTTTCATATGGCAGGTCAATAATTATTCAGTCAAACAATTACTTCATCAAATGTGTAGATTATGTAATAAACTTTACAGGTCAGTGTCAGAACTATATTAACCCTGTTATCAGAGTTAAAATCCATTGTGCACATTTAAAATTTAAAGAACTTGAGGACTACAGACATTTTTAATGAGACATTGAGGTTGTGGGCTGTGTCTCACAACATTCTCTTGCAAGTGTCTTTGTATCAATCCAGAAGGATGATGTGTGCCTTTATGTGCTTTCCATCTGTTTTTGTGCAAAGTTGATTAGAACAACAACTTACATTTTACAAATAACTTTGGCTGAACATCCAACATTTAGACAAAACACACACTTATAAAAAGCAGGCAGTGGCGTATGCTGTGATAACACTGCATCGTCCTGATAGAAATCCAAAGATAAGAAAAACGCAATAAACAAATGGCACAAAATTTGCAAATAAATAACAATGTTGATAAACCTCCCAGGAGGAACTCGTAAGTCTCTAAACAAGCTTATTCTTGTCGTTTGGGAAATTAGTGCTTCTTTTATGGTAGAAAGGCATCATCCACTTCCTCGTCCTTTGGTCCTGGGTCACTCTGGCAGCGGGACATCGACAGATTGTCAGAGTCTTCTTCTGTGACCTGATTGGTCGGTTTTGGCTGTGCTGCTGTCTGATTGGTCGATTGGGGCGCCTCACTTGGGTCAAAGACATCGTCTGGACCGAGGAACAGATGGGACATCCCTTCAGATCTACTCCTGATGGGACTCTCGCTTTCGTCGTAAGTGTAAACTTTGTGTTCTATAATCACAACAAAATAAATAAATGTATAGTTATTGGTAGTTAAAATTAAATACAAATTGTACATGTGGAAATATTGTATTTATTGTATTTTTAACCAAACTACCAATGATCTTGATGAACCTTGCAAGTCATACTATAATGATGATTCTGTATTTTAAAGTGGACATAAGCAACATTGACATTTATGTTTTAAGATGTAAAATAATGTCTATGTAAAGAAAAGGAGTGAGAGGTCATGATTTCCCTTTGGCCTGGAGTGCTCTCAGCAGGCAGAAGTGGGACTGACATGTTATAAGACTCAAAACAAGCCATCACTTTAGGTAACGGCATTATTGTGGCGCCACAGTAGGCTAAGGCAAGGGGGTTCGAACACTGAAGACGCACAGGGCGCACGCAGAACAATTGCAACAGGTTACGAGGTTTATTTGCTCCAGACCGTGGCATAGGAGAAAACAGGCATTTACCTAGATAGTCCGGTTCACCGTGTAATGTCGCCAGACTTTTGTGGAGAGTATCAAAACTGTACATTTTTGAAAACTTTATTCAATAAGCAATCAGAAAAACAATGGTTCCATTTGCTTTAATGTGTACGAATCTGAACAAACATTTATATGGGGAGTAAAAAAATGTAGTTTGGCGGAAATTTACAAAATTTGGTCGTTCCATTAAAAAAAATCTATGAAACCCTTGAGTTACCGTAGCGATGACCAAAACTTCCCATTTACTCTAATTGAAAAATGGTATAATTGCACAATTTTACTAAATGACAAGGGCAAATGGAAACATTGTTTTTCTCATTGCTTATACCATAAGGTTTCTAAAAATATATAGTTTTCATACACTCCACGAAAATCCCACAACAGTGGAAATCTAAACATAGTGAATGCCAAACGATATCTCAATAAGACAGAGCAAATCTTTCTTGTGATGTGAAATAACGACTCCCCTCCCCCAAGCTCACCCCACCCCCATGATGCAGGCCCAGCACAAACACTACACACAGCTCAGGTGAGCGCGCGCACTAATGTGTAAACCCCTCCCATGATGCCACCAATCACCGTAGCGCAGAAGTGCCAGACACTAAGCACGTGCACGTACCCACTCACACGGCCATTCATTCAGAAAGAGGGAAAACCACCAAAACCCAGGCGTTAGTAAAGTCATGGTGCACTTTAAACATACTAGAACTGTGTGATCCCTCTATGGCGAAATAAAAGCCCTGGAACTAGTGCTTTTGCAATAAAAAACAAAAGAAACTACTAAACCAGATAGGATTAAACCAAACAGCACGAATGAAGCGAAGCACTAATTTAGGAAGGTTTTTGCAGAACATGATTTGACTGACACTCAGCCCTAAGCACAGTTTAGACCAAGTTAAAGCTGCCTTAAGCGATGTCTTTTTGATTTTTTCATCAGTAGGTAGAGTAGTGAACTCTGCTCTGCTCCACCAGCTCACGCTGTGAGGCGAGGGCATGGATCTATTATAATAAACGGGTTAGGGAGGTGCGAGGTGCAGCGCCAGTCTCCTTCTGCTGTTTGTGAGTGTGGCGCATCTAGAGGCGCTTATTGGTCATGCATTGGTGCCGGACCAAAACGGGATCACTTAGAGCAGCTTTAAGTGAAGGAAGTGGTTCAGACCTGGTTCAAAGTTGACTTTTCTCACTGAGGGTCTTTCCTGGGGTTTTGCTGGGACGGTGAGGTAGTGGCTCATCTGTGGAAAAAAAATATATAGGAAACTAAATATTTCACACAGCTTCAGTATAACAGAAAAAGCCACACTGCAGAACACTCCAGGTTATTTGTCGCTATGTCCCAAATGCAACTCATAAATTGTTGGTAAAGAAAAAACCTCCCTGTTACAAATGTTGAGTTAAACAAATGCTAATTTTTGAATAGGTTATAACAAAATCATGTGGAACAGGTGAAGTTAACCTCTCAACCCCCACCTTAACCAAGCACATTTTCTCCAGTTCAGCTTTACCCAAATCTAAAAGCTTCTTGACTAGAGCTCACAGCCTATAGGTCAGTGTAACACCTCATTTGAAAGCTAAGACCTACAAAACTGATTGTAACTTTTTTTGTCATGTTGTCGCTGCTTTTGATGCTTTTTTTAAGCGTTTTTGACGCTCTTTCGTGGCTTTCTTGTTGCTTATCTGTTGCTTTATCATCACTCTTTAGCCACGTTTTTGTCACATTTTGGAAGTGTTTTTGTCTTTTTAATCACTTTTTATGTTGTGTTTTCATCACTTTTTCATCTAAATTTTGTTACTTTTTTGTGGCTCTCTCTTTATGTTTTGTCACGTTTTTTGTCTCTTTTTTGTCTCTTTTTGTTGCTTATTCATCACTCTTTAGGTGTTGTTTTGTCTGTTATTGTTGCTTTTCCGGCACATTTTTCTCGCTCTTTAGCCACGTTTTGATTCTAGATTTGGGTAACGCTAAACTGGAGAAAATGTGCTCAGTTCATGTGGGGGTTAAGGTTTGGCTTCCTGCAGTCAAATGTATGTAAACTATTTATCAATAATCTGTCGCAGTCCATCTCTGTGTCTATTGTCCCTTGAATAAAGATTAAAGTGAGTAAAGTTTTGGTGAAGTCTCTTACCCTGCGCTCCATCTCAACCCTCTGTTTCCTGAAGCGTATCTCACTGACGTTGTCCTCAAACGGGTCCATCAGGTCGTGGCGGCTGTAGGAGCGCAGCTGTTGATGCAAAATCACACACGACACATCAGCAACAAATACAATGTTTAATGTTACAAAATTGAAACAAAAAAAAAGTCTTACTCTCTGCCGGGTCTTCTGTAGATTTCCACGGAGGACCTTTCGGATTTCATCTTCACGTTTTTTCGAGATGCTCGGCATTGCTCTCTTTTTGGACATTTTCTGAATATTTCTGTGAATATTTGAAATTGATACAAAGTGGAAAAAATAATCATTTGCATCAATCTATCCCCTCTTTAGTCAAGCCAGATATTACACTGTTATTATACTCACTGCAAGGACGCAGTGGAGACGAGCGAGGGCAGTTTGGACGAGCTGCCGCTCTCCACCAGCATCATGGCCTGCTTCATCTCCATCTTGTTATAGAACGAGATCAGCTGAGGCTCCATGGACCGATCCCCTGCGATCAAGCACCGCTTCACGTACGTCTTATTGAATCGATTCAACCTGAAATGTAGAGAAAAATGAAAACACTCCGTCATGGGCTGGATAACCTCTTAACTCCCACCTGAACCCAGCGCATTTTTTCCAATTTAACGCAAATATAACAAAAAAAGCAACAGAAGAGCGAAAGAAGAAAAACGTGAGCAAAAAAGTGGGAATTATGTGATGAAAACGCAACAAAAACGTCACAAAAAGCATCAAAAATGTTACAAAAAAACGTCAAAAATGTGACAAAAAAGTGACAAAAATGTCAAAAAAAGTGAAAAAAGCGACAAAATGTGAGACAAAAAAGCGACAAAAAAGTGTCAAAATAAGTGACAAAAAAACGTTAAAAAAGCGACAGAAAACAAAGTGATTAAAAACAAAGTGACAATAACCACGGCAACAATGCAAGGAAAAGGATTAGTTTAGTACAAAATAGAAGCTGTCAAATGAGGCGTTAGACTGGCCTAGAGGCTGTAAGCTTCAGAAGCTTTAAGATTTGGGTAAAGCCGAACTGGAGAAAATTAGCTTGGTTAAGGCGGGGGTTAAGAGGTTAAAGAAGACAAAAAAGGTGTTGAACTCGTACTTGTCTTTCCAGTGATGGTGCCCATAGTGACCGCAGATGTCTTCAATCCCAGTGAGGAGATGATCCAGAAACTAAAAGAGAATTCATATTCTAACATTATTACCCCGTGACAACAGCCAACACTAAAATGTGGTCGTCTAGTGACAACTGAGGGTCACTAATTCTGTAATTGTCCTTTTGCAGGTGTTTTTGATGTGGTTATGGGTAATTTCTATATAAGGGCATATGGTATAAGGGCACACTAACCCTATCCACATGAACCAAAAGAAACTAATAATCTACTTACATGGTTCATGCAGGTAGCAGCAAATCAAATGGAAAGCTCTGTAATACCGTTTTAACGCCCATACACAAGTTTGATGATTAAAGATTAACAAATGTATTATTTCTAGTGCTGTCAATCAATTAATTTATTTCATTGTGGTTCATTTTTCTCTAATAATTATATTCATTATTAATACTTGGCTGAAATGACTCAAATTTAATGCATTTGCTCACATTTCATTAACCAAATATTCAGTTTCAAAATTCAATAGGAAAACCCAAAGCTTATAACGGAGCTCTCTAACCAGTAGCTCTCGCTCAACATCAAGCACATTTTAGATACTTTGGTGCTGTACATTTTTAATAGAACCTGCAAAGTTTTAGGTTCATAAAGTAGAGTTTAAGTCATTTTGGTTGAAATAGCAGAATTGGACACGCCTCTAGTCGCTCTCTGCCACTTTTGTTACATAAAAGCTCATCATGTGAAAAGGTTGGGGACCACGGACTTTAATACAAGAGCTTTATCTTTCAGGTAATATTTGTGCTCATATTCAGGAGTGTGTCAATTAATCGTGAGTTAAAGCTTTAATTTTGACAGCCCTATTTCTAAACACTTGCAAACGTTCCACAAAACAGAGGACTGAGGGGGAACGCAATTTGGGCACAACGGGCGAGAACATAAATTGTGTGAATCTGTGAAATTGTGTGAACTTGAAAAGGCACATTTCCAGGAGGTTTCATAAATAAATGGATATTTCAGTAGAATCATACCTGTGTGTGGATCTCCTCATTGATGGACCCTTTGGTTTCTTTCTTTTTCTTTACGGCCAACAGCTCGACTAACGGCCTGATGGTCATACCCTGTGAACACACACAGAAATTATATGGTGGTAAAGTTTTTTTAGCCCTCAATCTGTTTTATTATGTAGCAGTCAAATACTACAATCATATATATTTCTTTTTAACAGGTGAAAATTATGCATACGACACACATTACCCTACAATGCGCCATTAAAATAAAATGTAAAAAGTTTAGAAAAATTATGAAAAAATTATCATCAAGATTCAGTATTCTGTAAAACAACGGCAGAGCCATCGCTCTCAATCAGTTTTAACATTCATTAAAGTGTAGGTGTGAGGGCCCCTGGCCTGTGTGTGAGTGGGGGGGGGTATTTGCTTCTGCTGCTCCTCTGCTACATTTGTGTAGGGATGGCCGTCTTGAACCCCGGGATTCGACACTGTGTCGAAGTCTCATGGCGCATGCGTGTCGAAACACTGCTTCAAAACAAGGTTCAAACCACGCATGTCACGTGACTGGATCTGAGAAACGTTTCATGAAACGCCGCTGTTTGGCAAGTGTTTCACTAGGGGGCACCCGTGCCGAACACGCATTTGATTGACAGGAGTTTCAATGAACCACAGAACAGCGCACCTGTCTCAACCTATCTCCCATAAAGTTTAAAAGACGTCAGCACATCTGTCCCTTGTGGGTTTTGTGAGAGACGAGAGATTCCCACATTTGTTCATTCTCTCAAAAAAATACTTGTGTATGCCAGCGACAAGTGTACCTTGTGCTTTAGTGTTTTCTAAAGCAGAAGTTATTAGTAAGAAAAGAAATAGACTAAGTCCTTCCACAGCATAGAACATTATATTTCTGAAAAAAAATATCTTGAAAGCGGCCCATGTAAAAAGAGCGTTAAAAAAAGCGTTAGAAAAATGACAAAGTCATACTTGAACCGGGGACCTCGTGCACCTGAGACTAGCGCTTTATCACTGAGCTATGAACCCACAGAAAAGTGAGCCGGTCTTCTCTAAATTGTCAGGCCGAAATGGTCCCAGCACGCCACTGGCCGACCATGCTCGCATGTGAGAAGAGAATCAAAGGACACTCGTGATCTACGGGTTATATCTATTGAATCATATTGTTGACAAGGTAACTTCTCCCAAAGACGTGGGTGTCTTTTTTTTTTGAATGTTTGTTTACGTTGATTTAAAGCTTACACTGAATGAAGAATAACTGAAACAGCCAAAGATGCGGGTGTATGCTTGAACCCCGTAGCACCCACTGGTGTAGTGTTTCATCTCTCAGCTGAACCATTGTGAATGTTGTAGTACTGAAACATTGCCTCTTGATGTCACTGTGGAGTCGGTTTCGAACTGTGTTTCGAAGCTTCGGCACAATCGCTTCAAATGCTTTGGTGTTTCATGAAGCTTCATGTTGCCCATCCCTACATTTGTGTGCAGGTGTGATCTCCTGGCTCGCCCCTCCCTCACGGCTACTGGGTGTGGCTCCTCAGCTGCACCGCATTTAAGAAAATTGGCTGCACCTGGCTAGGGCTCTCAGCTCTGCTCCAGTCACAATAGCACCCTTGAACATATGTGAAACCTTTTAATAAAAGTTGGCATTAACTGCCCTTTTTGGTGCCTTCCTCATCTGTTCCTGTCACTTCATTGAGCCGGTCGTGACAGTAGGTCTTTGGTCAATTTCATTCATTGCCCACGATGCAGAAAAGTACTCAATATAGGTGTGTTTTTTTTTTCCCAGTTTATTTTATTTTTATTTTTTTCAAGGCACGGCAGCGCAGCAATTAGCGCTCGTACTTCACAGCTGGAAGGTCCGGGATTTGACCCCTAGATGAGACCTTTCTGTGTGGAGTTTACATGTTCTTCCCATGTCTGCATAGGTTCCCTCTGGGTACTCCGGTTTCCACTACCACTAAAATATATACAGCAGGCGAGGATGAATGAGAGTGTGTTTGTGCAGGTGGGGGATGACAGAGGTAAATTAGCCCACGGCTACAATCCAGCATGGCGTGTTTACATGCATGAGACCCATGTGTGTTCATTAACATGCATTGTTCAATAAATGAATAAAATAAAATAATATAGAAAATGATTTCAATCCATTTAGCGTCAAACCTCAACATAATAAAATAGGCAATAAATAGAAGGGTGGGAATGCTTCCAGAACCCTGTGCATATTAGTGTTAATTTTGCCAACATTTTGGACTATACTGTTGCCATCAGCTCAAAACATGCTCTTAATGACCAACACAGAAAATGCTATTACTGCAGTGGGTAATCAAAGAATGGATTTGTATAAGAAAACTTTTTTTTTTAAACCTCAAATTCTGCTAAGTTTAGTCAGCATCTCCATGGAGACGAGCCGGAGACGTACCCAATTGTATTTCAATTTTGTTTATTGGGTAAAATCCTACACGGTGTGGCTTTAAATAGTAACTTAATTTTAGTCGCGATTTAGTCAAATTATTCGCTTCAATTTTAGTCTAGTTTAAGTTGACTTAAAGTTGAATTTAGTCGACTTGTGTTGACGTGTTTAGCACATGCAAAAGTGGATCCACAACCGCACTGTCATGTGACCTTTTGTTTACTCACCCAGCATTCTCTCATATTCTCTTATATATTCATCTGATTTGGAGCCCTAATTCTGTAATTCACAAAACGTCAAATGGTAAATTAGCGACTACATGCCCACAAAACGGTTCTATTCTATTTTCCAGCATACACTCGCTATTAAGTACCTGTCTTGATTAAAAACTAGTGTTGAACAAAGATGTATTAATTCTGCTCCATTGTTCCACAGTATATGGGGAAGCTGTGCACACATTAAACACGTTAAACGCACCTGAACAAAGACAGTGAAGAAAATGACGGTGATGATGGCGGTGAGGAACATGTTCTTCAGCTCGTCGTCGTCCTTGAGCAGGAAACCCAGAGAGAAGGCTATTGCCCCTCGCAGGCCACCGTACGCCACGATGAACTGGTCCTTTTTGGTCAGTTTCACAATACGGAATTTATTGATGATGTACGTGAGCCCAATGACGCCTGAAACGAGATTAATAATCTTTTATCAGTAAATTCAGAACCGTATCATAGGCATAACATTAAAAAGTGAAGAGGACAGTTTTCCGCTGTGTGAGGTTGGTCAAAGTGAACTAGACTGGGTTATTTGAGAAGGTTTCTGAAAGACTCCTTTGCGCTGAGACCTTGACTACGATCTTAAAGCTGATGTGTCAAACTTAGGAAAAGTGTAACCACAGTGGTTCAGTCTCAAACAAACTCAAATAACAAGCTCCAATACAACAAAATGCTGGCTCTGTTTTATAAAAAGTGTGGCATATTTATGAAATAGTTTAAATCCCAGGGGGACAATTCTTGTGCAGCTTTGAAACATAACTTTGGACAAACAACTTATACTGGCTGATTTGAGCATTTGTCTTTCTGTAAATATGTACTTTTTATCTCTTTTATAGAGCAGGGGTAGGCGATGTCAGAAATATAGACCCTTTAACTGCTGACATCATCAGTGACATCAGCTGGAGGCAGGAAGTGATCAAGAGAAATAAGATTAAACTAAAACTAGCAATTTTAAGTGTAAAACTACAACAACAAAAATGTGGTCCTGTTGTGGGGTAAGGTGCAAGAACAAGAGGAACGACATTTGAGACGTTAAAATAAGGTTTATCTGATATTTCCAAAAACAGTTAGACATTTGTTTATCGTTACTATGACAACAGCTACAATGGAAATAGATAGGAATCGAGCTTCCCGCCTCCAGCTAAGCCCGGAATGTTTACAAACAATTAAAGGGTCTATTATTATGTAAATAAGAGATTGAATACCTGTTAAAGTACTCTAAAAATACAGGATATACAGTCATAATGGTTCATAATAATGGTTCTTCATTTTGTGGTACAATGGTGAGGTCGGCTCAATGATGAAAGTCAGCCCTCCACGATGCAAACTTGCCTACCTCTGTTTTTAGAGGTAGGGTATGTAGGGTTTTTGCAAATATTTTTGATAAATATATCTGCGCCCAGTGTTACTACAGGCAGCAACAAGTCAAACTATTAATTTTTTCATTTTAATGCCACAAATCCAAAAAAAATCTCATTTAAAAAAAGAAGAAGCACATTTTCCAACGATTTTCAATCTAATCTAATCTAATGACATTTAAAGCCTTCCATTTTGGGATCATGAATATAATGACTTGTAGGGGTGTTGAAAAATATCGATTCGCCGATATATCGCGATATTACGTCGCGCGATTCTCGTATCGATACAAAAGCGCCCGTATCGATATTTAAACATCTATTTTTGGGGAAATATTCATTGCAGCGTCTCTCTTTGGTCCTGCACTTTTACTCCCGCCCGCTAGATGGCAGCGCACCGCGCAGCCCGCTTGAGTAACACTAGAATTTAGTGAGAGTTAGAGAAACACAGGAAGAGCTTAGCATGGAAAAGAATGAGTTATGAGACGCTACGGGGCTCTTTTAAAACTCTACATTTGGCTTTGGCTTTGGCTTTTACAGCAAAGACAGAGACCTGGATTATTACGAGAGCCACAGCTTTGTGCATATTGCTGAGTGCGTCGCCGCTGCGTTTGGAGAGGATTTATCTTCGTAGCATGGATTTATCTTCGTAGCATTTTATTACGGAATTAAACGAAACCGAGGTGAAACTACAGTAAATACAGCATACTCATGTTAAACCTGTGTCTCGCCACTGCAGTACTACGACACAAGTTTAAAAAGAGCCTGCTGTATGTAGTTTCCCCTCGCGTGATGCCCGTGTCATTATGTCCCAGATCTACGAGTGACACCCGTTGTGGAGTAGACACAATTTTAAATGCCCCGTCTGAGTTATTGTATATTTTAATGGATGAAACCCATAATAGTTACTGATCGCCAAGGACTCCCAACTATAGAAATACTAGAAAACGTGCATCCCCAGTAATTGGTTTCATTACTAGGTTTCCAAGAAATCTGTTTTCCGTTCAAAGGTACATAATCACCATAAACACCACAGTCACAAGCACATTAGTGAAAAGCATTTATATCATAAGATGGATAGATCAAATGTATTTGATACAAATCTAATGAAGGTGGACTAGTTTACTGAATAGTTGTTTCCAAAGTAGTAAAAAAAAAATCGCAATAATCGTCTAATTCTTCAATATCGGGATATATCGTATCGTATCGTATCGTGACCCTTGTATCGGGATACGTATCGTATCGCCTGAGACTAGGCGATACACACCCCTAATGACTTGATTTTGCTTTTTAATGCCCCGTGAAAACCCTGGTGTCTCTAAGAATGAGAAAAACATGTTAAAATCCAGTACTGATTTTACTTATATTATACATTTGATTTATTCACAATTACAAAAACCTTTACACCATGTTTACATTTTTCTGTTTTGTTTTTGAGACCCAATCACAAAGCAGAATGTGCCCACACTACGGCTAAAACAGGTTTGTAATCGACATAAATGTACTTTCTCTCTCTAAAATCCCAGCACCGACACCCAGTCAAACCCTAATGAGTCCTTTCCCAAACAACAAAGAGCTCATGCTGCTACACACTACTTTTCACCAAGCCATAGTTCAAATAAAAGATAAAACATGAGTGCCAAGAGATATTTCCTCACCCAAGACTCGTGAGACGAGGCAGAGGATCACGGTCACGATGACAAAGGTCCAGTTCCAGGAGTGCGGCCCGACGACGGTGGAGACACCCAGGAAAATAAAGATGAGCGTTTCACTGACGCTGCTCCACATTTTCAGGAAGTACTTGATCGTCGTGTAAGATTTATGGGAGATATTGGCCTCGACGTACGGCCGCATCATCACGCCACACGAGATCAGGCTAAAGAGAGGGGACAGCGTTGTTGATACATGATAGTCCATTTCATGAGTTGAAGGTCGTTACCATGGCAAAACACTGAAAACATATGGATAGCAAGTAGAGCTCAGGATTGTCTCGTTAAAACCGCTAATAATTCTAGGATTCCTGGCTATTCCATAATAATCCATAATGAACAAATGAAGATTTTCAGATGTTGAATAGTTATCGTTCATAAAAAAGCATTTGGACCATAAAGTGTATTGACCAGTAGTGACTCAGCAACTAATGGAGTTGTTCCACGGCTCTTTTAAAAAAAAAAATCTACTGTTTATTTGCTAGCGCCAGTCTATAATAATAATAATAATAATAATAATAATAATAATAATAATAATCCCCTCCTGGAACCGCCACCTTAACGTGGTGGAGGGGTTTGAGCACTCGAATGATCCTGGGGGCTCTGTTGTCGGGGGCTTGGTGCCCCTGGTAGGGTCTCCCATGGCAAACAGGTGACGGGTCAGACAAAGAGCGGTTCAGAAGCCCCTTATGAGAGACCAACAGGCCCGGTTAGAATCGTGAGGCCGTCCTTCTGTGGACCCACCACCTGCAGGAGGAGCCATAGGGGCTGGTGCAATGTGTTTTGGGCAGCTCCAACAGCTGCCCCCACGACCCGGCAACGGACAAGTGGAAGAAGATGGATGGATGGATGGATAATAATAATAATGGCTTACGCTTGTAATGTGTTTTACAAGCCTGTAATACCAAGTTTCTCAAAGCGCTGCACTGTTGTCATTATTCATTCACTCCACACTCTGTGTTGGTAAGCTACTATTGTAGCCACAGCTGCACTTTGAGGTAGACTGACAGAAGCGAGACTGCCAGTCACACACACTACATTCATTCTGGCCTATTATACATGTTTTTAGTGGTAGGGGAATCCGGAGTACCCGGAACCTATGCAAACACATGGAAAACATGCAAACTCCACACAGAAAGGCCCCCTCCAGCCGGGGATCGAACCCGGGACCTCCTGTGAAGCATGAACGCTACCTGCTGTACCACTGTACCACCAATGGATAATGTTTGCAAGTACCACCCAAACTCTATAACCACATAATTGCTAGAAATTGAATAAACTACACATTTTGCGCCATACGAGGCGCTGTTTCCTGGGCCTTTGGTTTTAAGGATTAAACTAAGGCGTACAGTATCTACTTTATTGTCCCTGTAGGAAAACTTTGTGTGACTAAACTACAAATCCAAAAGATTTGTTGTAGTTCTGAGTCAGGTTGTGTCTTTTTTGTGTCTAACTAACAGTGCTTCAAACAGTGCAGCCTTTTCAGGAGTTTTCCCTTGTAGGAACCGATAACGTAATAAACGCCGATAACGTAATAACGGCCGATAACGTAATAACGGCCGATAACGTAATAAATTTGACCAGTTTCAAATGTAATAAGCCTATAACGTAATAACGGGCCGATAACGTACTGTAATAACAGTGGTGAGCCGATAACGTCATAACGATTGACCGATAACGTAATAAGATATTACGTTATTGGCTGGTTATTACGTTATCGGCCTTGCAATGAGAAAATCCTTTGAAAATGTAATAACTACAGCCAATAATGTAATAACAACATTAATGGCGGGGCGGCACGGTAGCACAGCGGTTAGCGTTCGTGCTTCACAGCTAGAAGGTCCGGGTTCGATTCCCACCTGGACGGGGCCTTTCTGTGTGGAGTTTGCATGTTCTCCCCGTGTCTGCGTAGGTTTCCTCCGGGTACTCCGGTTTCCCCTACCACTAAAAACATGTACAATAGGTCAGGATGAATGAGCGTGTGTTTAAGAGTGCGCATGGGGGACGACGGATGGAAATTAGCCCAAGGCTACAATCCGGTGTGGCTTGTTCATTAACTTGCACTGTCCCTACCCAATAAACAAATCAAGTTATTTGATGTATCAATACAATGTGGTTACTTTTTCACGTCTTCTTTTGGGTTTGTGCAATATGCTAACAAGAAAGACACACACTTTTTTTTTCATTAAAAGCATTAATTATAACATCACGCAACGATTGTAAAAAAAAAAAAAAAAAAAGGCTATATAGAACTCGCACATTTATGTCAGTGTTATTGAGTGGTTAGGCTGAACAATAAACACACCTCCAGTGAGCAATAATATACAGTGTTTATATATAAACAAACTTGTCCTCACCCTCTGCAGGTGGTCTCCTTCAAGCTCAGGTCCTCTACCATCGGCCTGGGAGCTTGCGGGTTCTGCGTAGTATTTTGCTGTTGCTAAAACTGCACTTTTCTGTACTATTTTTGGGTCATAGCTTGTCATCCGATGGTTAGGTCTCAATGATATATCAGACAAACACTGATTTATACAAACACCTTGAGTAAATTTTACATTTTGTAATTTGGGTTGAGATGGTCACGAATTAGCTAACCTCAAAGGCTACTCTCTTTCTTTCTTTGGTATGGCTACTGCAGGTGCTGAATGCTTTTGATGTTATTAATATGTAGCCTATGCCAATGTCCAACTGTTCCATGCTGTTTAACATTGTTCAACAGAGCCAACAATTTACATAACAAAGTTCTGTGCATGTATATACAGTGCCTTGCGAAAGTACTAATACACCTTGAACCTTTGCACATTTTGTCATGTTTTACAACCCTAAATATAAAGATTTTATTTGGAATTTTTTCCTGAAAGTTCACACACAAGTGACAGACAACTGTGAAGTGAAAGCAAAATGATACATGATTTTGTTATTTTTCAAAAAATAGAAAAGTGAAAAGTGGGGCGTGCATAAGTATGCATACAGCATGACTTAATACTTTGTGGAACCCCTTTTCCTGCAATAACAGCAGCAAGTCTTCTGGGGTATGACTACAAGGTTTGCACATCTAGAGACTGACATTTTAGCCCATTCCTCTTTACAAAACAACTCAAGCTCTGTCAAATTAGAAGGAGAGCGTTTGTGAAAAGCAGTTTTCAGGTCTTTCAAAGGATTTTCAATAGGATTTAGGTCAGGACTTTGACTGAGCCATTCTAACACATTAATATGTTTGTTTTTAAACCATTCCATTGTAGATTTAGCTTTGTGTTTAGGGTCATTGTCCTGCTGGAAGGTGAATCTCCGCCCCAGCCTCAATTCTCTTGTTGACTTCAGCCGGTTTTCCTCCTAAATTTCTCTGTATTTGGCTCCATCCATCTTCCCAACTATTCTTACAATCTTCCCAGTCCCCGCTGAGGAAAAGCAGCCCCATAGCATGATGCTCCCACCACCATATTTGACACTGGGGATGGTGCACTCAGGACGATGAGCAGTGTTAGGTTTACGTAACGATTTGCATTTGGGCCAAAAAGTTCAATTTTTGTCTCATCTGACCAAAGCACCTTCTTCCACATGGTAGCTGTGTCCTCCATATGACTTCAAACAGGATTTCTTATGGCCTCCTTTCAATAATGGCTTTCTTCTTGCCACTTGTCCATGAAGGCCAGATTTGTGTAGAGTACGATTTATAGTTGTCCCATGTACAGATTCCCCCAGCTCAGCGGCAGTACGTCGCAGCTCCTCCAGAGTTATCTTTGGACACTTGGTTGCATTTCTTACCAGTGCTCTCCTTGTTCGGTCTGTTAGTTTAGGTGGACGGCCGTGTCTTGGTAAGTTTGCAGTGGTGCTATACTCTTTCCATTTCCAAATGATGGATTGAACAGTGCTCTGTGAGATGTTCAAATCATTAGGAAATCTTTGTACAACTTAACGCTGCTTTAAACTTCTCCACAGCTTTATCCCTGACCTCTCTGGTGTGCTCCTTGGCCTTCATGATGTTGCTTAGTGACCAATACACTCTGACCATAGCTCTGAGGCCCTCACAGAACAGCTGGAATTATACTGAGAGTAGATTACACACAGGTGGCCTCTATTTAATGGTTAGGGCAAGGTGTGAACATTCTGCAGTGATTAGGAATGTTATAAAGGCAATTTAATGCACTCCGAAAATGCTGTATGAATACTTATGCACGCCCCACTTTTCACTTTTCTATTTTTTGTAAAATAACAGAATCATGTATTATTTTGCTTTCACTTCACAGTTGTCCGTTACTTGTGTGTGAACTTTCAGTAAAAAATTCTCAATAAATCTTTACGTTTAGGGTTGTAAACATGATAAAATGTGCAAAAGTTCAAGGTGTGTTAGTACTTTCGCAAGACACTGTATACAGTGGCGAGAAAAAGTAAGTACACCATGTGGAATTTCTCACATTTCTCCCTAAATTGGTTACTAAATGTGGTCTGATCTTCATCAAAATCACAGGAATGAGTAAACAGTGTCTGCTTAAACTAATACCACCAAACATTTACATTTGATCATATTTGTATTGGCCATAACATGTAAACATTCACAGGAGAGCGTGGTACACCGCCTGAATCTCACTGAACTGCAACAGTTTTGTAAAGAGGAATGGTCCCAGATTAATTCTGATCGTTTGAGCGTCTAATCTGCAACTACAGAAAAGCTGTTATTGCTACAAAAGAAGGATCAGCCAGATATTTAATACAGGGGTGTACTTACTTATTCCATGCGTGTTGTGAATGTCTCAGTTTTTCTGCAAAATATCTTGATAAACTTGTGAATTAATTTTTCTATTGATGATAACACGTTGTCCAGGCCCTGAGGCAACAAAACAGCCCCACACCATGATTCCCCCTGCCCTATACTTCACAGTGGGGAGAGGGTTTTGATGTTGGTGCTGTTCCATTTGTCCTGCTCACATGAAGTTGTGTGTTCCTCCCAAACTGTTCAGCTTTGGTTTGCGAAAGAGCTCTTGGATGCTCCACAGCATTACTGGAAAATATTCAGTGGACTAATTAAACCAAAGTTGAATAGTTCAACATCATGTGTGAAAAAAAAATGGAACAGCACATCAACATCAAAACCCTATCCTCACTGTGAAGTATGGTGCAGGAGAATCATGGTGTGGGGCTGTTTTGTTGCCTGGACAACGTGTTATCATCAATAGAAAAAATAATTCACAGGTTTATCAAGATATTTTGCAGAAAGACCTGAGACATTCACAACATGCATGGAATAAGTGAGTACACCCTTGTATTAAATTGCTTTCCTGTAGTTGCAGATTAGACGCTCAGAACGATCAAGATGAATCTTGGACCTCTTTACAAAACTGCTGCAGTTCAGTGAGATTCAGGCGGTGCACTTACCTATTCCCCCTGTCCTGTGAATGTTTACATATTATGGCCAATAAAAATATGATCAAATGTAAATGTTTGGGTGGTACTAGTTTAAGCAGACACCGTTTACTCATTCATGTGATTTTGATGAAGATGATTAGACCACATTTAGTGACCAATTTAGGCAGAAATGTGAGAAATTTCAAACAGTGTACTCACTTTTTCTCACCATTGTATATATAGGGTAGGTTCCAGACAAACAGACCCCAGCGTGTCGGTACGCTGTGAGGTGGCAGCCCCACCAACCGACTATCCTGCGGAGGGCTAACAACCCACCCAGGAGAAACCCCTTTTGTTACGAAACCTATCAGAAAGAGAAGCCAGACTGCCCAACACGGTAACGGACTCCGGCCTGCCCCCGACCAACGAGTACGGATCAACCTTCGTTGTAGGACTCGTGTCGCTACATCAAACGTCCAGACACTCCTTCGCCCCGGAGCTGCCACCCTGCTGTCCCAAGAGCTCTGCCGCTATAACGTCACCCTGGCAGGGCTCTGTGAAGTTCGATGGCAAGGCAATGGCGAAACAACAGCAGGCAACCATTGCTACATCTGGAGTGGCCCAGAGAGACGGACAGGCCTTTATGGCGTGGCACTCGCCATCGCAAACTCCCTCCGTAAGTCCCTCATCAGCTGGACACCTCTGAGCGACAGATTACTGTCGGCCCGCTTTCTCCACCAACACGGCAAGATGACAGTAATCGTTGCTTATGCCCCCACTGATGTCGCTGATGAGGATGCGAAGGATGCCTTCAATGACCAACTCCATCAGGCTGTTGGCTAAGCCCCACCACGCAACATCACCATCATCCTCACCGATGCCAACACCACTCGTCCAGCAGTGATCGGTCCACAGGCTCACCTGTCGGCACAACTTTTGCTGACAGGTCAGCACAATACAGCGGTAACCGCCTTCTCCATCTCTGTCACCACAACAACCTCTGCGTCGCTGATACCTGGTTTCCTCGGAAAGTAATCCATCACTGGTACAGCCCAGATGGCAGAACCAGGAAAGCGCTGGACCACATCCTTATCTCTCGACGCTGGAAGTCGTTTGTCACCAACTGCCGTGTGTACCGAGGTGCAGAGCTTGGCAACACAGACCATCGGCTGCTGGTGGCCCAGCTCAAGCTAAAGCTGCGAGCCAACCAGCACACCAAGACTCAGCCCCGCTTGGACTCCTCCCTACTCAGCGATCCCAACATCGCCACAGACTTCAGTTGCGCCATCCGCCACACCTTCGATAACCTGGCTACTGACAAGGTGAACGGCCAGACCTTCAAGGCGTGAGGCCTGGCTCCGAGGCGACCTCACGGGGTATCGGCGACTGAACCGCCAGCGCGACGTGGCTATAGCTGAGGATAGGAAAAGGTTTTGGCAAGCGGAAGCTAAACACCAAGAGTTAACAACAACATGAGCTGTGTCTTCAGCTTGCTGCGCCAAGCCCGTAATGGCCCACGCATCAAGACAGCCCTGGTGAAAGACTCTGATGGCAACCTCATAACAACTGAAGCAAACTGCCTCGAACGCTGGAAAGAGCACTTTGGCCTCCTTCTGCAGCACAGTACCACCCAGGCTGATCCCACCATCTTATCGGCCGCTAACGCTGCAGCCCCTAGTGATGTCTGCTGTACAGACCCTGTCACACCCGAGGAACTCAGAGCCGCTCTGAAAAACGTAATAACAGGAAAGCCCCGGCATCTGTGCAATAACCGCTGAGATGCTGAAATCAGGCGGTGATAGCATCATCGAGTGGGTTGCCCACATATTCAATGGAGGTGTGGGAGACAGAGAAGCTTCCCAGCGACTGGACCAGAGGGGTCATCTGCCCTTCTGGAAACGTAAGGGTGACAGGCTAGTCTGCGGCAACCACAGAGGCATCTCCCTTCTCTCCATCCCCGGCAAGCTCTTCACCAAGATCTTGCTCCCTGCCATCAGAAGCAGACGCTGTCCCCAGCAGGCTGGCTTCATGCCTAACTGCTCCACAACAGACCACATCCCCGCCGTTCGTATGCTGATAGAGAAGACCTAGGAATTCCGTAAAGACCGCCATCTCTACATCGGGTTCATAGATCTGAAGGCTGCCTTTGACACCGTCTGCCATGCCTCACAGTGGAGAATCCTACCGGCCCTTGGAGCACCACCTAAGATCGTTACCCTGTTCAAGCTGCTTTACAGCAATGCACAGAGCTGTGTCTGTATCAACGGCAGAGATTCCGACTGGTTTCCCATCTTCAGTGGCGTTCGCCAGGGCTGTGTGGCTGCTCTTGACCTCTTCAACTGCATCATTGACCATCTGATGTCCAGGGTTTGTGAATTGGTCCCCGGAGTGTCCTTCGGCAGCTACCACCTGACTGACCTGGAGTACGCTGACGACACCATCCTGTTCAGCACATCCTATAGCCAGCGAAGAGACACTCTGGGCATCTACAGTGAAGAGGCAGAGAAGCTTGGCCTCCAAGTGAGCTGGATGAAAACCAAGTTCATGTATGTCTGTGTCGGACCGGATCCACCTCCCCTGTGGCTTGGTAATGACATTGCCTGTCAAGAACTTTGTGTATCTGGGATCCGTGACAGACAACAGGGACCTAAAACCAGAGATCATCCGCAGAAGAGCCCTGGCTGCATCAGCTCTGCAGTCTCACGCAAGACGGAGCTCCGGATGTACAACTCTGCAATACTCTCCATCCTGCTATCTGGCTCGGAGACTTGGCCTTTATACAAGACTCTGGCTACAAGAATAGATGGCTTTGATAACAGGGCTCTCAGAACCATCGAGAACATCATGTGGCCCCAACAGGTTTCCAACGAGGTGCTTAGAGCCCCGCACGTGCCAGCCCAGGGCATCCTGCCTGGCTGCGCAACATCGCACCCACTGGTTCGGCCATGTTCTCCGCCTCCCTCCTCACCATCGGACTAGAGCCATTCTCCAGTTTGACCCGCGGGCCGCAGACGACCACGAGACAAACCCCGCACACGATGGCTCGAAGGCATTGCAGGAGACCTCGTGTGTGTGTGTGTGTGTGTGTGTGTGTGTGTGTGTGTGTGTGTGTGTGTGTGTGTGTGTGTGTGTGTGTGTGTTTGTGTGTTTGTGTGTTTGTGTGTTTGTGTGTTTGTGTGTTTGTGTGTGTTTGTGTGTGTGTGTAAATGTAGTTATTACTTTGCATTTCAACAATTATTGCTCACAGGAGGTATGTTTAAAATTGTTCAGCCTAACCACTCAATAACACTGACATACTGTAAATGTGCGACATAGCCATATATTTTTTTCCATTCTTGAATGATGTTATAATTAAATGCTTTTAAAGAAAAACTGTGTCATATTGCACAAACCCAAAAGAAGACATGAACAACTAGCCACATTGTGTTGATACATAAAATAACTTGATTAATGTTGTTATTACATTATTGGCTGTAGTTATTACATTTTCAAAGGATTTTCTCATTGCAAGGCCGATAACGTAATAACTTATTACGTTATCGGTCAATCGTTATGACGTTATCGGCTCACCACTGTTATTACGTTATCGGCGTATTACATTTGAAACTGGTCAAATTTATTATGTTATGGATTACGTTATGGGTCGTTATTACGTTATCGGCCGTTATTACATTATCGGTTCCTACACCCCTTCAACAATGTCACAGGAAAAACATCTATTGATTAATTTTATATTTATAGATCCTTTCAGACTGTTCCTACATTTGATACACTGCAGCAAAAATCAATCTGGGATTTATATAGTACATTAGTTATGTGCAGCTGGGAGGAGTGAATTTACTTAATAGAAAGGATGCCTGAGTCTGGCTGACAAGTCTATGCTAAAATGCTTGGGAAAGTGAGGCATTTGGAGAAAGGAGAAAAAGTTTGGGAAACACAACACTGGGTTAGAGATGGAGTCAGAGGATTCATTGTGGCCTCCTGAAACAGCCCATAAACTAACTAAAATAAAACAATTTGAAATGTTGTATAATTGTTTTGTAATGGAAAGCTATTCTTAGAGAATAGTAAACTTCTTCTTTATGATGTACACCCAGCAATATGTCGTCTGCTGCTAAATATAGTGGACTTTTATAAATCGCTGACATGACAGGAAGTCTAAATCAGCTTTTTGGCGATCCGCGCTGCTTTGCCACATGACAAAGCTGTACAAGACATACATTTTTGTTAAGAATTAGGATGTACAGGAGGGATTTCCTTCACAATACTTTAGGTTAGAGCCTTAACTTTGCATGAACCCACGGTTAAACTCACGACATGATTCCCGACAGGTGGAAGACCTCGGCGGACAGGTAGGCCATGTAGCTGTAGAGGAAGACGAAGAGCGGCTCTATGACTCGAGTGTGGGAGGTGAAGCGGGATGTGAAGGCCCCAGGAGCCCGTATATCGCCCCGACCAGGATCCCGCCCAGAGACACCACGAAGAAGCACACCACGCCCAAAAGAGCATCCAACACAGTCACCTTGCCTTCAACAGAGTACTCCTTAAACAGGTGGTACAGGACCTGGACAGAGGAAACAGGTTAAAGGCTGTGTGACCAAACGGTTATTCACTCGGCTAAAATCCTTTTTGACTCATTGAGTATAATTGTAAAAGCAGCAAGTTGTGAAAAATGTGCTGTCTGCGTTATTGTATGTGTTCTGAATGCAGCTGTGACTGTAAACTAATCATATGAACGAATGGCTGGGAAGATTCAGAATGTGTGAAAGGGTTTGTGAGAGCTAGAAACGAGTTGGCGCTGTAGCTAACAGTTTATGTGAAATTGGCCTCAGGGCTTAGTACCTATAGTGTTAAACTTATCAAATATGAACAGTCTAAAACACATATAAAAGTAGGACTGGGTACTGTTATTTTTTTCCGAAAGCAGTACTTTAACGATACTTGGTTTTCAATACCAATACCTGAATGATTTTGACACCTATACTAAAATATTTGTCATATAGAACCCTAAAATAATGTGAATTTATTCTATAAAAGACTTTATTTTAATTTATAGCATTTGCTAGAGGTGAAACAACCAAGTAACTTCCTTTAATGCTGTCCCTGGACTCAGGCATCAAACAGGCATCAAAACTTGGTCTTTAAAGATTTATATTTTTCTGGTACCTGCTTTTGACTTTTATTTTTTGATACCAGTAGTACCTAAACCTTCTTTTTCCATATATAAAACCCTTCAAGGGGTTGCTACAAGAGGTCGTCTGATATGGGTCAATCTTTTTTTTACGGTAATGCCTTTGCTTTCCTTATTGTATTGAGTTGCCTTGTGTATCATGTGGTATAAATAAATATGCCTTTCCTTACAGGTACCGCCCCAAAACCTAAAGGTGCATTATGTAACTTTTTATGTGGGAAAAAAAAAGTTGATATTTGTGGGTATTTGTAGTGGCCCAGTGGCTGTACGAGTGGTCAGCATGGTGTCTTTACTTTCGATCACAGTGGCCTATACAACGCTCCAGGATCAATTGTTTTATAGGTTTTATAGTGAGAGGGTCCGTCAGCAGAAAAAAAACAATTGATGCTAGAGCGTCCGAAAGACAACGGTCATAGAAAAAAGGCGCTATGCTAAACACTCATACGGCCGCTGGGTCACTACAAGGTCAAATATGCACAAATATCAACTTTCTTTTTCCACATAAAAGTTGCATAATGTACCTTTAAAAGGGATTAGACGGAGTTTAAACATTTAAACATAAATTATGTATTTTCCACCCTCTACTTGCTCCAGCAATGTCCTAATGTGTAGAATGAACCCAGACCTGTTCACCACAACTGCCTCTAAAATCCTGCACTGTCACTCAAACAGGTGTTAATTCGGGTCCAAATTGCCGTCATGCACGAGCTTAATATAGAAACTGAAGATACGCGAAAGACCTGAGGTGGCAGTAGTGAGTATAAAAATGTCTTCCATCTAGTCCCTTTATAATAATGACAAATGATTAATGAAAAGGCAAGGTTTAAGTACAGGCTTGGAAAAAACAGACAGGAACCCAGCCCCTTCTAAAGACAAATTAAGAGATTACACTGGCTACTGTGGTATACTAAAATTATCCTATAATGTCCAATACATTTATTCAAATGCATCGGAAAACTGAACAATGAAAAGTGTTCGAAGGCAATATTGATACAGAAGTGAGTGTATGACTCAAATAAGCCACATTTACAGTAGTCCGGTCCTTAACTTTACTTCAGTTTTTAACATACCACAGTGACCGCATCGTTGAGCAGCGACTCCCCGAACACCAGGATGTACAGCAGTTCGTTAATGTGGATCTCCTCGAACACGGCCAGTACCGCCACCGGGTCCACGGCCGAAATGATGGTCCCAAAAAGCATAGAGGACAGCAGGTCGACCTTCTCCAGCTGCGCCCCTTTGATCTGACACACTCCGTACATGGTCCCGCCGATGAAAAGGCATTCCACAGAGTCCCGACCACAGCGAACATGAGAATAGTCCCCAAGTTTTCAGTAAAGGAGCGGATGGGTAAGAAGTATCCCGCATCCAGGATAATGGGAGGCAGCAGGTAGAGGAAGAACAGCCTGTCGTCTAAGACCGGAGGTTTCTCTTCGATGGCCTTGATGACACCTCCCACCAACAAACCCACCACGATCAGCAGGCAGCTCTCCGGGACGATGTTAGACACACGGGGGATGATGTGGAAGCCTGTGGAGATGAATGAATGCAGGTTACAGTGCGCTCGGCTAATACTGGATCCCTTCATGATATAGTAAACTTTTAGCTTTGGCGGTTTTCTGACTCCAGAGCCTGGACCCAACTAACTTCTGCAACAGTTCACCTGGAATAAGGGTTGCAAAGGGAAGGAAAATAAACCAAAATGAACCAATAAATCATGCACTTGAGTGATGTCACGGCCCAGACCCAGAGAAGAAGTGTGAGGACCATATCGTCAAAACATAACAGAACTTTCCTAAATCAACATTCGGCTTAATGCTCTTTCTAATGAGTGATGGGACTAACGGCAAAGTTCTATATAATGATTTTCTTTCATCTCACTGTGATTGGTTAAATTCACCCGTCTCAAACAGTGGCCAATACTGTGCGAGGAGTGGGCGGGGCCTGTGTCTGATACTGAGCTGCATTAAACAGAACAGACATAAATTATAGATTTTTAAAACAATACAATATTGTAATACTGCACAGCTTCATTGCAATGACGCATATATGCAAGATCGATACAAACACTGAAAGAGTCTATTATTCCATTTCCAAAAGCTCTTCTTTGTATCAGCCACAACCTCTAACACTGTCCTCTTCAAACCCCGGTGCTCAGACACGGCAAAAATGATTTCTTTGACACTTTTCATCTCTGCTGTGATAAGATATTTCAGTGTATAACAATCAAATCAAATGTTGAGCCACTTTAAAAAGACAATACACAGACTGGATCATTTGTCCACTTCCTGCAGCTTAGGAGTTATTTATATTTGTTATTATCATCGCCCTTGATTTATTAGGCAGAATCCTGGAACACTTTCTAATAAACACTAATGACATGAGACCAAATCAGTCATTGAGGAACTTTTAAAGGTTTTCCAAGTGGATTATACTGACTACAGCTGCTCTCCTCCAAACAACATTATTGAATCACAGTGTTTTTCCAGTTAGACCTCAGTGACAGGAGAAGTGAGTGACTTGCATTCAGCCTCATTAAATATGAAACATGCTCCAGGCGCTTATGGAAATACGCACTGTCAGCAGCAGATGTCTGTTACACTACATGTTATTACTAAAGAGAAGATGTTATTGCCTTTTTACACCGGATGGCTTTCCGGATCCAACTGGAGTAAGCAACATGGCTGAAGTCTCTTGCCCAGGGACACAACAACAGTATTTGATGGCAAACCCTTTTTTTTCACTGTGGTTTCCCAAGGGGAAGCTGATAGTTTGGTAAGATTTTTGCAACATATCCGGTTTGGTTTCAAACCGGATATGTTTGAGAGGAGGAATTTCTCTTACCCTACGGGGACAATAAAGTAGCCAATTATGATCATGATAATTACTATATCGACTAAACAATACATTTGTGGCGTCAGCATTTATCGTCTGTACATTTGTTTTGCATTTTTCTCCCCATGCTTCTTAAGTAATGCATTATTTTTTTTACCCGAAGTAAGTTGTGTTATACTGCATTTCATGTTTGTTGCTTTACAGTCATTTTTAAGCTTTAGAGTTCTGTGGCATTAAATAATATTTTTCCTGCCTCAATATATCGAACTTTAAAGTGCATATGACAGGTCTTAATGCTTTTGAAAATATGACTTATTTAGAAGAATATTCTAATGAAGAAATGTTGGCCAGAAAAGTTGCTGACAGGAAGTGACATAGCTGTAGATAGAGGTAAAGTTCCAGCAGTTCGACTCATTCATTTCCCATTTACTTAACATGGTTGGCACACAGTTTAAAATTGTTTGCCTTCATCTATATCACTTCCTGCGGCAAAATCGTCGGCTCGGGAGGAACGGTCATTCAAATTGATGACCTTTGGCTGCTCTCCCCGCAGCGTTTCAGCAGCAGGGCCAAACTTTACCAGCCAAGTATCAGGCTGTACAGGCTTTGGAGAATTTTGAAGAGCCAGAAAAAGTAGTTGCTACTTTTGCTCAGTAATAATCACATAAAAAGCATCAATATTATAAGAGGTAGCCACTTATTTGGTCTATTAGGGCTGACAGTAACGACGCACATCTTTATGACATTCATCGTAGTTTCAAAAAATACTAAATGTTTAGCTTAGCTTTAAACTTGTTCAACAAAAGAAACCAAGTCTGTTTTGTTCCCAAAACAATACGAAGAAGCTATTTGATCAAATATTTAGTCTTAGGCGCCACTGTCAGCTGTTACACAACTCAGAAACACTGCGGGGAGAGCAGCCTAATGACCAATCAACAGAGACGTCCCTCCCAAGCCGACGATAGCAGCAACCGCAAGGAAGTGAAACTATAAACGTCACAAAAATAGTCAAACTAAAGAAAGCTGGCTACAGGACAGGGACATGCGTTTCATGTATGTAGTGGACATATTTGTAGAATAGGTTTGGCATATTGTACTGTATACACCGCCTGTGTTTACAGAGCAACAACTCATCAAATGCAAATGTATTTGTTTTTATGTAAAGAAAAAACAAATTCACACCGAGCAGTGTTGCATCTAGATGCCTCCATAGAACATTCATTTTTTTGTCATATCTTATTTTTAATGCCATAATGTGTTTTCATATGATCTCTAGAAGGATATTGTTTACAAAAAAATGTACAAAAAACACTAAAAATGTGTGTCCTCAATTTTTGCGTTTCTCCAGTATGCATGATAGCAAAATCTTAAATATAAGTGTGTTAACTATGTTTTAGCAGAAAATGTGTCAAATGTGTCATATATCCATTATCAACTTTCATTTTTGTTATTGTGAAAGTCCTAGCTATACATTAACCTCAATATTATAACAATTTTATACACACTTCATGCATGTATATAGCTTTTCACTAAAGCACAAACCATACATTATTGCACTAGGGCTTTAAGTGGTGAGTATTACGGAGTATTACGTTACGACCCTGTCTGACCCCTCTGTTATCGGGTGGAGCATTAGGAGGAAGGAGGACCATCCCCACAGCATCGACAACTGCTGCAGATGATAAGACAGGCTTCATACAGACCTACAACAAACTGACAAACTATTCCTCGACACCTGAATTTGACATACGGCCTTTAATAATGAACTTCACTGGAGAAATTATTAAAATCACTGCTGTCAGAGTGAGAGAGTGGAGCAGATCTCACAGAGTGGACAAAACACTCGTGACCTTTTGTTCTAATTAAATGGAAACTTGAGCCAAGCATTCAGTCAGACATCTTGGTCGAGGCTGAATGATCGCAAAAACAGCTGCAAGAATATAGTTAGTTAAATTTAGCCACACACACATAAACACCATGCTCTGACATACATAATGTTGTGCATTGTATGAAACCACAACTGAACAACAAGTCAGTTATATCAGTGGTTCCCAATCTTTTTTCCCTGAAGCCCCCCCTGTGCATTCTGTAGTCAGGCCCCCAGTCCTAAACTGTGGCCCCATTAATGTATCAAAACATAAAAATAATTGCCAATAAGGATTTAATTCAAAGAAATACATTAAAATGTGAGTGTTTTCTGCACCTGTAGCCCTTCGTCAGTCATGTTTGATTATTTTAACAATGGAATTTTTCTCAAATAATATCACTCGTGACCCGAACCTTTCACCAGACAAAGCTCTGAGCCCCCACTTCAATCCCAGGTTCCCCGCCAAGAGAGGCCCATCCGCCATGTTGGGAACCACTGAATTATATTATAGTAAGTGACACCATTTAGAGTCAATTGAATGGCTAATTGCCAGGAAGACTAATTAGACGAGGGCTGGAAAGATCTACTTTTGTCCCGATCCGATACGTATCACGATACTTGAAGCCGATCCGATGCGTATTGCAATACAGTAATTATGACAAGTATGTTTACCTTAACCTCTTAACCCCTGCCTTCACCAAGTGCATCCTCTCTCTCTGATCTTTGCATCAGCTTTACCCAAATCTAAAAGGTTACCGTCTATAGCCTGTACCGCCTGTAACGCCTCAATTTGAAAGCTAAGATCTACAAAAACTCATCTAAATTGACTTTTATCCTTGCATTGTTGGCACTTTTTCACATGTTTTTCGTCACTTCTCTGTGGCTCTTTTGTGGCGTTTTTGTCACATTTTTGTCGCTTTTTTGACACATTGTCATTGGTATTTTGACACTTTTTTCAAGAAGCTTACAGATTTGGGTAAAGCAGAACTGGAGAAGGTGGGGGTTAAGAGGTTTTAAAATGTGTAAAAAGGCACGTGTCCAAAGTTTATAAAACTAAATGCCTTTTCACATTTATTGAAGCGTTAAAGGGACAATACGGAGTTTAAAAATGTTAAAACTAAGTATTTTCCTCCCCTACATGTTCCAGCCATGTCCTAATGTGTAGAATGAGTCCAGACCTTTTCACCTCAACTAAAATCTCTCTAAAATCCTGCACTGTCACCCAGAAAGGTGTTAATTTGGGTCCGAAGTGCCATCATGCTCGAGCTTAATATAGAGACTGCAGTTACGCGTAAGACCTGAGGTGGCAGTAGTGAGTATAAAAATGACCAACTTGCATCTACACAAAATGTAACTCAGTGCTGTCACTGGAAAACAAAGGAGTGCAGGATAAAAAATGCCTCCAGAATACAAGTATTGAAAGTATTGTGATACTTGATAAAGTATCGCAGTACTTGGTATTGCAGAACAAAGTATAGCGATCCGATCCAAAATTTTGTCCCAGCCCTAATTTAGACAGGGCAATATAGTTTGCGAACAATCCTGCCTCCATACAGTTTCATAATTCCTTAAAGAATGCATTTTCTGGACTTGATGGTTGAAATCCTACCTAGGCCTGTCGCGATAACAAATTCTCAAGTGCGATATACTGAGACAGGAAAATATCGCGATACACTATATTATTGAAGACCTTTTGATGCCACATAAACTAACTCCGAAGCTTAAAAATGACAGAAAAGCTTTGTTTGAAAAGTTCTTCTTCATCTTAAAATAATATATCCCACAATAAACATGAAATACAATGAAACACAACTGACTTTGGGTGAAATAAAAGTATTGCATTAGACAGAAGGGGGAAAGGTTCAAGTTAATGAACAGACGATAAATATTGAGCCCAAAATTTTATCTTTATCTCTCATTTATTGACAGCCCTGATCAGGCCTGTGTGGAAATATTTGTATGGTCTATTTTTATCATTCTAGGTGTTATTGAACTCATGCATTACTGTGTTGCTGTAATCATGTGCCTTGAGTGTTGATGAAACTGAGTGGTTGAAGTCTTCGGATTTCACACGTTAACGCGATCTTTGTCCTATTGATCTCTGAAGGACAGTACCATGGAGTCAGATTGAAAAGAGGGAGTGACCACAAGAACATTTCCGGAGCTCTGATTGGTCCTACGTCATAGCCATGCATACTCCTTCCTGGTTCTATATATTGCTCAAGCACAGGGATTTCTGTGCTGCTGGATCACCATGCTGCATTCTGCTAGGGAGAGAGATGTAGCGCTCAGATAACTTGTGTTTTAGAATTGTATTATGAGGGAATAAAACTATAATTGATTTTAATCGATCGAGCCTCCGTCTTCTGTTCCATCCAATAGCGAACACGCCGACACCTGTCACGATAACACATTTGAAGTTCGATATATTGAGGCAGGAAAGTATCGTGATAAACGATGTTATTGACTCTAACGATACTGGATACTGTCAACTCTCAGGCATGTAAATGACAGTAAACCTTTGTTCTAAAAGTGCATCATCATATTCTAAAATACAACACAAGCTGCAATAAACATGACATATTATGTAACTCAATTTGCTTCAGTTAGAAATCAAAGTCTTACAAAGAAACTATAGGTGGGAAATGCTAATAAATGTATAGACGATAAATATCGAGCCCAAAAATATATATCGTTTATCTGTTATTTATTGAACGATATAAGTCGATATAGTAATTATCGTAACAGCCTTAGCTCTGATCCTACCACAGTTCAGCTAATGTCAATGAGCAAGACATCTCAAATTCCTTATCTTTGTGACAGTATAGTTGCCTGGTTGGAGAGAGATATGTCATGTTTTCTTGCTTTTTCATAACAGATGTTGTAGTTGTGTATGACTTGTAAGGAAAACTTTTAGGGAGTGCTAAACAAAAAAAGTCAGACACAGGCTAATGAACATCACATGAAATAGGATTGAGGTGTAATTCCCTTCTGCGCTTCCAAAATTAAAAGGTGGCGAGTGACTGCTTTTGCGTGACACGTGACAACACAAGAATCACTCACCAAGTTTCATGAGCAGCGCCAGGAGAATCCACATGGAAATCTCGAAGGGCTTTCTGACGTGGTCGTAATTGAAGGACAACACGGGGAACGCCTTTTTAGATGCGTTGTGGTGATGGGAGTCGTGTCCGTTGACTTCCCCCGTGGACTCACCGCTCTCTGGGACATCATCACGACCCGAGGAGGCAACCGCGAGGCAAACCAACAGCACCAAAAAGCACCAAAGCACAGCGGTGAAACGGAGAGGAGGCGACCGGCTGTTCCTCTGGGTGGGACACGGCGATGAGCCAGGGAGCACAGCCATTTTCAAGATAAAAAAGCTGACAATTATACCCAAGCAGTGCCCATTTATCGGGGTCCAGCGCTGCGCCGAGACAGAAGAAGCTCTAGAGGGGAAGTTAGCGCAGAGTGATCCGCACTTTTACGCGGAGACTCCCGTGGCATCTTCAATCACGAGGAACTTGCCACAACTAGATATTGACAATGTTAGGCTTTGTGATCGACACTCGAGACTTGAGTTCACGTTTCGCTCAGTGTAATCCAGTTTTGCGCGTTTAAAGGCGTCCACTAGTTGCAGTCTCTCCTCCTCCTTACGGCTCCATCCACGGGGGGAGTTTTCTCACGCGTGCTCCACATCATTATGAGTAACAGACCTGTCAAGACTGAGGAAATAAGCGCCGTCTGCTGGAGGGAAGACCAAAGCATCCCCTTGGTCACATTTTGGTGCTTTTGTCAGGAGAAAAGCCAATGCATGGCCACTGAGCAATGACTGCAGTATAAATGCTGAGTCATATTAATTCAAAGTAAATATTTTTTCCACCTGGTGGTAAAGTACTGAAGCCATGACTGCAGTGAACCATCATGCAAACCTCATTTACAGTAATATTGAGCACTTTGAATCCAATTTACTCATACTTTCTGCTGTAATAGTAATTAACAGGCCATGGATAATGTTGTTCTTGTTCAGATATTAATAAGCTTCTTAATGTACAATTATCTATTATTGTTCTGGCTACTGGACGTTCACTGGAGAATAAAACAGATAATCTGCTACGCTCTTCTGTTGTGGAGCGGAGGGAGCTGCGCAGGAGGAAGAGGAAGGAGGAGGTGGAGCTGACCAGTGCAGGACACCACGCTCTGAAACAGGGACAAACCCAGGAGGCGCTGCACCGTTTCAGAGGATCAGAGGAGATTGAAGGCAGCCAGGTTTCCTCCGGGTGCTACGGTTTCCCCGACCTCCAAAAACATGCTGGTCAGGTCGGCCCACAGTGGCAGCGCAGCTCAGTCGCAGCGGCTCAGGACTAACACCTGAACACTATTTCGTTGAACATTTGTACAATGACAAATAAAGCGCTTACTTACTTATTAATAGCTCATGGATAATGTGTTTATAAATGGCCTACCCCAGTTGTTCAGGGAAAAAGGAAAAATACATTTATTTGCTAAAATGTATGACAGTACTTTAAATCAGTTTTAGTCATTGCTAGATGTAGGTTTTTTTTTCAATAAGAAAATACCTTTTAATACAGTAAATTATTTTTACTGGGGGGCCCCAACAAGAGGGCCGCGATCTCTCAGACTTTCAGGAATGGCTGACCAACCCTAATCCTTTAAAAAAAAAAAGTTTTATTGAAAATACAAAACACAAAAAAAGTGTTTCTTAACAAACATGGCAAAGTGCTGTTCGTAATAATAACACATAAGGGAACAGTGACAGTAAAGTGCAATCTGATGAGTGCAAAATATATATAGTAATATGTGCAAGGGGGTCAGTCATGGATGTAGAGCAGATTGCATCCATCCATTTCTTTATCCGGGGCCGGGTCGCGGGGACAGCAGTCTCAGCAGAGATGCCCAGACTTCCCGATCCACGCACACCTCCTCCAGCTGTTCTGGGGGGACCCCGAGACGACACCAGGCCAGCTCGGAGACATAGTCCCACCAGCGTGTCCTGGGCCTTCCACGAGGCCTTCTCCCAATAGGACATGCCTGGAGCACCTCCCGAGGGAGGCAACCAGGAGGCATCTGGAACAGATGCCCTAGCCACCTCAGCTGGCTCCTTTCGACGTGAAGGAGCGGCGACTCTACTCCGAGCTCCTCCCAGGTAACTGAGCTCCTCACCCGATCTTGAAGGGTGTGCAAGAGGGGGTGCAAGAGGATGCATTGCAACCTCATTTTGAAATGTTTGCCCCCTCAGTTTTAATGGCATCACAATGTATTTTAATGGCGAGAAACTCTATTTGCACCCTTTTGAAACTCGAATGCGCCCTCAGTCAGTTTGTTCTGGAGGGAACGTAGATCGATCGGTAAATCGAGAGCTTTGCCCCCTGACTCAGCTCCCTCTTCACCACAACAGTCCGATACAGCGACCGCATCACTGCTGACGCTGCACCGATCCGTCTATCGATGAGATGTGAGATCTCACAATGGTTAAATTAAACAAGAAAAATCAAGATATAAAAATCATTAAAAATACTGGAAATCTGCAAGTGGCGTCGATGGATGGTTCAAATGCAGAGGACGCATTTCGTTGTACAGTTGTTGTATATAATGACAATAAAGAACCTTAACCTTAAAGATTAGAGTGATGTAGAACATAATTAGCATTTTTTAAAGAAACCTGCACCAAAACAAACTCACAAATAGCCCTGTACTGCACTTAAGAAACAGCTGTTAGTGATATTCATATAAATAAAACTACCTTTGTAGCTATTCTATTGCCATAGTTCATTTTATCTTGTTAATGAAAACAATCTATAATCGTTCTCATGCTTTGTGAATGAAGTTTGTGGTGTAAGCAAATTCATGTAAGTTGGTCTTTATCCATTTTTCATATACACACATCTGATCCCGTAAACATCAGGGATTCACATCAAGCCGCGACGTACTCAAACAAACTCCGAGTCCAAACTGTTGAACCCCCAAACCCTGTGTCTGCTCTGGTTCCCATGAGGCTTTTCCACACCAGTGAGAGCAGATCCGGGGGCTGTTTCATAGAGTTTTATTTGAGATTATTTAAACAAAACAACACATGCTGATGGATTTACATTCACGGACAGTCTATCCATTTAGAATAACATGACCAGGCAGGAAGTACCTCAGACAACGCGACACAACAGGCTGTGAACGATTTATGGGAAAAGTGCCAATAAAACAAAATCAATTACAACACAATAACAAAACAGGCCACATTTAGAAGCTATTTATGTATTTCTTAAATTTTTTGTGTCTTTAAACTTTAAAACTTGAAATGATGTGATGGTGACAATGTGATGCATAATGAGTGAGCTGTACATTTTCATTCAAGGCTGCTTCCATTCCAACTAAGAAATCAAGTTTTAGTGTTTTTCAAGTATGAGAACATTACGAATAAACAAAAGAAAATGAAATAGAGAATTTTGTACAACATATCTTTGGCATTTGGTTAAAAAATAAAACGTCTTCCATCTTTAATATTGTCCTTTATTGAAATGTGACATAATTTGCTACTCGAATCTTTGTATTAGCTCATAGGTGTGCGATTTTTATAGGGCAAACCATAGAAAACATATTGAATTTTGAGACAAATACAATGACTTTTCTAATCAATTAATGTATTTTAATAAATCCCAGGTTGGTCAATTGACAACACTAGTTTATTGGACAAAAGAAGAGAAGAAAGACAAAGTAAATGGCTCAAATGCAGTCCTGTAAACTTAACAAAACCTCACAATTCCACGTTTTTACACGTACTTTTACCTTCACAAACATAAAAAACGACTTATTACCTTCTCCTCTGCTCTGACATACTTGGGCCTGTCACATGAAGACTCTTTTCCCTCAGTTTGGTCTGTCAGGCTCTCTCGTATAGACTCATGTTAATGGAGACTAATCCTACATTTTGTCCGGGGTGAAGCTGTAGGTCAAATATCACCGCCTACATATAAAGCTGTGCACAAATAGCATGAAACTAGCCCAAATCTATTCCTAATACTTATTATGGTTATGTTTACGCTTTCATTTTGTCTCCGGAACATCAAACAGATTATTTTTTGTTATAACAAACACTAAACTAAACTCCCAAACTGCAGTAATTTACCCCTTTAGACACATTCCTGTTCCTAACCTTCATCTTAACCAGTTTAACAATCTCATATTTAATGCAATAATCAGTATTTGAATATTACACCCTGCAGCCAAAGAATCCATGGGAACCTTGTTTGTAAACTATCCCCTCTTGGACAAAATGCAGAGAATTGAGTGTTAATGTGCTCTCGCTCTGGACTTCAGGAGTGAATGGGTTTGAATAAGTCCCATAGTGTTAGTCCTGTGATCCTGGTGTAGACTAAGAGTTGTCCTGTTCTTCAGGCGTGTGTGGGTTTGAAGGCCATCTGCCTGGTGCTGTACACAGACACTCCCAGACCGACCGCAGCCATTGTCATGGCAATGGGGTCCAGGAGCCCGCACTGGGGCTGCAGCCGGACCTCGCCCGAAACCTGCCTCTGGAAACAAAGAGACAGGATTCATTTTTATTGTTGGCTTATAATCAACCCAGTATTACTGTAACGTAATGCTTATTGTAAAAGTGTCCCCGGGGTACGTTTTTATGAAGAGACTGGGTTGCTCATAATTTACAAGGAGACACTTCCCTACAGTGACAATAAAGAATATATTTGCTATATACGCTGCCTGAGCAAAAAACTCAGCAAAAAACAGGATTTAACTGTTATGATCTGGGGTCGAAGAATAATATTAAATCAGCTGACGACCTGAACATTATGAATGACCAGGTTATTCCATCAATGGATTTCTTCTTCCCTGATGGCTGTCGTGGCAATTTCTCACCACTATAAAGGAAAACTTGAAAGTACTGTATTTGTCTTATCAAAAGTGTAATTTAATTTAACACACGTGCGGAGGGCCGCAATACAGAAAATACAGGTAAGTATGGCGAGCTCTGAGGCCCAGAGCCTCTTGATCCCGTTAATATAGACAAGAGAGCGAGAGCGAGAGCGAGAGCGAGAGAGAGAGAGAGAGAGAGAGAGAGAGAGAGTCACAGCATGAGGCAGTCGCCGCCCCTGCATCATCATGCAGACATCACCTTCTTGTGATGTTTAGAGCAAGACACAGGAAGGCCTTTGAGCCAGGACATGTCTTTGGCCATTGTCTTAGGTGTGAAACAGAGACTCAGCATGTGCTTTGGCCGGGATAAAGCACAGGAGACGGGTCCGGGCATTGATTAAGCGGGCCAGATGGTACTTCACAATTAGTGTATTACTGGCTTCAATTTAATTAACTCTAAAACTGCCATTACATGGCTTATTTCAAGATGACAATGCCAGAATTCATCAGGCTCATATTGTGAAACAGCGGTTCAGTGAGAATGAAACATCCACACATGGATTGGCCACAGAGATCTTAACCTCATCTCTGAGACATGCTAGAGATGATGTTCTCTGGCGGCACAGCAGCAGTTAGCGCTCGTGCTTCACAGCTAGAAGGTCCCGGGTTTGAATCCCTCCTGGACGGGGCCTTTCTGTGTGGAGTTTGCATGTTCTCCTCGTGTCTGCGTAGGTGTCCTCCGGGTACTCCGGTTTCCTCTACCACTAAAAACATGTACAATAGGGTCACATTTATAATTAGGCACTCGAAGCGCTTTACATCAAGGAACCAGTCACCCATTCACACTCTCATTCATAAACCAGTGTACGCAGACACTGGAGGCAAGGTGGGTGAAGTGTCTTGCCCAAGGACACAACCACAGTGTGCTCCTGCAGGATGCTGACCCTCCGATCACAAGACGACCCGCTCTACTCTCTGCGCCACCGTCTCCCCAATGACTGTAGTGTGTGTGTGTGGTTGGTGGTGGTCAGAGGGGCCGATGGCACAGACTGTTTGCCTCGCTTCCGTCAGTCTAGGACAGCTGTGGCTACAACAGTAGCTCACCACCACCGAGTGTGGAGTGAATGACTACAGTGTGGCGCTTTGAGGTAATACAGGCTTGTAAAGCGCACTACAAGTGTAAGCCATTATTAGGCCCGAGAGCCTGACAGGGTCCGGGCCTGTTGTTATTCTACAAGCAGTGCGCGGAGCGCACTGACGAAAGACGTGCGCGTAGCGCACGTCCCTAAAAGAGCGCGGAGCGCTCAAGAAACAGAGCGCGGAGCGCTCCCCATGCATTACACAGTAATAACGACACTCCCGGCACCCCGACCTGTCCGGTGATATAAGCGTGTGCCGCGAAAGCGGCACATTTGTTGCTGCTCGAAGAAAAAAAGGTGAAAACCACAGGCAAGGCGCAACATGGACAAGAAAGCAGTCGATGACGAGCGCAACGCGCTCGTCATCGACCATGGCCACTCACCAGCACTCAAAACACTGCTAGAGTGACTCAGGGCATCGAGGCCTATCCGATAACATAGGTCTTTGCCGCGAAAGCGGCATATTTGCTTCTGCTCGCACAAAAATACCAAAAAAAAAACCCATTGGGAAATATTGAAAAAGAACAGGTAAAAGACGAGCGCAACGCGCTCGTACTTGATTATAAACCCCACGGTTGGATTACTGGACGTGAGACCTTTCCGAATATATAAATATGCGCCGCCGAAGGCGGCGCTATATTGTTATTGTACGGGTTTTTCTTATTATTATTATTATTTTTCCTCTCCCCCTAAAAAGCCAGTTTCGGCAACTTCCCACTGATGAAAAGTCCTGAATTTTTGCCCAAAATTCAATTAGGTGAAAAAAAAAAACTTCACATCTCCAAAATGTAAAAATTCAAAAAAATGGCGCGTCAGCGCCCCCTGGAAAAACCACGTTAACATTGCGCCCTATGGCCAGACCCCTCAAAATCCCGAAATCCCCGAAAATTTTAGTTCGTCGTAGACGAACAAAATTCGGCACAGTGATTGGTCACGTGAAGCCAAACAAAAAAAGATATTATGCGGTTGCTAGGCAACCATCAGGAGGGCGGCCATATTGGCCAGAAGAGCGATCTGGCGCCGAAGGCGCCATTTCGTGCCCTCGCATTTGAACGAACTCGTCCTAGGCCGTTGATCGCAGCGACTCCCCGTTCGCTCCAGATCATCTGCACAAGTGGGACATCAAAAGTTATTAAAAACTTTCTAATAGGATTAACGGTGTTGTCATGGCAACGCCATGAATTCGGCATCCGTTTTTAGCGCTCGCCGCCGCGTTCAAACAGTCATAACTCCCACATACTGTGGCCGATTTGAGCGAAACTTGAATCGTTGGTCGAGTCGTCGACCCCGGATGTTGTGATATAGGAAATTTGAAAATGGGCGCGATAGCGCCCCCTGCAGAGCACCAAATAAAAATGAATGAGGAAAATTTTTTAACTTTGTCGTAGACAAAAGAAATTTGGCACAGACATCCGTCACGTGAACCCGAACAAAAAAGTCATTGAGGCCACGCCCCTTTCCCAACCGTGTTGCCATGGCAACGACCCGATGTCAACTTTGGCGCAGCCAAACCAAAATTGGTACACGCGTGCGTCATGACAGTCCGAACAAAAAAGTACATTACATGGTTGCTAGGCAACCAACAGGAGGTCGGCCATTTTGGGAAAAATGTAGTAATCTGGCACCGAAGGCGCCATTTCATGCTCTCCCATTTGAACGAACTCGTCCTAGGGCGTTGAACGCAGCGACTCCCCGTTCGCTCCAGATCATCTACACAAGTGGGACATCAAAAGTTATTAAAAACTTTCTAATAGGATTAACGGTGTTGTCATGGCAACGCCATGAATTCGGCATCCGTTTTCAGGACTCGCCGCCGTGTTTAAAGACTCATAACTCGCACAAACTGAAGCCGATTTGAGCGTAACTTGAATCGTTGGTCGAGTCGTCAACTCCGGATGTTGTGATTTAGGACATTTGAAAATGGGCGTGATAGCGCCCCTGCAGAGCACCAAATAAAAATGAATGAAGAATAAGATCAAACTTTGTCGTAGACAAAAGAAATTTGGCACAGACGTGCGTCACGTGATCCCGATAAAAAAAGTCAATCATGGCCACGCCTCTTTTCCTATCGTGTTGCCATGGCAACCACCCGGTGTCAACTTTGGCGCAGCCAAACCAAAATTGGTACACGCGTGCGTCATGACTGTCCGAATAAAAAAGTACATTACATGGTTGCTAGGCAACCAACAGGAGGTCGGCCATTTTGGGAAAAATCCAGTGATCTGGCGCCGAAGGCGCCATTTCTTGCCTTTGCTCTTTTACAATCTCGACCTAGTGTGGCAGGTAGGGCGCGGTAGCGCCTCCCGGTTATTGGGGCGGCGTGCGGCCACCGGCGTCAACCGGCCAAACGAGACCCTCGAGGGCCTCTAAATGCCGCTTGCGGCTTTAATTATTATTATTATTATCTTTGTGAAAAACTAATGCTACACTCGATCTTTGGGCATTGCAGAAACCTACTGAAACAAGGCCACAGCTGTGATCAAGGCTAAAGGCGTTCCAACAAAATATTAGAACGCATAACTCTTTTTTTGGTCAGGCAGTGTAAAATAGAAATGTAATATCATATCTCCTGCTAAGTCCAGGAGGTTTCCCTGAACCCCTGGTTGGCAAACACCTCCATAACTACATAATACAAGTTACATAACGTCATGTTGTCATAACTTGTATAATGAAAGTCAACTAACTGTACCTAATTCCAACCGCCAAATTATTATTTATCTCAGCTGATCAGGGTTTACAGTGTACCTTAATATAACATAACCTTATTTTAATATCTGTCCAAAGCTGCTCCACACAGCCACAATTTTGTTCAAAATCACTTTGAATGAGATGCCACTTGACTCAAAACCACACTCAAAACATAGTGGTAGTTTTTTTTGTCTGGGCATAAAAAGGGCCATATATCATTAACAGAATGTGTCAAAAGCATCACTCAGTAAAATATGATTCAACATTTTCACATCTTGCTCGTGTTTGAAGCAAGTTAGTGATAAACCAGCCTCCCGTAAATGGGTCTCACAGTGATGTAACATAAGGACCACCCAAGGTTCTTGCATCCGTAACTCCCAAACAACAGGAAAATGGTCATGGAGGTTATCAAGGACAGGTCTTTGTTGCTGTGAGGTGGAGACGTCAGCAGCCGAGAGGCGGAGTCTGACCTCCTTATATAAGATATCAAATATTAATCCACACATTTTTGTCTAAAAGCACTTAAGAGCTTAAAATGGAGACCTGTGATATCACTTTAGGGAAAATAAATAAATGACACTGTTCATTCTGGCTTAAATTCAGTGGAAAAGGGCGATGGACGTGAAAATAAAGAAAGACAAACCTGAAGAAGGCGAAAGTATCCTGGAGTCAGTCGTCCCAGTCTGATGATCATCATATCTGCGTTTACAACTTTAACCTGCGGGACATCATTAAAGTGTCACTTATTATAACAATGCAATCCACTGAATTATTTAACCAGTCATGCAGATTTCTCTATGGATTTTGAAAAACATTTATGAATTACAAAATATTATGGTTTGCAAGAAACTAAAAAGGAGCCATAAGTAGCTAAAATCACCAAAAAACAGGAATTAAAAGTCTATAGTTAGCTAGTCATGTGTTTTTATTTCCTGTTTAATCTTTCAATATCCCAAAAGGTAGAAAAGTGGAAAATGTTCAGTGTGTGGACTAACAGTAGCAACAATATGAGCTATAAAAGTTCTTGTTCAACGCACCTTTGTCGCTCATCTCGCCCAGGCCAGAGACCATGTGCTGGATGAATGGATTTCTGTCGGGCTAAAGGGGATCTACTGTGCGCCCCGTCCCTTTTGTAGATCCGCACTGAACGTCCCGGTGCACAAAGAGAAAGCCGCTGGTCCTGTCACAGATGATAATCTCAAAGCGCAACACAAAACGGGCTCCAGTGAACGGGTCGGGGGCAAGAGAGAGAGGGACAGAGACGGACTGGGGGAGAAAGAGGCGGTGGCAGCATTTTGACGGCACACGCTTCAATTCACAACTGTGTTAATTTACTGCAGTCACTTATATAAGACAAAAAACACTTCTTAAATAACTAAGTATTCATATTTATATAAAAAAAGAGATGCGTCTTTGATGGAAATTGACTTTTACAAGAAATAAATTGTGGTTTTATTCAGGAAGGAACTATAAGGGACATTGTTACATAAGCAGCTGGGCCTTTGTCTTGATGCATGTTAGATCACGAGTTACATAAACAGAGCATGAAAGATGTATCTATGATGTTAAATAAAGAAGAATACTGGTTTCTTATTACTGTGATATGGTGGCACTGCGCTGTACAAATGAAGACATTTGAGTGGCAGGATTTGTTAGTGGTCCCTCAGACAGTTATGAATGATTCCTTTCACTGTGTATCACTGTCACTATGGGAAGCAGACAGGAGCGATGACACAGGCCTTATGTTTAACTAGTATTATAAGCGCATTCAGTTGTTAAGAATATTACTTACTTTAAAAAATGAGTTCAAACGTTGTTGTTCTCTAACCCCTTAACCACCGCCTTAACCTAGCGCCTGACCCTTCTCCAGTTTGGCATTACCCAAATCTAACAGGAAAAAAAGTGGCAAAGGAGCAACAATAACGTGCCGGAAAAGCGACAATAACACAATTAATTACACGACTAAAGAGTGACGAAAAAGCGAGTATTAAAGACGAAATACACAACAAAAACACTTCCAAAATGTGACAAAAATGTTGCAAAAGAGAAAGGAAAAAAAAACATATTGCCAGAGGAGGGCAGAGAAGTCAATTTTACATTTACTCAAGTAAGAGTGACGTGACTTGAAAATTATTTTACTTTTAGAAGTAAAAGGTAGTGGCCCAAATAAAACTCATGTAAGATTAAAAAAGTACTTGGAGAAAATTTGACTTGAGCTTAGTGAATACTGAGTAACAGTTTGAAATACTAAGAGGCTCATAAACCAAACAATGGGTTTCGTTTGTGTGACTTTATAACATTCAAAAAGATTGAGGTGGAAGACGGGTCTGAATTCTGTGCTGGCTTTGAACTGTCGAAAAGCAGAGGTTTTTTTTACCGGGTTTATATCTCTGTAATTACTGGGTCTATCCACATGAAACAAAAACTGGCCCAAATGTCAATGTCTTTTCCATCAGCACAAACTAAACCGAAATATTTGTCACTAAAAGGAAAAAGTGGCGGTAGAATTCAATCACAAAGGCGTTATTGTTGACACTAGAGTGGACTTAAAGAAACAAGATTGATTTGGCTAGTTTGTGGACCTAATCGCACGTTTAATTTATGGGGATTTCTTAATCAGGGGAATGCAGATGATATCACAGAAGCCAAATGAGTGTCGACGTTGTTATAAAATGTGTTACTTGTTTGGACACTCGGTCTGAAATGTTTGAATAAAAAATGATGTAATCGCTAAAGCTTCATATCCTTTTTCTTTTTGCCTATTTTTATTCTGTCCCATTTGCTCTTCATTGGGTCTTTGCTTTAATCTGCTTCCTTTAAACATTTTCAGTGTCACAAACCTTTTCCAGAGTGCATTTCTTTCAATATTTATCTCCTATAAAAGTATAGAAACATCTGATTATGTAGAAATCCCAATTGTTTTGATCATAACTTTAGCTTTGTATGTTTATTTCATGTTTATTCAGCATTATATAAGAACATCTAATCCTTATTTGGGTCTTGTCTTGCCATCCTTGGATTACAGTGTTTCCTGACAGCTTCCCAGTTGAGGACCACTGCTTTAAGAAATGGCCCAAAATAGGAAAACCATCTTCCACACAATGGGCGTGGCGGTTTAAGTTAGTAATTGTGTTTTGCAGATGGTTAATTCCCATTGAGTTGCATCACACGTGTCGTCCTACAAAGCCTCCTCAGTTTGTCCACTGGTCTCTGAGTTTGTCCAGACAACAAGGCTCTGTCTGTGCCCGAGTCCCACTGTCGACCTCAGTCCTTTCAAAAACACAATGTCTCTTCTCCTCAAAAGAAGAAAATATCCAACATTGTGACTTTTTCCTCTGTATATTGTGTTCAGTGTTTAACGGAGACGGGTCTGAAGTACTCGGGGTCCTGGTTTGGGCTGGTCTGGGCCTGGTCCTGCCCCGCGGACGTCAGGGAGACTCGGGCTACAGACACAGTGACGCCCTCTGGTCCCTCAGCTCCGGCCGGCTCCACCGACACCACCTGCCCGATGAAGTGCTACGGACAAAACCATCAAACGTCAAAGTCACTCACTCACACATTCACTCAGGCTTCCTGGAGTTTCCAAACGGTCTCCCATCAAAGTACCAACCCGGCCCTTCCCTGCTTAGCTTCCGAGATCTGACGGGATCAGGCAGAGCAAAGGCTGTGTGGTTTGTGCGGTGACCATGTGGTGTAAGCTCCAAGAAGCAGTGAATATTAATAAATATGTCTGAATACAATACAGTGGGAGTTGAGTGCATTCATTTGAGATAAAGTTACACGACTAAAACTAGGCTAAAATTAAATTTAAATTATTTGACTAAATCTTGACTTGAAAAGTATGGAGAGAATGAATAATGCAATGTAAAACGTCTTTGAGTGTCCAGAAAAGTGCTATATTAAACAAATGCATTATAATAATAATAATAATTATTTAATTTATTGCAATTTATTGCAATAATTTATTGCACATGTATTAAAAAATACATGTGCAATAAAGCTTTCCTAATGCCTCTCTCCGGTCTCTCAATACCAAATTATCCACTGTTTAATGTTTATCAATAAAATACCAAAATAACAGCAGTTTGTGTCAAATTAAATATTCTTTGAGTGAAATACCTTGACTGGACGAACGCCGTCCTCTTCAGTCTTTGTTCCGGTCTGAGACGACTCTCTCTGAGCTTTCACCTCCTGCAGAAGAAACGTCATATTTTTTTTGCATTTCTATGTAGGGCTGAACGATAAATCGCATTTGCAATTTTATCGCGATATTACACAACGCGATTTCGAAATCGCAGAGGCACGCGATTTCGGCCCATGCAGCTGATGGCCGCAGTCCATACAGTAGAAGTGAATGTAGCGGCGAGAGACGCCCTGACGTCCGCTCCGCGCTCCACCGCATGCTTTTGTTTACTTCTCAGTCTACTTAAGGTGCGTAGATCGTGGATGTACTGTGAACATATCAGAGTTTATAATGCAGACACCGCGAAGGTTCCTCCGTTAGCATTGCGTTCGCTGCAGCGCTAATCCCTCTGACGCACTGATCACAGAAACTCTCCTCCGGATTCACACGTCTGTGCCTCGAGAGATGAAGGTGAGTCTGTGCTGCTTGTTAAGAGTAAAGAGTCCTTTGCGGCTCACTTTTAGAGGCTTATGTTTGCAAATGTTTTGGATAAAGATAAGAACTTATCTCACAACCACTGACTAATACACAAGAGCAAATAGCAAGAAATTATTTGGGCTATTTACAATAACAAAACAATAATCAGTATAAGCTTATTGTAAATTATGTAAATGGATATGTGGACTATTTTGAATTATATTTCATATGATTATAAAGAACTTAAGAGTAAGTAATACTTTATGAAGTCAGTTGTAAATATTTAATTGTATTGCAACAAAACGTTTTTGGCAAAATCGTTCAGCCCTATTTCTATGATCACGCTCAGTCATACAGGCACTAATCGATTCACAGCAAAAGATTGTGTTCCATCATGAGAAGCGACGTGAAAGTGTAACACACCTTTAAAACCTCATAGTTGGACGTCTTGGACACGTAATCGTTCCAAGATTTTGCAACAAGTTCCTTCTGTTGAGATTTGACCTGTGACACCATCTGTGGCACAAAACATCAACATGAGCTGTGATGTTATTATAAACACCACAACAACAAAATGACTAAACACTCACCTCAGAGTACATGAGCTGCTCGAGGCTGAGGTCCTCCTCCTCTCGTCTCTGCAGAATGCTGCTCTGCTCCTCTATGACCCGTTTGGCTGTTTCCTCTGAGATTCTACAGAGGGTTTCCAAACTCTGTCGATCTGGAGTTACGGGTCTGATACCGTCCCGGGCCAACTCTTCATTCACCTCATCCCACACCTCTGCCACCTACAGTAAAAAGGCACATACAGTAACGTTACTTTGCAGCTCGTAAACAACTTCCCTGTCCATGTGATCCCAACTACTTGGAAAAAAACCTTTGCATCGACACCCACCGTGTTTCCTTAGACATTCTTGATTACTGTAACAAATAGAGGTTATGCACTCTTGCTTTTTACTGTAATTACTGTTTAGGTTGATGTTTTAGGGATTGATTTTATCTGCTTTCTTGTAAGTTCATGTAACTGTGAAGCACTTTGAATTGCCTTTGTGTATGAATTGTGCTCTATAATTAAACTTGCCTTGCCATGCTTGTGATGTCAGAACATGGCAATAGCGGCACATTTAATAGACTTTCCGCTCAGTCAGTATAGTATTGTACAAAGATTTATTTTTACCTTAAAGTCCAGGTATCTTCTGATGATGCTCAGTGTCACATAGTCCTCAGGAGACAATCCAGGAAGGTCATGAAAACCTGAGAAAAAAGTGCCACATCAAGACTGAATTTAAAGCAGGATCAAGGCATGAAATAAAAGCGTTTAAAGCATGATTACAAGCGTTCAAAATTGGACATAGATTTAAGTCTCATAGTTACCGAGTGCACAGAAGATGGAGTAAATCTTTGACCGCAGGTTTTCCTCCAACTCCAAAATCGCTGCACTGGTCGAAGTGTCAAGACACAAACTTCGCAAATCCTCCTGCAGTTTGTGAGAGATGGGCTTTTTGGGATCTGCAAAAGTGAATAACTCAATTTAGATTCTATGTGCCTTATTTTTACTTCCTCGTAATTTCTAAATGATAGAGTCTGTAGTTTCGATCGATACCGAGATATTAATTTATTCTTAAACAGGTTTTGAACTAGATCCGTATTTTCAAAGGTAACTATGCTTATCTTTTCTAAATCATCGTTTCATGAATTGTTTCAGAATGATCTTAGATTTTTTTTCCATGACTAAATAATAAAATAACAAACTACAGTCTGTTATATATGGCATTTTATAACCTAATCTATACAACTATCATTATAGAGAAATGATAAAGGGGACAGGAGTTCACTATGTCAGTATTGGAATCGGTAAGTTTTACTTTTATTCTTAGTGTCAAAATCAAGTTTGAAACTTTACTATTGTGAATACTCTTCTACATTAATATTTAGGAGGAGGATCAAATTAGAATGATCTTTTTAACTGTGCGAATGCCGATATTTTGTCTGTAATAACTGGGCCTATCCGAGTGAAACAAACACTGTCTTCTCTGTCAACAAGGGGAAACCTACTTTCACAACAGCACACTAGTCAAAAGTACTTTTATGTCTCAAATATCTTAATGGTTGGGTGGGACTTACCTGTGATACACCCGTCTTGGCTTCGTTGCACCTCCAGCTCCGCCTCCTCGTCCCTCCACGCCTGCAACAAAACTCTGGGAGCGGTTTGTCCGTCTCTGTCTCTCCATGTCCTCACATGGGACGCCATGTTGGGGTTGTCACACAACTCCAAAAGTGTGGCTAGAACTATGCCGTGGACGCTTTTGGGACTCGACTTAAAACAAAAAGAGGGAAAAAAAGAAGAAACTTACTGTACATCGACAGTTGCAAGAACAATATAAATATAGAATATAAAATGAAAGAGAGTGTTCACAAGAGAATAACTTACACAAAGCAGGTCGAGCAGTAGACAGACTCCATTCTTGGCCAGAAAGAAATCTTCAGTTGTGTAACAGCCAACAATGCATGACCTGACCCAAAACAAAATACGAAAGATATTGATCAGTTAACACATGTGCTATAACACTTTAAACAATGCATCTGGTTCGTCCAATGGAATTGCTATGTCCATATTAAATAAATAAATAAATGAAATGTTTCCAAAGTGAGGTCCGGGAAATTGTAATTTCAAGGGCCATTTTCTCAAAATGCATTTTTCTCACATTGTGGCGACAATGTAAGTCGCTCCTACAGAAGTCACATTTTACAGCCTTGGACTGAACAATATTTTAAAGGTTTCTTTCCAGAAGGATTATTTCATTTTTTCATTTATTGAGTTTTGAATTTCAAAAACAAGGCGAAATTTCTATTTTATACAGATTTTTCCACTAATAAACAGCTTATTTTAAAACTAAACAAAATATCCAAAATCCCTTCAGAAAAAGTCTAACTAATATGTCAATGAAATAAAACCATAATATATAAACCTGGCTCGATCAATTTTTCAGATTTCGCCGAAAATATGGGATATTTTTAGGCATAAAAGGCCTTATTTTTTATATAAAAACATAAAATGATAGAAAACTTGCAATACATTTTTTCCCTTCTTATTTATGTCAGTAATCTACAGCACAAGCTTCAAATTGATATCTCTAAATTTATAAAGCAGTGTCTTTCCTTAACTGATAATATGAGCCAAAGTTTAAACATTTCATTCAAATATTTAAACTAAATTAAACGAGAGCAAGCTAGTACTGAGGTAAGTGGATTTTGCGGGGCTGTTGACATGTCATTGGATCATGTGAGTAAAATGATCTGACCTCACACAGTCGACGGTGGAGATGATGAGTTTGTTGTGTCCCAAACCGCTGTAAAACCGATCGCCTCCTTTCTTCAGGAAGTGCACGACCATTTCAACTCCTTCAGACCCAAACAGCTCCTGTAGCCCACACAGCGGATGTTCAGAAAGCTAGTATCCCCAATGTAAGAATATATGTCTGGATAAGGCTAAGCAATATTGTAGTTTTTCTTTAGCAAGGATATTATTGAAAACTTGTGTCTGTGAAAAGCGCTGCTGCTACTTTTGTTGTACCTTCCTGTGCATGTCTGTGTCACAGAGCGCAGAGAGGATGAGCTGAATGTCCGACTTCATCTCTAAAGCAACAGCATCCTCTTCATCAGCGCTCCCCTCCACCTGCATTAGCAAACCTGAGAGAAAGTGAACACATAAGGTCATTTTCAAGAACGTTTACTGAAGAGCAAGAGAAATGATTGAAATTAGTTTCATTTACAAACATAGAAATTCCTGAATACACAAAATACACAAAATTATGTGTAAAATATCAATCTAATCAGTTGAAATTATAGTTTGGTAAAGAAGATGCTTTATGACAGTGTTTCTCAGCTGTGTTACAAGTGACTACTGGAGGTATCAACAGGAGAGTATGCAGGTTTTACCCAGCAGGTCGCCGATAGCGCCCTGGTCACAGAGGTCCTGGTTTACGATTTCTTCTCCCAGTGAAGTGAGCGCTGTGAGCAGCTGGAGCGAGAGACGCCTCAGGGTTTTCTTATGGTCACTGCATCCAGGTGCCTGATCAGTGGCTTCATCTAAAAGCACATAATAGTATTGCTTTCATTAGTGTGTATGTGGTATGGCCGCAACTACAACTACACTACTCGGGGCAAGGCCAAAAAGATACAGGTTTTTATACCGGATGCTCTTTTTACTTCAACAATCGGACAAAAAATGTAAGGAAAATTGAACTGTGTTCTTCATATTTACTGTTTAAAGGTGCAAAACAAAAGCTGCTCTTCTTTTCACTTGTTCAGAACTGCTGACAATTATTTAGATTTTCCAAAACCATCCAGTGATGTGCACCTCTTAAAGAGGCTGCAGCATCAACTAAATGTTTGTTGTCACTGTGTTCATGACTAAAGTAAACAAAAGTGATGAATGAAACAAGTCTGGTCCTCTGCACATGTGGTCCTTGAGTCCTCAAAATACAAAATAATACAATTAGTAACACTTTGGAATAAACTAAACGTAATATAAATGTAGTCAACTCATTTATTTCTTTTTACTTTTTTGTACACTACAGTAAAACCAGAATGATTTGACCAAATCTTGACAAAAACAAAACATTTTTGTCTTGAATGTTACATTCAGACTGACCTTCCTGAGTGTGTAAGCCCAGCAGGCTCAGCACAAACGCGTTCCCGTGGTAGGACATGTACTCGTCCAGCAGGAGAGGGGCGAGGGAGCACAGAGTCAGCAGCGCCTGCAGCTGCAGCTCCTTGGTTTGGGCCAAAGACCACTTCTCCTGTCTCTCCTTAGTGAGAAGCAGGACAGCCAGGATGACGTTCTCTTCCCTATACAGCTGTAAAAATTAGATCAATCACTGGTTTGTTTGGGAAAATATCAAATACACTCCCAGCCCTACTTACCTGCAAAACAGCCACATCGTTGGCCATCAAGCAAAGCAGATTTAGAAGCATCTTTTTCATTTTCAAATCTTCGTGAGTGTAATTTAGTTTGACACTGGTGATTAAAGGATTGGGGGGTTTTACTGAAATATAAATAATGTTGTTAGGACACGGGAACATATTAACAACGTGAGTACTGACACGGAAGCTGCCTTACTTTCTGGATATGTGGACAAACATGTGAGTAGTATGGCGAATAAACTCTCCTGAAATAAAAAGAGATATTTGATATTAGTTAAAAAAAAATCCTTCAGTTGACACTAAAACTACTGTGGATTTACAATAAGCAACGTGTTGCTGTTTTCAGAGATTAAAGTAGTGATGACGAGCAGGTCATTTCTGAGTTTGAGCTCCGGATGGTGGACAGCCGTCATCAGCTGGTGAAGAAAAGCTTCCTTCAGCGAGCTGGAACGCAATAATAAAGATTAAGTTTACTTAAAGGCAAAATCTAAACAAGTTACTGGAACAATATTTTTATTTTTTATTTATTTATTTGGTCGGGACAGTGCATGTTAATGAACATACATGGTCTCATGCATGTAAACAAGCCACACCGGATTGGGCTAATTTCCATCCGTCGTCCCCCATGCGCACTCTCAAACACACTCTCATTCATCCTGGCCTATTGTACATGTTTTTAGTGGTAGGGGAAACCGGAGTACCCGGAGGAAACCTACGCAGACACGGGGAGAACATGCAAACTCCACACAGAAAGGCCCCGTCCAGGTGGGAATCGAACCCGGGACCTTCTAGCTGTGAAGCACGAGCGCTAACCGCTGTACTACCGTGCCACGTAGTACAATCAACAATGTATAATCAACAATAAACCTATAGCCCAATAGCTTCCTATAGCTTCACGATAATGTTGATGGAAATGTTTACTGAATGTAAAAATAAATATCTTCAATTGTTTGAGAAGGCTTTTTTCCCACTATTTTTTAATGTATTTTCTAGCACTTTCACATGAGCCTAAGAACTAGTAGAATGGGGTGACGAGACTTTTACAGGAGAACTTAAGAGAACCCCTATTCTGGTACACTTGATGAATGTGCATGAATTAGTGTTTTTTTTTGTTTTTAAACAAACATGTCATAGTTATTAAAACTGATGTAAAGTGGTGACTGATCCCCAACACATTAGTCCCAGTAGGGGTGGCGCCTGGCATGACAAGCCCCACTAGCCCTTGAACACGTTACAAAGCTTTGAATGGATAGAATAGACAGTTTTCCCACTGAAGTTTTGTCAAACAACATCTCTCGCTCTTCTCTGGCTGCTCATACGTACACGAGACACTCCATGGTGCTGAGCTGAGCCATGACGTGGTGTTTGTTGCCGCGCTCGAGGAGGTTCCAGAGGATCTCGGTGGAGTGAAACAGGACGGGGCCAAACGACTCAGACTCATTCATGTGCAGACAGACGGTCGCTGCTCCCCGGGCTCTCAGCATCAGAGCACAGTTAAGATCTGTTAAACACACACCTGATTAAGGACACACCCATTGACTTTGACTCAATGACACTTAAATCACTGTTTTGCTTTTTTGATTGAAACGCATTATGTCCTTCAGACACAATGCTTTAACCAATCAACAAAACGCAGGACCGTACATTGACTTTAGTGTTCAATTAGTCATGGTTTAGTTCAAGGGTTGGCCTCCTCAAATGGTAGAAAAAGTGGAACAAGTTGTGTGACACAGTGGGACTTGGAGGGACCGACTTAACAAATTAAAACTCAGATCAGAAAGCACAAACAGGGAAAGCAATAAGTCACAAAACATCATAATATGTAATGTTAGGACACCCAGTGTAGTGGATCAGGGTTTACGCAAGCCCATTTTTAATTTAGAGTGATTTCTACGGTATTTACAACCACACTGGCGTATTTGTTGGATCTCTGTGCATTAAACACTGACCGGAGACAGACAGCAGTCGGAGAGTCTGGAGCAGCTGCAGTTTGATGTCGGGACGATGATGCACAGTTGCCAGAGACAGAACAAGCGTCTGGGACAGGTCACTGTTCTCCAGTAGCTGAAGCCTGTAGCCCGGAGAGGTGGGCTGGGGTCCTGACAAATCCAATACGAAACAGTAATTAATAAGAACACAATGGAATTATACAAGTACACAACATTTTACCAATAGAAAATAGGTGTGTTCATTTTAAGTCATATTTAAAGTGTGTTTGTTTCTCATGTTATCAGTCCCAAAAGCAAACCACAACACAGGCCTAAATGCATTCTCCCTGAGACATGTTACTTTCACACAATCAGGAATCTCCAAACAAACTTCTATGGTTTTTACACATAAATTAATAAATTGATGAAATCCCAATATCAAAATTAAAATTAAGTTGCAACAGCATTACACCGTCTACTCAGACAGATTGCTTTCAATAGTATTTAAATACATACAATAATAGTGATAACTAAAAAGTGCAAATGAGTCAACTTAAGGATGCTCGCTGGCATTAAAAAATATATAATTGCTCATTAAAGTACCATAGGACTAAAAAATAAATATAAGAATCATGTACTGACAATCTCTCTATCTTTTGTCATGATCACACAAAACTAAACATGAAACAAACACATCACCAAGACCATCACGGACAACACGGCCACTATCACGACAGCAGCACCACAGGACTCCAGTCAGTCTCACTTAGTAACAGTTTAGAAAATCGGTGCTCAAAGCAGAAAGGCCGTGCTGCAGCGCTCCTGTGTCGCCTCTGCTGCGTACCATCGGACAGCTGCTGGGGGGTCACACACTGATAGAAGGACTTGACACAATCAATGATGTTTAGCTTCACCTCCGGACAGGACACACGCATCAGGTAACCTGGGAATATGGACAGACAGAATGAGCGCTAAAGGGTTGGTTATATATTCAGTAAGGTGATGGTGAGGCAGGGGTCAGGTAGTACTGATTACTTTGTATTTTCATACAAATACTGAAACTGATCATTTAAATAAGTGATTAGGTCCATGATCTCAATGTAACTTTGTAACTATCCCAAGATCTATGGTCTTTAAGTATTTTAGCTTTCAAATCAGTGAAGGGTGAGGAATGGCACTTTCATATTATAGACAAACTTACATGTGTCGTGTCCTCTATGTAGTTTAAATCAACCCAATTCAGTTATTGTAACTTTTTTAATAACTGAGACGTACTGTATGAAGCAAAAACTATAACCAGTTGGGTTGTATTGTTATTATACATAAAATTCAACTCTGGGGCTCCATTCTTGGAAAAGAAAGGCCAACGGTTGTCACTGGGACTTACTTTGCAATATTTACAGTAGTGGTAGTTTGATGGACCTGCATGTAATAATTTTGTGCTTTTAAGATAATTGTATTGAAAGTTATTTTACAATATTTCAATTAAAATAACAAACCAAACATATTTGTCCCCAAAAGAGCATTTTAAAGTTGTAAATGGTAATTGTGTTTTAATCTTTAGATGTATTTATGAGCGGTATTAAAGTTCTGACTTTACTTGGATAGACAATTAAGATTTTTCTTTTATCTTATCCTAAGCTGTAATTAAGGTTATGAAAGTGTTTCATCTAGACTTTAGTGATGGAAGAGTATGGTATAGTAATAACACACACACCAATTTGTGACAAGAAGTGGGAGACATCCTGGGCGCAGCTGAGTTCGTCTGATGCCCTTTCCTTCAGAAAGGGAAGCCTATGAAACGAGAGAGGAAAAGATTAAATCCCAGATGTCACATTTTTTACAGACATTCATTGTATATTAAATTACCTGCATAACTTGATGGCCTCACATAAGAAGGACAAATAAATAGGATCCTCCTCTGATTTCTTGGCACAGACGTCAAATACTTTTGCCAGATCTTTCAGATCCTTTAAAAGCTTAAAATAGTTCAGGAGGTTTTCTGAGGTCTTGGGTTATAAATATGTGATATGTGAATCCCAGAGGGGGAGGTGAGGTGTTGTCATCACAGCTGTGTTATTTTTGAAAAGGGAAATTGCTGAGAGCAACGTCAGGGCAGTGTAAATTAGTGCCATGGGGTTTGGTGGTTGCATCTGTGCTCACGGTGCATCAAAGCAATATACAGTGTATTTCCATGACTGCACCAGGGAACAGCCACGGGGAAAATAACCATAGGTGACAATCAAGAGAAAGGTCATCAACTTACAGCAATCAATTCTATCATCTCAGTGTTTTAAGTTTTTACTAACTGCACCTGGCTACTGGTTTTATTGTTCAATCCAGACCAAAACTTAAAAACTTCTCTATTACAGAAAACTCCCGTATGACTGAGAGTTTACATAGACATATAAACATGCACTTTATAATAATCACTGCTCAAGAATAAAAAAGATACAAAGCCATTTGGATTTCTCTTCAATATTTTCTTCAACACAAAGATATGCCGCTCCTTCAAATTAGCCTATAAACACACACAGTTAAGATACAATTCAAATAATCCCTCATAAATCAGAATGTACGTGCTTTTAACTTACTATCAAAGGATCTTCAAGGAGATGAACCACCTTGCTAAGTTCAATATTTTTAGCACTGACCTAAAGAATAGATTGAACTGCAATTATCATAGTAATCCGCTTCTGCTTTTTCTAGAGACAGCCGCTTTGTGAAATGTTGGAATATCGTGTTGTCTTACCTCTAGTTGTTTTCTATCAGTTGTTGCTGTTTTAATTGTGGGAATTTCCGGTTTTCTTCTTTGCATGCGTTTCCCTGAATCCATTTGTGGAGTTTAGAGGTTATGTAGATTCTATTTCTAAAATTGAATAGAAATGGAACAACAAATCAAATCAAATAATAATGAAATGTCAAATTGAGGGACTAAATTTTCTTTTGCTATGTTTGACATCGCATAAGCTCAAAAAAGACAAAAATTAAATTAAATTAAATTAAATCTCACCTCCAGAGAAGACGTTCCACTGCTACATCTCTTTTATGTAAATGTTGCTACCACTAAAAACAAGTTTAATCGGCCAGCACGTTTTAAATGTTTTGTAAACTATGTCGACATAAAGAAAATGTATTGTCAGGATCCAAAAATGGTCGTAAGTCGATTAAACTCTCCCAAAATCATGTTCATCTCCTCGAATCGCCGCATTTGCCGCAGTTGTTGACAAAGTCCAGAGGCGTTCACGTGTTGCTATGGTGACGGCTGTAGTACTACCGAGAGCGTCGAGAGCCAATAAGGCGCAAACGCAAAACGCCCATTTCCTCTTTATAACAGGAAGTGGATTTATGTTCGCGTCGTCGCATTGATTTCACCCACAACAATAAAAGATACCCAGATATTTCACATTTCTACATTGCTTTGCCTAAATCGTAACAAATTCCAGCTCGTGTTGGGATTCCAGCGTTAGTCATGCTTTCGGACGCAGGTCAGTGTTCATGAAACGATAGCCTTGTTTGCTAGTACATGCTACGTGACAGTCAGTGGGTTAGCTGGTGTTAAAGGGCTTGTTGTGGTCTTTACCTTGGTTCTTTGCACGCTTTTCCACTGTGGGCGTCGATTTACTCTCACACAGTATGTTTATTTTGTTGTTTACGTGCGGATCATATTTTGCTAGATACTGACGAGAAAGCTCAATTTTGTTGCAATGTTTTAGTACTCATGTAGTCCCAGTATTATAAGACATGCCTATATAAGATATGTTCATTCATAGATTGTGTGTACGTGTTCTAGTTCGTGCAAATAGAGGGTTGTATTCAGAGTTTACAGACATTACGTGGAACTGTTTTGGATATTGTGGAAATGCAAAGTTGCAGCAGATAACAGACAGATGTCAGAATAACAGCCACTTTGTTCCTACTATACAGCATTTAAAGGCCTTTTTACTTACACATTGCCCAAATTCTTATTATATTGCTCTTTTAGGGACCTCTCAAGAAACTTCACTTTGCCTAAAATTAATTCCTTCATTTAACACAACATTGAGGCTTTAACAAAAGAAATACTAAGCCTGCTTTTTCAGAGAAGGAGTAAACATCACCTAAAATATAAGGCATCCCTCAGCACATACTAGAAGTTATATGATGAAATCCTGCACATTTTGCCCTTGTCAAACCAATCATTAAACCCCCACAACTCTCTAATTATAGTTGGAGCCTCATTGCAAGCTCCCTGCAACATGGTATATCTAAAGCAGTCAGAGCTCAGTACTGTTTCATTTTCAGATTACTCGGGTAATGCCTCTGGTTCCCGCCGGGTCAGAAAGAGGAGCTCAGGGGAGTCTCCTGGTGAAGCGACCCGCTCTGCAGGGCGACAGACAAACATCCGGGTCAAACGCACCAGCAACACTCCACCTTCGGGACAGGTACGACCACATCTCAGTCATAGGGTTACGTTCAGTAATATGTATGTAATTAACAATAACTATGAAACATTAAAAACTGAAATGTCACAGATGTGTATATTTAATGATGTGTGTTAATTTTATTTTTACTCAGAGCAAAGAAAAGCGACAGACACAGAAGAGGAAGATGAACAGACAGAGAAGAAGTACCGGAGATGTGAGAAGGCGGGTTGCTCCGCCACGTATCCAGTCTGTTTTGCGAGTACATCTGAAAGGTGATGGCAATTGTTTTGCTGTTTCCCAACAAGTAAATGTCCTCATTCAATAATGTGTGTATTATTTTGTTCCAGGTGTGCTAAAAATGGATACACATCTCGCTGGTATCATCTGTCCTGTGGTGAACATTTTTGCAATGAGTGTTTCGATCACTACTATAGAAGGTTATTGTCTAAGACACAATTAAGACACAAACTGAATTGGTTCTCGTTAGTTCAAAAAAATCTCTGTTAGCTCCAGTGCTCCTAGCAGCATGTTATAGTTAGTTATTATACATTTTTGCGTTTTCTTCCAGCCATAAAGACGGTTATGAACGTTTTCCGCTTGGAAAAAAGTCTGGACCAGTAACGGCAAAAGTGAACCCAGTCTTAAAGCTTTTATGGCTGATCAGCAACTTCCATATTGGGTTAATACAGTCATTCATATTGTATTACATATTAAGAACATTTCAACAACAACAACAACATAATACACACTCTTTTTATTAGATCCAGTGCACAAACCCAGACTGCAGGAAGTGGAGGCAACTGACCAAAGAAATTCAACTCACGGCTTCTCTCGCAGCATCGTACCGCTGTGGCATGAAGTTCAACAACGTAAAGGTTGAGATTCCAAAGACGCATGTCAATGTTCTTAATGATGATTAAAAATCAGTCAATGTAATAATATGTTTTTGTTTTTCAGACTGAAGGGGCAGACCATTGTTCTCAACCTGAGGATTTGGTAAAAGCTTAACCTAATTTTAAAGTGCACAATTAAATCCACACTTTATAATAGTAATAATCTATCTCTGTGTCTTCTTTAGAGAGTGGCGGAGGTAACTGAAAGCTGGTGGCAGTCGATGCTCATTCTGCCTCCTCTGTTCAAAGACAGTCCAGCGAGTCCCTTCCTTGCGGCGTATTACCCTGACTGTGTGGGCATGAGTCCCTCTGGCTCTTCTGTCTCTCCAAATGAACTGAGGGGAGACCACTGTAGAGCTGTTCAGCCGCAAAGTAAGTGCTTGGGTTTGGGGTTGAAAATGTGCAGTTTATGCTAAACCACATCTAACTAATGTTGTCATTTTTATTATTTTATTTGTCACCAGTTTAAAAGTATCTAAACATTTGCTTTTATTTGTCTCTTTCCAATTATTTACGCTCACAATCAAATCACTTGACCTGGAACACCCCTAATTTGTGCTGTTGTAGTGTTTCAAAATGAATCTTGAAAGCCAGCTACGGACTTGAAAGTGCTGGAATATTTAGAAATATTGAACTAATCTATTTTCCCCTCTCTTTCTTCAGTCCCTGGTCTCTGTCCATACTTCCAGCCCTTCTATCAACCAAATGAATGCGGTAAAGCACTGTGTGTGCGGCCAGACATGATGGAGCTGGATGAACTTTATGAATTTCCTGAATTTTCCCGAGACCCAACGATGTATCTGGCGTTGAGAAACCTCATTTTAGCTTCCTGGCACAAAAACTGTAAGGTAATTACAAAAGGCACAGAGTCGCACTACCATGATCAGTTACTAATTAATGTAACACTTTCTATAGCCTGTTTTGAATGGTAGTCAGGTTGGTTGGTGCTTAATGTTAAAGGGCGTAAGAATGCAATATAACACCAAAATAATATACAAACAGTTTTCACATTCAATTTTGAGATGTAATAAACTTCAATCTTATTGGTAGTTTGCAACAATTTGACATAGTCTTACAAGATAATTGTTTTTGTCATTCTGCATCAATGACCAAATCTGTGCTTGCTTATTTCACAGGAGGTGCTGACGGCTGAGAAGTGTGCCCTCCACGTCATCGTGCGCGGTTTGGTGCGGATCCGCTGTGTTCAGGAGATGGATCGCGTGCTTCACTTCATGACGAGGAAAGGTCTCATCAACACTGGTGTGCTGTCTGTATCTCGGCCTTTGCTGCCGGAGAGACAACGCTGTGTAAGTCCCTATTTATGGCTCTGGCAATATGATATTTGATATTTATAACCAGTAAGGCTCATAAAGGCGCCATATTACAACTTCTTGGTTTACAAACAAACAATGAAACAATGAAAGCAGAGTTTAAACTGTTTTTAACAGATTTCAATTCGAGTGTCTGAGCACATGTCACAGTTTTCAATGGACAAAGTGGACCTGTACTTAGGCCTGTCACGATAACAGAATTTGAAATTCAATATATTGCGCCACAGAAATATTGCAATAAACAATATTATTGAAGACCTTTTAATGCCATAGAAACTCATCTTAAAACATTCCATTATTAATATTAAGTATAATGAAATGCAACTTACTTTGCATATAAAATAAAGCATTATATTAAAAAAAAAAGACAAAAAAGCAAATAAATGTTCTGACAATAATTATTGAGCCCAATATTGTTTATCATTTACTGAACGACAAGTTGATATAGTAATTCTCGTGACAGCTCTTCCTGTGCTGTCATGGTAACGCTAACAACAACTAACCCGCTGTTTCACAAATAAAAATGATCATAATGATTCACAGTTGTAGTGCACTGTGGTCTTTTTTTATGGCCAGAAGTAGGTGAGTAATTGCTGTAATCCTACGTTCAAACATATCAAATTTCAGTTGATTGTTTTCTCCAAGCTGCACAAGACATGACTTGGTGAATGTCTTGGTGAATACATTTCAGGTTTTGCACAGTTAATCAGAAACAACAGAGATATAGTTCCACTGGGAGATGGTTTCTAAGCCATTAGCTCGGAACATTCTCACCTGGTTTACCTGAGAGCTTCTGTATAATTTACCTGTATTTCCCAGAGGAATAGGTGGAGGTGTCTCAGATTGCTGTTGTGTAACATCATGGATAAAGAGAATTAGATATTTTACTTCTAGACTTGTAGGTAAAGCTTTGAGGTCTGGTAGCAGAACTATTCTAAAAATACATGGATCACAGTTACAACTGAACAACATGACAAAAAAGTCGCAATATTTGATATGATCAACACTGTATGCTCCAATAAACAACATTGTCATGCAATTTGTTTTTTCATCATATTGTGTTAAAATACAAAGAACCAAAACAAGGCTAAGGCGCAAGAACGTAGGAAGATTATGGCTGGAAAATCAATCAATCCAACTTGATTTATAAAGCGCTTTGCATAGACAGGTCATCACAAAGTGCTTCACAGAATATCGTCACAATCAACGCTAGTGCTACATGTACTGTCTATTGTGTAATGCCCTTGTCGTGAAGTGCACCTAAAAGATCCTGTTTTCTTTCAGAAAAATGTCATCATCATCGGAGCAGGAGCCTCAGGGCTGGCTGCTGCTCGACAGTTGCACAACTTTGGCACTCAGGTTGTTAACACACCCTACGATGGTCCACTCTTTACACACTTACACGCACTCACATCATGTGCGATTGTTGCTCCTCCAGGTGATGGTGCTGGAGGCCAGAGAGAGGATCGGAGGTCGGGTTTGGGACAACACTTCGATGGGGGTCACCGTGGGTCAGGGAGCTCAGATCGTTAATGGCTGCGTGAACAACCCAATCGCCCTCATGTGTGAACAGGTACAAATTACTGCAATATCTGACTGAAAACAATTTGAAAAGGATAAATGAAGTATTTTAGGCACAAGAAAATGGGTTGTGGCACCTAGTATCAGGGTTTCCATGGGGCATTAAAAAGCATTAAATGTCATTAAATTAATTGTGCCAAAATTAGGGCCTTAACTGTCTTTAAAAAGCATTACATTGGATTAAAACTGGCATTAAAGCATTATTTTTCCTGCATACATTTGTTAAAATGCTAACATTCTGGTCTAAAATGTATTCAGCTGGAGTTTTGGCTGACTACAGATGGAAATTAGCTTGAGAAGCTACAGTCTGGTACGGCCATCTTTGCTCTCGAACATAACGTAATTGTACACTGTCCTGATAGATAGATAAATAAATAAATAAATAAATAAACTAACTAACAAACAAGTTATATTATACACTGTTTTACCTGTCCAATTTACTTCTGGATAACAATATTTCCCCTCATTCTTCTGTTTGATGAAATGATGGCATTTGGGCTTTAAATTTCATTAAAAATCATTCATTTTGACTTTCTGCTACCTGAACCCTGAGTATACTTTATATCACTATATGTCGCACAGCAAAAGCATAAAAAGTTTGAATTAATAATAAATAAGGTTGGCCAAAGTTGGACATGTCAAAGAGTGAATAAGAAAATACTTATTTTTTTGTATTATCTTTAAAACTCCAGCCTTTTAACTATGTTAAACGTTTGTTTCCAGATGGGGATAAAAATGCATAAATTGGGCGAGCGCTGTGACTTGTTTCAGGAGGGGGGACAGGCCACGGATCCATCCATCGACAAACGAATGGACTTTCATTTCAACGCAATTTTAGACGTGGTCTCAGAGTGGAGGAAGGACAAGTCGCAGAGCCAGGACCAGCCACTAGGAGGTGCCGTGTTGTTTTCTTTTTGAATCTATATTAGTTTAGGCAATGTCTACACTTGCTCAAATGAGTAATATTCTAGTCACTGCATCTGTGTCTAAGCTACTACACTATAAAGAACCAAAACAAGTATAATGTAGTCTTTGTGAGTTAGGGTTCATACCTAGGCTTCATTATGACTATGACTTTGAATCTCCTATTAGGCAAAGTAACACAATTCACAATTCTTACACAATTACAAGAAAGCACATGAAATCAATCCATTAAACATTAATATTACCTGTTTGACCTGAAGAAACTGCTCTTAACAGTCATATCCATGTTGTTTTTATTTGCAGAAAAAGTCCAGGAAGTGAAGAAGAACTTTCTGCAGGAGTCTGGGATGCAGTTCAGTGATTTGGAGGAGAAAGTGCTTCAGTTTCACCTCAGTAACTTGGAGTTCGCCTGTGGCAGTCCTTTAGGCCAGGTCGGGGAAAGCTCAGACTGCAGTAGCACATTTACATCAACACTTTCACAACCTCATTAATAGTGGGCTTCTGTGGATGTCAAACAAACTTCTTATGAATGCAACTTATTGGTCATTTATTTCAAGAGGTTAAAGCTGCTTCCTTTGTTAATCCTTGTTTTTGTTTGCAGGTTTCTGCTCGTTCTTGGGATCACAATGAGTTTTTTGCACAGTTTTCTGGAGACCACACTCTTCTCACTAAAGGATACTCTCTTTTATTGTACAAACTTGCGGAGGGCCTGGACATCAGAACTAAATGTCCCGTGGGTAATTTATTAAAACTTGTATGTACAAAGTACATATTGTACAAAGAGTTAATGTTTGTTTGATTTAATTTTAGGTTCAATCCATTGATTACTCAGGAGACCACGTCAAAGTAACCTCAACCAATGGGTCTCAATGGACAGCACAGAAGGTAATCACTAATATTCTGCTGTGCAAAGAATTATTTTTTTTTTGCAGCTCTGAATAAACAATAAATAAATTGCAGGTTGCAAGAAACATACCGTAAATTGCGGACTATTGAACATAAGCCGCACCACCTGAAATTAATAAATAAAAAAACCTGTAGTACGGGTTGAACTGGTTTATAAGCTGCAGCTGTCCACGCTGTCTCAAGAGCATTTGAAGCTTTCCCGGTGTTCGAAGCTGCTCTGAGCTGGGTTCGTGGTGACTCGCTCGAGGCTTTTGATTAATTTAACCAGCGTTTCGATTGCCAGTGAACACTGCGGACAGAGGTCGAGGAAGACAGAGTTAGAGGAAGACAGAGTTAGGGCTCGCCTCCTGTCAGGGTTATTGTGCAAATGAGTGGAGTACGTCCAAAGGAACCAACTTTATGTTTGGATTTGTCTTTCTCACATGGGAGTTCTTTCATTAGAAATAGCCGAGTGTTTTTGGACCCCCTCGTATTAATTATAGGTGCATTGTTATTAATAACATGACACAATGTTCAGTATGACCATAAATATCTATAAATTACCTTCTAAGCGTGGGAAAAAGTAGTGGCTTATATTCCGGAAATTACGGTAAAGATTACATTAGAGACACTTTGTTTCAATAGACATTCGAACAAAGGGAACAAAAGTACAACAAAGTAACAGTAAAAATGGGAAATGGGAAATAGTTAACGGTATTCTTCCCACAAATGTTATTATGTTAAATGTTGCAGGTTTTGGTGTCGGTCCCATTGACGTTGCTGCAGAAGAACTTCATTCAGTTCAATCCTCCTCTCTCCGAAAGAAAAATGAAAGCGATCCACAGTCTGGGTGCTGGCATCATTGAGAAGGTAAGGCATTTTTAAAGGAGCTGTATCCTGCTATTTTAGCCATTATAAAGTAAAGTATAGGCATTTATATGATATATTGTACCTCTACCACTATGGAGCACTAATTTTGAGAGAAATATAAGTATTTTCTGAAGGTATTTTTCCAACCCGGAAGACAAAATGCTTGGATTCAGTTAACTCCGCCCCCTCTCTCCGTTCATACAACTTAATATAAATACCACAGCAAAAAGTGAAGTTACTTCATGATGCAGTTATAAGGAGTTGACATGTGTGACACAGCTTCACAAATGGCTAACACACACGCTAACACGCGTTTTGATTGACTCACCACTCTGATGTTTCCATTATGGGACTCGCGTTGGTTATAAAGTTAATCCACTTTGATTCTGGCCAAGGTTCACCAAACATCCATCAGTGACAGTCACAGACAAACACTATTTTGGCTGATAGTCACTGAATCCTGGAGAGAAATTCCAACATCTGGCGAGTGGTCTCTTCTTTAGGAAGGTTGAATAAAGTCCTGTCTTCGCAGCCAAATGCGCTTTTCTCCGTGACATTATCGTGAGGTAAGAAAAAAGAACAGGTGTCCAGAGTAGGTTAGCTCCTTCTTCACAACTTTCGGTGCAAACATGACATCTGTTCAGACGCTTAGGGGGTGTTTGTTTACTCTGCAGGGGCAGCGCGGACGCGTCAGGCACTTCCTTTTCTTTTTTCTTTCTTTCTTTCTTTCTTTCTTTCTTTCTTTCTTTCTTTCTTTCTTTTCTTTCTTACGACAGTAATAATGAAAAAAGCTGTTTTACAAATTAAAATCAGGCCGTAAGGCATTACATTACAGACGTCAAGCACTTCCCTTCTGCTCTGACGACACAACAGAACAACTCAGTCGTTTTCCAGGAGAGGGCGGAACAGCTGCTCAGAGAGCAGGATTCAGGAGGATTACTGAGAACTGCGTGAATGAAGGCAAAAAACATAAGGACATTGCATAACAACATGGTTAAAAGCTCCAAAAAGTCGATTTTGCATGATATAGGACCTTTAATATTGTATGTTTACTTTCATCATCTTTGGTGATTAATTAGATTTATTATTTATGTACCCCCAGGTCGCCCTTCAGTTCCCCTTCAGATTCTGGGATGGCAAAATCCAAGGCGCTGATTATTTTGGTCACATTCCTCCGAGTCCAGACCACAGAGGCATGTTCGGCGTCTTTTATGACATGGATCCACAGGTGGGTTTTCACAAAATATAATACATTTTTACATTTTTGTACATTTTTGTTCAGGTCAGTATTTGCAATTAGGATCTACTGTACTCTACTGTACTACTAGGGGCTTTATCATTTCTTTAAATGTTCAATAAGCTTCTGCAATGTCAAAAGATCCAGCGTTATATTAATATATCACCAAGATCTTGTATTGATGGGAGAGTGTGACCACTGAGCAAAACCTTCTCCAGCACATCCCAAAGATTCTCACTGGGGTTAAGATCTGGACTCTGGAGCCAATCCATGTGTGAAAATGATGTCTCCCTGAACGAGTCTTTCACAATGTGAGCCCGATGAATCCTGGCATTGTCATCTTGGAACATGCCCGTGCCATCAGGGAAGAAGAAATCCATGGATGGAGTAACCTGCTCACTCAGGATGTTCAGGTCGTCAGCTGGTCTCTTTGAGCACATTGTGATGCTGAACCAAGACTTGACCAACTGCAGCGACCCCAGATCAGAACAGTTACCGGTAGTTAAATCCTAGTTGGTCAGTCAGTGTATTTACAACAAATTATTTTCCTGAACTTAGTTAATTGAGTTGAGTATGTTTTATCTCTCCCTCAGCTTTTTAGAAGCTTCATTTAGCTTTTAATTTCAAGACGACTAAATTGAAACTCGAAATAAGAATCTCTACCAATTATCAGATAGTCATATTCCATGTTAAATTGCCACTCCTTCCTACAAATGAATGTACTGTTGGCATCAGCTTAATATTTGTTTTGTTATTCATACATAATGTTTTTTGGTGTGTTTTTAGGGAAAGCGTGCCGTCCTCATGTCCATTATTTCTGGTGACGCTGTGGCTGCCGTCAGAGAGATGGAAGACAAGACAATAATCGACATCTGTATGAAAGTCCTGCGTGAACTCTTCAAAGAACAGGTACAACAAAAACGATTGCTTTATTCAGTTTTTTAAACGTGTCGGACTTTTTTGCAAACTTGAATCAGCACCATTGGCAAATCCATGTGGCGTACTCAAGGCAATTTAAGAACTGTAATGATCAGAGCAAGTCAAGTGAGGCCGTGTAGCCCTACAGTTTATAATGCACAGGATCAATGTTAATCGGTTGCATAAAAGCCGGTTGCTGCCAAAAACCTCAAAAGTCAATCTTGCGTGGTACAGTGATCTGTGATCTCTTTACCAGGACGTCCCAGAGCCACAGAATTTTTTGTAACCCACTGGAGCAGAGACGTGTGGTCCCAGATGTCATACAGCTATGTGAAGACAGGGGGCAGCGGCGAGGCCTACGACATCCTCGCCGAAGACATACAGGGGAAAGTCTTCTTCGCCGGAGAGGTAAAACGGACCAATAGGTTAATCACAAATCACCTAAATAATCTCCCTTGGAACAAATGAAGTAACGTTTTTGAGGTACTTTGTTCGATCCCTTGCAACTAACAGAAATGGGGCAATACATTCAATTCAGTTTGTTTTGGTCTTGCCCAATATTACAGCAGTTGACTCATCAAACTCAAGGAGAAGGAGAACCACATTGAGAGAGAATTAAAGCTTAGTTTTTCCCCTTGTTTTGCACATTCTGTTTTTTTTTTTTTGCAGGCCACCAACAGACACTTCCCACAGACAGTAACAGGGGCCTATCTGAGCGGAGTGAGGGAAGCAAGCAAGATGGCAGCAATGTGAATTTATATTTGAACTCTAAAACAACACCAGCAGCACTGTCCAACGGACCACCAAATGCAACTAAGACTGTTATTCAACTCTCCACTTGAAAACTCATTAGTTTCACTGTGAGTTGTCTTTGGCTAATTTATTTTGAGAAAAAAAACTACATTCACTCTGCAAATGAGGAGGGTAATGTTACTTTAATTTAAGTTGGCACTTCTGTTATGAATTGCATGAGAACACATTAATTTCTTTTGGAAGATGGTTTCCGTTATAGAGATTATGTTATGTTTCAAAACACTCAACTATTGTGTGACTTTGTAGTGGTTGTCTATGTCTACTATAAGTGGTGATGAAATGGCTCAACTGTACACAGTGGGTTCAGAGAGTTTTCAGACTTTTGAGCAATCACAGTGAATGTTTATGAACATTAATAAAAGTATAGGAGTGGTACATTTCATTATTTGCCCATGATGCAGAAAGATACAGCCTCTTTAAGCCTGAGTGTGTGAACAAAACAATCAGTGCAGTTTCAATATCAGACTCCAACCTAAAAGAAGAATAGTAATACAGGGGTCTGAATACTTCCTGAACCCACTGCACTGCATTACAGCTCAGTGAGGACTGAGGTAGAGTTTATCAATAATGTTAGTATCTGTGTAAGAGAGAGAGGAGGGAGAAACACTCCAGGTTCTGTTAATTTGTCTTAAATAAAGGGGCTTTGGACTGTGGGGCCCAGCCTGCCTCTACCACAAGTAGGAGCTTCAATGAGCTGTTGTAGAAGGTATTTATAGCACTAGTTACTAGTTACTTTTGACCTAAAGTGGTTGAAACAAATGAGTAGTCGGTTTATACTGTCAAACTAGAAATCTCAGGGATATGATCAGGGCAGAATATAGTCGTTGACTAAAAAGCAACAACACTAAATACAAAACTTGATGTCATAGGTTGAGAATAGATTTGTAAAAAACTGCTAATACAATAAATCTGTTGTCTTTTCAAGTTTTTCACGAGGTTTTTGTCCTAACCTGTTTGATCATGTCCTAATTACTTGATATTAATAAGTATATCACTTGGAGGTGGGGAAACTCAGCTATTGACTGCCAACCTTAAATGACTGCTACTAACTTCTAAATGATCAATAAAAATCTCTGGTATAAAAAAAAGATTCACATTATTTTTGTTAATGTGGCTTAAAGTGCATATGACAGGTTTTAATGCTATTAAAAATATTACTTATTTAGATGAATAACATCTGTTGTAAGTAAATAATTATTTTATTTAAGAAATGTTGGGCAGAATTTTTAAGCTACTGACAGGAAGTGACATAGATAAAGGTAAAGTGCCAGCTCCCACTGACATAACATGGTTGGCATGGCAACAGTTTGAAATTAGGTGTGTTTAAGATGAGCCAGGCTGCAGGCGGGCCCTGACGTAATCTGTGTGACGGTTCTGATGCTCCCGCGAGACCCTGGGCTAGGTGGGCGAAGCTGCTTTTCATTGCCTTGCTCGGCTGCCTGAACTACAAGGGCTAAGGCTGGGGATGATGGGAAATGAAGTGCGGTCAACACGTGTGCTGACAGCGGACTGACCGTTGATTGGATCTGAATTTGTCGCCCTGACTCTCCGCAGCCTCCTGCCTCCTCTTTTCTCATCACAGAGACCTACTTTGATCTGAAGAAATGCTTCATATTTGACCGAAAGTGCCAAGGATGTGTCCAACTGACATAACCTACATTTAAATAAACAGAAGTTTATTATTCTAATCCTAAACTGTAAGAGGAGAGTCTATTTGTTCTGGTGGTGAGGTCTGTCAGGTGTGTGGGAGAAGCAGAAATGTGTTCACAAACTTTCAAAATGGTTTTATTCGATCTGAGGCTCCTTTCTGTTCTCGGAAAGGAGCCTATGTGAAACATATCCTTTTGTTTGCCTTCATCTATGTCACTTCCTGTCAGTGTCCAGTAAGGAAGTGAAACTATAAACACAAAAATGGTCAAACTAAAAAAAGCTGTGTATTTTTTAAGCAACATCTTAAATATAATTGCGTTAACTGTGTTTTAGCAAAAATGTGTCTGATGTGTCATATGCACTTATAGGATCCATAAGATCCTGTTATAGATACGAAGACAACTATCTTGTTTGTGACGTCATCAACACGCGCCGCATTTGGCTTCTCCTAAACATCCCGCTTCCCTCCGAAGTCATGTCGTATTTGCACTACTAGCTGTTATCACGGCCTTTTAACGTGATTTACTTGCACTTAAATCGACTACTCAGGATTCTCCTTTGTATTTATTATTTTATTTAGTGGAATATTCCCTGACTTCGGCGGCTCCTACTCGAAGCAGCTAATAAGTTTCGCGCGGTTCGGTTCGTGTTAAAAGGAGATGGCTTCTCAACGTAACAAAGTATCTAACCCTGCGGATGATAAACGTTCAGGTAATATTGACTTTATGACATTTTAGTTGTAAAATATTTTCATTGGAGTCAATCGGCTTTATGGCACCACAAACACGTAGGTTGAGGTTGAGCTATTTGACGTGCCCCGTAGATAAAGATAGCTTAAAGCGCATACACATTACACACAATTTTAGCTAAAACACTGTTAACCCAATGACTTGTAAAAGATTTAATATTCGTAGAGGAATAAGACAAGGTTGTGGAAGTTCCCCCTTGTTGTTTATAATGGTTGCAGAAATTCTGTCTATTTTAATTAAGAACAGTGTGATAGAAGGTCTGAATTTGAGGGGCAAACAAATAATTATAAGTCAGTTGGCTGACGATACAACTCTCTTTCTCAAAAATGAGCTCCAAATTCCCATAGCATTACAAGCTATCAAAATTTTCTCAAAAGCCTCCGGACTTCAATTAATTTTAAATAGATGTGAATTATTGCCATTAAAAGAACAATCTATGCAATCATTATATAACAAAAAGGTGAAAAAAGTCAAAGTCAAATACTTGGGTAAAGACAAAACGATCTCTGAAAAACAAAACAAAAGACAATGTTGACAACTGCAAATCATTCCTAAATAGGTGGCTACAAAGAGATTTTTGGCAGAATGTTGCTAACTAAATTTTTTTTTATCTAGATTAATATATCCAGCTTATTCACTTCCAGTAGGAGCCCAAATAGTTAAAACTATCAACAAACAAAATTTTGATTTCATATGGCGGAATAAATGTCACTATATATCGCCAAGCAGGATTTAATTAGAACTCACGAGGATGGAGGTGGTAATGCAATAGATTTTGATTGTATGAACGGTGTGTTGAAAATTAGATGGTTTAAAAACTATATTCGAAATCAAAATTCATTGTGGTCTTACATTCCCAATCTGATCTTTGAAAAAGTAGGTGGAATTACATTTCTTCTAAAATGTGATTTAAATTTTAAAAAGGTTCCCATGAAACTTTCAGATTTCCACCAATATTGGAAACTTGTATTCAAGCACAATTTCACACCACTCAATACACCAGTGTGGAGTGACTTTTTTTGAGATTTTGCGAAAGATTGTTTGACCATTTTTGTGATGTTTATAGTTTCACTTCCTTTTTGGACACTGACAGGAAGTGACATAGATAAAGGCAAGCAATTTTAACACCGGGCTCACACCAAGTGGAAAAAAAAAACGCTTTCACGTGGAGGTGGAGTTTGAGACGCAGCTGAAGTGCATATTTGCATAGCTTTAAAAAAATGTAAACGCTATGCAAATACAGAGCCGCTGCAGCCGCCCGTATCGTGCCGCTCTCCTGTGGATTTCTGGAGGCTTCTTTCCGGTCGCCAGGAAGCTCACCGCTCTCCTCTCTTCCGCCGCTCTAGGTGTGAGCGCGGTGTTAAGTGTTGACGTGCCGGCCATGTTAAGTTGAAGGGAAATGAGTCAAACTGCTATGAACTTTACCTTTATCTATGTCACTTCCTGTCAGCAGCTTCAAAATTCAAATAAAAATAACTTTTCTGCATTTATTTATTAAAATTGCTGTTTCACCGAAATTAAATGATAATTATGCAACTAATGTTTCAAAAGCATTAAAACTGTCATATGTACTTTAAATGAGTGTCACAAATATAAATTATCCGTTCCAAAATGTGTGAATATTTTTTAAATGCCTTACAATTGATTCGGGTATATTTGTTTGTTTATTTCAATTGTTTGTATGTGACATGACACAGCCTTGAAACCTGATCTCGCTCGCCTCTACTATTGTTAAAGGGGGGGTATTATGTAAAATCGACTTTTTCAAGCTTTATATCATGTTATTATGTCATTCCCTCATTAAACACATGCCTGGAGTGTTGCCTTGGCTCATTCACATATTTTTGAGTAATCAGTAAAAACTTAGACGGCAGCCATTTTAGGTGTAGCTATGCCTCAGTCCTCCTAGGAACGCCCCCACCTCCTGGAGACGCCTCTGGACCTTTTGTCACCAGCCAAGCCACCAACCACTGCTCCTCAGCTCAGCAGAGCCCCCTCCCCACACAGTAGTGTTGTTTAGATGCCACAGCAGTGTGCTGAAGGGGGTGTGTCGGAAAGCTTCTTAAAGAGACAGAGGCCTATTTCAAGACGTTCAGTACAGCCATTTTGAGAGAGCAATTTTATTCAAGGCAGTTATTTTAATTTACTGCATATACAGACCAACAGAAGGTTACGTCATCATTGTAGTATGCTATAGACTGGTGCTATGTGATTGAAAAAAGCATAATACCCCCCCTTTAAATGTTGAGTAAAATGAATGAAAGAATTTATTTATTTATTGTTTTATGTTTTGCAGGAGACAACTTGAGCTCCAATGACTCGGACAATGATGTGCCCCTGACAAAGTCAATGTCTAAAAAACAAAATGAGAAGAAAAGTCCGGCACTATCAGATAATGACACAGAAGGTAAAACCAAGCGTATAAATATCACACGTTAACACTGTACTGTTAAACGGAGACTTCATTATTGTGAATTTTCCTGTTCAGGTCAAAACGGCGCAAGTTCAGATGATGATGATGTGCCTCTCACAAAACTGGCAACCAAAAAACAGAGTGAACAGAAATTACAGGATGAAATCAAAACTGTTTCACAAACAGCCCAAGTGGTAAGGCCAGCTCTGTGTATAATGCATTAGGCAGACTGAAAAAGCTAATGTGTGATACGTTTATCTCTGTTTTGGGGAAGATGGCTCTAACTTGGAGGATAATGTCGATGGCTATCAGTCGTCGGTGGATGATCTCTTTGGCGATAAGCAGGGGAATAAAAAGAACTCACCGGATCAGAAAAGTGAGAACAGCTCTGACTCAGATGAAGATCTTCCTCTGACAGTGTTGAGGACGACAAAACAGAGTGAAGTGAAACAAGTGGCCGCAACAAACAAGGCTGGTAAGAGGATCTTTAAGAGGGGCGACAGTGGTGCAGATGGTAGAGCGGGTCGTCTCATGATTGAGAGGTCGAGGGTTCGAATCCCGCCTCCTGAAGGTGCATGTTGTCGTTGTGTCCTTGGGCAAGACACTTCACCCTCCTTGCCTCCCGTGTCTGTGTACACTGGTGTATGAATGAGAGTGTGAATGGGTGAGTGGATCCTTGCTGTAAAGGGCTTTGAGTGCCTCATGAAGGTGGAAAAGCGCTATATAAGTTGAGACCATTTACCATCTTTAAGACCTAGTGTTCAAACATTAAGTGTTCTGAGTGCTTGATTTGGGATTTTTATAATGATTCCCTCTGCTTAGATGAAGACAATTCTTGTTCAGGTGATGATGTTCCTCTGTCTAAGTTTGCTACTAAGAAGCAAAGCAAAGAGTCAAAGGAAAAACAAAAGAAAACTTCAAATACGGATCCAAATGGTACAAGCAGCCAGTGTCTAAATGACCAAAAATAAGATTGTTCTAAAACTTGTGACCTAATCTTCCTTCTTTGTGGGATCTTTTTTTTGTTTTTAAGTTGACAACTCCAGTTTGGATGAGGAAAAACCGAAGATCATCAAAAATGATGGTGAGGTCCATTTCAATTTGCACGATAATGAACCACACAAGATTTAATTGAAACTATAACCATCTACATACAGTATTTATAAAAATATTAACATTAGTAGCTAATATACTACTAACAGACAGCTCTGACGACGATGTGCCTCTGACCAAGATGGCAAAGAAGCGCAGCAATGAAAATACACAAAAGACAACTTCTAAGAAAGATCCCAATGGTAAGGACCGTCAAGTTACACTGTTTAGGAACATGCCTTGATTTAAAGAGACTTTGACCTGTTTGTTTAGAAAAAGTGGACTCCAGCTCTGGAGATGACGTCCCTTTGTCTTCACTGGGGAGAAAGAAGCAAAATGGGAAGTCGCCTCAGAAGAAAAGCACAAAAATTGACTTAAAAGGTGAGATATTTCTAGGAAAGAAACAAGACTTTGGAAAGTCTAGTTTTAAAATGTTATAACATAAACTGTTTATAATTTGAAGCTGTTCAAACAAGTTTGAACCACTAAAACAGACCTATTTCTGTTTCATCTCACATTTTGTATTTATAGAGAGCGATGACTCCGAAGATGACATTCCTTTGTCAAAGGTGACGACTAAAACACGCAGCAAAAGAAAAAGTGGCTCGTCTAGATTCGAGAACGATTCAGAAGAAGACGGAAGTGGTAAGACAAAATAAGATGAAAGGATTATTAAATAAGAATGAAATATAAATCAGAATATTGTGAAATACTTATAATTACTGTGAGATTTAGATTTTGTGACATTAAGTGAAGCGAATTATGCTGTTTTTTTGCTGATTGTTGCGAATGTCAGAGTCTAATTTCTCTGACGATGAGCCTCAAAAAAAGAAGAAAACAACAGCTGCAGCATCGGCCAAATCCAGACAAAAGAAAAAAGAAACACCTGCAAAATCTAAAATAAGAAAACGGGTGAGAGGTTGATGTTTTACATTTTTATTTAATATGGTTGAATGTTCAAAATAATTAAGTACATTTATTATTTTGCTCCTGTTATTTTATCCAGAAAGGAAAAGAACCAGTGTCACAAAGGTGAAGTCGGCAAGAACTAACAAAGAAAAAGGTAATTCATATTATTTCATCTTTTTGTACAATTATGTAAGTTACAAAGAAGCCCAAAAAAGTAAAGTAAGATTGTAGGTGCAGAAGGGGTTTTATCCAGTCACAGTGCAGGGAGAACAGTTTTAGATTCTCTTCTGATGGGCGGAGTTAAATCTGAGGGTCCTGTGTTTCTCAACTGGTGGGTCAGGACCCAAGAGTGGGTTCCAGAACAATTATTGTTGGATCACAAGTAGGGATGCACTGATCCGATACTGGAATCGGATATAAGAGCCGATACTGGAAACAAACAATATCGGTTATCAGCTACAAATACCAGATAGTGAACCGATGCCAGTTTTGGCTCTCACCGCCTTAAAAACGCAACTTTCGGCGTCTAAATATAAGTGAATATGCTGTATGTCATTTTGACGCTAAGAACCTGGAGAATTCAATCGCTGAGTTGGTTTTAAACTCCGCAAATAGCGAAAGCTAGCGGGAGCATGCTATTGCTAACGGCAATTAATCAAGGCTAGGTCAAAAACTATGATAGAAATCCTAAAGTAGCCTAATAAAATAAATTTGGCCACTGCTCTATTGGCCAAGTAACATCATGACAAGAAAAGATGAGACTTGATTGATCTTAAAATGGAGAAAAGGGGATCATTCACATTTTAAGAAAGTCTCTTGGTATCGTTTAATATCGGATATTGGCAGATACTCAAACCCCCAGTAACGGAATCTCTAGTCACAAGCCAAAAATAATTGTTGATATTTTTGATTGCCAGCTCCAGAAAGTGTTTAATAAGGCTTGTCATGACTGGTTGGACAACAGTTGAAAGATTTTTCCAAACAGTTTACAGTGAGTTAGTGGGTGTCTGGTCTCTTCTCCTATCAATTTAATCTTAAAATTGATATACTGTATAACATATATATTGCAAGCTTTTGTTGCTGTGTCTGTTTTGGGCACAAATTATTTACTTTGCTTGGGTCGGGTTCTTACAAGCATGGCATAGTTTTCTATATTACACTAGGTTGACTTTCACTTTTTTGTGTAGCTTTTATTCCAATAACCATTTCGCTTGCACAATACTGTCATACTTGTATTTTTACACATTTCTTTTATTTTTGTATTCAGAGATGACGAGTGGCAGCTCTGATGATGAGCCGCTGAGTGAGCCCGTGAAAAAACGCAGTAAGCGTAAAACTTCTTCAGAAGAGACTCGTGTTTCTAAAAGAAGTGCTGCTCAAAAAAGAGGTATTCACATTATCTTTTCTTTATTCTTCTTCTTCTTTTGTCAGATTTCACTTTGCTTTAATGCATGCATGTCCTCTCCCGTAGTCAAATATGTGCAGTCTTCTAGTGAGGGTTCAGAGAGCGAACCACCCAGATCTCCTGCTAAGAAAAAATCCCCTCCAGCAAAACGTACTGCAAGTTCCAAACAAAGTAAGCTTTTTTTTTACTACATAACATTGTTAGAAATGCCCTGGTCTCCCAATAAAAAAAACATTTGACAGCGGCTTTGGTTGAATTTGTTGACATGCTGTTTGTATAACTGAATGGGTTTGACTGTTTTTAAGCAAAATCTATGTCTATTCCTATTGAATTTTAATGATACAAAAGCATAACTTTTTTTTTCCCGTCAAGGTGTGTACGTGGAGTCCAGTGGCAGCTCTGATGACGATGAGCCTTTAGTAAATCCAAAAAGAGCAAAATCTCCTCCAAAGAGAAGGCCCCCTCCAGCAAAACGTACACCCGCAAAGTCCAAACAAAGTGAGCATGTTTTTAATGTTATGGTTAAAATGATCTGAAGTTAATGGTCATGTTGTGAAGTATAAAGTATTGTTATGAAGAGAAGCATTTTAGTCTCTTAATCAGACCAATTCCATGCTGTGGCATTGGCTTTATTTTATTCATATAAACGTATGAACTTTTTTGTCCAGGTAAAGATGAAGAGTCTAATGGCAGCTCTGATGATGATGATGATGATGAGCCTTTTGTAAATCTAAAAAGAGCAAAATCTCCTCCAAAGAGAAGGCCCCCTCCAGCAAAACGTACACCCGCAAAGTCCAAACAAAGTGAGCATATTTTTAATGTTATGGTTAAAATGATCTGAAGTTATTTTATTTTCTTTCTTTTTTTTCTTTTTTCTTCTTTATTTTGAACATGTGAGCAACACAACGCACCTTTACAAAATTTTAGACATAAAAGGCTGTTACAAATCAAAAAGACAAAAGCAAACTTGTCAGATCTCTTGAACAAAGCCAAAATATACAAGTGCACAATGTCCAAAAAGGAGTGAGGAGAAGTTAAACTTATTTAACCCCACCCCCTATTCCAAACACAGTTAATAGCATATTTTTCCTGTTCCTATATAGTTTCTCAAAACTCAAAAGGGAATAAATAAATAGTAATAACAAGATAAACTGTTTTTTTTTTGTTTTTTGAAAAATGAAAAGGAAAGCACACACGAGACGAATCACTTACAATCTTTAAATTCTGTTGTCTCATATTTCAAAAAAAAAATTTCTCTATATTTCTTCTTGAACTGAATCATACTTGAGCATTGTTTTAGATCTGAGCTTAAATCATTCCATAATTTGGCACCGGAAATGGAAACACAAAAACTTTTCATAGTTGATTTGAATTGTTGTATTGTAAATTTATGGTTATCAGCACTCCTGAGGCTGTACACATTTTGTTGTGTGAGAAAATGTTTTTGTATATTGTTTGGTAAGGTATTCTGCTGTACTCTAAACATTATTTGGGCTGTTTGATAATCTACAAGGTCAGCAAATTTAATGACTTTTGATTCCAAGAACAGTATGTTGGTATGATCTAGATAACCAGATTTGTTGATAATTCTCATGGCTCTTTTCTGAAGACGAGTTAATGAAATCAGTGAACTTTCGTAATTATTTCCCCAAATTTCAGCACAATAACTTGGATAAGGTAATACCAGTGAACAATACAAAATATGAAGAGATTTATGATCTAAAAGGTACTTTGACTTCTGCATTATAGAAATGTTTCTTGATATTTTATTCCCAATATGTTCTATATGACCTTTCCATCGAATTTCATCATCAATTATTACTCCAAGAAATGTAATTTTTTTCACAATTTCAATAACTGATCCATCTATTTGTAATTGAACATTTAATTTCTTACTGCGCCTACCAAATATCATTAATTTAGTTTTACTTAAATTTAAGGTCAGTTTTTTTTTTTTAATTCTGCACTTATTGCTTCTATTAATTGATCAAGGTTATCACCAGAACAGTTAATAGTCATGAAGAAGTTAATAGTCATGTTGTGAAGTATAAAGTATTGTTATGAAGAGAAGCATTTTTAGTCTCTTAATCAGACCAATTCCATGCAGTGGCATTGGCTTTATTTTATTCATATAAACTTATGAACTTTTTTGTCCAGGTAAAGATGAAGAGTCTGGTGGCAGCTCTGATGATGATGATGATGATGATGATGAGCCTTTAGCAAATCTAAAAAGATCAAAATCTCCTGCACAAAAAAGGACAACTCCAGCAAAGCGGACACCTAGAAACGCGAAACGAAGTGAGTGGATTTAATGTGTCTGTGTTAGAAATATACAAAAACAAAACACAAAAAATCTTGTCAACACCATGTTGTTCCTTGATATATACCATATACTGATGACTTTGACTTTTTTGTAATCATCTACTATAACATGTTTACAAATTCAAAACGGATTTAAATCTTTCAGGTAATTATGCGGAGTCCAATGACAGCTCAGACGAATACGTACCTTCAGCTAAACGTAAAACTTCAAGATCTCCTGCCAAGAAAAAGTCATCCCCAGCCAAACGGAGACAAACAAAACGAAGTGAGTAAACTGTACCGCCTAATCTTGCTTGATATACTGTAGTATGATTAATTCTAAACAGTAAATATTTTTTCACGTTCACTGGGGACTTTTTTTTTTTACTCTTTCATGTAAGTTGTTTGTATAAATTGCTAAACTTTTGTATTTAATCAGGTAAATACATTGACTCCAGTGACGACTCTGCTGAGGACGAACCTTCAGTGAAATCCCCTGCTAAGCAAAAGTCAACTCCAGCCAAACGGACACCGGCAAAATCAAAAGAGGGTAAGTTCTGCTAGTTCTAGACCCGTTTCCCTTCTTTATCTCACATTCCCCATATTTACTATCGCACAGTGCTGTCAAGTGAAAGCTCTGATGATGAGCCGCTGGTAAACCTCAAGAAAAAGACGGAGAGTGGCACCAAAATAAAGAACATCATCAGTTTCAAAGAGCCAAGGAAGACCATTGTGGCAGGCAAGTGTAGCCACTATTTATTCCTATTTTTTAAGCTGCCTGATTTTGGGGAGTGTGCATGTTCTGTGTTACTTTGGACTCTTCGGCTTGCTTCCACCTACAAAAAGATAAAAACAAAAAAAAGTGTGGTAATAAGATGAATGAGGTGAATGAATGTTGCATGAATGGTTGTCTGTGCATCTACAGTAATAGTAATTGAAACCTGTGTAGCTACACTATTTTATTAACGTATCATTTAGATTAACATATGTTTTTTTCTTTATACTGTCTCCAACTATGTACCATATATATTCCCCAGATGACGATTCCTTGATAAGAGTTGCAGATCACATTGAATTGAAGAAAATGATCAAAGTCATTTTAGAGAAATGTCACATGAAAGGTATTTGTAATTATGACTCATTGTATTGTGAATAATCTCTACACATATAATAGGAATAAATATAATAGAGATTTTGTACTTTTCTTAAATTTAACAGAAACATAAGTCCCTGAAGAACCAACTGGAGAAGAGCTGCAAGTCTCGGCCAATTCATCCGATGGAGAAAATTTGGAATTACGTCACTTTACGCATTCTTTTATTGCTTGGTATTTTATTTTTAAACGTTCAGCCACATTTTTGTGAGAATGTTTTTTTTGTCGTTTAATGAATACATTAGGCATTGGGTTTTTTTGTACTATCTTTTATTGTGTCATTTTTATACAACATTGTTTAATGGCATTTTATCTTAACCACACTTTGTTTATTTTGAAATGCATTGTTCATTCAAATTACATTGGAGCTGTGGAAAAAAGTGTTGAAATAAAAGGTTATGTTCACTGATTACTGCGTTTAGTTTGGAACGAATTGTAATACTATAAATTAAATCAATCATTTAATTAGCGGAGACATTTGGTGGACGTTTTCATGCAATTATAAATGATACTCATCCATAAAATAATGATTGTGGACTTATCTCTGTTTCCATAGCAACTACAGGAAGGGATAACGAGTGACTTTTGCTCTATTTTTACAATTCAAGATGGATTGTTGTGAGTTTAACTTTTGTGTGCTTTGTAATTCCATCCAAATCTTGCAGAATTGTTGTAAACTTTCTTTAAACCCCAAGTACACTCAGTTGCAGAGGCGGGTAGTACTCAGTAACATTTTAAAGAAATTATACTTGTTTGCAAACAAATAATACAGTAAATAGAGGTATCTTCTACTACAAAAACTTTAGGGGGAACACGTATAAACAATAAAATAAAATAAAACGGGTTGTAAAAAATGTCAGCATGTATCTGTACTACTTTATCCATAGTCAGTATATAATTAAATGGCAAAAGCTTCATTTTTTAATCAATAAAATAGATGTAGATTGTCTCATGCTCCTTGTTCTTTAGAATTATTTAGTTTTTCTGTATTTTCTGCAATTTTCTTGGAATTATCTTTGGAAATATCACGATTTTCACATTTAATGTTTTGTTTTACACAATTTATGGTGTCTGACCATAAATAAGACTTTTTTTAAATATTTTTTTTATTAGCTCAAACAGTTACTCGCACTTACGTAACATTTTCTCCATGTACTCTTACTTGAGTAAATATTTTGGCTACTCTGCTCTCGGTTACCATAGTAACGTGCTGGAGGAAGTTCTCTCTTGCTCGCCGCTTTTCAGAGTAACCATTTCCGCCCTGCCCTCAGTCCGCCTGGCGCTGTGCTGCTGCCTCTGAAAAGCAAACATCACACCCACAAATGCATCTTTGCAACTATTTCTGAGCATGCAATTTCAGGAAATAATTTACAGGAAAAGAACGCGGAATAAATCGGCTTGTCATTCATACCCTCGCACAGCGGCAGGTGAATTCTTCTAAAAGCTTGGGTTTGCTGCTGGCTCTGGTGGATAGCTAGCATGCTGGTCTCATAACACTGTACATTAGACCAGTTTAGTCATGACGGAGTTGAGATGCAGGAAGACTGAGACTTTGAATGGATCAAATGAAGTTGATGAAGTGCAAGATCGACGTGAAGAGACGGAAACAAATGGTAAGCAAAACATGTTAGCCTTACAAGTTATGTATCCTGCTTCCTGGTTGTTGTTTTTTTTAGATCTAGTGTAAAGTGTATGTTGAAGTTATGTCTACTACTAGTATCCTGTCATTGTACCAGATGCGAAAAATGACAGTGAGGATGAGACCGATGAACAGCAATCCAATGATGAGGAGATTTCGAATCAAGAATCAGAGGCATCAGACGAGCCAGAAAGGAAATGCAGGAGAAAATGTAACATCATATGATTAATCTTTCATTTTACTGTGCTTTGATATTATCTTTCTTCTTACAATGGGGAAACATTTTAAAACATTTCAGTTAGATGCATTATTTGACATATAAATTTGACAGATTAAATGTTGGTACTTTATGCTAGAAAAATATATTTTTCGCAGCAACTTTTGTGCAGCGGTTGGTGAGAGGAGTCTTCGGGTGTGTAGCAGCTGTGGCTTGTGGGGTGCTCTATGCAGCTTATCTATCGGCTTATCACGACAGGAAGTTCTGGTTTTCAGCGAGACAGGTTCATGTTTAATACTTTACTTCTCTTTCCTCTAATGTTATACATTTGGGTTCAATGCCTTGGTTCAATATCCTTTGTGCCACAGGAACTGGAAAGAGAAATCACTTTCCAGGCTGGCAGCGGGATGTATTATTACTATTACAAGAAAATGTTAGCTGCGCCCTCCTTTCAAAGAGGTACTTTGTTCCTAATCACACAAGAAAGCTTACCCATTTGACGTCATATCATGTATATCAATAAATGAATATATATTTCTTTTGTTAAGGGTTTTATGAGCTGACTGCGGATAACAGGACAGTGTCTGGTCAAACCATTAACGCAGTGGAACGACTGTCTCTGTATCCAGAACTACTCACCAGCCTCACCTACAAACTCTTAGAATGTGAGGTAAGGTTGTTTTCTTACGCTATTTACCCTTTTTTCCCTCTCATATCCATGAACAAGGTGTCACGAGCCAGTGCACCTTTTGTGTTTGTTCCAAGCTTGAATAGATTGAGAGGACAGGACAATCCAATATAAAGCCCAAATCAAAATACACATCATTAATCTCTGGAAAGCGTCAACAAGAGTACAGAAGTGTGCACATTAGGTTAATGTTTTCATTTAGAAACAAAATAAAATCATAACGTTTTTGCTGTTGGACTCGCCTCACCTCAAACTCTCAACCTTATCGGTATTCGAGCCGTTTTACAGACAGATGAATATGCTGTTTTTTGTATATTCGTGCCAACTGATTCTGATTTTCTTTCTAGGACATGGTGGAGCCTATCTATTTCTACATTGGGACGGTGTTTGGGCTGCAGGCGGTCTACGTCACAGCTCTGTTTATCAGCAGCTGGGTGCTGAGTAGGACCTGGGTGGCTGGTATGTTGGCTGTGGCCTGGTATGTCATAAATAGGTAGGTTTTTCAGGCATTGTTTCTAAAGTGGCTTATACTGATTTATTGAAAAGGCTAATCTTCACGATCTCCACAGACCAGACACGACCAGAGTGGACGATACTGTGCCTCTTCGAGAAAACTGGGCGCTGCCGTATTTCTCGTGTCAAGTGGCAGCTTTGACCGGTTATCTTTGCAACAACATCAGCTCTGCTACTGAGGTACTGCGTTTTATATTTATGCTTTTCTTTCAATGTTCTCTGATCCCTTCATTTGTTGTTAAATTGCCAAGACAAACCTTGTATGATGTAACTCCTTTTTGGTCTGTGTGCATAGTTACTTAATATTTACATGCACTGATGGTGATGATACAAAAGAGAGGTCTAGTAACTTGAGAACATGTTGTCACTGCCATGTTTCTTTGTACAACCTACAGAGAGATCCAATATTAATCCATTTGTAATGTGATTCTTTGCAGACGCTCTGTTATCTCATGATGAGTGCTGTCACCTTCATCTTTCTGTTGGTTTGGGAGCACAGCCACTACGTGATTTTCATCCAAGCCCTGTGTCTTTTTCTCCTTGACTCCTTTGACCTGGTCCCTCCTAGAAAGGTATTGCACATCAAATATTGTGTGGTGTGTTTAAAATCATTATCCATAGACGCCATCCTAAGCTTTTCCCAGATGGCTTTGCATTTGCTTTTCGGATTTGTTGGAATTTAATCGTATGTATTGTTCCCTCGACTCGTAAAATGTTCCCTGTGCCATTGGCTGCAATACAACCCAAAGTATGGTCGATCTGTCCTTTAAAGGAGGGGTATTATGTAAAATCGACTTTTTCAAGCTTTATAACATGTTATTATGTCATTCCCTCATTAAACACATGCCTGGAGTGTTGCCTTGGCTCATTCACATATTTTTGAGTAATCAGTAAAAACTTAGACGGCAGCCATTTTAGGTGTAGCTATGCCTCAGTCCTCCTAGGAACGCCCCCACCTCCTGGAGACGCCTCTGGACCTTTCGTCACCAGCCAAGCCACCAACCACTGCTCCTCAGCTCAGCAGAGCCCCCTCCCCGCACAGTAGTGTTGTTTAAATGCCACAGCAGTGTGCTGAAGGGGGCGTGTCGGAAAGCTTCTTAAAGAGACAGAGGCCTATTTCAAGACGTTCAGTACAGCCATTTTGAGAGAGCAATTTTATTCAAGGCAGTTATTTTAATTTACTGCATATACAGACCAACAGAAGGTTACGTCATCATTGTAGTATGCTATAGACTGGTGCTATGTGATTGAAAAAAGCATAATACCCCCTCTTTAAATGTTGGACAGAGGTTTCAATAAAATTCTGTGCCATTTCTTCTCCAAACATACCGTTGCTCATACTGGTGAAAAAGTTGTATTTTAATCATTTTAGACAAGCCTGATATGGGAAACAACTGCAGATTGATGAGACTAAAAGAGACGTTTTTGATGATTGTTCCATCTTGCAGGTCGCTGACATGCACAAGCTGTACCTCACCGCTCTGCTCTCGGCGTATTGGTGTCAGTTTCAAAACCCAGCGCTGCTCAGCTCCCCTCTGCTCAGTCTGCTGTTCGGCTCAGTGCTCGCCAGATACTTTCAAGTAAAGATTGCTCTAATTTTACTCCAGTTGTTAACTCTGGAATCAACTGATTACAGACTATTTGCAATTGAAATGTTTTCTTTCTTTCTTTCAGCAAAACATGAAAAGGGGTCCCGTCATCGCCAGAATAATTAAACTCTTTCTCCACTTTTATCTAGTTTTCACAACAAGTATCACATTCAATTATTTGATTAAGGTATCTTTTTATCATATTTGACTGTGCTTATATTAGTCTTTCACCGTGTTTTTTTATTGACATCAGTTATTTGTTTATTATAGAAACTATTGCCTGTGACTGAGAGTGACTTCATATTGAAGTTTCTTGAAGCAAAATTTGGGCTTAACTCAACCACGTAAGTTTCATTACAACTTAGACACGTCGGAAATCATTTCAAATGGCAGTTGTTTCGAAAATTGTTTTTGTGTTTTGAGGTTTACTCTGTCCTGAGTGGGGCGTCAGCTAATTATCTAAGCCCTTAATTAATAATGAGCATGCATTATGCTTTTGTGCAGCACGGATAGTCAGATTTATGTGATGCCTGTTATTTTTTACTTGTGATGATGCTAAAATGTAGTTAACCATTAATGTTGTTGTTTTCCAGTGATTTTGTGACCAACTTCCTTCTGTGTCAAGATGGTTTTCAGAGACCAGGACAAGACCTGTTTCTGAGACTGACCCAAGCCTCCGTTTTACCCTTTTACTTCCTGGTTCTCGCTGTCTGCCTCCTGTCCACACTGGAAATCATCTATAAGAGACTCCGGTCAGTTACCAAGGCATTCACTTTCTACAAATCCATTCACGTTATGATTTCAAGAGGCTTGAACATGCTATCGTTCCCAGGGGGCAGCCTATGAAAGACCAACTCAAATTTGAAGATGGGCGAATAGGAGAGCACCCAGAGGTCACCTACCATGTTTTTCACACACTGCTATTTGGAGGCTTGGCGCTGCTCTTTGATGGGTATGTCTATCGTTCACATCAGAACATTCCTTAGGCCTCGTTATGACCCGCACAGGACAAATATACTGTTAATCTGAGGGGGGATCAGACAATATGATGCTCCTGTCCAATGGAATAGTGATATTTGAGTTTCTAGCATTATTACGGTATGTTCTATTTGTTTCCCCAATAGTACCAAGTATTTGTGGACTCCATACGTTTGTATGTTTACTGCGTTTGGCGTCTGCTCACCAAAGCTGTGGATGACTCTGTTTAAGTGGGTAAATCTGAAATCTCTCGACCCTGTAGTTTTGGTAAGCAGTCTTTTTTTAAACTTGTAAAGTTTAATCTGTGATAACAGAAGAACTTACATTTTATTTCTCTATATCTCCTGTACCTTACAGTCTTTGACCCTGAGCACATCGGTTCCTACAATCATCTGCTTTAGTTTGTGGAGGGAGGTACGAACCTTTTAAACCTTGATACTGTTAAGGTCCATTGTGTGTCAATAAAAGACTGTCTAATTTTTTACATTGCAGTATTGCCCTCGTGTCATGTCAGAGTTGGTCGATCTACAAGAGTTTTATGACCCCGATACAGTGGAACTCATCAACTGGATCAAGTCAGTTTGGCATTTCTCTTTCTCTTCTTTATTATTAAAAATGTTGTAAATTGAGCTGCTTTCTTCTTCTTTTAGGACACAGGCTCCTATAGCAGCAGTGTTTGCAGGCAGCCCTCAGCTCTTGGGAACAGTCAAGTTATGTTCAGGGTCTATTGTGACCAGTTTGCCGCTTTACTCAGACATCAGCCTGCTTCGGAGGACTGAAGATGTGAGATTAATTGTATTTATTAGTAAAAAACGATTCTTTTACTACCGAGTTTTCTTTTGTAGCCTTTCCAGGTCTATGCAATGCGGTCCCCTGAGGAGGTCTACAAGATTTTGACAAGTCAAAAGACAAACTATGTGATCATAGAGGAGGCTATTTGCAACGAGCTCAGCCTTTATCGAGGATGTCGGATCAAAGACCTGCTGGACATCTCCAATGGACATGTACATTTTTTTCTTATTTGGCAAAATCTGCAACTTTTTATTTAAAATATTTCAGTGTTCATTTGTTTTTGTTTTTTTTATTAGAAATACATGTTTGCATTTTTACTATATATCCACTGTTTCTTTGTAAAAAAAATAATAATAGAATAACGTGTTGCATTAAAAAAAAACTGTATTGTATCATTGTCACTGATGCTTTGTCTTCTACAGGTGGTGTATGACAAAGGAGAGATGTACTCATTCTCCAAACACAGGAGATTCTGCAGCGAAATCAAAATGAACTACTCCCCGTACACAAACTACTTCACTCGAGTTTTCTGGAACCGGTCGTACCACGTTTATAAAGTCAACTCCGTCATCTCGTTTCAGTACTGACCCCGGCCTAGTGCCTCAACGTACAGGCACAAAATGTATGTCACACTCCTTAAAAAACTGCAGAAGCTTCGGAAAAAGGTGTTCATGTCATATACACTGCATCTTATTTAAAACAAACATGAGCTATGCCATAAAATGTCATTGTACTGTTGCTACAAGTTACTTTTAAATGAGTCACTAAGTGAAACATTATGCAAAGATGTTTATCTTTTTATTTTATCATGTTTATGGTTGCCTTATAATGTGACTTTTATATTTTGCTTATAATGAGATGTTTCGGGACAGTAAAATGGTCTCCAGGAGAGCTGATTATGAAAGGGAAGTAATAATGTAAAATGTCATGAAATAAAAAATAAAAAAAGATAATTGTTACCTAAAACAATGCCTTTTAGAGTTGCCTTATGCAGTAGAAAGCTTTTTAGACCTTTAGCGGTCTTTGGGATGGATTTTGCCATTTGTGATGCAGTTCCTCCAATATATAAAAAAAAAAAAAACTTTTAACTTTCAATTAATCTAATTAATAGGGATAATCTAAAAAAATCTGTAAAGCATAATGAAATCCTCTTTCTTCAGTTTGGTCAACATACATTTTTGACTGAACTGAAGCTAATTCTTTTGCCTCTTGTGTTGTCTTGGATGCAGCGCCATGTCATTGTTCTTATAACTTAGGAAATTATTCGAGAAATGACCAAAATCACGTCTGTGAACTTTCAGAGTACTTTATGCTGGTTTTGAAGATACTCTTTTATTTACTTTGTCTTTATGTCACTGCCTTCTGTTGTGTAATTTTCCATCTTTTGCTGTTACCTGAAGTATTCGGTGCTACTGGTTCAACCATCCTCTGCAATTGACCATGTAGTGAGTGACGTTACTGACTGGTGGAAGACAAGTATATGCAAACCAATAATAGAAGTACATTCACTTTATGTGTCAGTTACTGCCACTTTGGATCAATGTCATACACATGCAGGTTATTTCAAATAGACAAGGACATGAAAACAGAGCTGCACAAGTTGAGCATCTATGAACCACTAATGAACATACCTGACATCCATCCATCCATCCATCTATCCATCCTCCAGCTGTTCTGGGGGCTGGAGGACCCTCACCTGACACTCAATTTGTAATAATTCTGACTTGTCCATGGGCCGTGAATCGGCTTACACCAAACGTTTATTTTATTTAGAAATATTTGTATATATTTTGTATTCTTTACATTTATTATTAGGTTTCCATTCAAGTCATAATCGGAAGTAAATCTTAAAAATAATATTAAAAAGTAAATGATAATATAACACGAAACCCTTGCGCTTCATACGTTTCCTTGACAACGCAGCGGAAACGGAAGCACGAAGCAGACCGAGAATGAGCAGCAAAATGAAATATGTGAGCAAAAGAGTGTTTCTGTAGCTTCGAGACCTTTTTTAGATTTATTTGTTTTAGCGTGTTTTTATTTCGCTGTTTTTACGTGTAACTAACGGTAAGAGAGTCCGATTGTTTTATGTATTCTAGCACTAGTACAACGTTAGGTTGATAGCATTTAATATTAGCCTTGTTGTTAGCATCAGACACAACAGAGCGAATGAATGGAGTGTTTCATTTCAATATAGAATAGACTTTAATTATGTTTTTATATGTGTAAAAAGATCCAAACATCACCCTTCTGGTGACCCCAAAGCTAAACTCGAAGAAATAACTTGTGAGTATACATGCCTTGATAGCAGCTTAATTTCTTCTTTTAGAGACTACAAACTCGAAGTTTTTAGTGACATGCGCAAGTGACTTTATATGCAGAGATCATTGACAGAGATCTAAAATGCACACTGTCCTGTCCTAACATAAATGAAGTAAATTTAACATTATATTAAGTTGTCTGTTATTGCAATATTGGACTGATTTAAGCCCAAAATGATGATGACAACCAATACTTTCATATTGATCGTGGTTTACTTTTGTCCAGAGGAAGATGAGTTCCGAGGCGGTTGATCGAGTGGCTGCAGTGAACAGTCGGCCCAGTTCTCCTCTTCAGACATCATGGTTTGAGTTTCTGTTGGATGGGACTTTGCTGGAGGAGCATCTGCAGAAACAAAACCCAGGTCACCAATCCCATTAAATGTTATGTTGGAGTAATTTACGTTTTGCACAGTTTAACATTGAATTTTCTTTCTTCATAGATCCTCCTTCATCGCAGCTGATTGTGCAGTTTTTGGAGCAGGCATCAAAGCCCTCGGTGAATGAACAGAACCAGGTCCAGCCTCCGGTTGACAACAGGAGAAACCGCACCCTCAAACTGCTCGCTCTGAAAGTGGCCGCTCACATGAAGTGGGACCTGGATGCTCTTGAAAAAGGGTAATGAACAGGAGTCCTCATTATTAATACATGCCTTGTCCATGGTACCTTCTGATTGTTTGGTTTAAGTATAAAACCTACTTTGTCATCAAAGGAGATAAATACATTTTTCTTTCTTCTGAATATGCACTCTTTCAGTAGTTGCACAGTTTTACAATAACTCTGTGAATTATATTATAATCTTGTATTCTCTCAGATTGACCATCCCTGTGTTGAACATGTTGCTGAATGAGCTGCTGTGTGTGAGTAAAGTGCCTCCAGGAGTCAAGCATGTTGACCTTGACCTGTCCACTCTCCTCCCACCACCGCAATGGCTGTCATCATTTACAACCGCTGGTGAGAAATGATTCTTACATTTTATTTTCTAATGAGTTTGTCTTTTTGATGCTAAATAGCATTTATGACCGTTTTATAGGGCGATCAGAACCATTGTCCTCAGCAGTTTTCCAGAGAAGCAGACCAAACCAGGACCTCACCAGATGAACATGTAAGTAGCATCTAAACATAAACACTAGATATTAAAGGTGCATTATGCAACTTTTCATGTGGGAAAAAAGTTTATATTCGTGCGTATTTTACCTTGTAGTGACCCAGCAGCTGTATGAGTGGTCAGCGTGGCGCCTTTACTTTCGATCACGATGGTCTCTACAGGATCCATTGTTTTGTAGGTTTTCTGGGGAGAGGGTCTGTCAGCCGTGAAAACTTTCAAACAACTGACCCTGGAGTGTCCTAGAGACCACTGTGATGGAAAGTGAAGGTGCCATGGTGACCACTTATACCGCTGCTAGGTCCCTACAAGTTCAAATGCACACAAATATCAACCCACATAAAAAGTTCCATAATGCACCTTTAACAATTGCTGACAGAAATATGTTTATTTAAAAAAAAGTAAGACATACTGGTCCATTTCAGTACAATGCTTGGTACATTTAATTAGTTCATTGGCGAAGCATACTAATTTTAATAGCTACTTTTTAATAAGAACTGTTAAATTGCGCAATAGGCCATGTATTCAAATGATTGTGTTTTTGTAGGCTGAACATTGTGCAACAAGAGAAGGAGATGACGGACAACATTCTGACTGTGGTGAGTGCATTGTCAATGTAATATGATATGTTTTTTTAAATATAATACGCAATGTATTTATGTTCTCTTTAATATAATACGCAATGTATTTATGTTCTCTAACTTTCATATAGCTAAAGGAGCAGTCTGCAGACTCGATCAGTGTCCTTGAGCGCGCTCTGTGTTTGAAAAAGGACTTTTATGTCCACACCATGAGGACGCTGGAGCTGCTGGCCTCAGATGCTGCCGCGAACGGTGAAACTGAATCTTCCACTGCCGGTCTCTGCATCAGTGCCGACGAACTGCACTGCCAGGTTAGACATGATACAGTTATATGTCCAGAAGTATCTAAACAGTGTCCCAATTTTGTTACTCATTCAGGTAGATAAATAAATTGTCCAGTTAATTGACACAGCTGGACATGTCTTTATCTGTTAATCAAAAGTTAACAAGTTAAATAATTTATGTAACTTTTGATGACTGGATAAAAGAACTACATACATATAAGACATATGTAGTTCTAAGGTTAACTACATTTGATTAAAAAAGATAGGCAAGATCTGACCAAAGTACTACATGTATTATTAACCTCTAATTGACATATTATTTTCACACACCAAGCCATTGCCATAGTACTGTATTTTTCTATAGCTATATAATGCAATCTGGATTGCTAATAATGGGTAAAACATGCAATTGATTCAAATTATTCTGTATGCTGTGTTTTAGGTCCATTATGATTTGGGCGCCATTTTTTTTCAACAAGGCAGCACAGACCAACCTGCCTACGTGAAAGCCAGAGATCACTTCAGACAAACCAAAGAACTGCTCAAGAAAGTAAGCCCTCTAGTGCAAATTCAAGTATTGACTGAAAATAGAGAAATGCCTATACTAGAGCATTTCAATTTCAAATGTTTATCTATACTGTATATGATGTCTCTCAGTTGGATTCTCCGGTGCATGTCCATCTGGATGAGAAGCGATTGGTGGGATACTGGAATGCCTGCAGGGCTCTGACCGGAGACAGCGACCCCTCGGACTCTCAGACCACTCCGTACAACCAGATCAACAGCTTCATCAGAGCCCGCAACTACCAGGTCAAGGGAATTAGATGAATTACTGTCAATGTTATCAAACTGTTTTTCAATGTAACGCTGAGAGAGACTGTTGGTGAATATACTCCAGGTTTCATTGTTCCGTTTTTTCCCCCCCCAGGCTGTGATTGAGGCTTTCATCAAAGACAACGTCACCCACAGCCTTCCCACTCATTTCAGAAGATCCGTCCTCAGAGAGTTCATGTACAAAGTTCAACAAGGGTAAGGACAATTAAGTAAACAGTGATATGATGCTCTTGAGGGCTGCGATAGTTATAGTGGAATTCAATCAATCTGGGAATAGTTATTTAAAAGACTGTTGTGGAGACAAAGCAGACTTTTTAAATCAAACTGCAAAATTCCTACAAGACACGAGGTAGAAATATATTGACAATAGTTTTCTTTAACTGAGGGAAGTGTACAGGACAAGGGAAGTCTTGGCATCTTTGCTTAAACAACACAGTCATTCACACATCTTGGCTCTGAATAAAGCAAACCATGGCAAAAACGAATAAGGCAATAAAATATTACATCCAAAATGTGTATATTAATTATTAAAAGCATTGTAAATTTCTTCATGAAGGGAGTCTGGTCTGGATGAAGTCTGTGAGAAGCTGTGTGTCTGTAACGCGGTCAGAGACACTTTAGAGGGAGAGGTGCTCAGTGTTCGCTTCCATCAGCTGCTTCTAAGGCCCAGCAAACACATGGTGGAATTCATTTTAGAGGTAACCCAGTCTTTGCACCATGGTACTGTTTCACTCACGTTTAAAATGTGTACAGTAGATTCCTAGTATCTCAAGTAATACCTTTTTTTTATTAACTCACAGTGCGAATCTAATCACCTTTCTTTTGTAGGTTTGCACAAGGTCATTTGAAAAGGATGCCTCTGAAACATCCAGAGTGAACATGGGGAATTTCTTGAGGTAAAATACTTTGTTTTAAATACACTCAAGGAAAAAAACCTCCATGACAATCTTCCACCAACAATTGCATGGCTGCCATTACTGATTGTATTGTCTAAATGATTTATGGAACTGGGTTTGGTTTTTGATCAGGACTCTGTGTGAACGTCTGGAGGACCAGTCCCTGGTCTTCTTGGTGTCGGCTCATAAACTGTTCCTGGAGCTGCTCAGTGAGGAGCAAAAGAAAGTCCTGCTGGAGCTGATGAGGAGGAAGTCGGCCACAGTCAACCTCAGCGCCAAACAACTGCCCTCCTTCTACGACATCCCAGGTACTACATCTGCAGCATTAAAACTATGCTTCAAGCAACAATATACAAAGAATTATAAGTTTTAGTTTAAACGTATAGAGTATATCCTAAATGGTGTCCCATGATTTTGATTAGAAATATTTTTTTGGCTTATCAGCTCATCCGTGAAAGCTAGCAATAATTTAATCTTTTATTCATTCATTCGTTGTTTGGTAAAAAACAAAACAAAAGAACAAACATTGCACATAAGTAGATAGATATTTGAACTTGGAAATCTGTTTTTGATGTGTAATCAGAAAATAATATCACAATATACTACATTTATTTATTTAGGGACAGTTTGCATCAATACACATTTCTGTTAATATGCCTCTTGTGTATATCAGCTGGTATGTAATCTATAGTAAATGTATTATGCAGTACACGTTTTTAATTGTTTAATATTATACAAAATGTCTAAAAGCCCTTACAATTGTGTAGCGTGGGCAAAGATCCAAGGCACGATGGTAAATTAAAAGTCCTTTATTTAAGAGGGACACCTACGTGTTTCGATCCAGCACCCCACGCTACACAATTATGAGCTTTTAGCCATTTTGTATTTTACTGTCCTCGTCCCGTTGTTGTTTTTACTACTTACACGTATCACGACCCAGTGCAGCGCTCCCACCTGCCTGTTTTTTCCTGTGTAATATTTAAGTTGTCTCTCTTCAGCCTCGGCCTCCGTGAACATCGGGCAGCTCGAGCAGGAGCTCATTCTGTCTCTGGAGCCACGCAGAATCAGAACCAAGCTCATCGAGCTCCACGGGTTGGCAGAGCGCCCCTTCTGGAAGGTCAACAGCAAGGTCTGCAGCTAATAAGCAGTGTATATACTTGGAGTCGATTACTTGCTTTCAGAAAATGTGATAATTGGATATTTTGTGTGTGTTTTCTCAGTGGGAGGTTCCTTCTGATTACATCAACGTGATCCTTGGCATCAAAGACAACCTGACCAAAGACCTGGTCTACATCCTCATGGCCAAAGGACTGCACTGCATCTCCATCAAGGTGCGAGGACAGAACATTATCATGACATTATATTTAGAGCCATAATTGATATAGATAATACAAATTCATTATATCTGTTTTCCTATTAAGTATAATTTTAATCAATATTTAACCATCATTGTTTCAAAGATTTACACTGAAGGTGACAAGAGGATATGGAATGCATTTTATTTGCTCATCAATACAGATTCTCTGTAGTTTTTTACCCAAATCTACCTCTTTTTGAATAAAAATTTGTGGTTAATTCACCAGAATTGTAGAGTCACTATTTAAACTATTTACATAATGGTACATATATTTTAATATTATTTCCCCCGCAGGACTTTGCTCACGCTCGTCAGCTGTTCTCGGCAGGCCTGGAGCTGGTCACTGAGTTCTCTCCGAAACTGAGGCAGGTGATGCTGAATGAGATGCTGCTGCTGGACGTCCGCGCTCACGAGAGCCAGGCAACAGAGGGCAGCAGAGAGCGACCCCCTCAGACCTGGTCAGCCGGGTCAGAGGGTACCTGGAGATGAGGATTCATGGTATTTGATGATTGTTGGAATGCAGTTTTATTGTTTGCAATGGACTGTCAGCTGTAAATCGCACTTGAATGATATCCTCCTGCACACGAGGGTACTGGCCCTCAAACCTTTCACACAAAGTACCACCTCATGAAATATTTTGCCTTTCAAGTACTGGAAGGCCTAAATAAGGACTAAAGCGGGTCTAAAAACGGGTGTGAAGTTGATATAATCTGTACTAAATTACTTCTAAATTTGGTGTAACCAGGTGTAAACCAGAAAACATCATTTGCATATTAAAGCATAAATTGCTGGCTCTGCGTACCCTGGAAGGCAGTGCACACATTAGCATTTATGTAAGATATGCATAAGGGCAAGGTTTAAGTTCGATGGGATTCAAGACTTGGATTAACACAAAATAGCTGAAAATATTTTATGTACTTAATTGACCAACAACCAGAAATGTTGTTGTCCAATCTTTTTTCCAGATCTGCCGTTGCGTCAGGTTGTTGGAGAGGAGTGCGTCGCCTTCATGTTGAACTGGAGAGAGAACGACTACTTGACGAAGCAAGTGCCGTCATCTTTGGTCATGAACAACCCGTACATCAAGGTGGAGCCACAGTGTTGAATGTTGAAACAATAAATACAACAGATTATTTGTGACATCATATAAACTAAATCAGTAAAAATGGGTGAAACAATGGTGAAATTGAACAGTCTCAACAGAATTAGCCCTGCTCTGGTGTTAAACAGGCTTGTGGGCGTTTTGTTCCAGATGGGTCAGTTGTTGGCGTCCACGTGTAAGGAGCTGCCGGTGCCGAAGGAGAGTCGGCGCACGGCCAAAGAGCTGTGGGAGGTGGTCGTTCAGATCTGCAGCGTCTCGGTTCAACACAAGCGAACCAGCGACGGACGGGGTCTCATCAAACACCGGGAGTCCTCCATGGGAATCCTGCAGAGGTCAGTCACTGTTACTATCCCTCAAAACCTTGAAGGATATAAAGACAATTGTTGTGGGGGGAAAAAAGAAAGAAAAAGAGGCTTAAAAGTTCAATAAAGCAAGATAGGAATTAGATCTCAATAGATCCTTCTAGTGAAAAAAACCTGGTTCAAAATATTGGGTAAAGCCAAACTGGAGAAAATGTGCTCGGTTCAGGTGGGGGTTAAGAGGTTAAACAGCTTATTATTAATTAGTGCAATAATAAAACGGCTTATTGTGAAGATTAGGCGATTTGTATCTCCCTGTAAAGTAATCGTTGTTGTCAGCACTAACTGCCTCTTTGTTCTTTATTTTAGGAGCAAATTCATCACATTCATAAAGAAACTCCGAGTAAGTTAAAACAAAATGACTGAACACCTGGAAGGAACACAAAAAACATAATGATGATTTGTTTCTTGCAGGAGCCACTAGTTTTAACGACTCTCATCTCACTATTCGTGCGACTTCATAGTATTGTCCGGGTAAGAACCAAAAGTGTCATATTTTGCTGGCAGAAATTCATAGACCCAATCACATTATGCTTTTTCCCACAGGATGATATTGTGAATGAAGTCACAGCAGAACATCTCTCTATCTGGCCACAAACTCTTGCAAAGTAAGAAGAAACAACATGGAATAAGATGAATGTCTTTTGTTAACTGCGTGTTGTGTTTTCCCAGTATTCAGGCTGTGGACGTGGAGGCGGTGGCTGTGACGGTGAAGGAGCTGGTGTCCTACGCGCTCACTCTCAATCCCAATAATCAGTCCTGGCTCATCACTCAGGCCGACATTTACTTTGGTGAGAGTTTGTAGAAGTTTTCAAATCATCAGTTGTACTGGGTTGTTTGAGTTGAGTTTGATGAGAAATTTAGGCTATTGGAGTTCACCACAAACATTGGTAATGTTAAAAGTTAAAGGAAAGATGAGATATTTGCCAACAGTTTATTTGGCAATTTTGATATATCGCCATTTTATTTAATTTTTTAATATTTCATATCTCTCAACAGGCTATGTTTTTCCTCATTCATTTCTTATACTTTTACAAAATTTACAAATAATAGTGATTATTGGCTAAATACTGATTACAACTAAACAAATACACATACAATTAATTTCAAAGTCATTAAGTGCATGATGTAGGACTGCAGGACCCCACTTTGGGAATGACTGTACTATCCCATTGTTATACAAGTCCTTAATCAGAGAAAGACACAACTAGTATAAGACAATACAGTAACCCGTGTTTGGCTTTTTTATTTGTGTCAACACTTTCATTCAGATGTTACATTGGTGGGAGGAGGCCGACGGTTGTGCCAAAAGAACAAACATGCAACAAGTAACTATTAAAGGTGCATTATGCAACTTTTTATGTGGAAAAAAAAGTTGATAATTGCACGTATTAGACCCTGTAGTGACCCAGCGGCTGTATGAGTGGTCAGCATGGCACCTTTACTTTCAGTGGTCACTATGATGCTCCAGGATCAATTGTTTGGAAGGTTTTCACTGCTGTTGAAACACCAGAAAACCTACAAAAGCGTCGTATAGACCACTGTGATGGAAAGTAAAGGCGCCATGCTGACCACTCATACAGCCGCTGGGTCACCACAGGGTCTAATATTCACAAATATCAACTTTTTTTTTCACATAAAAAGTTGTGTAATTCACCTTTTAAAGTTTGGGCGGCAAAGGGTTCCATTTGAGGCCAGTTGGGTCTCTTTGTGGTTGACTTTGTGTCAACCACATCTGCATAGGTTTCCCCACCACTAAAAACATGTCCAGTAGGGGGCCCCCTGAGGCTAGGACTCCAATGAAACAGATTCCGATCCTCAGTGAGACATTCCTGGTTAAATAAAGGTTAAAAACAATAAAAACGGATCATTAGGCTATTTCCCCTTTGTTTACTGCATATGAACCAAATGTCTGATAGATTCAGTGTTGTCTTTGTTTGAAATGGCGAAACTTTTCCCTGTGGTTTCCTCCAGTGACGAACCAGTACTCTGCTGCTCTGAACTTCTACCTTCAGGCGGGAGCGGTGTCCTCAGATTATTTCACTAAAGCTGTTCCACCGGACGTCTACACGGATCAGGTGAGATTTTAAACATTAGAAAACGTCCGTTATGAACACTTTCCTAAATCACGCATCTGTCCTTGCTTTGTTGTGGGAGACCGTAATGCATTTGTAAAAGTTTGGCCGTGATAAAATTACATACATTCTGTCTGTGATCAGCAAATGTTTGTTTCGTCAGGTGCTGAAGCGGATGATCAAGTGCTGTTCGATGATGAACTGCCACACACAGGTCAGTATCCTGTAACGATATGGCTGTGATTTTGTTTGAATATTTTATCTATATCATCTTTTACTTTTTCGTAGGTGGCCGTCCTCTGCCAGTTTTTGAGAGAAGTGGACTACATGACTGCGTTTAAAGCTCTTCAGGAACAAAACAGGTAAAACTCACTCAATAGTAAGTTACGTTTTCTGTTTACGCAATTAACTTTCAGATCTCTTCAGTCACGATGCCATGGACACGTATTATGATTACATCTGGGACGTCACCATCCTGGAGTTCCTCACCCGTATCCTTAAACCTCTTTAAGTCATTCACAAATCACCAGTGTTTTAAATGTTATCCTTGACTTGTACTTAGACATCCACCACAAACGAGGGGAGGCTGAGAAGAGACAAATTGCAGTAAGTTGTATTTATTATTGATAGAAGCATATGACAGGCGGTTTTTCCATATTATTTCTTTGTTTGATTTAGATAATGGCTGCAGTAAGTTATAATCAGTTTACGCCAGGGAAGTGGCAGTTTTTAAATTCCACCTTTGTCACTGTGCCCATGTCCAATAAGGAAATGAAATGAACCCAAATGTCATGAGGTGTAATACTAGGTTAGTTTTTCAGCAAAATCCTTGAATAAAAGTAAGTGTTGTGACGTTGTGGTGAACGTCTCACACCCCCATCTTAACCGAGCGCGTTTTCTCCAGTTCAGCTTTACCCAAAACTAAAAGCTTCGATATTTTTTTAATGTGTTTTCGTCACTCTTTTTTCACTTTTTTGGTCGCTTTATTTTATTGCATTATGGTTGCTTTTCTGGCACATTTGTTACTCTTGACAGTTTTTTGGGGGTTTTCGTCGCTATTTTTAACCGTATTTCAAGAAGCTTTTAGATTTGAGTAACGCCAAACTGGAGAAAATATGCTCTGTTCAGGTGGGGGTTAAGAAGTTAAAAAGTCTTGACAGGTCATGTGCACTTTTAGATTTCATTTTAGCCTTTCATCATATTCTTTTATTCAACCTCCTTAGACATGGTATTGAAGTATTTTTCTTCTTTCCAGGTCAAAGCGATTGGACAGAGTGAGTTGAACACCAGTAACTCTGAGGAGGTGCTGCAACTCGCCGCTCAAAAGCGGAAAAAGAGATTTTTACAGGCCATGGCCAAACTGTATTTCTAAACAAAAAAAAATCCCATCAAAATCAAGGTGGAAATGTACATTTTATTTTGGGTTTGAAAATAAAACCTTTTCTTTTTCCATAAATACAGCAGTTCATTTGTACACTTTGTTTCAATAAAAAAAAAATTAAAAAAACTAGGAATGCCCCGAGTTACAGAAAAGAGCTTTATTCTCAAATAAAGCATCTTTTCAAAATATAAAGCACCAATCTTTATACATTGACAGTGGTTTAAAAAACAATTCAAAGTACCCTGAAAACGCCTGAGGACATTTGATAAACAATTGTATCATTTTAGCTTAAAAACACACTATAAATCAAATAAGCAGCAAAAAACGTCTTTGGTCACAATAAAACAAACCCTTTCCGTTTTGAGACCTTGACTCCAGCACTAATCCTGAAGGAAACGGTTCAGTTTTTTTGGTCCATTGTCCACCTTCAGTGCATCTTCTCCGTGCTGTTTGGAGGAGTTAGAAATTGGTCGTTCTGCTTTTTACCCGCATTGTCCTGAAATAAAACTGCACATTAGACTAGATATTTGTAGCTTGTTCCTGCCTCTGTAAAACTGGCTCACAAATCAGGACGGGTGACCCAGTACATGTAAATTAAACCTGTTATACTGTAGGTTTGGTAGAGCACATATTTGAAACTACTTGCAGCTCTAAACCAGAATCAAAGCCCGTTTTACTGGTACAGCAATTGGACAACGTGACCATAATCCCATCAGTACATAAGGCAACTGTATCATCTTTGTTTTTCAAGCCTTTTCGCTAATACAAGCTGAAAAGGCTGTTCCCCTCACCAGCATGGTCAGGTAGTCCGTGTGCGTCTGGATGTTGTGTTGGTCTTCCGGCTTGATGTCTTTGAAATCTTTCAGCGGTGCTTTTCCAAACTGTTGGACCGCCGCTACAAAAGGGCCCATCCATTTTAAACAGGGCTGGAGCACTTCTTTGGACAAACCTGGGGGAAATGCACACAGCCCTTGATGTTACTGGGCAAAATAACAGTGTTAAGACTGAAGTGAAAAGGATTAAAGGGGCAAAAGTTGTGAACATTAAGAGCTGACGATGCCAAAGGCTGATAAATAAACCCAATTATGTCTAAAACTAAACCGGTTTAGGATTAGAGAATAACAGTATTATTTGGGACAAGGTACATACATTAAAAGACAACATTTTACATTGTATTTAAATAAAACATGGAAATCTTTACCTGACACTTTCTCCACTGATGACTGTTCAACAAAATGACTTAAAACCGCAGCAGCTAAAACTCTGTTCTCAAAGTCCATCGAGTTTATGTCAATAATGCACAAATCTAAAAGCTGAACGCACAATATGACAATCAGTACGAGCCATTTCCATCGTTTCCACACGACATAATGATGCCGGCCCAACCTCACCGTGGTCATTTGCACGAACGTGTCGCGAGGGAACTGCGGCTCCAGTAGATCAGTGTCTGCGCTCATCGAAACCATTTGGAAATAAAGCTGAAGCCACGACAAGGCGGTCTCGGGACAAAGAGTCCACCGTAAAACCTGGAGGAGGAAAAAAAAAAAAAAGTCATTTGTTTTCTTACTCATCATCTGAAGTCAAATCTTTCCCGTTACCTTTAAAATGAGGAGCTCCATTTCAAGGATCTCGTGCTCGTAATAGGTCCCGGCAGTGACATAAGCCATTTGGGACAGTTTGGGAGGACAGGCTTCCTGAAACGTAAGCCAATAGACGCACATTTATAACAATTTTTTACCTACGTCTAAAAGAGAGTTCATTAACCTCTTAACCCCCAGCTTTACCCAAATCCATAAGGTCAGTTTCATTTGAAAGACAAGACGTACAAAATGAATCTACTGTAAACTGTGCTCTTTCCTCACATTGTCGTCACCATTTTGACTTTCATCACTTTTCTGTTGCTCTTTTTTTGGCTTTTTGTTGCGTTTGTCACTTTTTTGTTGCATTTTCATCTCTTCTAACACTTCAAGTAGCCTTTAGATTTGGGTCAAGCCGAACTGGAGAAAATGTGCTCGGTTTAGGTGGGGGTTAATGAACTGCATTCACAACTGCAGACGCCCACAGTAAACCCTGGTCTCCCCCTCGCTCACCTCCATCTTCGAGGCGATGAAGAGGCTGGTGATGCCGATGAGCTGCAGGAGGCTTTTGTCAATGTTGTTCCGCGTCAACATGAAGCGGTCGAAATAATCATGCGCCAAATACAGCGTCTGGCGGTGGAGAGTGTAGGCCTCGCTCACCTGCTCAAAAATAATAAGTAAGACACAAAAATAGTTAGTTTTTTCGTGACGCAGTGGTTTTACATGAACACTTGCCTCTATTAACCAGTCGATCAGGATGGACCTCATATCGGGAAGGATTTTGGGATGGTTGAGCATGAAACGGAAGCTCTTTGCGTGGGCATTGCTGGAATCCAAACTGAGCAACGCAAAAGAAAAGACAATTTACATAAAACAGGAGGTGAGGGTAGAGAAAGTTTGAGCTCAAAGCTTCCTTAAGAAAAGCACCTAATTACGATATATATGTTTTCCTATGCGACTTAAGTGAAGTTTGCTCCAGATGCCAAGAAAGATTATATTTAAACCAATTAAAAGAAAATTACTTTCCTTTTTATGCTTGACATGGACCTAACTGGCAGCCTCAGGGGCATAATATGATATTGTTAAAATAGTCTGATGCCCAATGAGCAGAATCAAAGTCAACTCCAGCATATACTGAATAAAGCTTCAACTATTGTCTGCTCCAAGAGTCTGAGAGTTACACCATGTTGAGTCTCTGCTTTGCACATGCTTTATATGTAATAGTACTGACAATAATACATACACAATGTTGCATAAATACTTACACTCGTTTAGACGGATGTAATAATACGGCGGAGGAAATCTCCATGTAGTTTGGCTCAGCAACAGAATGCTGTACTTTGTGAGGAGACGAAGCAAGGACACAAGGAGCATCGACGCCTTCAAGAATCATCTCGTTCTGACAATTTGGAAAATCACAACATAACATTTAGGATTGGGTCACACAACGCACAATAAGCCATGTTTACCTTTTCACATTTTGGCTTTAAAGGAGGCTGGGACTTTTTCTTGTTACTCTGGAGAAATAAATAAGACACACAAGTTAATTAAATGTAATATATTCTGCAATGTTTTATAGAATACATATCAGAGTAATTTAATATGAACCATACAAACTTGACTCATACTGCATTTCAATTCTTACCTTTACAGCTTTAGTTTTTTGTCTTGATACATTTTGAGACCCTTTTTGCAAACGACCACTGCAAAAAGAAAACAAGCAACTGGTCACGTTTACACCAAACTCACAAATAACTTCTCTTTCCAGAATAAAGTCAAGGGGAAGCATTACCTGCGTTTTGTCATAGTTTGGGCTGTGTGATCTGCAAGCATATAAACAAAGTTGAGGTTATTTATAAACATTGAGCAGCACCAGGAAGGAAGTGAATGCTTAGTCAGTCAGTATCATAAGTTATGACTAAACAATATGTAAGATTAGTCAGTAAAAACACTGCTGTTTTGAAAACAGATCAGAGCTATAATGTGAATTATTATTAGGTGTTAAAGTATAAAACCTTACACAAAATGAAACTAGTTTAGAGTGGGAGTGAACTACAATATAAATCAACCATAGTCCAAAGTTTCAGTTCTACGGTAGGCCACTCCACAGAGAAACAAAATCAATTTAAACAGGTTTTGGCAATGCTAGTAGCAGAAACTCAACCATGTCAGCCAAACTGGACCTTCACCTTAGGCACACAATATCATTTTTGCCAAGTTTTCTATGGCTATTTACAAATACAATCTTACAAATGACTAAAATGGCTGATTACATTGAGTGTAAATGTCAGAATAAGGCCAAAGAGCCTCAGTTTGCTCACCTCTTTGGTTCCAACTCCAAACTTTGGAGAGATGCCGCTGGCGCCAATAAAGAACCCTTGATAGTTACTGCGCATGCGCTCGCCCTGCCCCAAACTACAACAGGCAACAAAAAAGCAGATCAATATTTTCCTACTTTTGCGTATGTGCAAGATGTGTTCACGGTTGCTATACTTATTATAACATAATCTACCAAAACCGCACTTTAATTTACTTTTGAATATATGAAGTTGTCCAAGACTGTTACAAAGACTTCTTCAATGAAATCCCCTGAAGTTTTTTTTTAATGTATTAATTATTATTATTTTTTATTTGTGTGTTGTTTTGATACGAGCTCTCTATTTTCAGTTTTATAATTCAAATTTACTTTAATAAAAAAAAGAAGAAAATTTATATACGTTTTCGCTCTAATCTGGTATTGGGCGGCGCTCGGGAAAGGCAGAGCCAATCAGAAGAGAGTGTGGAGTTGAGCGCGTGGTGCCCAAGCCGGATGTAAACAAAGAAGACAGGAGATTGTAAACGGCTACATGACCACAACGTATGCGGTAAGTTGGCCTTATCTAAAGGTATGTTGTTTCTTTTAGATAAAATAACAGTCTAGCCGATTTGAATTTGCATGTTATGGACTTCAATCATGCATGCAGTGTATCCGCACATGATATGTAATCTTCAATCTCCGCCAAATGTCGCCCAAAGATGTTAAATGTTACACGCTTTTCAAATAGACTTGTAGAAAAGTGATGCCTGAAATGTTTTAGATAACCAAAAAGGCTGCATAAGATCCGCAAAGCAAAAACAGTGCATATGACAGGTTTTAATGCTTTTGAAAATATGGCTTATTTAGAAGGATAACATCAGTTGCAAGTTAATCAGTTGCATAATTATCATTTTATTTCAGTGAAGCAGCAATTTTAATGAAGAAATGTTGGGCAAAAAATTATTTTTATTTTCAAGCTGCTGACAGGAAGTGACATAGATAAAGGTAAAGTTCGAGAGCCCATTGACTAAACATGGTTGGTATGGAAATCAGTTTTAAATTGTTTGCCATCATCTTTTTCACTTCCTGTCAGTGTCCAATAAGGAAGTGAAACTATAAATATCACAAAAATGGCCAAACTAATGAAAGCTGGGCACAATCTTTGGCAAAACTATGTTGTAGGAAAAATTGTGTCTAATGTGATTATGCACTTTGAAGGCTTATACCTGACAGTTTTTTGTTTTTTGTTTTTTTTCCTCATAAAAGTATCTTGTGTACGTGGAAAAAATAAGCCTGATGCATGTAGTTTGCTTTGTATAATGATTTCTTGTTGTGTTTTGTCAACCTAAATAGTCAATATGTGACAAAAAGGGGGTTCAAATTTTGCCTCTGAAGGATGGCCTTGACAGTAAAATAAAATACCTATTTCGTTACGTTTTAAAATGTGACAAAATGGCTGAGAATGGGCTACTCTAACAGTTATAGGTGCCAGAAATTGTGTACTTCAGTTTATACAGGTAATAAAGTTACACTTTTTGACCAATGCCTTTTAATAGAATTAAAACAGATCTTTAAAGTTTTTTTGTTTTGTGACCTTAATTGTTTTTAGAGTCTACACCATTTTCAGGATATCAGGGATCCTCCTGACTGCATCCTATCAGCACTGAGCGACTCACGGCATTATCAGAGTCAAAGCATTGCATTTCACTTCCTCTTTAGAGTTGTCATAAAACCATTAGACACTAGAGTCTCATTCAGTCATCGCACTCTGGAGTCGCACAGACAAACGCTATCATGATTTTTGTTAAAGGGATTTTACTTCTTCAGCTCAGCTCTTTCTGCCGAGGTAAAGCGACATGTTTAATTTAGATTTTATATAGATTTGCATATTTAATTTTGCAGCAGGTTTTTTGCATAGGCTATTTGTTCGATTTTACATTGTCACTTGCAGGGCTTGATATTTTCTCTTTTTATTCATTATTTTTTTTGTTATTTCGTGTTGTCACTATAAAATGTGTAGTCCTACACGTTTTTTGTACAATTGTTACAACTCACTTCCTATCTAAGTCTTGGTTTTACATGTGGCAGAGTGGTCAAGTACAGGTGCAGGTGCAGGTTAGGGGTTAGGGGTTTGCAGTATTTTACAAATATTTTTTAAAACATCTATTACGTCATAGATTTCATTCACATAAAACACAATTTCAGTATTTCAAAAAAACTTGTAATTTCAACAAAAATTATATTATATTGAATTATTTATTTTTTTTGTCAAAATTAAAACTAACAAAAATGTTGTTTCTGGATTTTTTTTCCAGCTCAGCTTTTTTCAACAACGCCAGTTCCTCCAACAAATTCATCATGGACGACCGATGGAAACTTGACTCATTTGGAAGAAAAAGTTGATAGTAAGTTGACATTCAGGTTTTGGCACAAAAAGATGAAGATCTGTAGATGTTGGTTGAGGTTCTCATCGCAGGAAGTGGAACAGCTTGCTTAGGAAACGGTGCAAGTGCAAGCAGACTTTGAAAAAGCATTGTTACACGCACATCTGCTGCAAATTCCCGCCCCCAGCGCGACCTACTGTTTGATGACCCCAAATGAACTTATTTCAGACTTAAACACATACAGTATATTGTTTATGGTATCGGTGAGGCATTATTTTAAGCCAGTTACTCATAAATATGAATTGAGAGAAAATCGTCTTAACATTAGATACAAACTTGACATTATGTTCCTTGAAACTTCTTTAGAATCCATTGATGTTCACCTTGAATTGTTTTGCTACAAGGCCTAGTTCCTATTTTGTTTTTGTTTTCAACAGATAGTTCCTATTTTTTTCCTGAATTTTTCCTGAAGCTGAATTTGTTCATTTTACATAAATACTTAGTTGTGGTCCAAATGTATTCATAACGTCTCTAACACATTCCTCACATCACCATTCGCTGCCAGGATGGGTTTATAGGCATGTTTTCACTGCTTTTAGTGAGAAGAGTGACCCAGTATTGTTTACCATATAGCCTCATTCAGACGAATTGCTATTGGTGCGCCGTCCGGGTTTATGCAAAAGAAATGTGCCACACATATTTTGCTATTTTTCCTCAAATGTCTGTGAACACAGTGAACACAGTATACTGCATGGGGCAACATTTATTTTACATTAATATAACGATACATAAAAATTGCACAAGAAATCCCTATCGTCAATATCCCATAGTAGTTTCTTGTACATGTAATGACAATGAGAAATCTCCTTTACTCATCAAATAAAATGCCAGTATGCTCAAGTCATTTGCGGATGGTATCGATTCTCATTTTGCAAGGTTTTAAAATGAATCAGCTATGCTAAAAAAAACATTCTTGATTCCATGGAAAGGAGTTATTTGTAGTTTACTTTGTAAGAATATTGTTTTTATCTATTGGTGTAGATTAGAAAGTAAAATATTTCGCATTGCGTGTCCCATAGATAATCCCTACATCGAAGCTCTCTCTGGAAAATGCCACTGGACCCTGAAGAGGCCCTTTGGGGAAGTTCCACTTGATGCAGCGTTAGAAGACCGGCTCGTCCCACAGATCTGCCGGGAGCTCGGCTGTGGCGGAGTCTACAACGTCCAGAAAATTAAATATCCCTCCAATACCAGCTGCTTCACTGAATGTTTTTATGAAGAGGGGCAGCTCCGAAACTGCTCCATGAAAGAGGCCATAGGCTGCGTGGCGATCTCTGAGGCTGTGTGTGGTATGGCCATTTATCATTAAATATGTACTGGGTCATGTTGAGGTGAAAATATATAGGCTTTTTTTCATAGTTTCGATGTTGCCTTTAGTTTCTAAAAAATACTTTTGGTCAGACTATGATACCAATAGGTCCTTTATTTCAGAATTTGATACATTTTCCAAAGATTGTAGTTTGTTTTTTTGTTGTTTGTTAGTTGTAATAAATGTTTAAAAAATAATATATATTTAAAAAAAAGCTCTTGCTTACCTTTAAATGAAGTCAGCTTACTGTGATTACAACTAATAAAATAAATAACTAACTAACTATTCCTGAAAATATGTTTATTCACATCTCTTATACCACTGTCCCACAGATAATTTTTATTCATTTAATGCCATTTGAATCCAAGGCAGGGCTGCATGATAGGAGATGAGGAAAAAAAAAATCACGTATTTGACTGAAATGTTTTGCATTTTTAAGTTACCACGTGTGATAGCAAAAAGTGTGTCATTTTGTCAGATCGAAGACCTCAGTGAATTTGTGATATACAGTGGCTTCTTGTCATAATAATTTGACGATATATTGTCATTCGAATCCCAGGCAGCCACTGTAATGCTTTTGTTAGCCTTTATCTTCATTCTCCATCGCTGTTTGTCTGTTTGTCCTGTCTCCCGCAGGTGCCCACATGGTGCGTTTATCAGGGGGCAGGGACCGCTGTGAGGGGCGGGTGGAGCTGTGGAGAGGGGGTCAGTGGGGGTCCGTGTGTGACGACCAGTGGGACCTGCGAGAGGCGGAGGTGGTGTGCCGGCAGACGGGCTGTGGATTCGCCCTGAGCGTTAGCGGGCAGGGCGGGCAGTTCCCTCCAGGCACGGGGCCGGTGCTCCTGGACGACCTCAACTGCACCGGGGCAGAGGCAAACCTGTGGGACTGTCCCGCCGCAGAGGGGACAGACTGTGGACACAAGGAGGACGCGGGGGTGGTGTGCTCAGGTAAAACAAGAGGAAAAGGCATTATATAAACAATGTTAGATTAGTTTTAGTCAATGAGAAAGCATATTCAGCAGCTGTAATCATTTTCCTGGAAATTTCCAAATCTCTACTATTCAAATATGAGTCAATATTCTTTACATCAGGGGCAATCAAAGTACTTTTAACAAATACACTGCCTGAACAATAAAAAGAGTCCACCTCGATTTAACTGTTATGATCTGGAGTTGCTGCGGTTGGGCTGGTCTAGGTTCAGCAACAGTATGTGCCCAAAGAATGAGATCAGCTGAACATCCTGAGTGACCAGGTTATTATCTAATCATTTTTAACCACAATAAAGAAAGTGACTCAAGTATTTATACTATAATATATTTGCCTAAACGTTTGCTGATTCGGTTCAACATATACAGAACAAAACAAAAATGTAACATATTCAAAGATTTGGTTTGTAGAAATGCTGAAAGACTCAATAATATGTTTTTGGTCATAGTTTTATTTATAGTTTAAATACAAAAGATCTGTGCAGTTATAGTATATTTAAATGTACATATATTTAAAACACACCACGATCACTGATTCACAGAGATGAGAGCGGTGCGTCTGTCCGGAGGAGCAGACCGCTGTTCGGGGAAGGTGGAGGTCCATCGTAACGGGACGTGGGGCACAGTGTGCGACAACTGCTGGAACCGAGACATCGCCTCCACGGTCTGCTCCATGCTCCGCTGCGGCCCCAAGCCCCAGAACTACACCCAGTTCAACCCCCCTCTGAGCCACAATCCCGGGCCGCTGTACTATTACCACCACTGCCCCACCGGCCCCAACTCTACTCTGTGGGACTGTAAAGAGATCATCAACCACAAATACGCCTGCACAGGTTCAGAGGCGTCTGGTGTTATCTGCAACGGTAAGGGACAGTCGCCTCAACGGAAAAACATCCCATGTATGATTGGACTCTTTTTCTGTGTGGAGTTTTCTTGTTCTATTTAAGTTTAGATTGCGATTTCTGTTCAATTTTGTTCAGTTGCCCTGCCCTATTCTAACCTCACTAAAGATCTGGAGATGGGTCTCTGGGCGCTGCACTGCGGTCCTTAAATCCTTTTCCATTATTTTGGCATCATGTCTGAACACATTATAAATCTTTTACAAACATGGTAGTGTAAAGTAGAAGAGAAACCCTGGATGGAAGATGCGTTTACTTATAGCTCGTGTGTAAGGGCACTGGGGGCTGGTTGTCACACTTTTCTGTTAAGTCCATTGCTCATCAACACAACATCCCACAAGAGCCACACATACATTAAATTAAGCTTAAACCCTTGGCCCTGAAGTACCCTTGGTCTTGCTTCCATTTTTATATCTATAGTTATTAACCTACAAAGACAGGATAATAGACTGTGACAATGTGCCCTGTGTGTGGGGGACGTTGTCACAATGAGTGGGGTTGCTTGTCCCTATTATTATTAATGGTGTTTTTGATGTAAACATAAATATACAGTGCCTCTCGAAGTACTAATACACCTTGAACTTTTGCACATTTTGTTTTACAACCCTAAACATGAAGATTTTATTTTTAATTTTTTACTGAAAGTTCACACACAAGTAACAGACAACTGTGAAGTGAAAGCAAAATGATACATGATTCTGTTATTTTTCAAAAAATAGAAAAGTGAAAAGTGGGGCGTGCATAAGAATTCATACAGCATGACTTAATACTTTGTAGAACCCCCTTTTCCTGCAATAACAGCAGCAAGTCTTCTGGTGTATGACTACAAGGTTTACACATCTAGAGACTGACATTTTAGCCCATTCCTCTTTACAAAACAACTCAAGCTCTGTCAAATTAGAAGGAGAGCGTTTGTGAACAGCAGTTTTCAGGTCTTTCAAAGGATTTTCAATAGGATTTAGGTCAGGACTTTGACTGGGCCATTCTAACACATTAATATGTTTGTTTTTAAACCATTCCATTGTAGATTTAGCTTTGTGTTTATGGTCATTGTCCTGCTGGAAGGTGAATCTCCGCCCCAGCCTCAATTCTCTTGCTGACTCCAGCAGGTTTTCCTCCAAAATGTCTCTGTATTTGGCTCCATCCATCTTCCCAACTATTCTTACAATCTTCCCAGTGCCCGCTGAGGAAAAGCAGCCCCATAGCATGATGCTCCCCCCACCATATTTGACACTGGGGATGGTTCACTCAGGACGATGAGCAGTGTTAGGTTTGCTCCATACATACAGTAACGTTTTGCACTTGGGCCAAAAAGTTCAATTTTTGTCTCATCTGACCAAAGCACCTTCTTCCACATGGTAGCTGTGTCCTCCATATGACTTCTAGCAAACTTCAAACAGGATTTCTTATGGCCTCCTTTCAATAATGGCTTTCTTCTTGCCACTCGTCCATGAAGGCCAGATTTGTGTAGAGTATGACTTATAGTTGTCCCATGTACAGATTCCCCCAGCTCAGCGGCAGTACGTCGCAGCTCCTCCAGAGTTATCTTGGGGCACTTGGTTACATTTCTTACCAGTGCTCTCCCTGTTCGGTCTGTTAGTTTAGGTGGACGGCTGTGTCTTGGTAAGTTCACAGTGGTGCTATACTCTTTCCATTTCTGAATGATGGATTGAAAAGTGCTCCATGAGATGTTCAAATCTTGGGAAATCTTTGTATAACTTAACGCTGCTTTAAACTTCTCCACAGCTTTATCCCTGACCTCTCTGGTGTGCTCCTTGACCTTCATGATGTTGCTTAGTGACCAATACACTCTGACCATAGCTCTGAGGCCCTCACAGAACAGCTGGAATTATACTGAGAGTAGATTACGCACAGGTGGCCTCTATTTAATGGTTAGGGCAAAGTGTGAACATTCTGCAGTCATTAGGAATGTTATAAAGGCAATTTAATGCACTCAGAAAATGCTGTATGAATACTTATGAACGCCCCACTTTTCACTTTTCTATTTTTTGTAAAATAACAGAATCATGTATCATTTTGCTTTAACTTCACAGTTGTCTGTTACTTGTGTGTGAACTTTCAGTAAAAATTCAAAATAAAATCTTTACGTTTAGGGTTGTAAACATGACAAAATGTGCAAAAGTTCAAGGTGTATTAGTACTTTCGCAAGGCACTGTATATTTAAATACTCACCAATAAATGCATGGTGTGTTCATCTAACAATTTGACACACTAATGATGAAATTAATATAATCATAAAAACACAGACACACAAAGACAAATTTTCCCCACCATTATTTCCCCATGGGAAACCCCTGAGCCACCCGAGACAACCAGCCCCGCCTGACAAAAAGCTCGCTCTCACATGGCTCGAAAGCTCAATTATCATTTAATTCAAAGCGATGATCTAAAACAAATTTCAGAATCTAATCACCTCCTGTCATTCAACACAAAAATATCAGACAGTAAGAAAATTGGCCAAACCCCAAAAAGGACAAATCTTCACCTCATTTAAAAGAAATTTTAATCAAAGACGTTAAACTTGATGTTCAATAACAATATTAAGTCACAGCGCCCCCTAGCGTGGCAATGTCACAACCCACCCATGTGACTAATAGCCCTGATCTCCCCTACATATACCCCTTTAGTTTGGGACTGGCACAAAGAGTAACGAAAACACTTATTTGCATTTAGAGCAATATATTAGCCCACTTTATGCTGCAGGTTCCCTTGGGTTTCCAGACGCCACGACCACAGCTAAATCCATTACGCTGACCACTGCGACGGTCACAGGTAAATTACACCCCTCATTAAGACTTCATAGTGTCATTAAAATCCATTCACATACAGTGTTTTGACTTAATCTTGTATTTTCCTCAGATGTTACCACGCTGAGTCCGGTGGAGCAGTTTCCTCTGCTGCTGCTCTGTGTCACGTCTGTGGCTCTGCTGCTCTTCGTGTTTCTGATTGTGAACACTGTGCTCTGCTGCCACTACAGGAACAGACACGGTGTGTGAGAAATATAAGCACTTTACACATGTATGGACATCCTTAGGCCTCCTTCTTCATAGCCTTCATTGAGAGACTCATTCAACCCCTACAAGCATTTACCCTGTTGAAAGGGGAGACTCTACAGGCAAAACTAACTTTTTTCATTTTTCAGGTTTTGGACCAAATTGGTCTCTTGACTTAACATAAAAGCTTTCACCTGGAAACAAGAACAACCTCACAAACCTAATCTTCACAATATGATGTTTAGTTATTGCACTGATTCAATGTTTCGCAATAGATTTATTTGGAAAATTGTAATTTAGTAGTAGTAGTAGTTTATTCGGTCATTTCATTCCTTTAAACAATAAACAAACATTTCCGTTATTTGTGCACAACACGACCGAAAGGGTTTAGGCTGAAGTGAAAACTTATTATGCCTAACCCACTTTACAGACTTCCACGAGAAAACAAACACAAACATTTATAGATAACAATATCAAGTGTCAAACAGAAGAGAAATAAGCATGTATATAGAATTGATTTCAACATAAATTTCAAATATTCCAACATATATGTATATATACATTTCAAGGGCCATTTTCTCAAAATGTATTTTTCTCACATTGGTGCTACAATATCTCCACTTTAGTAGCTCCTACAGTGTTCAAATTTACCAGCCTTGGACTGAACAATATTTTTATTAGAGTTTTTTTTAATATCTAATTACTAACCTGATATATTGAGTTTTTAATTAAAAAAAACAAGCAAAATTTCATTTTTCTTAGATTTTTCAACACTAATAAACTTATTTTAAAAGGAAACAGGAAATCCCCCCAGAAAAAGTCTTTGTAACTAATATGTCAACAAAATAAAACCATACATTTAAACCTGGCTCAAACTATGGGAAATGTTGGGCATTTTAGGCATAAAAGGCCTTATTTTTATATAAAAACATAAAATGACAGAAAAAAATGCAATACATTATTTTTTCATATTAATGTCAGTAATCCACAGCCTAAGTTTCAAATTGATATCACTAAATATAAAATATTTCCCTGTTCACCTGCAGTGCCTTAAACAAAAAAAATCACATTAAAGTCACACCGCGTAGAATTTTACCCAATACATATATTTATTTCATAACAGATATGAAAAGTACCTCATAAATGTACAAACTTGAGCCTTTGCTGTGAGCGGCTCAGCTCTCCCGCAGTCGTCCCCAGCTCGTCTCCATGGAGATGTGACTAAAGTCTAAACTAAACTAAAGAGATTTATATAGGTTAGGTTCTCATCCTGATCCATCCTTTGATTACCCACAGCAGTAATAGCCTTTTCTGTGTTGAGCTGGTCATTAGGAGCATGTTTGTATTGATGGCAACAGTATATTACATAATGTGCTTTTAACATAAAGATTTGCTCAATAGTGATTAAATAAATGTGTTATTAATGTTATCTTGGCAGCATTCCTGGTTCAGCAGTCCCAAATAAGTCAGTCGAGTAAGTCTAAACCACGGCGCAACAGCTACGAAGCCTCTGTGGATCTCACCAAAGTTACGACTAATCCAGACACCGGTAACTCTTTTTTTCTATTGAAATCAAGTTTTGTTTGTAACCCCAGTTTGCACGAGCCAGTTCATGTTAGTTGCTGTTCTCGTCTTCATCTATGAACCGTATGTAGCTTTAGTGAATCTGACGAAGCCTTTTCTGTTTGTCTGAAGTCCCGTTCGCCTCGAAGCCTCTCTGGATGCAGCTTAGTGTTGACAGCTCATCAGTAGATACAGACTATGAGCCTTTTGAAGCGTCTTTATCCACATTTCGCAGTGAGCCATGTTCATTTATTCTCTCCCACTATCTGTGTTAAACAGCATAACGATTTCCCTGCTATGTATCCATTTACTGTATCATTTAATGCAGTGGTTCTCAACTGGGATGCTTTCAGGACCCACAATAATCCTAGGATTCCAAGCCGCGACCCAAATTACCTTTCTTAAATATCAAGTAGAATACTAATAAACCTATAACTCTGAAATTATGACCAAAACAACAGTCATTTTGCATTCTGTATTTTTATAAAAGATCAATATTGAAAGAAATCTCTGAAAATGGTTCTACATCCCACTTTCAGGTCCCGACCCACCAGTTGAGAACCACGTATTTAATGTACTGCGTTATCCAGGTGCTGCTGAACAAAGCCAATGTCCATCCACTTGTGACACATGGCCTTTTAACAGACAGACAAAGCGTTAAATAACAGTAACACTTCATGACCTTATTTAGCCTCGAAAATGATAATTATTAATTAACTCTTAATAATCATGAACAACGTATTTATTAAGACTACACTACTTAACTACTACAGTAATTAATGCTTAACTCCTAATGAATAGCTCGTCACCTTTTATTTATCCATTTTTTAATGCTTAAGTAACTTTGAAGATCATGATTTAATCACATATTAACTGATTCTAAACTAATACTGCAACACATGGCTAATTCATTCTGTTATTTTATTTATTTATTGTTTTAGCTTTTCTAAATTTAGTCTATTTTTTTGTTACATAGTTGTTAATGATCAAAATCCAGTTAAAAACACCAGGATGAATAACACGTTTTCTTCTGTTCAAATTAGTGTAATATTTAGTTAACACATTAAAGGCCCTATTCCTGATTTTTTTTTTGGTTTTGTTTTTTATTTAGTTTTTCTTTACTAGAAATTGAACTAAATTTGTTTTGTCCTCCTTTATTATACAGTAAACTCAGACATTTTAGGAAAAAAACACTGTGCATCTTATTTTAAAGCATTCATATCACTTTCATGAACTCTCGGGCGGGTTTTCTTGCATTTCTATGACAGTGACTCTGAAAACTGACCCTGCAAGTTGTGAAACGTGCTCGGGAAGAATCGGGATGCTACAGATAAGATGGGGAAGAAACAAATGTGTTTGGACCACATATCATTTAAATTTAGTTTCCTGTTTCATTGTTTGTAATTAAAAAACAGGTATAGGGCCTTAAGTACCGTAACATGAGCAAATTTTTAATGTCTTTCTAGAAACCCTACCCCCCTAAAAAACAACAACAACCTATATTTACACATTTATATATTCATGCTTTTTTTTTCTTTTTTTTACATGGGATGCTGAAAAACATCTGCAATTGAATCTTTATAAAGATAAAAAAAAAAACAGCAAACACTCAGAATATGTTTTCTCACACATGTCATTTTCCCGTTCTCAAATTCTTTTCTCGTTTGGTGTTTTGTGGTTGTAGTCTGCAGTTTGCACTTCTGTGCAGTTCGCTGCTCCTGGCTTTGCAGCGTTGCAGGATGTGTTTGACAGATGCATTTTCAATTTATCTGCAGATTCTCAGAGACACAGGGTTGACAGGAATCCTTTGATGAGACCTCTGGGTTTGGATAGCCTCCGAGAAGAAGGTGAGTCACTGTTTAAAAGCTCACAGGGCTCAGATGCTTAACCCAAAATGATCAATTATAATGGTAAAAGCTGCTCTTATAAAACAAAGCAAAACAACATTAGGAGCTTCTTTCTTTTGCCAACCTGCAAACATATAAACCTTTCTATTTCTAATACAGTACTTTTGACTTTTCTCATGTAACGTCACTGAAAACTGAAGGTTGCACTCATTCATTCATTAATTTCATTTACACATTTGTCAGAGCAGTCTACAATTATATTAAAGGAACAGGCCACGGTTTTTACATACTGAGATATGTTCTTACCTGAGCTTAGACGAGTTGATGTGTACCTGTCTGGTCTTTACGCATGCGCTCAGTCACACCAAATAGACCTAAGATGTTGTTAGCATTTAGCCTCTCCTCCTCTCCTCTATGGGGCCAAACGGGGGTGAAGTTTGAAGCGACAAAGCTATTTAAATATGGTCTAAGCGTCTAAGCTCAGGTAAGAACATATCTCAGTATGGAAAAACGCTGGCCTGTTCCTTTAAGCCTGGAAGTTGAGATGTTTGTTCTAGACTCTTGGGTTTTTTATTCAGGCTTGATATCGATGCGTTTCCGGTATGTTTTCGCAGCCCCTGAATCCATACACATGGTCGGGAATTTTTCGAGCTGTAACGGGGCGGACAACAGCCGCACGTCTCGAATCAACTCCTTTGACTCCTCCAGCACCTCGTCTGAAGAAACCTACAGGAACACAAGCCCCCACAGCGCAGCACAAACCAGTCAGTGAACATTATTATTATATAACGTGAGTCAGTATCAGGCAGGGATCACCAACCTGTGGCTTGACTCGCAAAAAGGGGTGGAGGATAAATAACAGACATGTGACAATTGAAATGTAGAAGGGTACTTGACGTGATGTCTATTTTTTTGCGTTATCAAGTAATGACTGTAATTTAAGAGACTTTTTCCACTCCCAAATCTAAGTTATCTACGTATTATAACCTATTTAGCTTAAGTAATTTTCACGTGTGACACCACAGGACATTTTGGATGGAAAACTGTAAGATATCTTGAAATCAACAAAGACTACAGACCTTCAGGATCTAAAATAAACCTTAAACTTTGAAGAAATAACATCGTTAAACTGTTTGCAGATGAAGCTGAGGAGGAGGACGAGGGGCCGATCTACAGCCCCGTGAGCCCAGAGACAGACACCTCTTCTGGGGAGGACTATGACGACGTGGACTGCTGAGATCCACAGGTACAGACGGATGAAACGTGACGGACACTCAGCAGAAATAAGGGACACACTGACGGAAGGAAATCATTACATATACACCTGCATTTGTATAAAGATCAGGCCTGAACGTAATAAATCGCCTGCAACTACCTGCCATTTTTGTTGTAAGCAGTTACTGCGATATTTCAGGATTTTTGGCATCGGGCCTCATTTCCTAGTTATCCAGAGTGTTGTTGATTTCTGGAGATTTTTTTTAGTTTTTTTAATTCATGCAGTTCTTATATTTGAAGAGTCTAGTGGCGCTAGGCTAGGGCAAGGCTAAAGCATCTCTACGGTAACAGCTAGCCTGCATTAAAAACAGTCTGACCCGTAAATGTCTGTGTCGATAGAATAATTTTAACCATTTTGCATTTAAAATAACTTATATTTGAGCAGCATCAGCTTCGTGGCTGTAAGCTAACGCAGCGGCGGAGTGATCTGCAAGAAAGTAGTCCCTCAAAATGCGGTAATTCATGTGATACAAGGTCAGTTATATTTCAAAAATTATTCTATTAACACAGACATTTATATGGTTAGTCTGGCGTTATAAGTGATTTGCCTCAGGTGCACTGTGGAGTGGGTCAGACTGTTTTTTAATGCAGGCTACAAGTTACCATAGACATGCGCTAGCCTAGCACTAGCCTAGCGCCACTAAACTCTTCAAATATAAAGACTGCATGTATAAAAAATAAATTAAAAAATCTCCAGAAATCAACATAACTCTGGATAACTAGGAAATGAGGCCCTATGTCAAAAATCTTGAAATATCCCTTTAATATCGACGGTAAAGCTGCATTGACTGTTTAAAGTTTGGATTCCCGCGTTATGTCTTGTCTTTAAATGTAAAAAAATGAATAAACGGCCTGCTCTCTGCATCTAATGTGGTGCACTTTTATCAATCACTTGCTTCAGAGTAAAAGTCTAAGGAGTAATTTATCAAGACAGGTGCGAGTTCAACCTGAAAAATTAAATATGATATTTCTTGTGGGCATGTTGCACCTAATTTGGCATTCATGGCCCCGAATCTGATATGTAACCCAGTGTCAGTACAACATTGTGCCTGAATGTATCACCTGATTGTGAGAGCTAGGAACGAGTTGGGGCAGCATCTAACCATTGAAGTAAATATAATAATATCTAACACATTAAACTCAAGTATCTCCTCGGCTTACAATAAAAAAAAAAACAGCGTTACCTGAGATTGGTTTTCTACTTGTTAATTTTGACAACATAGCATTTAATTCAGTTTTAATCTTACTCTTTTGTCTTAGTCAAGATTTAGTCAAATAATGATAATCTAGTTTTAGTTGACTATAATGTACATTTAGTCGACTAAATCTAAGATTAATTTAGTGAACTTTAATAACTCTAATATGTATTATAATCATATTTAATCAAGGTCTGCTTCAGGTTTGTTCTTCCACATGGACAAAGCTGCTTCTTAAATGATGAGGCTCTTTCAAACTGTCATCGGAAGTTTTAATGAATTTAAATTGAATTTAGTCTCTTCTTTTCATTATATTTAGTCATGTCTAGATATTTTAGTCACAGTTTTAGTCTCATAAACCACTTTTAATTTAGTTTTAGTCTAATTTTGTCAGCAAAAAAATAACTTTGACCAAAATTATGATATATCTTTTTTTGCAGCCAATAAAGACACAACCCCAATCTCTTCTGGCAAACATATTAAAAGTCGCAAAAAACACCAAAACTATTCCATACAGCCACAAGGGGGCGCTCCAAGCTTGTAAGCTGAGCACAGGTTACCTTTGTCTCAACCAAAGGGGAAAACCATCTGTATTATGCAGCCCCTCTGCTGCATTTTCTTAACTTTGCAAGAAGCCGCCGGTTTATCTGAGCCTTACTTTTTATTAAATGAAATGAAATTATTTGGAGTTTGCAAACAATGATCTGGTATTGAATTATGAAATATTATTATGCCTCCAATTTAGTTTAAAATAAAAATAGAATAAAAGGAAATAGATGCTTAAAATATTTCACCCATCTGTGCACGATTATTCTCATTTATTGACAGGCACTTGAACAGGACCTTTTTTTCTTTTTACCTCAACGTTCCTCACGCTACAAGTGTCGGGGATGATGCACTGCACGGATGAACTGCAGAACTAGTGAAGTATTCTAAATGGGGGAGGATAAAAAGACAGAGGAGGATATAAAAAAAAAAATGTCACAACGAATCCTACATTTCTTTCAGATTCAGTCCAGAGCGCCGCGTCGAGATCAACACACGAATTAACAGCCGATCTCCTTATGAAACCCAATCTCTCTCACATGCCGCGCTCTCACGTACTCACTTTATAGATTTCCCCTTTAACAACTACGCGCCGTGATCCTCCCCCTCGCACTCTCTATCAGCTCCTTTTAAATAAGTCACAATCTTTTGGGGTGGGTTCAGATTTATGTTGCGCGATTAGCTTGAGTGCGGAGGGAATGCACAGCCAGGCGTTCTCCAAGTGGCCCACAGTGTTTGAGGGATTAGAAGATCAAGAGTGTGTTTTTACTTTGTTCATTAAATCGGTTACACACAAAAGATTACCGCGGCCTAAGTCCCTAAGTCGCTTAAAGTGTCCCGCCAACAGCAGCGCCCGGCCCGGGTTTAAACTTTTGAACTTTTGGAGACATTTTCTGACTGAGAGGTACTGGCAGAGAGCAGGACCTGCCCGAGATGAGCCTCTTAACGCCCACCTGAACCGAGCACATTTAGGCTTTACCCAAATCTGCAAGATTACAAAAAAAAAGCATCAAAATAGCGACTGCAAAAGAAGATGAAAACGGAGCAAAAAAACTACGAAAAAGCAACAAAAAAGTGACACAAAGACGTGACAAAAAAACAATGAAAAAAGCAATGAAAATCAACAAAAACATGACAACTGCGCAACAAAAAAGTTCCAATCACGTTTTGTAGGTCTTAGCTTTCAAATGAGGCATTACACTGATGCTCTCCAGTCGAGAAGCTGTTAGATTTGGGTAACGCGTTGGGGTTTAAGTCTATTTTACACATGCCATAATTAATAAAGGCATTTTAATTCATTTTTGAGACAGTGCCTTGGTTCTTTATCCCTTCACCTCTTATACCATCTTTTTTTACTGGAGGTCCATGAAGCGCTCTCTTTTTTCCTTTGTTCGCAAACTCGATTTTGTCCTTATTCTGATCAAGCTGTCATGTGTTTGAAACAAGTCATGTGACCGAATCCCTCAAATATTGACGTATTCCACAACAAAACACACCATTTTAATGTGAATATTTAAATGAGAATTCATCGTTTAAATAAATATCTAAATGAATGGGCAGTTGTTGTGGCCGGGGCAGTGTTGAAGTCAGTCTTCGTGCTGATAACTCACTTCTTATTAGTTGGTTTTCGCTGCTGCTCTGAGCCCCTTCAGGAGGTCTGGTCCTGCACCTGCACAGTTCAGTGGAGCGTCCCGGGCTCAGGGTCACTGCTGCTCCCTGCAACATCCTACAGCAATAACACACTGTACAACAAACTGTTTTTGCTTTTTGTTTTGAATTGGTTTAGTTTTTTTGTTTTAGTTTGGGTGTCGGTACCGGCTTCTACGGTCTTGTATAGGAGTGCCCCGGTACTGCACCTTTTTGTTCTTTTTGGCCTTTTATGTTCGCACAGGGCACGGGCGGTTCACGGTTTCCTTTTTTTTTGGCTCATCTTTCTCCTGGAAGTTAAATTAAGCCTTAAAGGTACATTATGCAACTTTTTATGTGGGTAAAAAAGTTGGTAGTTGTGTGTATTTGACCTTGTAGTGATCCCGCGGCTGTGTGAGTGGTCAGCATGGCGCCTTTACTTTCCATCACAGTGGTCTCTAGGACGCTCCAGGATCAATTGTTTGGAAGGTTTTCACTGCTGTCGGACCCACCAGAAACCCACAAAACAATTGATCCTGGAGCGTTTTGTACAGACCAGAGGCGTGCTGGCTATAGGGAGAGTCGGGAGGTTTCCCGGTGGGCCGCGGCACTGTTTAGGGCCGGGCCGCCCCCACGAGGGGGAAATGTGTCAAAATCAGAAAAGATTTTAGATCTAACTTTTCATCCTTGTGGCGGGGAGATACCATTTGACATTGAACTAACTCAGAGGGGTGTTTAAGGGTGTTTAAGTGGAACAAGTTAAGTTGGTGCAGTCCAATCCTGCAGAGACAAGTGTCCGCGCGAGTAAAGCGAGAAAGAGGCAGTGAAAGGTAGAAAAGTGGACAAATAAATATTTTTATCTTCATAACTTGTGGAGTTGTATCAGGCTCAGACTGTGTGTGCAGCGGCCCATGGAAAAAGAGCATTAAAAAAAAGTGTTAGAAAAATGTCAAAGTCATACTTGAACCGGGAACCTCCTGCACCAGAGACTAGCGCTCTATCACTGAGCTATAAATCCACAGAAAAGTGGGACGGTCTTCTCTAAATTCCAGGCCCGAAATGAGGTCGCAGCACGCCACTGGTACAGACCACTGTGATGGAAAGTAAAGGTGCCATGCTGACCGCTCCTTTAAGAAAACAAAACGAAACAATCATTCAAATAAAGTTTTTTTTAATCCTTAACCTGTCTTCCTGTGTCCTTCATGAATATGTTTCAATCTGTGTTCGGGTTGTAACAGCCGTTCAGAAGATGAATTGTTCATTTTACCCCATTTATAAATACAGATTGAAAAACAGAAAATGAATTATTCTATTAATCAATCTAATTAATCTAAAGTAGATTACGATGTACAGGGATTAGATTATTGTAATTATTTCAAATGTTGGCAAACGTCTGAGATAATTGGTGGTATTAGTGGATTTAAACCAGTCTTGAACTGCTGTAAAACCTTAAAAATGCCAATCCAGTTTTGGAGCCTGTCCAGTGTAAACGGGTTAGTGAGGTGTTGGCTGAAGCAGCGCTGAAAGGCTGGAAATGTAGGTCATTTTCATTATAATTGGATAAGAATGATATATCAACTTAGAAACCATGTTGATAATATTGTGTGTGTTGGTCATACCCTGTTTAATTAAGTTTACATGGGCCAGTTCTGTTTCAGGATTTGTTCTGATTAGTAATGAAAACAGAATGGACTTATTGTTTGCCTAAATTGATTAGCTTATTATATATATATATTTTTTATTAGAGTTTTAAAAAAATACATAAAGAATATCTAGTGCAGGGGCAGCAAAGCCAGGCCTTGATACACCTGTATATCCTCTGGTCCCAAGATGACTAGAAATATAATTGCACCTGAAAGTGATCTAAACACCTGTAAAAGTACAAAAAAAAGAAGGAAATATTGTCCTTTATAAATCCCCTCGTGGAGCATCCCCAGACCCAACTTTTTATGCCTACAAATACGAGTATTACGAGAGCATTAAACCAATCAGCACCAAATCTGGATTTAACAAAACTATCATTAAGTCAAAAACATTTCTATATTTCTTTTCTATAACTGAGGTGAGTATCAAAAGTATTGTGATACATAGTTTCCAATAGCCTACACCAGAGGTCACTAAACGGCGGACCTCGGTCCGGATCCGGACCCATGCGCCAGCCCATCCGGATCCGAACCTTGGATCCGAACTTTGGACCCGACCCGAATCCCCTCAGACGAGCGGCTGCCTCTGCGCTCCCTCTCTCTCCCTCTCTCGCTCTCCCTCCCTCGCTCTCCCACACTCCCTCTCTGACTGCACCAGAGCGGTAAACTACAGCACAGATGAACAGAAAGAGAAAGTCCTAAATCTTAGCTTCATGATACTTTTTAAATTTTTAGAAACGGTTTCGGAATGACTGAAATATGGCTCGCTAAAAACAAAAGCAGAGGACGCCCTAATTAAATATGCACACGCGATCGTAATGCGCAAATAGTACGGTTGTTTTCCGAGCAGGTCTGAACCAGGACTAAACCTGGACTAAGCCAGGACTAAGCCAGGACTAAACCTGGACTAAACAGGGCTCAGTGTGTTGAACTGAGCAAAGAAACACATCACTGTCATATATTATGTGCACATTGTGTATAATAGGCTACAGTATGCACTCTGCTATTTAGGAGCCAAAACTTATTTTTAGAGCAAAAAAACAATAACAGGATTCAATTGATTGCATTATTTTCAAATCACAGAAATAGATTTTAAAAAATGGCTTAAAAATCCTGATATAACCGTGAATTAACCCCGTATGTTCCGGACCTTTGCTTGACCATTTTTTTTCATTTCGGACCTTGGTGAAATTTAATTCGTGACCCCTGGCCTACACGTATCGCAACAAAGAAGTATTGCGATATATTACCAAACAATAATTTGTCCCAGCCCTATTAAATGTCTTGTCCTTCAGAGTAAAAGCAAAACAAAAGATCAGCATCTGATTTTAAAGCATTTTTATCGATTGTGAACCAACAGGGTAGCTGTTAGCATTAGGGTGAAACAGTAAAACTCTTTAAAGACCAATCCCGGTGAGGAATTGGGACGTCAGGAAAGAGGAATGAGTTTTGGCCACGACTAACAGTTTAAACTTGTGTTGATGCTTCCTGTTTCAAAGAAAACAATTCAGGTATAGGGCATTTAAGTGACGTTACAAATCATATCATGGTCAAAGAAGATTCTTGTGGTGTCAAAGTTTGGTCCTTGCGATGAACTGAGGACTTCCTTAGTCTCTTCCTCAACCACCTGCTAAAGAGTTGTTCAGTGGAGCTTACCGGTCCTAAAAATCCCCCCTCCTGAGTGTGAATGGGATCGTGTGGTCCAGTTAACACTAAGTTTGTCTGGTAGTTAAGTTGTCTGGTCCGAGGGTCAGAAGGCCAACAGCTCACAAGGCTTTTCACAGGACTTTTCTGGAGATAAAAAAGTTGCAGACACTTTTGTAGAAAATAAAGATGTGCTTTGGTTTTATTTAATTTTGATGATGTCCAAACTGTAAGTACAATGCAAATTATTGAACCCTTTTTCCTTTCTAGTTGAAGATTAATTAGTAAATAAGGGGTATGCTTTGTTTTAAGTAAGTCATTGTACAAGCGTATAACGAAATAGTGTTCAGCTGTTAGTCCTGAGTCTTGAGCCACTGTGGGTCGACCTGACCAGCATGTTTTTGGAGGTCGGGGAAACCATAACACCTGGAGGAAACCTGGCTGGCTGCCTTCAGTCTCCTCTGATCCTCTGAGACAGTGCAGCGCCTCCTGGGTTTGTCCCTGTTTCAGAGCATGGTGTCCTGCATTGGTCAGCTCCTTCCTCTTCCTCCTGCGCAGCTCCCTCCACTCCCTCCTGTTTTATTCTCCTGTGAACGTAGCCAGAACGTTAGGGCTAAAAGGCATGTGTGGTAGAGTTGGTAGAGCGGGTCGTCTCGTGATCGGAAGGTCGTGAGTTCGAATCCCAGCTTCCGCAAATGCACATTGTCGTTGTGTCCTTGGGCAAGACACTTCACCCTCCTTGCCTCCAGTGTCTGCGTACATTGGTGTGTGAATGGGTGACTGGTTCCTTACTGTAAAGCACTTTGGGCCTGATAAAGGTAGAAAAGCGCTATATAAGTTGAGTCCATTTACCATTCCATTTACCATTTACCTTTCTTCAGACAAGTCAAATTTGCTGACCCCTTCTCCTTGTTGGCTTTGACCACACAGACTTTGAGCGAATTCTGTTTTTCAGACATTTTAGACCCCATCATCAGTTCCAGTCTGTTTGAGCGAGATTGGGGCGTCATAAAACAGGGCCGTGTTGCTGTTTCCAAGCAGAGAACTGTGGCGACTTAAAGACAAAGGCAAAACTCGTCCTGAAAAGAGTTTACGGAGCGTTCTTGTGGCAATACTGCTCTGTCCACACAAGACCATATTTGAAATTCTGCACAGATTTGGCTTGGAGATGTTGAAAAGGTCATTTGAAACGTGTGTATCGTGATGTTTAGTGCTGCAGTACGTTCATGGTAAAGGAAATGGTAAGTAAACGATAATAACTAGCCTTTAGTTAATGCTCTAAGGCCTTTGCTCTGCCTGATCCCGTCAGACCTTGGAAGCTAAGCAGGGAAGGGCCTGGTCGGTGCTTGGATGGGAGACCATTTGGGAACACCAGGAAGCCTAGCAAATGCACTGAGCGAGTGAGTGGTCGGAGGGGCCGATGGCACGGGCTGGTTGCCTCGCTTCTGTCAGTCTACCCCAGGGCAACTGTGGCCACAACAATAGCTTACCACTACCGAGTATGGAGTGAATGAATAATGACGAAAATGTAGCGCTTTGAGAAACTTGGTAATACAGGCTTGTAAAGTGCAATACAAGTGTAAGGCATCATCATTATCATTATTATCATTATTATTATTATGATTATTATTATTATCATTATTATTATCATTATTATTATTATTATCATTATTATTATCATTATTATTATTATCATTATTATGATCATTATTATTATTTGGGCGGCACGGTAGCGCAGCGGTTAGTGCGCTCGCTTCACAGCAAGAAGGTCCCGGGTTCGATTCCCACCTGGAATCCCCCTCTGGGGCCACGACTCCCCTGAAAAAGAGATTCTTAATCTCAGTGGGACTTTCCTGGTTAAATAAAGGTCAAATAAAAAATTATTATGATTATTATTATTATCATCATCATCATCAGCATCATCATTATCATCATCATCATCATCATTATTATTATTATTATCATTATTATTATCATTATTATTATCATCATTATTATTATTATCATTATTATTATTATTATCATTATTATGATCATTATTATTATGATATTATGATTATTATTATGATCATTATTATTATGATTATTATGATTATTATTATTATTATTATCATTATTATGATCATTATTATGATCATTATTATTATTATTATCATTATTATTATTATCATTATTATGATCATTATTATGATCATTATTATTATGATTATTATGATTATTATTATTATGATTATTATTATTATTATTATCATTATTATGATCATTATTATTATCATTATTATTATTATTATCATTATTATTATCATTATTATGATATTATTATTATTATTATTATTATTATTATCATTATTATGATCATTATTATTATTATTATCATTATTATTATCATTATTATGATCATTATTATTATTATGATCATTATTATTATCATTATTATTATTATTATTATTATTATTATCATTATTATGATCATTATTATTATCATTATTATTATTATTATCATTATTATTATTATCATTATTATTATTATCATTATTATTATTATTATCATTATTATGATCATTATTATTATGATATTATGATTATTATTATGATCATTATTATTATGATTATTATTATTATTATTATTATTATTATCATTATTATGATCATTATTATGATCATTATTATTATTATTATCATTATTATTATTATCATTATTATGATCATTATTATGATCATTATTATTATGATTATTATTATTATTATGATCATTATTATTATGATTATTATTATGATTATTATTATTATCATCATCATCATCATCATCATCGTTAGAGGCACAGCGCACAAGTTTTTGTTTTCAGAAATGTCTGCTTTTACAATACACTGAAGGTCAAACTTATTTTATTGTCCTTCTAGACTTTCTGATGTGTACACTTTAACCTCTTACCACTCACCTTAACCAAGCTCACTTTCTCTAGTTCGGCTTTACCCAAATCTAAAGCTTCTACAGCTGACAAAAACGAGGATGAAAATGCAACAAAAGAGCAATTAAAAAGTGTAAACGTACGTTGTCAGTATTATAAACGTAAAGAGAAAACTGTAAATGTAACTCTAAAATCTTGAACAAAAAGTATCATAAAGAGAAAAAAAATATTGTAAACGTAAAAGTTTCATTTACGCTTCTTCTTTTCATTCTTCACTTCACAAGCTACGGTTACGATACATTTATTTCTGACCCTTTTTTAATGAGGGTGGGCTCAGTGCTCATTGGCTGGAGTGACGGGATGTGACGTCATTACTATAAACTGACATCAAACACACACTACAGACTATCTCGGACAAAAAGGCAATAATCCAGGCTGTTTTCCTCATTCATGTGAAATCCATGTGTAATAAAACGTATCTGACTTTTATCCATAGATATTCCACTGTCGTTTGAGTTTATCCAGTATAGCATATCCAGTTTCTTTGCTACTCATGTTTTCTGAATAAAAATTGACGTGTAATCGCAACTCCAGACACCATATCATTGCAAGACAGACTGATTGCCTTGGCAGAGGTCTGGACTTTTTTCCCCCCCTTCATACAAAAAAGCGTGTCATGTTGCTTAGTGTTTTCTACCCCGCAGTGAAAAGACCGAGCAGCAAATCCATCGTCCATAAACAGTGTTGGTGTGTCATTTGTTTTTGGGTGAAATCACCAGCTGCAGCGCTGCACGGGGGCTTTCCCAACGCGAACGTTTATTTTCTTTATTTAACTTATGGGTTTATGTGATTTAAAAGCTTGTTAGGGTTTCTGTAACTGTTTGTAGACGTGCTCGGCCGCATTAGGGGGAGAGGAGATGGATTCAAATAGGCATAAAGGTAAAGCTGTGCAGTTTGGGGAGAAATAAAATTATATCCGGATTCGCTGATGTGTTTGTGCAGGTGAGAGGCGAAGGTTTAGTCGACAGGTGTGGGCTGCTGCAGGAAAAAGCCTAAATCCAAATGCCTGACAAGAATTGCTTTTACAATCTTCTGGGATTATATTTTAAAGAGGGGGTATTATGCTTTTTTCAATCACATAGCACCAGTCTATAGCATACTACAATGATGACGTAACCTTCTGTTGGTCTGTATATGCAGTAAATTAAAATAACTGCCTTGAATAAAATTGCTCTCTCAAAATGGCTGTACTGAACGTCTTGAAATAGGCCTCTGTCTCTTTAAGAAGCTTTCCGACACGCCCCCTTCAGCACACTGCTGTGGCATCTAAACAACACTACTGTGCGGGGAGGGGGCTCTGCTGAGCTGAGGAGCAGTGGTTGGTGGCTTGGCTGGTGACGAAAGGTCCAGAGGCGTCTCCAGGAGGTGGGGGCGTTCCTAGGAGGATTGAGGCATAGCTACACCTAAAATGGCTGCCGTCTAAGTTTTTACTGATTACTCAAAAATATGTGAATGAGCCAAGGCAACACTCCAGGCATGTGTTTAATGAGGGAATGACATAATAACATGATATAAAGCTTGAAAAAGTCGATTTTACATAATACCCCCCTTTAAGATAAAGTTCAGCTCTCAGTGCACAATAGCAGAACCTCTTCTGTCAATCCGCCCTAAGGCGCCTGCAGTGGAAACAGAAGTTGCTAAGACCATAATTGAGTGTAACTTAGTGAATGTATAACATGTAAGATTACAGTGGCAGTAAAAATGAAAAGCCAAAGTAGAGAGGCCGCATCCAGAATTTCAAGCCAAACCAACAGGTGTTTAAAATATTTGGGACACTTTTATAAAACCTGCTCAACCTGTAGTTTAGAGTGGGTCCAGGAATAACCTGAAAAGAGATTCTCAGTGGGAATATTCTGGTTAAATAAAGATTAAAAAAAAAATACAAAAAATGAGTGGTTCCCAACCTTGTGGGCCTCCTGGACCTTTCTATTGTTTTCCGAGCAACGCCTGCCACAAGGGTGTAAACTAAAGTAAACTAAAACAAGTATTTACTATGAAATGATTTAACTTAGCTGAGCACATTTTCTCCAATTCGTTATTACCCAAATTATCTAAAAGGTTAAAAACAAGCATCAAAATAGCAACGAAAACGAGGATGAAAATGCAACAAAAACAAAAATACGACTAAAATGCTTCAAAAATGTGACTGAAATAATCCCCAAATTCCCTGCTAAATCATTGCACCCCTGGTTGATAAACACTGGTTCAGACCTCCACAAACAGGTTCTGAAATGCTCGCGATTCTTGTGTTTAGTAATCTTTCTCAAGGGTTTTCTCAATAGGCCTGCATGTGGTAAAACGTCCCATTTTAAAACGTAAATTGTAAATCTAATCAAATATACATAAACATTGCAGTTATATGTATATTTCCCCAAACCACCTGTGAGTCCGGTGTTCCTCTGAGTCTGAGTGTGGCCCCGTGTCGTTCACAGTCTCTGATATCTTCACTGTCGCAGTAGCGAGACCAGTGGCTGCAGCTTAACCTCAGATTCCCCACATTCCTCCCAGAGTCGGGCACAAGTCTCGCCGCTCGCCCGTTGAAAATGACTGACGTGATTTGCTACCATTAGGCACTACTCTGTAATTGACCCCTGGCCCCGCGGCGACCTGATGAAACGCTCTAAACGGGGCCTAATCCTCATGGGAACAGCCCCGGTTCGGACTTAGGCTCCAGGAGCAATCAACACCTGAAGGTGAAGGAGGGACCGGGGGTCAGCGGCGGCACCGCCCTCTGATGTGGACGGGACTTTGTTCTGATCCAGTGAGCCGAACAAATCTGCAAAAACAACTCCAGAAAGGTCATAAACAGAGAGCAGTGGGGGTTCAAAGAGATGTCTGACCTTATACATGTTATTGAGAAATTAAACGTTATACTATATAATAAGACGTTATACCATTGACTGCACCAAAAACGAGCCTCTTTTGTCAAAACCCCCAAACACAATTCATGGTTTACACAATTACCAAAGCCTTACCCCCCATGTCAGAAAACAAGGCACTTTTTCACTCTTTTTACATTACACACATTACACCGGGGCTGCACAATGAATCACCAGATTAAAGATGCCACCTGGAGTTCTTTGGTCACTTGCCTGATGATGAAGGCTGTAGCGCCGAAACCATGACATGTCCTTATAAATATATATTCTGAAAGTTAGGCCGTGTGCAGGATTGTTCCTGATCAATGAACTTTGGCTCCCTCGTCTCCTACACACCTGCCCCAAGTATTTCAAAGTCCTCTTCTCTGTTTCCTTAGCAACTATTTCAAGAAATCTGTCCACTGGGCAGGTTTTTTTTTTTTAAATACATAAATTAAGAAAGAAAATGTCTCAAACTGAGACAAGAAAAAATTCTAATCAAGGACAAATGTACTTATTTAAAAAAAGTTATTGATTTTGTTGTTACTTTTTGCAGCGCAGTAACTTAAAACAAATGGAATGTCACTTTAATGCCCAAATACTATATTTTATTGCCACATAAATGCAATATTTAATTTATTTAAGATAATTCGTTTTGAACAAAAGAAATGTGGTCAATTTCAGCTAAAACTGCAACTGAATGTGTTCCTAAGGACCGAGCAGGGAGCACTTGGAACTATTTCAGTAGGCTTGAAAAAAAGGGGAAACTGAACATAATTTTTGATAAGGTTTATTCTGAACGCAGCATTGTCATTTTACTCACAAAAAGCGCTTTTAAGTGATTGCTTTCTAAATACACTACAACACTCTTGATGTAGGGAGTACATAGCCTGGCACGAGCCAGACTGATCCTCCATGTTAAGAGATACATGGGGATACAGTCTGGAATTGTGAGATTAGAATCTCGCTGACTCCGGCAAAATCAAGACGAGCCAATCACTGCACGGGAGTTAACAGTGCGTCATCTTCCGCGCTAGGATTTCCCATCAAACACCTGTGCTCCTCCGGGCCGTGGCCGATCTTTTACCAGTGCCCTTTCTTCTGTTTTAAATGAGCTGGACTTAAAGCCACAGCAAGAAGCTGCTCTGAGGTTTTTCACCAGAACATTTACCTGACTGCACGTGTGGACTACAAAAAAACATGGCGGAGGACGTAAACGTAGATCGTTTTGTGTTTGATTGGTTCGCTCTCGTTCAAACTGCGATCGTTAGACCCGCCTCCAGTCTCGATTTGGAAATTTTTAAAAGACTTTTAATGCTTTCTTAGTCATGATTTTTACTTCATACATTGTCAAAAACACAAAAACTATCTTTTGCTAAAAAAAAAATTAAATATCAAAATGTCCATTCCTCTGTTTGATTTAATGTTTATAAATCTTACAAAATGAAATATGCTGATATTTTTAGAATTTTTGGCATTAAAACTATAGTTCTCAGGCATTATAATTAGATCAAATGTGTCTCTTTAAAACATTGAATATTGCCATTTTTACTCATGTTCATTATGTTCATTACATTGTTGACTTGATTTTTTGCTTTCAGAAAGTCTCAAGTGGATTTCTTTCACAGTAGATTCTCTGCCTTTTTGTTCTCCCTGGGCCGTCTTGTTATGAGGCAGGAGTGCTAACAACCTCTCTGCTTTCCCTGCTGTGTTTTCGTGCTGGATGAACCCGAGGCCGCGCTCTGTTTTCAGACACGCTGCTCCGTTACATCCAGGACACGAGCACATTTCCTCCTGAAGTTACACGCTTCCTCACTGTTGGCTCGTGATCAAGAACAGACGCTTTTCCAGACAGCAGTCGGAAATATTCCAGGCGGATTACTTTAAAATACGAGATGTTTTCTAACTTTTGATCAAAGTCCAATTGTCAAATATTATTTTAACAACTGGTCTTGTTAGATTTTTGTGGTGAAATGTGGCTGATCCTTGTACTGCTGTTTTGAAGGTTTGTTAGATCAAGGATTCCCCAACTTTTCAGACATTAACTTTTAATGTGAATAATCCAAGACCCAACACCTCTTAACCCACGCCTTAACCGAGCACATTTTCTCCAGTTCGACTTTACCCAAATCTAAAAGCTTCTGGACTGGAGTTTACAGCCTTTAGAGTAACGCCCCATGTGAAAGCTAAGACCTACGAAACTGATCGTAACGTTTTTGTTGCGCTGTCTCCACGTTTTGTCTTTTTTCTTCATCGCTTGTTTACCTTGCTTTTTTTGGAGAAAATGTGCTCGGTTAAGTTGTAAGAGGTTAAACCGGGTCCGGGATTGGTGCATTAATAGGAACAGGCTCAGCATTTCTGTGATTTCTATGGTTCGGCCTGTAGGCTAATCACAGTTGCTAATCATTCGTTGGCATTTTAGGCAATGTATACTGTTGTAACGTAGTTATTATTTATACGATGTCGCCAGTGCTGGGCAAGTTACTTTCAAATTGTAATATACAGTAGTCTAGATTAGTAGTTACAGCTTTAAAAATGTATTATGATTGTATTTCATATTACTGTTTCAATATGTAGCTGAGTTACACTACTTTGAATTACTGCTGAGTTACTTTGGTAAAAATATAAACTGATGATCATAATAATGCCACCGAGCAAAAGTGCAGTCAAAGATTTCCTTTTCCTTTGCTTTCCCCATTCTCTCCTGTTTTGTTTTGACAACATTAGCTTCACACAACTGCAGAACTTAATCACCAACTTCTAACATGATTTGGTGCTGCATTTTAGTTTTTTTTTAAATGCGCTTGTAACTTGAGTTACTTGAATTGTAATGACTGATATATTACCGTATTTTGTGTAAGTAATATGTTATATTCCCCTCCTGGAACCGCCACCTTAACGTGGTGGAGGGGTTTGAGCGCCTGAATGATCCTGGAGCTCTGTTGTCGGGGGCTTCCTGTCCCTGGTAGGGTCTCCCATGGCAAACAGGTCCTATGGTGACGGGTCAGACAAAGAGCGGTTCAGAAGCCCCTTATGAGAGACCAACAGGTCCGGCTAGAACCATGAGGCCGTCCTTCTGTGGACCCACCACCTGCAGGAGGAGCCATAGGGGCTGGTGCAATGTGATTTGGGCAGCTCCAACAGCTGCCCCCACGACCCGGTAAAAGACAAGTGGAAGAAATGGATGGATGAATATGTTATATTCCTTAGTTACTGAAAAAAGTAATATATTTTCGTAACTCGTTACTTTTTTAATGCGTTATCCAAACACTGGATGTCGCTGCCTTATGTGAAGTACCCCGTAGTTGTAGTAATTCCTGTTGCCTCTTTGTGACAGTTAAAGGTGAGAAAAGCAGGATAGATGAGCAGTTTGTAACTTAACATTATTTGCTTGAGAAACATTATCCATCATGGTGGCTAGTTTTGTCACGTGACTCACAAATAAACGATTGTAATTCTACTTTTTCAGGCGTTTTATCTGTCAGGGTTTATTATATATTCTTCAATGCAAATGTTTAAAACACTCCATGAAATCGTTTATGATCAGCCTGATTTGTTTCTAACCAGCACTAGAGTAATCTTTCAGCTCCAGTGCAGGTGAGTCTTAAGAAAACAGTGATTTGGAGTTTGTCCGTCTCCATCAGCCTCACATCGCTCCAAATGTTTGTGTATTTCTGCAGAGCGAGGGCCACTAAACCTGATTTATGCCCGTCCCGTGAGTGTGTGTGGCATAGCAGCGGCGGGACTTTTCCTCCTCTTCAGTGGAAAACATTAGAGTCGTGCCCCCCTCGTCCCGGGACCACCCCCCCTCCCTCCCCCCACCACAGGCCTCTTTTCCCCTTTGTTTAATTCAGTCCATCAACACTTCCTCCGCGGCCCTGTTAGTGTCAGAACGCATTTCCTCTCTGGGCTCACGCTCCGCATTCAGCCCGGGCTCAGGTTTCCCCCGAACGGTAAAGGGCTTCAAAGTCAATCACTGCAGCTCTGAGTTTGATCGGCTCCAAAACCTCTGCCTCCTCCCCCTCTCCCCCTCCTCCCGCCTTGCCCTTCTCTCTCTCTTTCTCTATATAAGAGCTTACATTTATTTTGTATAGTATAGTAAAGTTCTGTGTGCTTGAAACTTGTGAGAGCAGATGAGAAAATCAACGGTGCCCCTCGCGCTTCATTCAGGACACCCTCAAAGTCTTCAGCATCGTGATCATCCCACGTCAAGGTTGTCAGGTCCGTGTTATTCCTGTGGAATTGGGCAGATTTAAAAAAAATGTTTCTACGGGTAAAAGATAAAAACTCAAGGCCATTGCAGCAGCTTTTTCTATGTAAGAAGAGATTAGTTAAGGCTTGTTGATCTCACAATGGAAACACACAGGGGGTAGGCTACGTGTGCAAATAGTCAAGGAAAATGTGCAAACAAGTAATAGAAAATAAAGACATAAAAAAAAAAGAAAGAACCAAATTAGAACAGAATATCAAAATGTCAACGTTGGCACTGCAAAGGTGACTCTAGTGCAGGTGGTTAATAAAGCGACGTGGTTTTACAAATAAGTTATTGCACATGAGTTACTTTACAGTGTTGTACAGTCTGACAGCAGTGGGGATGAAGGACCTGCGGTAGCGCTCCTTCTTGCACTGAGGGGGCCTCAGTCTTCCACTGAAAGAGCTGCTCAGCTCCTCTACCATAGACTGTTAAAAAGAATAGATAACTCCTCCTCACTCCTCCCCGTTTACCATAATGACCACGTTCGAGGGGGAAATCATGGCGGATTTACAGACTCCTCCTCCCCAGCTCTGACGAAGCATGTTCCTAAAAAGGGCATAAGTGCAGGATCTTCACTGTAGACTCGGCCCTTGCGTGACGTGTAGCGCGCGCAGCTCCGATGCTAACAGTCCGGCCCCCGTTAAGTACGAGATTTCTAAAAATGTTCTTTCAAAAACCAGCCTGGGTTATTTCATTGTGATTAACCCAGCGTTATCTCAGGAGGAATATGTAGAAAGTGGTTAAAGTTGTTTTTAACGTGTCTAAACTCCAATGCTTTCCAATGGGAGACTAGCGGCAATATGGAGGTACTACAGCAATGGCGGCCTCCAGTGTTGTGGTCATAAGACAGAGCAGCCAGCGGCCATTGTCCTCTACAGTCCTGTGCAGTGGGTGGGAGGTGTTGTCTTTGATGGATGTAAGCCTGGCTAATACCCTCCTGTCCCTCACCTCGGTGTGACGGTGGCACAGAGAGTAGAGTGGGTCGTCTTGTGATTGGCGGATCGGCGGTTTGAATCCCGTGGGTGCACACTGTTGTTGTGTCCTTGGACAAGACACTTCACCCACCTTGCCTCTAGTGTGGTGGGTGAGTACGCCTCTAGTGTCTGCGTACTCTGGTGTGTGACTGGTTCCTTTGAGTGCCTAAAGCAGGTACAGAAAGGTGCTATATGTGACCATTTACCTCCTCCACAGAGTCCAGGGGCAGCCCGGGATAGAGCTGGCCCTCCTGACCAGCTCGTTCAGTCTGTTCTTGTCCCGCTCTGTGCTCTGAGCATATAGTGGAGAGCAGAGGCTACCAAAGAGGCATAAAAAGTCCTGAGCAGACCGTTCACTCTGAAGGACCTCAGTCTCCTCAGAAGGTGGAGGTGACTTTGGCCCTTCTTGTTGGTGTTGTGGGACCAGTCCAGTTTATTGTTGAGGTGAACACCCAGGTACTTGAAACTGTCCTCAATGTCCTCCCTTGGATGTTCACGAAACCGGGTTTGGCCAGTCTCTTTAGTGTGCTGCGTTCAGAGAGGACACTGCGGAGTCTCCGGGCCAGGTCTATCTGACTGAAGAACAGCTCCATCCGCCAGGCTGTTGGTGGATGGAGCTGTTGGCAGAAAAATGAACTCTAGTAAAATAATATAAGTGTTTTTAAAAGTATGGGTTGTTAATTGCTGAGATGTTTCACCTCTCTTCCAAAAAGCTTCTACAGCTCTAAGTTTCCTCTTCAATTATCCCTGTAATTACATAAACCACTTCTGAAAGTTGACGGTTAAAAGGCAAATTCTTTTATTTCCACTCGACTCCACCACCAGTTTCAAACTAAAACTGAATGCACCCTATTGAATCATTTGTCTTTTTATCTCTAGCGGCTCACGGTGCTCAATCCAACGGTTGTAAAAAGCTGTGAGTTTTAAAGCTGCCAAAACACATCTCCTCTCTGCTCTCCTTTGATACTCGAGCTCGTTGTAGCGCTAACACTTTTATTTCAGGCGTTTGTGTTTGTGTAACTGTTTCCACTTTAGCCGGGGTTTGTGACAGTGATCGAGGGTTAATAAATACAGTGAAAGCCTCATTACGACGCTTCGGTTTAGGCCCCGCTCTGATCCAAGGGGCCGCTCCGTCAGTGTTCAACAGCACAGACCTCGCTTCACACGAGACAGTGTTGAAAGCTATTATCGCTTATGGCTCAACAAGCACAGCTGCATTTTGTGCCTCATCTGCTTAAGATGATGTCAATTCTTCAAGATTTTTCAAAGTTTTAAAATATGTGGAATTCTGGACCTTTACTTAACCATGTCCAAGTCCTCAACATGATGTTTGAGACCTGCTGTGTTCCAGGGGGCTTCAACATGGGGCCCAGAGGGGGTTATTACATTTACATGCCCTGAGCAGAATCATCACTTATTTTTAGCCAAATCCGACACACTGAATGAAAGCCAGGAGACAAAATATCACAATGCTTCTTTGTTGAAATTTAATTTGATGGTTTTTTGTTTAATTCAATACAGTATATTTTACTGAAATGAAGCCAAATATCATAAGACAGTATTCAAACTAGGTCTGGTGATTGAACTCCTGCATTACAGGTAGAATGTACTTTAATCTCTTCACCCCCCACCTAAACCGAGCACATTGTCTGCAGTTTGGCTTTACCCAAATCTAAAAGTTTCTGGAAAAAAGTGTCAAAATTGGCAAGGCAACTTTATTTATACCGGGCATTTCGTACACAAGGCAACTCAATGCGCGTTACAAAAGAAGATATGCAAAATTACAATGAGGTTAGTGACAATAACGGGACGTACTGTAGACAAGGATGAAAACACGACAAAAATGTGACAAAAAAGCAACGGAAAAATGTCAAAAATAGGGCAAGGTGACAACAACACAGCGACGACATGAGGAAACATCAGATCAGTTTTGTAGGTCTTAGCTTTCAAGTCAGGCGTTACTCTGGCCTATAGGCTTTAAATTCTCCAGTCGAGATGCTTTTAGATTTGGTTAAAGCCGAACTGGAGAAAATGCGCTCGGTTCAGTAAAAAAAAAGTAAAAGATACAGTATGGAGTGTGGCCAATTTGAGAGCAGAAATGATCAGAACGAATCTGCTACAAACTGTTTGAGCACCACCTTGTGACATCAACCGCTGAAGTGTTTGGAGCTTTTGAGAAGGCGACGCACCAGATATCGGATTTCTCAAACGTGAATGTAACGAAACATGCTGTTGTCAACACACGGGAGGGCATCAGGCTCAATAACTGGTCTAATTACTTCAAATATTGTTGACTGGCTTTACAGAGTTGAGGATTGTGACGCCACATTTTGTAATAACACGGCAAATAACAGCTCAAAATGTTGATTTCATTGTGTAATAAAACTGCAGTTTGTACTAAATTTGGCAACTTTTCATTATTAAGCAGTCGTTTAACCTCTTGACCCCGATCTGAACCGAGCACATTTTCTCCAGTTTGGCTTTACCCAAATCTAAAAGATTCTTCTGTGTTTCAAAATAGCGGCAAAAATGTGACGCATTAAAAAGCGATGCAATAAAATGCCAAAGAAGTGACGATAATTCAATGAGTTTTGTAGATTTGGGTAAAGCTGAACTGAAGAAAATGCACTTGGTTAAGGGGTTACGAGGTTATTGCATCGGTAAAGACTTCATCATTTATGAAACATTTACACATCTTTACTGCCATTGTTCACCGTTAATAAGCACCATCCTGTCTCTGGTTAAGATTAGGCACAAGTCAATAAGAGTTCAGGCTCGGAAAAGGGTTTGGGCCATGTTTTATAGATTCTAAACATATTAATGCTCTGAACATTAAGGTAATTACTACTTATACATCATTTACAAATACTTGAAGATTTGTAAGTCTTAGAAATGATGCAATAAGTATTTACTTGTGCAAAGAAGAGGACATTTTACATTGTTTTGAACTGTTATTACCAGAAGCGCCACCAGAAATTCTGGGCCCTATGGAAACAAAAATGGGGCCCCTACATTTTTCACAGATAAGATATATCCCAGTTTGTTAGTCAAAACGGACAAAATACACATTGAGTGCATGAAGGGCCGTAGCACATTAACCTCTTACCCCTCGCCTTAATCTTTCTCTAGTTCAGCTTAAAGCCTCCAGGCCAGGGTAAAACGTCATTTGAAAGCTAAGACCGACAAAACTGATTAGATTATTTTGTTGCTGCGTGGTCGCCGCGTTAATGTCAAATTTTTGAAGCGTTTTTGTCTCTTAAATATTCTGTCGTCGTTGCTTTTCCGGTATGTTTTTGTCGCTCTTTTGTGGTTTTTAAGTGGCTTTTTCATCCGCTTTTAGTTGTGTCTTTGTCGCTTGTTTATTGTGTTTTATCATGTTTTCATCCTCGTTTTTGTCGCTTTTTTTCAAGAAGATATGGAGATTTTGTTTTTTTAAATTCATACAGTCCTTATAGTTGAAGAGTTTACTGGTCCCAGTGCTAGGCTAGTGCATGTCTATGGTAACTAGTAGCCTGCATCAAAACAGTCTGACCCAAGCACAGTGCACCTGAGGGAAATCATTTATAACACCAGACTACCCATATAAATGTCTGTGTTGACTGAATAATTGTTTTAATATAACCATTTTGCATTTAAAATAACTTATATTTGAGCAGCATCAGCTTCCTGGTTTTAAGCTACGCAGCGGCGGAGTGATCTGCTAGGTTACCGGATCTACAGTAGTTTGTTTACCTGCGGCATTACTACACGTGGAAGTCACAAAGGAGCTTTCTACAAATCAGATATGGCAACGTTTGGAGGACTACCCGATGATTTTGAAGAGGTTTTTAATGCAGGCTACTAGTTAACATAGACATGCACTAGCCTAGCATTAGCCTAGCACTAGCCTAGCACCACTAAACTCTTCAAATACAAGGACTGCATGAATTAAAATTAAAATAATCTCCAGAAATCAACAACCATGGATAACTAGGAAACCTTCCACCCCCTTACTGCGCCCATGGTTCTTACATAATTGGGTGTTATTACAAAATGCGCCTCTTTCAGTGTCCCGTGTTTTGCTCGCGGCCCTCGCGTTGGACGCCTCTACAGCACAACAATCTCCCCCACTCTCCCAAACAACCCTGAAGCGGATGTTCCCTCTTACGCCCCCTTTACTCAATGTCAAATCCAACTTGCACCAGTGTGTCTGTCTGTCTATTTTAGGTTCCGGTGACGCACTGGGGTTACATTGCTGCCCCTGTCCCGTTTCGATTGTCCCGATAAAGACAATCTGTAGGCAATCTGGACCCTCTGTGATCTCCGGGCCCAAACGCGAACGCTAATGGCCTGCCGTACGTCCCGTGTCACTCCCCCTTTTGATGTGAATGTCCCGCGATGATCTGCGAGTTGTAAAAAACCTTGGGACCAGGCATTTTTAATTACCCAGAAGGTGGGGGAGAGTTCGGCCCCGTATGGTTCTTATTTCGGGGCGCAGACGGACTGTAAGCCAACCCCAGCAGCCCTGTCACATAATACCAAAGAGCGCAGTCATTATCATTTTGTGAGCGACATTTTTGCTGTTTTTAGTTTGCAAACTCGCCTCCTTCCCTTTTAGTATCTGTGCGCAGGGTTGGTTTCAGTTTCTTTGTGCTTATTTAAACCTTATGCCCAAAATCTGAACATGGAGATATAGAGAAAGAAAGCTCTTGACTGGAAAATGTTATATTTAGAATCAGTTCTTTCTCAAACTTTTCGCACACAACGTTTGCCGTCCATGAGAACCGCCAGATCCAAACCAGGGTCAAACTGGATCTTATTTATGAACGCTAGAAAACAGCAGAGCAACAAAGCACAGAAGTTGATGCCTCTTTTCCTTAATTGTAGCCCAAAGTTTTATTTACATGGCACACATTTCAAAGGGTAAAAATCAATTCCCACTGTAAGCATTAGTCATTTTGAACCAAACAAATTGCATCTCTGAGATAATATGAGTTTTCTGGCTGGGTTCCCACAAAATTCACATAAGATGAGCCAGTCTTTTGAACGGCTCTTTGAATTGAATGGATTTCAAAGCTTCGGCTACTTTTAGAATCATAAATCCCATCACTAAAAACTATACTCAAAGACTGGCCCTAAAGAAATGAAGGTTCTCTAAATGAAACAAAGACTGAAAAGGAGTAAGTAAATAGCGTTATTGATCAAGCGCTGTCTGCAAAATAAAAAAGTGCTTTACTATACAACACTTGGTACAAATAGAGCCATATGAATCACTGTCGGCTGTAAACACCAGTGCCACAGTTTGAGAAGCTCCCACAGTCACATGTTGAAAGCACCTTTTTAGAATAACCTGTAGATGACACTAATACTGTAACACTTGTTATTAGTGTCATCTACAGGTTATATCACTCAATCAGTAGATTCAGCCTTCTGCAAAAACATCATCAGTCGCAAAATGTCCTCGACACAAAAACATCGCTGCTGAAATATGTGGATAAATAAATAACTTTATTAGTCCTTAAAGGGACTATACGTAATTTTGAAAATTCACATATTGACTATTTGGGTTGACTATACACAACATCAATGAATCATAATATGGCGCAAATGTCATGCATCAGGCTGATTTTTTCACAAATTACTACATTTACAACATACTTTTATGGGGCAAAAATCATTTTACCTTACAAAAGAAAAAAAAAATTCATGTATAGCTCCTTTAAGGAAATTCATGTGCCAGAGGAGCAAATAAAAGCCAATTTCTCAAAGATGAGATTAAGAACCTTTACCGTAGAGAAGCCACAATACTGTATTTACGCAAGTAAGAGTGACGTTACTTTGAAATAATTTTACTCAAGAACATGTAAGAAGTAGTGACCCCAACTATTACTCAAGTAAAAGTAAAAAAGTACTGTGAGTAATGAGTGACTGTTTGAGCGAGAAAGTCTGGTTTATTTTCAATGGTGCCATAAACTGTGTGAAACAAAACATAAAATCATGTGGAATTTGTGATATTTCCAAAGAAACGAGTAAGGTGCACAAGATGAGACGAGATCTAGTTTATTGATCAAATGAAGCATTTGCCGCTTAAATAATTAAGCAAAGTGGAAAAAGTAACAATTATTTTTGCTCAAGTAGGAGTACAGATACTTAATTATCATTTTAAGAAGTAAAACGTACCGTATAATAAAACTACTCTAAGAAGTCATTTCTTTAAAAAGTGACTTAAGTATTGACCAAATGTAACTTCCTGCCTCTTTTTTGCCTGAAACAATAATAAAGAAACAGCTTTGACGTCGTGTCTCTCTAGCACCTGAGTGACGTCAGGGTGATATTGCAGTTTGTGTCTTTGCATTGTCTATTTAGGGCTGGCACAATCATGTTACACCACTGAATATATACTGTTATTATGCAATTCAATATAGCCAAGCCATAAGTAATAAACAGTGCACTATTACCCAGATTATCAGTTTGTTAGTCTGACTCTTACTATTTGTATTTCCATAATAAGGAAAAAACACTGCACTTTTGGTCAATTCTGTATTAATATGATGATTCTACATTTGCTGAACTCGTACATGTTCTGTTTCTGGTTTGCAGACGTCCCTCCTCCTCACTCCCTCCCTCCCTCTTAAGTATCTTTGGACATAAAAACGACATGTCAAGTGCACACGCTACAATCCGTATCTGGGACCAAACCAGGTCCAGGTGCGGCGCGGACTCTGGGAGATATTAAGACCATCTGTGGGCCGTGCGTGTCCTCATCACTCAGATCCCCCCATGACAGTAAAAGGCGGTTTAAAACGGGGGGAAAACCGGCTCAAAAGTAACGCGGACTTAGTTTTGGGGTTTGTTGCGCTGCCAGGGCCCTGATGGATTGGTCTCTGAGGCAGGACCGGGTCTGGGGATGGTCTAGTTTCTCTGTGTCTCACTGTGAGGCCAAAACACTGCTCCAGTCGCATGTCGAAAACGTTACATTAGAACAATACGCATTATTTATAGTATAAGAAAATATTTTTTATGTTTATAACGGGGTTAGATCAGAAAAGGCTAGTGCTGTTAAGCCCCTTCACTTTCTTTCATAATCACTTCAAGGACTTCTACACATTTTTTGGTTTACAAACTAACCGACCGATATGGACTTTTGAGGTCCGATACCGATATGAAGGGGGTTGGCATGGCCGATAGCCGATATACAGGCCGATATTTCAAAGCAGTACTAAGTAACGTGTTTCCGTAGTCCCTCTGGGGGTAATACAAGTGTTGATGAGATGATTGGGGGGTCTTTCATCTCCCCCTGGTGTCTCTGGCCAGAAAACCACAATTGCAACTTGACTATCACCGGTTCGTAAGCAGCAATACACACTAATGGAATCACGAAGAAGAAGCTAACAGGCTAACGAGCAAAGCTAACTGCGGGCTAGCGCCACTTAAACAGTATTTAAAGCCAAGTTTGAGTGAAAAAAATTATTTCCATTGTGTAATTGGATGTACAATATCCCTCTCTCCCTTTATCTTTTCTGTCAGCGTAGTATTTACTCTCACAGACAATTAATGAGTAAAAAGTTACTTAGATTTTTTTTGTATCTCTCAAATAGCCTATAGTTAAACATGTATTAATATAGGAAAGGTTTCAATCATATAAATATATATAAATATTTCTAATAGAGGTTGATCGATAATGTTTTTCTTCTAAGGCCGATACTGTTGAACCACTGATATTTTTAAAAACCCTGTATATTCATGTACAGCAAACTAAAAACTTTGTTGACTCCATCATGAGCTAAACAATGTTTGTGTCTTGTCACCTCGATTGGCAGTAAACGCAAAACAAAACAAATGGGTTTGTTGCAGTTGGTCAGGTCTAGATTTAGCAACACGATGAGCCCAACGAATGAGATCCTGAATGACCAGGTTATTCCAGGTTGACTCAGGGAGCATGAGACATAATTTGTACTCATGGTTTGGCCACAGAGTCCAGATCTTAATCCCATTAAGAATCTTTGGGATGTGCTGGAGAAGGCTTTGCACACTCTTGGTGAAAAATTAACGCAACATCGGATCTTTGGACATTGCAGAAGTGTGTGACCTTTTATTTTGTGGCGACTTTTTTTTTGGTCTTTAGTAACGTTTTATGTTTTGTCTGTAAAGTAAAGTGCAGCTGTAAATTCTTAAACCTTGACACCACATCAAAAAACGTTTAAAATGAATGTCAAAGTTACATTGATATCCAGAATTTGAGAAAATGCAAACAAACATGGGGGTAAACACTTCTTAACATTACCAAACACATTTACAAAGTGAGCATCTCCATCCCAGTCGTGGACATACAGTACTTGGTATCGGCCTGTTGCAGATTTACTTTTCTCAGAAGAGCTCATTGTATTCGAACCATGACCCTGTGTCTCTGTACTGCACAATCTCTTTAACATGGTAAGTGGCCAGGAATTACACTAATCCTACGGAGATCAATAAGAAAATCTGCATCACAAAGTGTAGCGTTTAGGCCAAACATTGGCCGCTACCACAGTCGGGTTTGTTACTACAGCCCTCAAACATGTAAGGAACGCAACACCATCCATGTCTTTTACAGGCCATAAAAGTCCTCTGTTATGAGCTATTGTGACTATATGGATATGAAACGTGAATCCAGGCATCTGTCCTTTTATGACACTTTTGCCTGAAGCGAAAAGGGATGAGTTCAAAGTCTTTTTTTTCTTCTTTTTGCTTATTAAAACCTCATGTCCCGATATGCCTTGGATTCCGCACCACAGGCCCAGTATTCGATCTAATATAGATTTAGGATTGAGAATGAAGATGGAGTTTTGTTGTGAAATGTGTCATCTTTGAACCATCCTTCAATCTCTGGAGTAACCTGTCAGGAGCAGTGAGCTTGATTCCTGGACAGGTGTGCATTGCTGGAAGAAACCGTGATATATTGTGCATTTTGTGGATTTTGGGCGGAATCCGGCGGAACGTGACTTGAGGAGAACGCATTTTGCTGCCAAAAGGTGAAAATGATTATACACACAGGCAGTTTTCCATCTGTCTGAAATGCATAACGATCTGAAGTGTGAAAATACAATCAGAAGAGTTCACTTTGATTCTACCAAACAACCAAACTTGCACCTTTTCTTTAACCTCGAATCCCCCACATGAACCGAGTGCATTTTCTCCAGTTTGGTATTACACACATATAAAAGCGTCAAAAACTAGGATGAAAATACAACAAAAAGGCAACAAAAACGTCACATAAATGAGATGAAAAAGTAAAAACACAACAAAAAAGCAACGGGGAAAAAGCCAGAAAAAGCAACAAAAAAGCGACAAAACCACGACTAAAGAGTGATGGAAAAAGCAACAAAAAATGGTTCCTCTTTGCCTAATGGACCAGTTTAAAGGTCTTTTCCGTGTGACATGTGATGCGCTTTTGTACCCGTCATGTGGCACAGACAATGGTGGGACAGACAAATATTTGCAGCAGGTACGTCGCTCTATTTGACTCTACAGTTGGATGTTTGTTTGTTTGTTAGCTCTGGGCTAGTTTGTTGTCATTGTAATTAGCCTCACAGCAGGAATGTTTGCGCGTTCTCCCCAATCAACCTAACTCTTAAAGGCCATGTACCTGATGTTTTACTGGTAAAGGAATGAAATTGACTTTGTTTCCCTTCAGTAAATTATTAAAGTAGACATTTGTGAAAAGACACTGTGCATCTGTAGTTATAAAGAACTATTAGCTGGTAAATTAGCATTGTTAGCATGATTATGACACTGATTCTTATGTTCTCCAGCTGGTGTATCATTACATCTTCCCCCTCAGACTTAAGGTTAGGAGTCCAGGTTAAGGAAAGGATTAGGGCCCGGATCGGAGACATGATGATGGACCCTCAGTGGAGGAGAAAGTGGGGAATATCTCCTGGTTTAAGGCTAATGTTGGGATCTGGATGTTGGATCAGAGGTGTCTGTGTCAGTACGTGGGATTTAGCGGCACACGTCTGAACCTGGAACGACTGCTGCCCGCCGGCACCAGGCACTGCTGGGACTGGATTTCATTGCTTGAGTTAAAGTACAGATAGGATCAAATATTACTTCAATAAAAGTAAAAGTTGCTCTGTCAAATTATTACATAAGTATCTGCACCTGAGTTCACCATCTGTGAGGACGGTGAAATGGCAGGACAATCAGTACATCTCCACAGCGCCAACTACTGTTCACAGAGGGCTTTTCATATTAAAGCTGGGGTACCTGACTGTTTGTTGTTGTAAATTAAATGTATTTTGTCATCGTAGAGTTTGTTGTAAACACAGCAAAAAACAGTTCTTGTTGCATTGTCTTCACCCAAATGTTTATTGAGCGATGGAAGATACAAGTAGAATCTACATTAGTGCAACTTACTTTGGGGGTGGTCCTCCGGGTTCATTTTGTCACCGCTCAAAGCTGTACACATATATTTAAAGGCACACTGCGTAACCTTTTGGACTATACTGTAGCATCAAAACATGCTCCTAATGACCAGCTCGACAGAAAAGGCTATTACTGCTGTGTGTAATGAAAGAATGGATTTGGATTCTAATCTATTTAAATCTCAAGTTCTATTGACTTTAGTTACATCTCATGGAGACGAGCTGGAGCCGTACCCACTCCCGGTAAAGTCACAGTCTTAGGAGAGCTGAGCCGCTCACAGCAAAGGTACATTTATTTATTTTTCAATAATGAAAATATCTGTCATAAAATAAATGCTGGTATTTATTTATTGGGTAAATTTTGCTCTGTGTGGCTTTAATTTGCTTGAACATTTCTGATCTGCAGGAGGGATTGTGAGAGCTAGAAATTAGTTCGGGCCAAAAGTAAACATTACATTTTTTGAACAGGAAAAATCAAGTATCCCAGCTTTAACGAAACACATGGCCAAAACAAATGTTGACTTTGGAGCCTTTATAGAAACTTAAAATAGCGTAGAAAGTTTTATATTTATTTTTTTAAATGTAGTGAATTAAACGTAATAGGTTCTCAACATAAATATTACTCAAGTTAAGTACAGAGCCTCAAAACGCTACTTAAGTACTGCACTTAAGCAAATGTACTTTGTCACTTACCACATCTGGCTGTTCCCCAAAACCGAGGTGCAGGACAAGTCCCGCCGTTCCCCTGTGAACAAAAGAGGAGGAACATATGGTTGAATGGTAGTTTTCCAAATGGCAAAAGATGCCGTTGATGAAGCAAATAATGAAAAGCAAAAGGTCTTTAACTCTTCAAAAACGTCCTGAAATGCATGTGGTTCTTGTATTCATCAGTTCAGTTATTCTCACATACAGTATGACGCCTAAATTCAGCCTCACCTACCTCCAGCTAATGATCGAGTCTGCGAGGGTCACACCTCCACTTCAGCCTATCAGCGCAGAGCCACACCTTCGTCACAGCTAATCATCGCCCGTGGTCCTGTGTTTGCGCAGCGTTCATGGCTCGTCAGCTTCCCAGCTGTGCTGTGACCCACCTCCACCCCTTCACTGCCTCTTCTGTCCGTGGATTCACCCTGCTTCATCCTTCACCGGTCTCCCATACCACGACCGGTGTCCAGGCTCCGGGGGAAGACATCCCTAACTCTAACCTACCCAATATAATCTGTATATTGATGTCTACTGCTGGGGTCTAAAATATTTAGGTCAATAAATCTGTCTAATCGCTGCTTTTGTCTCTGAATCTGTCCATGTTGAAATGTTAATGCTCCTGAATAAGTTTAAATCTTAATTGTAGGGTTTACATAAAGTAAAGTAAAATAAAGTAATAAATAAATTGCAATTAAATATTTCTCTATGTTTGTAGCTCAGTAGTGGTGGACTTATTTTGTTTCAAATTAGAATCACATCCACCATAAAGTTATTTATCGAAAACAAATGTATTACTTCGCTAAAAAGTGTTTGGCTTATTGCCTAAAACACTCAGGCTATTAAAGCGTTGGTAATCATGTCTCAAACACTCGGGCTGACAGGCCCAGTATTTGCCTAACTCCGCTCTGTTGTAGCAGGCGACAGGATAAAGGCCCGGGTTCATGTTTTCTCCTTGATGTTAAATGCTTCACACATGTTCACACAATGACGACCACAAGGCTCTCTAATCACTGCTCAAATATTTACCTAAAACTGAGCCAGAGTTTTTTAAGCCCCGACTTGGAACGACAGCAGAGGGACTGTGGAAGCTCCAGTAGACTTCACTTCAGGATCACAGTAACGCGGCTAAATGGTCCGAGGAGATTTAGGAGACAATAAAGACGTGAGCGAGATCAGATGCAATAAATACACGGTGTAATGTGTTGTTCATTGTGCCGAGGTTTTCAAACTGTGGCCCTTTTTAGCGGGGCACAGTCTTATTTTGCAGTTCAGTCAAAGCTGCACACATGGTAACGCTGTATGAAATGTATACTGATTATGTGTATTGTTTACCTTTTTAGATATTGTACTGTGTTTTGTATACTGATTTGTGAAATGTGTAGCCTCCTATGGACAAGTGTTGCAAATTAGCAGTTTAACACTGAAAACAAGGTATCTGGTTTGTCCAATGCTGTTGTTATGTCCAAATAAACAAATAATAATAAGTGACATAGGCTTGTTTAGTTTAAGGTCCTTTTTCTAAATTGAGGAAACTCACACGCCTGCAAACTCCTTGCTTAGACCCAATTAAGTTCTGCGTCATTCTTAGTTTTGTGTTTGTCTTCAGGCTTTTAGTTCAGACAAACACTGAGGTTGTAGTTTGTCGAGCGCATTTGCAGGGACGTCTCCAGACAGTTTTCATTGGGGTGGCCTGGGCCGACGGGGGGGGGGGCTCTTACTCATTCTAGGGTGGCACAGGACTGGCCCTTGTCTTTAAGGCTTCAAACTAAATTTGAATGGAGCCCCAGAGTTGTGTGCACTGCAAAAACTAGTTTAATTGAGAATATTAATCTTCTTTTGAGTGGTTTTCACATTTTTTTTCCTGATCAGACCAAGTTTACTTTGGTAGTTTGAGGGCGTTCTTCACTGATTCTGAAATAAGAAAGTAAAACGGCCAATGGAACAAGTGTAATTTTCTTACCCCATTGGCAAATAAATTAACCTCTTCACCTCTGCCTTAACTGAGTGCATTTTCTCCAGTTCAGCTTTACCCAAATATAAAAGTTTATAGCCAGGCCAGTGTAACACCTCATTTGAAAGCTAAGACCTACACAACTGATGGATTAATGTATTTTGTACTTAGTCCCTGTCAAATAAACTACTCAACTTAATCTTTAGTTTAGTAGTGAAATGCTATTCAAAGGATATTCAAGCAAATCATGTTTGTAGTGTCGTTGTTTAAAATGAATATTTGTATTGCGTAATATGGAAACATTTGGAGATAGAAATGAGAAGAAGAGGAGGGAAAATGGGGAAAATTAAAATAGTGATTGGTTGATCTTGTTTTTTTTTTGTAATAGCACCTTAACCTTATCATATCTGATTGTTGTTGTTGTCGCTCTATGCCCTGTCGTATCGCCAAGCTATTCAAGGAGTAGACAATGAAGCTGTGTATTTACAAAATGTATAAATCTACTTATTAAAGAGACAATTATTATTATTTCTCTTAAATCATTATGATGCTATTAAAATCGCGGGGGCAAACATTTGAAAGTGAGGTTTTTATGCACCTCTTTACATCCCTTAGATCCAGAAACTGTCCCACCTTTTTTCTTAAACAAATAATAGAAATAAAATAAAGAGGCACATAATAGTTGTCACCAAGTCCCCGACAGCTTTACATTTGTGCACCAGAAGCAGTGGCAGGATTTTAAAGCCGTGATTTTCGTGTGACTGCTCCCTCTGTGGATTTACACTCTGTCTTTGTTGCCGCCTGTAAATATTTCCCTCGTCTCCCTTTTAATCTGCCGCGGGACTGTCCATTTGGGAACGCCCCCTGTCCCCCTTATACTCTCCCTGCATTCCTGCCTATTCACTCCTCACCGGGGCATCTGTGTTAAAACCCCGCCTAGTTTTATATCTCGCCTTCTCGCCGTTGTTGGTCGGCTCCCCCTCCCCGGCATTCCTCTTGGGGGGGGGGCAGAGATTGCGGGACGTAGTTTAATGTCTGCAGTTACAGAAGACAATGGGGCACTTGACTTTTGACCCGGCGGAGAAAAAGGCCAGGCTTAATCTCATGTCGGGACCCTCCAAACCCATTGTTGCTCGGGCCCGGTGTTACTGGCTCCGCCCAGTGCCCCCGCGGCCCACCCAGAGTAAGATGGCCGACCTCTGCGGCTCTTGTCTGCTGACCCTGCGTTCACCCCAAGTCAACAACGGGACGCTGTTTATAACTTTACTCTTATACGTATAGGGCTTCATTAGAGGTTGTGTGGGGAACATTAGTTCAAAATTTATTACTGTATAAGATACATTTTTAGTTTTTATCACATGTTCTTCCCTCATCATTTTAGCCCTCAAATGGCTTCCACTACGACTCGTCTGGCCAACAGCCGCCGACTTTTTATTTCAGATTTATTTTAACACTCCCACCTGAGGATAAAGGGCACTATACCCGATATAAACTAAATTTGTATTGTCCTCCATTGGTGTATTGTAACTCAGACAACACTCGTCATGTAATTATAAAACATTTGTATCAATCTCATGAACTTGCAGGTGTGTGTTTTAGCATTTGTGGGACAGTGACCCTGAAATGGGATCTAGCAAGTTGTGAAATGTGCCCTGTGAAGAACTGGGATGCTACACATAAGATGGGAATGAGTTTGGAGACAACTCACATTTTAATATAGTGGCTTTCTTTTTCTTTTTTTGCTATAAAAAAAAATCAGGTATGGGGCCTTTAAAGGAATAGGCCACCGTTTTTACATACTGAGATATGTTCTTACCTTAGCTTAGACGAGTTCATTTGTACCTGTCTTGTCTCCACGTGTGCCCCCTCACGTAAACACAGCACAGATGGCGTTAGCATTTAGCCTCTCTCTTCTCCTCTATAGCTCCAAACGAGGTGAAGATAGAAGCTACCAAACTCTTCCACGTTTTCCCTATTTAAATATGGTTACGTGAAGTGTTACACCATGAAGTATAATTACACAAAATTAAACAATGTGGATTTTCTAAGCGGATAAAAAGGGGAACTATATTGTAAGGCGTAATAATACCAGGAGTAATTCGGCATTCGCGCAGTGATATCTTCACTTTACTGCACAGATGCCGAATTACTCCTGGTATTATTACGCCTTACAATATAGTTCCCCTTTTTATCCGCTTAGAAAATCCACATTGTTTAATTTTGTGTAATTATACTTTGTAGTGTAACACTTCAACCATATTTAAATAGGGAAAACGTGGAAGAGTTTGGTAGCTTCTATCTTCACCTTGTTTGGAGCTATAGAGGAGAAGAGAGAGGCTAAATGCTAACGCCGTCTGTGCTGTGTTTACGTTACAGAAGGCACACGTGGAGACCAGACAGGTACAAATGAACTCGTCAAAGCTAAGGTAAGAACATATCTCAGTATGTTAAAACGGTGGCCTATTCCTTTAATTCTTTTGTTTCTTTTTCATATTGTAAAACAAGAAAAGCAATGCTAATGTGTTGAAAAAGTAGTATTTCAAAAGGATCTTTAAATGATTCAAAGTCTTGCATTGTAAATTAGCATACAGTATATAAAGGTTTCTAGACAAAATACAAACAAGTTAATGTCCGACTTGTGATACGAGAAGCCCAAAGTAGCAATACTTTAGATGCACTGTCCTTATCTTCTCTTACACTTGATATTTCTAAAGCTAAACTTGACTTTTCGCTGCTATAGTTGCAGGACAAGATACCACACGATGCACTTTTAATTTTCCTTCATGAACAATTAATTAAAAAGTGCAAAAGTTTGATGTATTTGATGTGTGGCGTTTATAAAAGTGATAGAAACATACGTGCTTTTTAATTTATCTTGTAGTGTAAATAAACTGTTAGTGGAGTTGCCGGGACGTCCGTGTTTACTTTATCTGCAGACAGGTGTCCGGGAGCAGGAGCTCACCTCTGCCTCACCTGAATGTGTTTGTCTAACCCCCGTCTGACCCTAAATCCTTATCACAGAGACCCGCCAGGACCATCCATGTTATGAGTCACCAATTAACAGGCTATCCTATCTCCACATGGGACAGGCCCATGGGGAGAGGGGTGCGCTTTCCACTGCACAGAACATCCCAAAGAAGAGGGGACTGAACAAGGACATTATACTTCAGCTAAAACGTTCTTGTTTGCCCCAAATGTAAACGGTCCATGGATAAAATAACCAAAACCGTCATTAACAGTTTTATACAGAGAAAGTACAATATTGTAGAGAAATTTTCTTTTGGCCAATCCTTTTTTCTTCTTCTTAAGTTTGAAAAAGGTTTTTTTCTCATATCGACCACAATTTTTGATTCGATTTTAATGAACATAAGTACATGTAGCTGATTCATGAACTTAGACATACCTGTTATACAAACCTCCGCTCAAACAAAAGCAAATGTTTTCCTCCAGTTTCAACACAGAAAAATCTCTCATTGTCTCATCCAAACGCCAAACCTTGTGGCTGTTTCTGCCAAAGAAACGGCTGTAAACCTGAAGATAATAATGTCCCATGACGACTGATCAAAGTAGAGAGTGTGATTTTGATTAAATGTCAATTACTTGCTCAACCCCAGATCATTGTCATACAACATGGGTCTCTAGATTCAGTAATTTTGAGGACCCAGCAGTTTTCTAAACAGCTGTAAAAGTAGCCTCCTCCATATAAACTTAAATATTGTCCATTCCTCTAAAAGGCGCAGAGGGAGGTCTCCCAGGTAACTCTTTTATGTCGCTATGATGTGCAGTACTAATATACAGTAGGTAATTTGTCCTTGAGTTTGGCCACAGCGGGGAGGCTCGCACTTTCCTATTGTACATTAAAAACATGTGCAATAGGTTTTCCTCAGGGGCCAGGACTCCCCTGAAAAATTGATTTTTAATCTCAGTTTAAATAAAGGTCAAATAATAAAATGAAGCCTAGGCGTTAATTCAACCTGGTAGACTCATTTCAGCATCACCGACCTCCAGCCAATGATCACTCCCGAGAGGGCCACACCTCCTCCTCAGTCATCAGCGCAAGAGCCGCACCTCTGTAGCAGCCAATCATCGCCCTTGGTCCCGCTTTTAAGCCCCAGCAATCATGGTCCGTTCGCTTCCCAGATGTGCTGCGACCCGCCTCCGCCCCATCTCCGCCTCTTTAGTCCATGGCTCTACCTGCTGCATCTTCACGGGTCTCCCACACCACCACCAGCGTCCAGGCTCCGGGGGAAGACATCCCTAACTCCAAGCTGTTCATCTACACTGACTTATACATCGATGTCTAACGCCGGGGTCTGATCGCCAAAACTAATACACATGTCAATAAATCTTCCTAATCGCTGCTTTTGTCTGTTTGAGTCTATCCAGGTTGAAATAAAGCGTAGTAATAAAATATGTATTTTTCCAATTCTCATTAATACTGAAATATTGTCAATTCTAAAATAAACCTTTGGGGATGTTTGTAGTTAAAGATTAACACTAATATTTGTCTGAACTGATGCTTGATCATTTGACTGTAAGAAATGAATCTACAACTGAATGAGCTCTCCTACCCCTGCTGTATTCTTTATAAAACGTGATGTTAAATAAAGTCTGTCATCCCCACATTATAAGTATAAATGACGCTAAAGCGTAATTTAGACCTTTTTGCATCGTACGCAGTCCAGTCATCACCTGCACCACAGCCTGTCTCTGACTTGGGTAAATTAAATAATTAATATTATTAGTATTGGTTTGGTAAGAGAAACCTTGAAGTGCTAGAATGTGGTAATAAAAGATAACCCTGAAAGCAAACGTTTTGAAAAAGACTTGATATGAAAGTGGACATTTTATTTGTTAACTCTAACATACTTTACAAACATTTATAAGAATATTCATTTGGTTAAGTGATTATTTCACTGTAAAATGGTCGCACACAGTCAGAATAATATATTATCTTAAATTTCACAGACATACAACTTAATAAAATGCCTATAAACTAAAAAATACTGATCCACTCGACATTATTTCCTTGTCTCATATGTACAACCGAAGCGAGACGTTTCACAGTCCAGTCTTCCCCCAGATGTGAAGGCCGCGCCGAGTCCGCCAGGACAATAAAACGCAATAACTTACAACACGTCATAAATTATAATCTTCAAATATGTACACAGTATCTCAGTGCATTCTGTTTCTTATGGAGGAAGACGAGTCCCTGAGTTTTCTGAGCAAAAGACGTCACGTGTCTCTTCAGCCCTGGTTTGGTGTGGACAAGTTTAAAGCAGGAACAAGATCCAGACTCGAGATCTCGGTGATAGAGCTTTACTTTTACTTCACTGCACATAAGCATGGTAATAGCATGGTAATAGCATGGTAAAAGCATGATAATAGCATGGTAATAGGATAGTAATAGGATGGAAATACTGTGGTGCCTAAACGTGTAATTATGTGGTTCTTATGTATGAACACTTACCTAATTTATTTCATATTATGAGACTAGACTAGGATGCCCCAGGACTAGGGCTGTGTACCGTTACATTTTTCCCCCGATACTGGTACTTTAACGATACTTGGTTTTCGATACCGATACCTGAACGATACTTTTTCCGAAACAAATGTGAAAATATTTGCCGTCTAGAACCAGAAAACAGAATATTAATGTGTGGGTGATCTGCAAATTTACATCAGTTTCATCTCCAATGTCAGGAAATGTGTGAAAAATGAGGAATAATTTGGGATAAAAATGCGGGGAAATTGGGAGAAATTGTGGCAAAAATAAGCAATAATAAATATAAATGGGGGTTTGGGCTCATTCCACACATTAGGACATGGCTGGAACAAGAAGGGGGAGGAAAATACATAATATCAACATTCATAAAATCCGTATAGTCCCTTTAATGCTGTCCCAGGACCAACAGGCGAAAGTTAGGAAAAATAGTGTTAAAAAAAAAGAAAATCGGGAGATATGGGGCAAAAATTCATTAAATAATGTGTGTGTATTAGTAATACAAAATTAAGAAAAGAAAAGAAGGGGAAAAGATTTTTGAAAAAATGGGAAAAATGGGGCAAACAATCAGAAAAAAAAAAAGAAAAAACAATTGGGGGAAAAATCATTTGAGCTGAAACGGCCAAGTCACTTAATCAAAACTGTAAAAAAAAAAAAAAAGTCCCAGTACCTGCTTTCGATAATTTTATTTTTTCGATACCAGTAGTACCTAAACTTAATTTTTTTTTATACCAAACTGGTATCGTTTAACGGTACCCAGCCCTATCCAGGATAAATTAATTTTTAGGGTTTCTGTTTAAGTTTTGACTGCTGATAGATCTGTGTCTTTTAAGTGTACATTCGAGCCTGAAACCTCACCAAAACCCCTAAAAAAACTGGTCCTGGAGCGAAATTAAAGGCGCCATGTTAACCAGCCATACAGCCGCTGGGTCACTGAAAGTAACCCAGCGGCTGTATGGCCCCTCACTTTTTTTTTCCGGATAAAAAGTTAAAAGTCCTTTAACTGCGATGTCGGTTGCACTGTTCCTCAATGTTGTGTGGGATTTTTATACATCTATTTTTCTTTTAACTGCATAAGCCGCCATGTTTGTTTGATACAGATGGTCCAGGCCGTTCTCTGATTCATTGATCTTCAGTAGATCCAAAACTATAGACTGCGTTCAAAATAAGAAATGATTGTATTCTTGGCGGGTCAGGCCCAGTACTGAAAGTGACCAGGAAACTTGATTAGTTTAATAATTCTCAACAGCCTGACCAACAACAAGACAACTGTTCTGATCCGGGGTCGCTGCAGTTGGTCAGGTCTAGGTTCATCAACACTATGTGCCCAAAGAATGAGATCAGCTGAACATCCTGAGTGACCAGGTTATTCCAGCAATGGATTTCTTCTTCCCTGACTCCGTGGCCGTATTCCAAGATGACAATGCCAGGATTCATCGGGCTCACATTGTGAAAGAGTGGTTCAGGTAGCATGAAACTACTTTCACAACTGGCCACAGAGTCCAGATCTGAACCCCACTGAGAAACTTTGGGATGTGCTGGAGAAGGCTTTGCGCAGTGGTCACACTCTCCCATCACAAGATATTGGTGAAGCATTAATGCAACGCTGGATCTTCTGACAGAAGCTTATTGAAACAAAGCCAGAGCGAATGCGTGCTTTAATCAAAGTTAAAGGCGCAACAGTGAAATATTAGAGCGTGTGACCTTTTCTGTGGCGACTTTTTTTTTTTTGGTCAGGCAGGAGTCATTTATTTAATTCATGCTATTTTGTTTTGTCAGTTGGATCACTTTAGTACTAAAATAAAAATCACACGTTTTTACTCAAACTGTGGTATCTTCACTTTAGGGTTTATGACTATTTTTCACTACGTTTTGCTTCTACTTGAGTAAAATTATTTTAAAGGCACACTACGTAACAATTCATCCAATAAAGTAAATAGAATAAAACACATTTGCTTTATTACATATATTGATAGAGTTTGAAAAAAAAAAAAACGGGACATCTCTGGCTCGTCTCCATGGAGATGTTGACTAATCCGTTTGTTAAGTGCTGACGTCACAGCACTACTTCCGGGTCCGCAGATGTGCGAGAAACTACAAAAAACTCTTTAATACCACAATCAATAATTCTGAAATTCAACAGAGAGTTACTGAACATACTTATTTATCAAAAATGCTGTACCTACTGCTATAAAAGTAATATTTAACAAAGTCGCTACATCCGGGTTAGCAGAGAAAAATGCTAACGGTTTAGCTATGCTAAACCCGGAAGTAGCGACTTTAGTAAATATGACTTTTTTAGCAGTAGGTACAGCATTTTTGGCTAATGAGTCTGAGAAATAAGTAGCTTCAGTAACTCTCTGTTGAGTTTCAGAAATATTGATGGTTGTTTTTAAGAGTTTTTTTTAAATGTTTTTTTCTCGCATATTTGCCCTTGTGCTAGGACCCGGAAGGGGAAGTCGTGACGTCACACTTAACAAACGTATGGCCGCCATGTATGAGATTTTAAAAGGTTATTTATTTATCCAAATCCATTTATTTTCTGTGTCTAGCTGGTCATTAGGAGCATGTTTTGTTTCAATCCAAAATGTTACGCAGTGTGCCTTTGAAGTACTCATTCTACCCTGATCAATTACCATGTTATTACTGTGCAGTACAGTAAAGTACAACTGATGTGTGTGTAGTGTGGACAGGTGTCCCGAAGCAACAAATTATTAACCCCAGAACACCCGCCTTAACCGAGCACATTTTCTCCAGTTTGGCTTTACCCAAATCTAAAAGCAAAAAAAGTGGCAAAAGAGTGACAAAAACGTGCCGGAAAAGCAACAATAACAATTAAAAAAGCGTCAAAAACACGTAACTAAAGAGTGATGAAAAAAAAAAAAAAACGTAACAAGAACCCAACAAAAAAGCCACAAAAAGTGTCTAAAGTGAGATGAAAAAGCAACGAAAACATGTCCAAAATGTGACAAAAACACCGCGAAAGAGCGACAAAAACATGACAAAAAAGCGACAAAAACACACAACTAAAGAGTGATGAAAAAACAACTAAAAATCAACAAGAAAGCCACGGAAGAGCGACAAAAAGGTGACAGAAATGCGATGAAAAAGTGACCCAAACACAACACCAATCAGTTTTATCGGTCTTAGCTTTCAAATTAGGTGTTACACGTGGTGTATAGGCTGTGAGCTCTAAAGCTTTTAGATTTGGGTAAAGCTGAACTGGAGAAAATGTGCTCGGTCAAGGCGGGGGTTAACAGGTTAAAAAGATTCCCAGAGACAGGAGACTTTCATTCTCGTTCTTGTTCTTCGGTTGAATTAATAAAATAAACTTCATCTGTTCGTCCTTCATTGCTGCCTGAATATCTTCCCAAAGTGAGGTGAACCCTCTCTCCAGTCCTGCCCCGTTACACCCTACGCTCTTTGGGACAGTCCTCTACCTGCACCCGCACGACTCCACCACCATGTCCTCGTACTGTTTGTAAACCACGTTGTTCCCGGAGTCGATGTACAGGATGCTGATGGGGCTCAGCCTGTAGGGGGCGCAGCAGCTGGGGGGCATGTTGTTGGGGTTCATGGAGTTCATGAGCGTCTGGATGATGGCGTGGTTGGTCGGCTCCAGGTGGGACCTCAGCGGGAAGTCACACACCCCCTCGCAGTGGTAGGCCTCGTAGTCCAGGGGCGCGATGATCCAGTCGTCCCAGCCCAGGTCGCGGAAGTTCACGTGCAGCGGTTTCTTGCTGCACCGCGATTTCGATTTCTTCCCGTGCCGTTTCCCGTGCCGGGTTTTCGAATTCGCCGTCCGCCTTTTCCGGCTCAGCTTCGCGTTCCGGTCCTTGGCTTTCCGGATGAGCGCTCGCCCCTGTTTCCTCTCGCTGAATAACGTCTGACGTTTTTTCGATCTCGTAAAAACGACCAAAATCGCCTTTTTCTGTTGCGGTTTCCCGAGACGATGCAATCCCAAATTGTTCAAATCCACTTCCTTTTCCGAGTTATCCAAAATGGCCTTCAGCTCCAGGCAGAAAACCTTCCCGGGACTTGAACTTCGCCATTCCAGAAACACCTTCCACACGTCTAGGACCTCCCATTTGGGCCGGTGTCTCGAATCCTGAAGGTCTAGAGTCTTGGAGAAAAGCAGCTGCTGGTCGTGGCAGGAATACAGCTGGACTTCCACCGGATCCGATTCCGAGATCCAGGAATTCCCACTGGTTTTGGTGAAGATTCGGAGTTCGGCCCCCAGCACCTCGGCCTTATCCGGGACAGTGGACACGTCGAACACATACCGCTGTCTCCTCAGGGGCGACGAGAGCGGGAGATCGTCTGCGGGAAAAAGCATCCAAAATCATAAGCAAAGTTTTGGAAACATCTCTGGGGACCGAAATGTAGCCGATCCAAAGATGAGACGCGCGTTTTATTGTCTGGGGCTTCGGTGAAAAATAACTGTGTCCAAATCAATTACGGATAAAGTGGAACTAAAAGTGGGATGAATGTTTGCCGCGGAGTCTGCGCTAAATCACATTAACAAAGGGAAAGTCCGTGTCATCGCTCATGTGTGAACGGTTACCGCCATAATAAAAACACATTTGTTCTGAGTGAGAAAACATTCTGGCAATTTGGGAGACCTAAATTACAACCTACAAACCAGACAAATAAATGTTGATTTTAGCATTAGATTAGGCCTATTTCCTATTACCTTTCTCACCTTACATTACCTTTCTATTTTTGGTATGATTGCAGCGTAAAACACCATAATTGAGCAGAAATTCAGTAATAAACGGGCCTTATGTTTCTTTGTATAAATAAAATTCTACGTCTTGTTGAAAATGCTGCAATCTAATATAGCTTTCCTTAACTTGTGTCAGTGTTAAGAATACAACTATATATTTTTTGCCTAAACAAGAAATAAAGAAATGCACAGATAATTAAACTTTTAGGTACATTTGAACAAATCTAAAAGCTTCTGGACTTCTTGCAGCCTATAGGCCAGTGAAACGCCTCATTTGAGAGCTGAGACCTACAGAACCGATCTAAACTGATCTTATTCCTCGCGTTGCTTCCGTGTTTTCATCACTTTTTTCACGTTCTTTTCATGTTTTTTTGGTCACTTTTTGTTGGTTTTATCACTTTTTTAAAATTGCGTTTTTGCTTCAATTTCAACCTCATTTTCGTCACTTTTTGTTGCGTTTTCTTCTCGTTTTTTTTTATCCCTGACACTTTTTTCACTAACTGTTTAGATTTGGTTAAAGCCAAACAGGAGAAAATGTGCAGTCGGGGGTTAAGAAGTTAACTTACACAAAAGGCCAGAAACTACAGATTCACATTCACCGTCATCCACTGAACACATTTATTTATTTATTTATTGGTTTATTTGGTCGGGACAGTGCATGTTAATGAACATACATGGGTCTCATGCATATCTGCAACATATCTTTTCCAATACGATCCAACAACAACATAAGCTAAATAAAGTTAGTAGTTTGTTGCCAACTATCTCAAATTGGTCTGTACATCATTGTCACAAAATCAACTTCATCACATTATTATTTTTTAGTCTATTATAAAGCATATTATTTATCCTAGAGCCATAAAATCCCATCATTTACATGTCAATTATCCTTTGTCCCCTGGCAATGAAAGGAGAATATATTAGGGCAATCTTTATGGGTCTCTTAAAACTTAAAATGAAGCGTTTTTTGCGCAGAAGCACTTTAAAAAAAAATAGTTCATTTTAAATTAATATGTATTTACAATGTATTTGGATGTAGAAATGTATTTTAAAGTACACATTTGTATAGTATTGTGTATATTAATATACACATTTGGTTGTGGTAGCCTATAGACTAGAAAATTACTTGACAATTCTGAAATTATGCTTAATTAATTGATTGCTCATCAGCCAGAATTTAAGTGAATGTATCTGACCTCATTAGCAGCTGGTGGAAAAATGTGCGTAACAGTGTGGCCATACCTTGCCCCATGTCCACGAAGCTCGCGATGGTGTTGGCCGCTTTGGACGCGCGGAAGAAGCTGGCGTTCAGTCCCAGCTTCTCTGCGGTGGAGAAGGTCTTGTAGATGGACAGCATGAAGTCGTGCGGCTCCACCAGATCTGTCGCCTTGCTGTGCGAATTACCCTGCGGCGCGTAAAACTCCTTGAAGTACTTGGACGCGTCGTGGCCGTCGAAAATGCCGGCCACTTTGCTCGACTTCTGCGCGGGCGGAGGAGGGAAGATCGACAACGTCTGGACGCCGACGCCGTGCCGTAAGAGCACCAGGGCCCCGCAGAGGAGAGCCAGGTGGTGGAGATCCATCCTCCGAGCGGGTGAGCTCAGCATCCCCGCCGGCAGCAAGTGGCAGAAACTATCCGCAAAGAGCAGCGCACAGGAGGCGCAAAGTTAAGAAGCCCCCGCGCCGAGCAGCAGCAGCGCCGTGCACGCCCACCACATTGTGCCCCTTCAACGCGGCGGTTTAATGGCCTTCACAAATTAAGGCTGTAAATGTAATTGTTCCCCTGTCAGCCGTCAGCGCCACAAGACAGATGCGCGGTGAAAAGATGCGGTGGTGGTGGTGGTGGGGATTTTGCGCAAACACAACTGCGCTAATAAGGACATAAAACCTAATCTCACGGACAATCTAAACTGCGGCTGTAACGCAGGTCGTCCACTTTTGATGCAAACTAAACTCAACTTTCCCTCGTGGTGGGGATAGATAATGCCTGGATACGATGTGGTTTGGCGCCCTCTCCTGGACAACAGCAGGCCTTACGCTTTTGAAGAGGTTTTTAATTCAGCACCACGGACAGAGACTGTGGAAGCGTTACGGGTTTGGCTCGATTGATAGAACATGTTTCCTTTATTTGGGCCAAATCACAAACACCTCGTTCCTGAAACTTTCTTGCACAATGTGAACTTTGTCTAAAGCTGCTCACACAAAGCAGACATACACTGGGAAATGAATAATTATCTTAAGGAAGAAATGACTAATTTAAGTAAGAGATTAAATCTAAAGTTTGAGGAGGTTCGGTCTGGTCTAAGATGAGATACAAAATCGTATTGCCAATGGAACACGTACATATTTGTTTTCCTTAATTCTGATTATTTTGTATCATTTCAACTAAATCTTTTTAAAGGTTGAAGTTAACCTCTTAACCCATTCCTGTACCACTGACTTTGGTATTTCTGGAACTGTCCTTAAATGGTTATCGTCCTACTTGACCAACAGAACATTCTCTGTGTGTATAAATAACATTATGTCTGAAGCTACTCCTTTGTTGCACGGGGTTCCTCAGGGATCCGTCTTGGGGCCTATTTTGTTTTTGTTGTACATCAGTCCTCTTGGAAAAATCATTAGCCGCTTTAAAAAATGTTTCTTACCATCTCTATGCTGATGATATTCGTTTAGTTTAGTTTATTAGTTTATTTGAGTTACCACAACATGGCAACAATGCGAGGAAAAATATCCATTTAGATCAGTTTTGTAGGTCTTAGCTTTCAAATGATTAATCTCCCCAGTCTCGAAGCTTTTAGATTTGGGTAAAACTGAAATGAAGAAAATGTGCTCAGTTAAGGTGGATGGCAAGAGGTTAATTTGTCTGATTTCAAGTGGGCTTTATGCTAGTACCATTAGCATTTTTACCTAATCTTAGATTAGTTCAAACCGGAGAAAAAATGTGTAGGCTGCAGGTAAGAATTCCATGGTGGTAACTATGGTAACAGAATGCAGATTTTGTTGTTGTGGTTTTTGGCCAATATGTCTGTCATTACTGGGACCATCCACATGAAACAGAAACTGTCACAATGTTCAGTCTGTCAGCGCGTATTAAGGTTCAGTTATTTTCTTATAAAGACGTCCAAAAGTGGTGACATTATTCTAAAGATTGTGTGTGATGTTGATCAGATTAAATGACTTTCAGCCATATGATTAATAAGAGATTTGTGAATCCAATCACTTCCAAATATGATCCACACATTTGTCAATTTTCTTTTTGGAGATTTCTTTCAAGAGCTGTTTCTTTGCCATAGAGTTGCGTTGGCCCCTGCCCTCCATCTGAGATCATGACACCATTTAATTCTAGAACACTAGAACCATTCTAGGCCCACTTTCATCCAGGAATATTTACAGTCATTCATTCATCACGCAAAGAAAATTAGCAATTTTATTTATGCCGGTAAAATGGAGCAATTGATTTTAGTAACAAAACAACGGTGTCATAAAATATACTTTATTCAAGAGAGATTATACAGAGAACCTTCCTTCATGTTAAAGTATTGCACCTGATAAAAAATACAACTTCATTAGACCCGTGCAAAAATGGCACTTTTCAGTTAAAATATGAGAAAAAGAAATAAAAGCAAAAGGACATTAAAAGGTGACACATTACCATAATATACTAATTCATCGAACTTTACCAGTAAACCTAATAGCATCTTTCAAAATATTTGTTGCTGCAAGTAAGATATATATTATATTGCACTCTCCGAGTTCCAGTTATGTTTCTTGAATGTAATTAAGTTAAAATGCATCATCGTTGGTCTTTTGCACTAAAAATACATTAGTAAGAAAAGAAAAAAACACCCGTCACTTCACCCTATAAGTTTGTTACAAATTCATAAAAGTATTACAGTAATTTTAGTAAACTTCATAGTAAGTACAAAGAAACTCATTACCCATAATTCAACAGTAAAGTGTATAGGCTTCTTCATGATTAACCTGAGCAGAGGTTCCTTCAGTGAACCGGTACATGGCATCTGTAGTTGTGGCGATGCTCTTTGTGGTCTTAGACTCAGTAGACGGTGAGTATTTCAGAGCAGTAGGCCGCGGCGTAGATGACACTGAGTGCACACAGGCTGGAGGGCCCCAGGGTCGACGCAGAACCGAAAATGCTCCCGTCTTTGGTGGTCTTTTCCGTGGTCCCTGTGGTTGTGGTAGACACAGAGTCTGTGGTGCCTAAAAAGGGGTCACAGTGTGAGTTAAAGTAGTTAAAGTATCAGTACCAGGACATTTGTGTCTATACTGACCAGCGCTTGTGGTCCCAGGGAGGGTGGTCGTGGGCCCAGCTTTGACGGAGATGGAGCGAGACTGAGCGCCCCAGTTCTTCAACTTGAACACCATGGTCAAGTTCTCACCTGAAACAGACACAATGTGATAGAAAATAACAACTTTGGATTAACTCATATTGTTAGACTCATAGCTAAAACTAAAATAATAATCACTAGAAAGACACAGTCAAAAACACAAGTTCTTTTTAATCGTATCACACTATGATAGAGGGATTCTGGCTCTTTCCCTATTTGAGACATCAGTGCATATTTAAGAATAAGAGCGCAGTAAAAGTTTTCAAAAAACAGCGTTTGTGTGGAATCAGTACATATTTTAACACTTTTTTTTTTTAATTTGACCTTTATATAACCAGGAAAAGTCCCACTGAGATTAAGCCAAAATATTTCAATATTACTTTTAGTCAAGATTTAATCAAATATTTCTTTCTGGTTTCAGTCTAATTTTAGTCGACAAAACCTTTACAGGTATGTGAATTCATCCCCTTCACATTCATATAACTATATTCAAACATACAGTATATACAGGTAGTCATATAGCACTGTTTCATGGCGCTTCTCCCACACGGACAGAGCACAGACCTGTTCCTTTGGCACTGGATTTAAATGTCACTGAAGTTCATGTGTTTTCAGTCCCTTTTTTACATTTTTATTTAGTTTTTATTAAGTCGACAAAAATATCTGGAGATTTTAATTAATCGTTTTTTTATCATCAACTACTTTTAAATATTTCGTTTTTGTCTAATTTTATTCAACAAAAATAAAACTTTACTAAAATTGACCAAATATTTTAGTTGACGAAATTAACACTTGAGAGCTCACAAATCCACGTTCAGAATCTGAAAATAAAACAATGTTATATGAGCTTGTACCGCTGTTGGAGAGGCTGAGGTCAGTGAAGTTGGCCCAGCAAGTCTTGAATGTGATGGTTGTATTTCCTTCGAGTCCAGTCACTGCATTTCCAGATGAGTCTTTTAAACTGGCTGTTACGGCGAGCGTCGTCACTCCCACCGCCACACAGTCGCCCTGAGGTTCACACAGATACACAAGGTTACAAATAGACCGGGAAATAATAGATCATATTAAGTTAATCCACCAGTACAGTCCATTTAAACTTTGCAGAGCGACTCGACAAGGATGTCCTCTCTCGCCTGTTTTATTTTCATTTGCTATTGAAAATTTGAAATCGCAAGAAATAGTTTGGCATTTTGGTATTTGACTTCATTAGTCACCAACTTTGCCAACCAAATAAAATGAACAGGAAACTGACACATCAACGTGAACAAAACAAACTGTTCGTGGTGATGGATAAAAATAAATAGAAACATAAAGGCCTTGTACTCATTTTTTAAAACCATGACAGTAATTCAGTTTTAATTGTTAGTTGTGGTTCAAGCAAATACCTAACTTTCCGAACGCATTATTAGCAATTTTTCACAATGATGAGTTCAAACTTTAGAAGCAGGAATTCACAACTTTCAGGGAGCAATGCCATAACGAATGACTGCAAATACAATATACTGCAAGGGGGGGGTTAACGTTCGACTTCACTCTTCTAAAGAAAATAGATACTGCACTTTTGATAGATCAAAGTAAACTGTGTCGGAGTCCTTACATTCTCGTCCACGGCCTTGAGACTGGGCTGCTGGTGCAGAGGGCCCACATACTCCCCTGCGATGGGCTCTTCCATCAACAGTAGCTGGTCAACTCCAGACACGTAGCTCGGTTTGGGCTCCTCCCTCGTCACCTCCGTTGCCGCCACCTACAGGAAAAACAACCAAAAGTGTTAATTTAGTCAATCAGTAAATTACAAAAATGTATTCAGCTAGTGTTGGTGTGTGTTCATGTGTTTTTTATGTCGGAAAGTCGGGATTTAACAGAGCTAATCATAACAATTACCATTAAATGTACAGGTAGATGTTTTTGGAATTTCTTTTGCAACTGTGTTACTCTAAGATCAACCATAGCTCACAGTATATTCTTAAAAGTAGAATATACTGTGAGCTAAAAAGTAAAAAGCTTAAAATTAAAAGATACATGTACAAATTAGCTGATTTGATTTGAGTTCCCCAGTCTGAGTTCCGAGTGTTATTCAACATAAACACAGCAATAGCATAAGAGAATTATCATTGACTAATTTACAGCTTAACACTTGAAAAAAATGGAGTGAAAGGGGTTTGATAAAAAGCTCTCACTGTGAGGATTTAATATGGGTTTTATTGCATGATTATGAATGTGTTTTTTGAAATAGCCAACTGCATAAATAGTGCTTTTTAGAGATATGAAATGGTGCATTTTTATAATAAATATTTCTGTTAATTTGTGTTTTGTTTACTTCTTTCCAGGCTGGGTCGGAGGAAGAGGGTGGAGGGGGGACCATACCCAGCGACGACACGTTGAACCCAATGGACTGACTCAGGGTCCCAGACACCGCGGCTTGGCCCAGGGCATCAGCAATGTTCTTGAGCAACGCAAAGTCCTCCTCGTCTGAAAACACAGTGGAGTCAAAAGGGGGTTTAATTACTTATGTTCGTTGGGCTTTTTAACCGTCAGGTCTAGGCTGTGATATATTAAAAAGGTCTTTCTTGTTATGTTCATGAACCATATCAGTGAAAGCTACATTTGTTTTTAATGCAAAAACCTAAATTAAAAACGACAACCTCCTCATATCACCATTTCTTTTGTCACTGACCGTTTGTCTCGTTGGTCGTCTGCTGCACTGGCGGCTTCTTGATCTCCACCTCTACAGAGATCCCAGTCGACCTCTTCCTCCTCCTGGCCCCGCCGTCGGCTCGGATGATTTTGGTGATGCGGATCATGTTTAGAGGCACTTTCAGGAATGTGGCGAGGTTACTGACCAGGTTGTCGCCGAAAAACTCCGCCTCTGTCATGGCGGGGAGGTCAAACGACAGCTTCAGCAAAGGGGAAGTTCTGATCTCCACGGGTTGGGAGCCTCTCATGATCACTTTCATCATCTTGTAAACTTCATCGAAATAGTTGGTTCCAGCACTGGCATTCATCATCGGGACGTATTGATCTGCAAAGTGATACATTTTACAATAAATTAGGCACAGATTCACAATTGTACTGACAATAAGAATTAAAAAAGCAACTGTATCAGATTTTAATAATATCCGCTCAAAATAAATATGGAAATAACTTTTTTTGTCTCACAACAAAGTATAATAATTTGTAATGTAACTTAAAAATACACGTACTGCATAAATACTGTATGTTTTATTTACAATGATCTATGCAGTGAGTGTTTTCCATTGTGTCTAAACTTGAGGTACAGGAAGGCAGATGTTGAGGTCTGTAGAAAAATTGTCCAAGAAAGAAACAATGTGAACTACAGTATGTGGGGAGTGAAATCTGGAGGCCACAATGTTGTACCTGGGGTCACAGGCTTCTTCAGAGTGTAGTCTGTGTTGGCTTCATTCCACTGTGCGTTTGTCGGAGCGACGAGTTGGTTGTTGACATAAACGCGCAGCAGCTGAGGGTTGGAGTAGAAGATGGACACCAGCACACTCTGCAGAACAAAACATGAGTCTCTTAGTCCCTCTTAGTTTGTGCGATCTTCATTTCATTCGATGGTTTACGTTGATACCTTCTCCCTTCTGATATTACACCACCACAACAGTTTACAGAATACACTTTACAGCTAGTAACATTTCATTCTATATTTATTATTTTAAGTTATGCCAATGTTCGCCTTGTGTTCTGAAAAGACATCAAATCGCAGACGCCAAATATTTATCTCTTTGAACCACAGTAAGATCTATGATAACTCTTTGACAGACCTCACTGGGGCCAGCGTTGAGCATCATGAGTCGCAGTGTCTGTGGTGTGGTGCTGGTAAAGAAGACGTCAAAGGAGTGTCCCGTGGCGATAATGCTGTGAAACAGAGACACTCTCCTCTGACAGGTGTATCCCGAGCACCAGCCGTGATCCTGAGGGCCTGCAGCAAAACACGAGGGAGTTCTTGCTAGTCACACTCAAAAAGCAGATCTGAAAACCTTTACGATTGGCGGGATACATTCCAACAGATACTGCTTGTTTATTTTGCAAACTCAGCAGAAAAGAGTCCTACCGTTGATAAGATCCACGAACCCGTCTCCGAGCACCGCGACGGGGGACAGGCGCCTGGTCTCTGTGTCCGCGTCCAAACTCTCGATAACCAACATTTCGTAGTTCAGATCAAAGCACTTGTAGCTCTGCCATGACCCCATGTACGTGCAGCTCTTCCTGATCACACCTGGGAATCAGCACCAGCAGGAAACACGGTGAACTTTACTGCTTTACATTGTTATATATTCTCAACTTTACACCTGTTTTTGGCAATAATACAAAAAGAAAATACTGACACTAATGTAAACCTTCAAGTCAACACCAAAGCTTAAAGTTAAAGTTGTACTCAATGCCATAAAAGTCCCTGACCTTTATAAGGTGCAATCTGTTTCACGGGGATGCGGCTGCCGTTGGGATAGGTGAGCATGACTTTGGGGATCCTGTAGTCGCCCAGGCCCCTACTGGGATCTCCGTTCCACTCAAACTCAGACTGAGGCACCACGGCCCCCACCGCGCCCAGTAACGACCCGTCCAAGTCCTTCAGCATGGTCTTCTTCTTGGCATCGCACTCCATGTCCACGCAGTCAGACGGGTTCACTTTACTGAGAGAGAGGACGATGAAGTTAGTGATACTGCCCCCCCCACCCCCCCCCACATGTTAAAGATCCATACCCCACATCGGCTCTGTGGATGAACACCGTGTTGTTCTCAGAAGGGTTCACGGTCCTGATCCCGGACACTTCGATGGGGTGCTGCAGATCCTCGTTTATGGAGTTGGTGATGAACATGTAATTCTCCTGTCCAGAGCAAACTGGATTGAAACCCACAAACGTCGTGTCTGGAAGAAGCAAAGGAGTGGATTAGGCAGCTGCCATTATGTCCTAGAGCAAGACACTGATGCATGAGTAAATGAGTGTGAATAGTTTGCAGATGTAATACTCACCGGTGACGGTCATTAACCCTTTAATGGCGTTGTAGTTCATGTTAAGCGCATGGGCCATCTTTGGGGCTGTGTTGTGTCCAGAGTTAAAATTGGGCCAGCCAATTCCAGATCTGCCACCTTAAAGAAACAAAGAAACGTGTATTTAAGAATGTAAAGTTGTCACCTGACAGCCTCACTGTTTCCATTTTCCATTCCACTGTACTTTAACATTTAATCGAACAAAAGTATGAAGCTACATTTCGATATTCAAAAGGTAGTTACAACTGGCTCACGCTGACTTGTGAGCAATTTTTTAAAAATATTGTTTTGATTAAATTTAAGTTAATTATTTTTAATAATCTCACAAAAGCCTTGTACCTGTGGGAGGTCTATCAGCGCGATGCATCTCAGAGTTCCTGATATTGAAGTCACTGCTGGCGCTGGGCACCGTCTCTGAACAGTTCAAGTTGGGGCTGCTGCCAACAATCAGGGAAGACTGTGGAAAAATGGCATGTGTGTGTTTTGTACTGACAATACTGTTTTATGATGTTTTTAAGATTATATGAAGAAAAAAAAATCTTGTCTTGGTACCTGAATGCTGACTTTTTTCTCCTCAAATTGGTGTGAGAGAGATGGAGGGCCATAGATGAGAGGCATCACGCCCAGACCGTTGTCCACTAGCGTGACATTTGCGATTGTAATGCTCGGGATCACCTATAGATAAACACATTCAAGGTTTCAGTTTTGTCCGCTGGTCACTTAAGTCATGCTGGTCAGGTACATTTGTTTGAAAGATGGCAGATGTTACTGGTCAATTAGGGTTTTAGTATTCACAAATAAGTTAGCTTATTGTAATTCAGATATGGACAGAATTGGAATATAGTAAATTTAATAGGCAGATACCTGGAAGTAGATGCCAAAGTCGAAGCATTTCCAGATGAAAAACTCCCTGACGAGTGAACAGCCGGGGAAGCCATCTGTGTTCATGTAGACTCCGTACAAACCGCCATGAGCCTCGTTCTGAAGCCACATCTCATTGGGATTTTCTACCAAAGAAAAGGGAAAATGTTACTTTCTTTAATCGACAGGATTTCATAACTTTGACGTAAAAAACAAATATGATGTTACCTCCACATGGTTCACCATTGATACGGTACGCAACTCTCTCAAACCCTGCCACGATGTTGTTCTGCAGGACCACAGCTGTCCCCTTGTTCACCTGAAACCACCATAAGTACTTCTTTCAGTGAGTGAATGTATTTAAAACACAGCTCACATGCTTTTGGCTGAATTTCCTAACGCAAACTTATTATATTTTGATATTTTGCAGTTCAAATTCAACAACCTTCATTTGACACTTACAATTTTGCATGAAAAGAAGATTAAACCGTAATAAATGTGTTGTTACAGTGACGGACCTCAATGCCGGCGTTCCAGTCCCAGTTGAAGTCCTCCTCTCGGTCCTGGTACGATCCAGGCCAATGCGTCATCATCACCAGGTTTCTCCTCGCTGTGATGTTGTGGCCCCAAATCCTGATGCCTGAACGAGCAAAATCACAACATAACAATTAGTCCACATTTCTCTTGCTATGACATAGAGCTGCACAATATGATCCAGAATGATGATAAGGATGAAAAAATGTGAGAAAGCTTAGGTTTAGTCATGATTTTCCTAATTGTGTTCCATTTAAGCTTACTTTTAGTTCTGATTTAGTATAAATGATGAAAAACAAATGCTTTAGTGTTTTTTTCTTTACTTGTTTTGTCCTTTGGTATAATAAATATGAAGTGGTTTGTGAAATAAGACGAAAAGCATTTATATCAATTGTGAGCTTGTTGTTTGCATTACTGTGACAGAGAAAGTGAGTTGTGTGTCATAAACTCCTCCCTGTTAGGATTGCGTTGGGAAGGTTAGGAATGAGTTTGGACATAACTAACAGTTTTTATGCGTCGTTCCCTCTTTCTTTCATTATTGTAAAAAATAAAAATAGAAAATCAGGTATAGGGCCTTTAAAGGAAAGCAGGGTCTAATACGACTCTTCAGAAGTAGCGGTGCGAACCTTCTCCAACAGTGTGGTGGATCACATTATCGTCGATGGAAAGTCCCTCGGTGTCAAACACGCCGATGGCCGGAGAAAAGCCGTCGTGGAAAGAGCAGCCCTGAATATACGTGTCCTCAACCTGCGAACATCAGCGAGGACAATTTAGGTTACTCTCAAATAGGGCTGGGTACCGTAAAAAAAATGTGATACCGGTACTTTAACCATACTTGGTTTTCGATACCGATGCCTGAACAAAACTTTTTCCGATACGTACGCTAAATTATTTGTCAGATAAAACCAGAAAACAGATTTATAATAATTCAGAAAAAACAAAAGGGCAGAAAAAAAATATTTTAACACATTGTTCCACTTTTCCTAAATGTTCTACAACCCCCCCCCCCCCAATTTTTTTTCATTTCTTTTCCAATTTTTTCCCCATCTGGCCCCAAATTTTCTATTTTTCCCCCCAACATAACCCCCCTGCTTTTGATACTTTTATTTATTCGATTCCAGTAGTAACTAAACTTTTTTTTTTTTCTGATACCAGACTGGTTATGTTTAACGGCCTTACTCTTAAACATTCAAAAAGTTAAAATCTAAAATAAAATAAAACTTTAGATTGTGAATGCAGGATGAAGCAGAGGGGAGAGAGGAAGGGAGAGAGTTCAGCTTGAATGTGGCTGTTCTTCAATAAAATAATCCTAAATGTATAATCAGGTCATATTAAAGAAATCGATAATGAAGATAAATCAAGTACCTGGCCCAGATTGAGGAAAGCCACAGAGTATCGCGGGTCATAGTAGTCGGTCCAGCCCTCCTGACCAGTGTGATCAAACTCCACATTCCTGATCTGAGCTTTGCCTTTTGGAAATAAAACATTTCGATTTCATTCAAAAAACACACACAAAAAAAGTTAGTTAGTTTGATTAACAGGTAAACATGCACCTTTGTAGTCTATTCCGTCGAGAGGCGAAGAGAAGCCGCCCACCAGGACCCTGCCTCCAAACGACTCCTTCATCATGTTTGGATACTCTTCACCCATGATTTTAATGTTTCTGGTCAGTAGAGCGACATCAGCGGCCAAAGTGTAGCTGTATCCAGTACCAGGGACTGAGTGGGTCTCACCTGCAGGGGTAAGCCAGTCACTCAGTTTATTATTTCATCTTTAAACAGTACACTAGTATTACTTTGACAATTTCTTGTTTTAAGACCATTGGGGAGAAAATGAAAGTTTTATTTCTGTGGAGATTTTCCTAGATATGACACTGACCGATGTGGGTGTGGGTCAGAGGTGTGTCCAGCGTCAGGACGAGGCCGTCCGAGGAAACTGCAGCGATGTGACGTTTCTCTGTCTCCCATGGGTTGTAGCTGGTGGTGGAAATGGCCACTTCATCGCCGACCTAAAACACATACAAGTAAACAAAGTGATGTTTCTTAAAGGTCTTACACAAAGCACAATCTTAGAAGTGATTTCCCATTCCAAAAAATAAACATACAAAAGTCACACTTTTGCTACTAATTTATAAAACTTGCATTTCCTGAGAAATCTGGGACGAATTTTACATTTAGATAGTTCTATGAATATTTGCTTTAGAATTATAGCTTCATTGATGATTGTGGCCTCAAGATCTTCTCTTCTTCCTGGACCTTCACGATCTGTTTCTGGAACTGCAAAAATAGATAAGTGTGTAGTTCTGACCTTCCAGTCCACGGCCTGGGCCAGTGTCAGTGTGTTGGATCCAGCTGCAGAGGGGGCAGACAGTTTGGTGTGGTAAACACTGGGCGGCTTTCCATAGAGCTCCAGTGTCCCGAACACACCTGTAGAGGTAATACTGTACGTAAGAGGTCACAATTTTTGTAGAATTTTCAGAAGCGAGTCACACTTTGTGGCCTTTATTGCACTGTCTTCCTGTTTAAAGAGTAGACTTTAAAACAGCTCTGCCTGTGAACACGCCTCTTCACAATCTTGTATTAAAGCCCATCTCTGACATGTTAGAGCCATATGAACCATCTCAGGCTCTGAGAACCTCAGGGAGAGGCTCAGGAACACTTCATTCAGTTTTACTGTTTAAAACTATACTCCTCGGGTTAATGATGTCGTTTTGCATTATTAAACAGAGCAATCATGTGTTTTTACCCAGGGCTTTGGAGCCCAGGTTGGGTCCATTGGGCAGAGGCAGGTCAGGAGTGCGGTGGTTTCCTCTCAGGATGATGTGCAGCTCTCCTTCAAACGGAGAATCAGGAGAACCAGCCAACAGCCGCCCTCCCTGGGAATTTCACAATCAAATATCAAGCACTTATTACAGATTTAATATCAAACTCTAAAGGACAGCAAAGAGAGGTACATTCTTAGTTCAGATTAGAAAATCTCAAACACAACGGCAAAGATAAGGTAGAGTTTGTCAAAGCTAATTAAATTCAATGAAGTATTTCAACTTCAAATTTCAAACAAATTAGAATCAGCTGATTGGACAAACCTGCAAATAGATGTGAATAGCGTTGAGGACCACTGGGCTGGCCGTCGACCGTCTCCTTCGGCTGCTGCTCGTTGCGTTCAAGTCGTCAGGAATTTCCAGCACTCCTTTGACGATGAGTTTGCTCAGAGGAGGTGTGCTGGTGTCCAAGACCATCCACTCTCCTTATGGAAAAGTTTTATAACATGTGATAGTGAGATTAATAAAGTTCAATCTTAATTTACTTTGCCTCGATAATAAGGTAACGCTCTAATCCTGTTATAAAGTGATTCAGATGTGCGATCTCCATAGGTTACCTGCTGGGATGACCACATCAGCGCCCTCTCCTGGAACTGTGTTGTTATTCACAGCCGAATTGCCCCAATAAGAGGCATTGGACCAACGACTGGTGATAACAAGAAAAAGGCAAACTGTTACTAAACATTTTCGTTAAATAACATACAATTCAGACTCTCACGTGTAACAGCACAGCAGAGCAATGTAGCGTAACAGTAAGTTAGTGGCAGAAATACTCTTATACTCTTTGTGTTCATAATCAAAACCATGTGATATTTTACAGTGGTTCTCAACACGTGTAAATTGCGACTCATTCTTTGTTAAAAATCAGGGGTGCTTGTTTAGGTTTCAAACACAATAGCATTCACATGAAATTGGCTGCTCTAATGGCTCACATGAAGTCGGCCGGCCTCCTGTCGGGCAGAGGGGCCAGAGTGGCGGGCGGAGCGGGGGTGGGCTTCATGCAGTTCAGGTAGAAGCATCTGTAAACCTTCAGAGTGACGTCGACATCGCTGAGGGACGGGTCTGCGCTCGCGATGCTCCGGGGATTAATCGATTTACCAGACACTGTAAGAAAAAAAGAGAGAAAAGAAAAAGATCCAAGATAAAGAGAAAAAAATAGATACCGCATTGTAATGTTTCTATTATGCACAAAGTGGTAATTCTGCACTTTTCGTAGGTTGTAGGTTTTTTTAAAGTACTGTTAATTTCCTAAATACTTAAGAGTCACTTTATGTCAACGTAAAGAGTGGGTAAGATGTAAGCCGACCCTGTTCTGAATTAACAAACCTTAAAGATTGAATAAAGAAAATGCACTTTTTAACAATTACTCTGGACCATTTTCATCTAGAAAGATTCACCGTCTCTTTTTCAGGCGAGACCTGGCTCCAGAGAGGTCATATGTTTTAGTGTTAGGGGAAACCAGAGCACCTGGAGGAAACCTTTGCAGACGTGTGGGTAAAAGTACTAAATACTGCATCACACAATAGAGGAGTCATTTAATATCTGCACAAACCCATATAGTAGAGAGTCTTGTCGCTGTTGTCAAAGTACCAGTCTCCGTTTTTATTTTGGCTGAAGCTCAAAGGCGACGACGAGCCGTTTCTTTCGTCCACGATGTGAAATCTGTCGGGGTTCTGCGTTAAGTTGTGCCCCATGATCAAAAACTCGTCCGGCTGCAAATCACAAAAGTATAAGCAAAACATTGGGACATTTAAAACACATAAAGACATTAATGAGTACATTTATTAGAAGTACTTTCGCTTGCCACATACCACAAACCATGTTATTCTAAAATACATCTATGTAAGGCCAAAAATGTCTGTATCTCTATATACTGCCATTACCTGCAATTAGGGTTATTTTGCCAATTCAAAACAGACCAAATTACAATACTGTATGTTGCAATTAAATTTAAAGGGACTAGACGCAAGTTGGTAATTTTTATACTCACTACTGCCACCTCAGGTCTTACGTGTAACTACAGCTTCTATATTAAGCTCGTGCATGACGGAATTTCGGACCCGAATTAACACCTTTTTGAGGATTTTAGAGAGATTTTAGTTGTGGTGAACAGGTCTGGGCTCATGCTACACATTAGGGCATTGCTGGAACATGTAGGGGGAGGAAACATTTTTAAACTCCGTATAGTCCCTTTAATATAATTTCCATTTTTGACATCCTAAAATTACCTTAATGCATGCTCCGTTTTTTGTGACCATTCTCAGTTGAATATAGCCAACCAGGGGGACTTATTTCAGATCAAAAATAGAAACTGACTAGTATTTCTATATTACTTTCAAATAAAAGTTAATTTTAATGATGCTTCTGAGTGAAACGAGAGTATTTTAGCTTCATTTTGAACAGAACACTCCCTCAATCTCTAATTAAATAATATGAAGTTTAGCTGATCACTTTGTTGGCAGGATTCTTGAGGTAAGGGGTATAAATGAAGGTCAGAAAAGGTTGGGGACCACTAGGCTGTTTATGTTGTTTGTAGAGGTACCTTAAATCCGTAGTAGGTGGACGTGTAGGAGATGTTTGTGAATTGCTCTCCATTGATCCAGATCCACTGATAAGTTTCTCCCGAAGGCAACAGAGCCATCCATCCGGGTCTGTGGGTCATTCTCTTCTTCATGAAATGGGACACGCTGCTGCCTGTGGGTGCATTCGAAACTACTTAACAAGTAAACACCCAAACTCTGTAGAGGAGATACCATAAGGAAAATATCCAAATGATTGTAAACTACTACACATGGAAAGAGCCAGTAGTTACCAAACTTTTGGATTTATTCTTGCCAGTTCAGCGGCTAATACTCATCAAACTAGTCATGACACTTGTATTTGTATTTTGTTTTGCTGAAGTGAGTGCATACCGTGTTGGTTGGTGAAAAGCACATTGTGTCCCTCCAGAGAAGAAGGCGAGGGGTTATTAAAGGCCAAACGATGGAAGTTCATGGTGTCGTCACAGACAGATCCGTTGAAGGCCGCGCTCCACTCCGCGCTCTGAGTGCAGCGGGCCGGGTCCAGGAGGCCGCTGGTCGGAACCACCTTTTGATTCGCTTTTCCTGAAACACGGATTAAGATTAAAACTTTATCATGGTTACATGTTTTGAATTCAAAATTTACAGTTAGGTTTAAATGTAAAAAGCAAAGACCATTGAACATTTTTCGACAGGACTATTTCGACAGGACCCTGGCTGCAATAACTGACTCTTAGTAAATTTTAATGAATGTTTAGGAAATTTAAATTTGTCTAAACTTTTTTGACGAAACTTTGGAAACATAAAATTCATGACAAAGGAAACACGTTGCAATTTACCTGTGAGACTTCCGTCCATGTCCACCAGCTGTACCTCGTGCTCCCACCTGAATCCCGCCTTATTCGGGACACTGAAGTAATTTATGCCCCAACACCTGACGGCCCACCCTCCGCATTTGTCGATACATGTTCCATCGATTCTGGCCACTCCAAAGGCAGCACAAGAGCTGCGATCGAAGTTGATGAATTTGGTGTTGATGACACTCAGTCCGTCGTCCAGCGGTGCGATGATGCCCCTCGTGGTGCAATAGTCTTTTCCCAGACCAAGCTCATCCACATGTCCCACGATGGTACTGTTGGACATCACAGCGCCCCCCTCAGGTCCGAAAGTGCTGATGGCGAAGGGCAGGATGCGCTTGGCCTCTATTCCCGCTTTCTCGTTGTTCACCATGACGAAGCCGTCAAAATGCACAGACCCGACGTTGACCCATTCAGCTCCTTTTTCGCAGTTCCAAGTGGTGAGCGTCTTGAAAATCGCCGGTTGAGGTGTTGTTGACCTGCAGTTACCGGTTTTCATGGGGTAATAATCCTTGAAGATCCACAGGCCGAACCAGCCTTGAGAGTGGACCGTGTTGTTTTCGAATTGCCCCAAGGGGACATTCTGCTGGCAGATATTCGGGTCAAAAGAAGGGCCGTCCGGGTGCTCGTGCATGCGGTACCAGAAGCCAAAGTGGGTCCCCCCGGCCGCCGCGTTGTGCCGTATAATGTTGTTGGGATTGGTGACCCAGTAGGCCGCTGGGGTGACGTCATCGTTCAGAAGGCTGGTGCTCTGCCTGACAAACACCGCTAAGTTATACTGCAAAATGTTCTCAGTCTCGATGCCGTCTTCGATGAAGAAGGCGCCCCCCATGATGTCGTAGATGACCGTGTGCTCCACCAGCAGACGGTGCGTGTTGTGGATGGTCACGGCGCGGTTGAATGTGCGGTGGATGGCGCAGCCTCTCACGTAAGACTTATAGTCGATGTTGCCCATCAAGTGCCAGTGGATGGGGTACCTGCCCATTCTGAAGGCCTGTCCCGCGTTGGTCACCTTGGGGAGGATAAAGACGTATCTTCAATCAAATCAAATAAACCTCCAGTCATCTGCTTTGTTGAATCATGCAGTGATTTAGATCAGTGGCTCTCAACTGATATCAGCGTCAGGACCTATACAATTACCTTATTAAGCCTAAAAAGCTGAAATCTTGATAAAAAACAATCAGATAACAGTCATTTAACAGTCTCAGGTAGTGTTTTTAAGGTAAATGTCGAAAAACTTTTTTTTTTTCCTGGGAGAGGCTTACGACCCACAGAAAAAGGTTCCGCGTCCTATTTTTGGGTCCTTTTGAGGACCCAAATGATATGGATTGGGTTATTAGACATAAAAATGCTAATAAATTCAAAACTGCTGATCCTGGTCTGCTGGTGCTTTTCAACATACGGAATAACAAAGCTGAAGTCTCATTTTCCTTCTATGCTTCCCAATACCTGAAAATCTTTCCCTTGAGACTCTAATAGTAAGTATAATCAAACGACTATCGCTTGTAACTACTCTTCAACTCTTCTTTATACTTGTTACTTGAAATGGTTACCTTTTCTGTTTCTATGTGGTAATCTTAATAATTGAGTTGTGCATAAAAGGTGCACTATGAACAAAGTTGATTAAAAAACAATCTGAATTGAATTTTAAACAATGCAGGTATATTTTACCTCGATGTACGACAGTCTGCCTCTTGCCAGGTTCTTGCCTGGTTCAGGGGCATGAAACATAATGTGAGCACCAAACTGATCGCTTCCAGTCTCTTCTCCATGACGGCCTTGGAAACAGGTTTGAGTGGCAAATTCACCTACGAAAAGGCAAACGATATTAACAAATTAAAAGTCTTTTCATTGTTTCAATCCTGATTACTTCTAAGGCTACATGGAAGTCTGTACATTATCCAACTCCTTCATATAATATCTATCTAGCATTTAGAGTTGGTGTCGTCCTGGGGCACATCTGTCCATGGGCAACACACTTCATTTACGTTGCACGCGTAGTGTGTGAGTAATTGGTGTTGTTTGAATGTACCAATAGTGCAGATTATTATTATCATCATCATCATCATCATCGAACAGTAAATTAAAAATTAAATTAAAAAAACAGACACAAAAGTAAATAAATACTGCAGTGCACACCTGTGTCAAAACCGTCAGGACAGGCCTCGATTTTCTCTGACCAGTCCATGTTCTTGGAGCCTCTGACCACGATGTTGCGGGTCAGCAGCCCGACCTCAGCGCGGAACTCATACTGCTTCCCGTCGGGGAGAGTGACCTCCACGCCGAGGTGCTGGTACTTCAGCGGCTCCGTTAGGGTCAGTGTCAGACCGTCCTGGGACACTGAGGCGATCCAGCGCACCTCGTTCTCTCGCTGACTGTGTCTAAAACATGACAGAAAGAAGACATGGGTGCATTTACTTTCTCTGAGCGGGGAACATGTTGAGTATCATATACAAACATGTTTTGTGTACTATCCAGGGCATACTTCTAAAGTCCCATAGTTACTTATGTATCGTAAGTAGCTTTTTGCCGTGATTTTGTAAAAGTAGCTCATGGGGAAAAATGTTGGAGTCCCGTGCATTGAATAAAATAGGTTTTAAATGTGTCACCTCAAAACAAATTATAACTACAGCATTTCGTCATTTGTCTGTTTTCATTATGTTTGGACAATTCATGGAGTGAATTGTGGGTTGAGATGTTTAACAAACTGACCGGTTCATCAATTTCGCAAGAAAGTCAGTATAGAGCTTTGCATGAGTGCAGTGACTGACCCCTCAGCCATCCAGCATTATATATATCTATATCTCATCATTACATTTCATTACATTCGGATTATCTCCTAATTTCAATGATAATATAATTCTTATTATATTATTATATATTGACATATTGATTGGATGTGTTTCCCCGCCCCCTGAGGCCAGACACTGATGCTGTTTTGTACGTTCTCAAATCACAGCAGATATTTCTTCAGGGATTCAGTTTCTTTACAGGATTAAGTCGGGTCAGGTATATTCCTGATTTCCTCCTCAGGGCGGTTTCAGCCGTTATGAAACTTTTAGCACAGAAAGTCAGTGCTACTACATTTGTCTTTAGCAGTAACTCCCAACAAATGAACTAACAAGCAGTGGTGGCATTTTTATACAGATTATAGTTTGGTCCATATATATTTATAACAGTAAAGTCATTATTATAATAACAAATATGGAGTATAATAATCACTCTATTTCTTTAAAATAGAGGGTTTTTTTTTTTGGTTAAAGAAGGAAATAGGGGCTGCCATTGTGCCCATCGGTAAAAAAATCCCAAAATAAAATGGGTGTAAAGCACGCTAGCATAGAGAAAATATCATACGTTCATTTTATATCTGTAATGTAACAAGTGAATTTCTCCATTGTGAGATCAATAAAGTCTGATTTGATCTATCTCTTATCTTATCTCATTGTGCCATTATATTATTGTATCATATCAACCAGCATTTGTGATTGTCTTGGTCAGAAACTGTGCCATAGACATAAAGTGACGAGTGAGTTGTACCGGTGTCCAGTGGAGGCGATCACAATCTCGTCGTCTTGTTTCCAGGTCACTGGAACTTTCAGTTTCAGAGTGTTGGAACCGTTTTGTGCCGTCTCGGCCAGACGCGTCCAAGTTACAGGAACAGGGATACCTGCAGAAACACAGGCCTGAGGAGGAGGCAGCTGCAGTGTCAGTGATTAGACCCCACTCCCAGCCCAAAGGACAACACTCCTGTTACAGCGAATCACAAACTGCCAGGCATAACATAGATCTGGGGACAAACCAATGAGCCTGAAGAATCTACACACCACCTACTGTTCTGCCGTGTTTGGCACTTTTATATTTGACACACTTTTATATTATTCAAACTTAGACCCATCCTGTGTGTGTTCATACCATGCATGTCCAGTGTTCCTTCTCGGACGCCCAGCCCCTTGGCCCCGTACACTGGGAGCTCAGGGGAGCGCAAGTTTCCGTGGAGGGTGATGATGGCCTTGTGCTGGAAAGGCTGCTCCTCTGTCCCGATCTGCAGCGCCCCGCCATCGGTGATGAGGATGTTCTCGGCCTGAAGCTCAATGTCCGCTTCATCAAATATCAGAGTGCCCCCTACGGAGACAAAGACACTCAAATTACAGGCCCAAAACACATCCTTTGCCATTTTCAAACTATTTTTTTTAACTTACTGTACAGTGTAATTCATTTTGGCTCGTTGCAGTATATTGTGCTCAAAGAGTAGTGATGACTAGGATTACATTATTTTAACTACAAGTGTTTGTTCAATAGATTAATTTGATCCAGTGAGATCTTTATTTGATTAACTCACTATATACATGATGCATCGTGAAAGAAAGTGAATAGGTGAAAGACTGTAGTTTCTTGGTGCACCTTGAATGAGCAGCATCTTCAGCACAGGAGTACTCGTGTCCAGGAGGATGGTCTGGTTTTTGGTGATAACGGCGAAAGTTCCCTTCTCTGGAGGGGACAGACCGCCCCATGTGAACCGAGACGACCACACGTCGATGTAGAAGAAGTCTGCGTTGTCCTGAAGAGAAACAAGTAGTAACACAAACACTATATAAGAGTGCTGTTTCATGTAGAGCAGTGTTAGGAGCCCTCACCAGTCGGGCGATGCCGTAGTCTCCAATGCTGACATGGACTTTGGTTTTCTGGGACTGGGGCTGGGCGTTGGTCACACAGAGGATGTGCGTGGTGTTGGCTGACTGTACGTCACACACCACTCCGGCGATGGTTACTCTGACTTCACTCATAGTTGTGCTGTTAAAAGAGAATAAGGACAGCTCTGAGTGAATTGGAAACATGGTTATGAAAATGCTGAACTGGCAAGCTCAGTAATAACATGGCAATAGAAGTAATAATGAAGGATAATAAGGAGTATTTTGTAGCCTCTGTGTTTCCATACCCAAACTATTACAATAGTTTTCATACACGGTTATGTTCAAACATATTTCTGTAGAATGACAGGTATGTGTCCTATTTTCATCTGAATTACTGTGATTATCAATACAATAAGGCTTATATTGCCAAATTACCACCATCGCATTAGTTAGGACCATTGATAAAAGAAGCCCCAATTAAATCACTAAATCACTCAGCTCTTCCATCTGACTGAAACTTAAGACATTTACAGCCCATTATGTCATGATTTTCCAAATATTTAGTTCAGTTTAAGCCTTGTTTTGGCCTTGATTTTGTATTTACTAAATCTTCCTGGACATAATTTTATGTTTTTTTAAAGGTGAATTTTTTGTGGGAAAAAAGTTTATATTTGTGTGTATTGACCTTGTAGTGACCCAGCGGCTGTATGAGTGGTCAGCATGGCGCCTTTACTTTCCATCACAGTGGTCTCTAGGACGCTCCAGGATGAATTGTTTGGAAGGTTTTCACCGTTGACATATCCTCTCACTAGAACACCTACAAAACAATTGTTCCTGGAGCATCCTAGAAACCACTATGATGGAAAGTAAAGGCGCCATGCGGACCACTCATACAGCCACTGGGTCACTACAAGGTCAATATGCACAAATATCAACCTTTTTTGCCACATAAAAAGTTGCATAATGCGCCTTTAAGGGAAGGTAGTTTGTTGAATGGTTTATCGCATACAAGTCAGAAAGAAAAAACATAGTCAAATTTGATCAAATATGACAATTCTTTCTCACATCCCCCTGCCCTGCTTTTAAATAATGCATTAGTTTCACATAGTGCTCAAAGTTGCCTTTATGCATTATTCATTCACAAAATATTCTTAGTGGCAATTTCTGTGGTCACACAAACTGATGGAAGAGTGGCTTCCAACCTGTGTCTGCAGCCCCTCTGACCCCCACCAGTCACTCATTGGTCACTCTCTACATTCACACACAAGAGCCCTGCCCAAGGATTGAACCACCAACCTTCAGCTTTGAGGGTGAGCCACACTGTCACACCAGACTTGATACTTTACTCATGTAAAAAAGGGCCTGTGTTCTAACTTTCTAAACTAACTTTGAATCCACACTTTTCACTCACAAAAGCTTCAAGTGCTTTATCGACTGCATAAATAGAGCGTGCCCGGGGTCATAGATGATTCCAGACAAATGCAATTGTGTGGTGTAAGTCAAGCATTTAATTTGTGTCCAGTGGCGCGTAAAACAGGGTGTGTCTGTCTCATTGTGTGGCTCTGCACCTGAAACCGGTTCCAGTGATGGTGAGCAGGACGCCTCCGGCTGTGCCCCCGCGTCTTGGCGAGACCGTGGAGATCACTGGAGTGAGCTGGGACTTGTACGTGAAGCCGCTCGACATGTTGATGGTTTGTGTCGGATTAGACACACTCACTGCACAGCTGAGTTCAGACTCAGTGTCTACGAGATGAACATGAAACAAGACGAGTGATTATTCCATCTATTCTTGTAAAACAAAAGTCCCGCATGTCTCAGGCTATTATGCTTTTTTGCAGGTATTTTACAATAATCTCAAACACATCTTTATCATAATGTTACCCTTTGTTGGTTAGAAAATGCAATATTGATCTAAAACAGCTGAAACAAAAATATCTAGTAGTTAAACTGTTTCAGTAAAAAGCAGTTGTGAAACTAAGGCACGTGTTTTACCATTGCAAGGACTGTAAAAGATTCAGCATGATATCGAGAGGTGAGAAAAGCATTTCCTGGATACGTATGACCTCAGGAGGAGTTGTTTGGGAGCTGCCACCGCGCAAGATTCAAAGATTACACGAAGATGCTGCAGTGAGTCTAAACACAACTCCACATGCATGTTTAGAATGCCTGGGTTTGCTACTTTTTTACAATTTGGATCCCTTTCCCAAGCGCACCTATACAAACTGTTGCAACACATTGGGACACCTAGAGCAATCAGTCATATTGCTTTCTCTACACCCGGTGTGTTTTTGATGAGAACAGCATGGTAAAAAGCTTTAAAAAGTCAAGTTATCAGTGACTTTAGTCATCACTATAATAAACAAGACGCATGCTGATTAGCACGATAATAATTGAATGCTTTTACTGTTAGACGCACCCCAATTATTGCATGAGAAGGCCACCAAAGCCAATGGCTAAATATAGTAATAAAGTACAACAAAATAACATCATGTCTTCTTGTTCTAAGAATCATGTACTCACAATGACTCAATGTAGAAAGCCCTGGAGTCATGTTTAAAAATATACAGTCACAAACCATAGAGGTTAGTCAACTTCTTAAACACAAGCCTCTTTTCTACAGCTCAAAGTCATTCCCCACAGACAACATTTTTCATTAGAGCATTTAAAGACCGGTTTATTGACAATCTTTCCCACACAACCCTTGAGCAGATGACCTCACATGTATATCCTTGGTAAAACCGTACGAGGGATTATGTGGAAAGACTGTGAACCCTCTTGATTTCTAAATAGGATGTAATATAGGGTGTAGTTCTGAGTTATACCGTTATTAAAGGGAGAGTAGCAGGACAGTTGGGATGACGTTGATGATGCTCTGTCCACTCGACACTCTTGGCCACAGATATGGACCACAGCGGTATTTGGGTCGAATCCTGAGCCCTGGACAGAGAGCAGGGCACCGCCTCCAAAACTCCCTAAAAACAAGAATCAGAAATATCAACACTGTACACTGTACAGACTGGATTGCTAAATTATGGGATAAACTAAATGAAAAGAAACTGCTTAAGCATAGTCACATGTAAGAAGGTTTTGTTTTTCATATAATTTTGTTCTCTTTATGCGTTACTTACCTTCATTTGGCCGGACGCCGCTCAGAGTCAGTTCGTAGTTGAAGGTGACCTGTGATTGGGCGTAACCTTTGTCCCGGTGCTGAAGCATGATGGGATATGGTCCTCCAGGGTTGTTGCCGACTGTGCACTGGACCTCAGTGTCGGTGACCGAGGACACGGTGCAGGTCGCACTGTGCAGAGTGACGGAGATGAGCTCCTGGTCTGTGCCAAACCCTGAGCCGGTCAAAGTGATGACGGTCCCGCTGGGGCCTGTGGGAATAAACAGGAAGAAACAGTGATAAATATATGTTTGCATCAATGTTCCTTAATTGGTAATCAGTAACAAATAAAAAACATGTGCTCTTATTATATCAATTTCAACAGCTGCAATGGAATATCTGCACCATATTGATTTCATTAATGGTTATTGAGATAGAAATTTAGAAATTAGGGGTGGGATTAAATGGGTTAAGTGTTTACTTCCTCACAGCTATTCAGGCAAAATATATGAAAATCTATCGTTTATCATAGATAAAGAGGAGCAAAAAGCTAGAAACCTTTGGAGCCTGCCCCCATTTCCTATTAGGCTTCAGCAAATAAAAGCAATGCTACGTCCATATTTTCACAGTCTATGGTTGAAATTCTACTGAGCTACAGATTTTCCAATAAACTTGACATTTTTGCATTTTTTTTTAACTGCAATTAATTTTTAGTTGTATATAATTAGACTGTCTTCAAATTGACAAATAATAAGAATACATGTTGTTTGATGATTTTCATCTGCCATCTTAAATCAAATCAACTCAACTCACATCAACATGAATATTCTGAAGTCATGTTAACTACTCTGCAGCATATCTTTACTTCATATCGATACAAAAAGGTTTATTTATTTGTGTACGCATATTTACCGGTGGTTGGGCTGACGGAGCTGACGACCGGTGTGCGCTCGAGGGAGTAGTTGAACGTCAGAGTCGGATACGTTTGAGAAAACACCAGGATTTTCACCTGCTTCGACCCCTCGCTGTTCGGAGGCGTCAGGCACCGCAGCTCGCTGGCCGTCACGTTCTGAATGACACACGGACTCCCGCCGACAGTGACGCTGGTATTCCCCGGAGCGAAGCCGTTTCCTGTGAAGACCAGCGGGGTCCCTCCTTCTACACTGCCCACCGCTGGAGACAGGACGGCTTCAGCTACACTGGTTATCGTGAACTGTCTGTCCGCGAGACCTTTGCTTCTCACTATAACTTTGACCCTGTGTCCCCCGGCCGAGAGAGCGCCCACTGACACGGTAACGTTGTCGTCGGCTACAGCGATAACCTCTGCTTCTTCAGCCCCAACGGTGACATACACATCTTCAGTGTTGTTTCCAAATCCGACCCCGATAATCTCAACGGTGCTCGGACCGGTTATGCTATAAATCGAAAGTCTGTTGACAAACGGGGTGATATCACTGGAGTATTCATAGCTGCAATCTGAATGGCACGTGCTAGGAATGGAGCCGATTCGGTAGACAACTTCTCCTGAGGTTACGGAATATCTTGAAGTGTCACAGGTAATGTGGGTGTAATTGGCAAATACGATTGGACAGTTTATTCCGGCCGCGGTCACAGCGCCGTCTGAGAAGCCCGAACCGTGGACGACGAGCCTGGTGTAGCCGTTGGTGCTGCCGATGCGAGGCCAGACCCAATCGATGACCGGGAGCAAGACAAAGCGCCTCTCCATGTCTGCCTGTATGTTGACTAAAGCGCTGCCCAAATTGTTGACCTGCAGCGCGACGGGGTGGGCTACACCGACGGAGAGCTGGCTGTCCGCGCTCAGTCGGCAGTAGATGTCTGTGTTTGAGCTGTTGATCACGTGGCAAGTCTCGCCTCCCACCGTCACCTGAAGGCACAGATCATATTCATATTTTAGTTCAGGCATTTTTCTAGCTTTTTTTTACAATGACACCTATTTTACAAGTACTACATGCTTATAATACTGTATGGTTATGTGGAAAGTAAACAATAAGGGTGTAACTACACTGATTTAATTGTTTATTTGGTCGAGGCAGTGCATGTTCATGAACACATGTGGAACTTATGCATGTAAACAGATATTCACAAACACTCTCATTCATCCAGGCTATTGTACATGTTTTTAGTGGTGGGAGAAACCGCAGCACCCACAGGAAACTTACGCAGACAGATAGCATAAAAGCTAATCATAATAACAGCTTACAGCAGTATTGCACTTTACACACCCAAGGTGACAAGTTTTACAAAGCTTAGTAATTCAATCTAGGGCTGGGCAATAAATCAAATTAATTTGATTAATTAATGCTTTTAAAAATAGACGATGTAGAAAATGGCTAAATCGTAAAATCACGTCCGCTGCTCCATGCCCCCCTGACGTGCGTCGTGCTGACAATTTAGCAGCGTTTGAGATGCTCAGTAGCGACTGTTTTGGGAAATGACGCCAGTGGAAAACCCAGCGACTTTCTGAAGATCTCTGTTGCTTTACAAAGGCCATGTGTTGTATTTTAGTGCGTGATGGAGTTTTCTTCCACTAAAACAAAGTTTCTGGTCTGGTCCTCTCTTCCCTTCTCCTACTCAGAGCAGAGATAAACAAGGCGGAGCTGGGGCGTTATTTAACTCTGCCCCTTTCCCCTAGAGTCTCCATGGAGACGGCTGTCAATCAGAGCAGAGCTCGAGGCATGAGGACGATAAAACTAAAACGCTTTTGAAAATAAACATGGCTTATGAAGAAGTTTTACTTTTGAGAACAGACAAGGAATATTTAAAACAGAAATAATAATTTTGAGTGGGCCCAATTGTAGGCTATATTATGAATCTAAATATTAATGAGCAGGACTCAGAGCAGTTTTCTTCATATGAAAGATCAGGAGACCTTTTTAAGTTTATTTCTAATAAAAACCAATAAAAATAGTAATGTCCAAACTGAGTAAAAAATAAATCTAGATTTAATTTTTGGGCCATATCGCCCTAATTCAATCCACACTGTATAATAGCCACAGATGCCCTGGCGTAGACAGATGTAAGCAAGGCCCCTCTGACCACCACTAACCACTCACTCACAGTAATACATCCATACATGCCGACATGCTCGGCCAATATTTTCTTGCTGGGAGGCAAGAGCGCAAACTGCTGTGCTATTGTGCCACCCATATGTGTGCCCTTATACTGTATGTGCTCCCTTTCTTTGTTTGTAAATAAATCGGGTATAGGGCCTTTAATGCCTATCTAATCTAATTACAAATATGATAACATCTCCACATTGTACACAAACAAATTAACAACATTTTTTTGTAGAAGGTACAGACTTGACCAGACATTGTAATTTGACACTTCACACTAAATTAAAAAAGAAGAAAACATCATTTTGACTTGGTCAGCTATGAGCATCAGATCTGGAACTGTCATTTAGATTAATTAAACTGTACCTTGATGGCGCAAGATTCATTGCCAAAGGCGTTGCCCTGGATGTGGATGGTCTGGTGGTAGGTGCCCTGGTTTGGGGAGATGGAGGTCACTGTGGGGGTGGAGCAGGCGGAGGAAGTGAAGGACACGCCAAATGACGACTGATTTGTCTGAGCGCACACAGGGGAGACGACACAGGCCTGGGTCGAACGGCGAGCGCGATGAGAACCTAAAAATAAAGTGGAATTTTAATTTACAAATTATTTTGTACTTCCCACTATAAATTCTATATTTCTACAACAAGTATTTGGAAAAAGTGATTCATTTCAAGATAATGCAATATATACCACCAATACCGATTTGATTTATTAAAGACATTTAATCCATATCTTACCCATGGGCGTCGGAACCATTCATTGTGGGGGGGACGTGTCCCCCCCACTTTTGAAAAGTGGTTGTTTGGTTCCCTCCACTTTTTCAAAACGTGAATTTTCATTGACTTTACATTTACTAGTTTAGACTGGACCTTTTCAATAGGCTCCCCGAGGGCAAACAATAAAATATGACCCGCGCCTTATTTTCCATAGAAAACATTATTTTTTGGCATTATCCGCGCCAGTATCGCGTCGCTCCGCGGCGCATACGCTCCGCTTAGCGTACTGTAGCTGTGTTTATGCAGCTCCGCCACCATCACCTCAGAGCGGCTGAAATGTAAACATGGCTCTGTAAACCGCTGAAAAACAGCTAAAGTGAGAATACTGGAGGCTTATCTTTGGACGGACTGACAGATTTGACCAAACCGAAGCACAATGACACTCGTGCATCGTGTCTTCGGAGTTTTTCACGGATTATCACATGGAGGAGCAGGACTTTTCGCGGTCCTCGGCTGGTGGACAGCGTGTTTCCCTGTCTTCATTGGTCAAAGGGCCTGACCAGTAACTTTAAGGTAAGGAACATCAGTTTTGATGTGTTTGTAAAGCGAGTGATAAAACTGATGTAGCGTGAGTTTGGGGAAACTGCACCGGGCACGAGTGTTCAACCGGCCAATACCTGTCTGGAGTGTAATTTAATGAAATAATATCTGAATTATTCATTTGACGGATTAATGTTTGTTTCCTTTACCCCTTGACTCAATTTTATCTGCGTTTGTGGGAAATGTGAAGATACAAGCGTTGAGATGTTTCTTTGCGATGGCAGGAGTTAATGGGTGTGGGTGAATCTGAATAAATGAGATGCAAACACGAGCGCGCCATCTCATAAGAGCGCTTCATTCACTGAGTTTTTTCACAAAGCGTCATAAAGCCAGGGCTGGACGGGAGAACAGCGGCTCCACAGGTGTTGTGTTATCCGCCCTATATGTCCATCCAGCTGCGAGGAGGAGGTGCGCTGCTGAGTTGATCGAGTCTCATGTTTTCCTGAAGTAGCACCTAATGGATGTAGTCTCGCTAAAGCCCTAACATTGCCCTGTTTTTGCCCTGACCTTGTCCCACTGTAGTTCTTAATTTTATGAAGTCGACCGCCCCTCTCCCCATTTTTGAAATGTGTCCCCCCCACTTTCAAAACGCTTCAGACGCCGCTGATCTTACCATTTTATGAAATGTACTTAAGTTACTCACATTCCAAATATCCAATAATATACCACCAGTAACTAGTACTTCAATTAAAATCCAATTTGCCCTCCTGCCCCTAGAGGCCATAAGCGCCACTGCAGGTGTCGTAGCATGTTGCGTTTTTTTAACTCATTAATTGTCCGTGAGGGTAAATACTTCGCTGACAGAAAAGACAAAGGGAGAGAGGGATATTGTACATCCAATTACACAATGGAGATCATTTTTTTCACTCGAACTTGGCTGTAAATACTGTTTAAGTGGCGCTAGCCCGCTGTTAGCCTGTTAGCTTCTTCTTCGTGATTCTATAAGTGTGTGTTGGCGGCTCCGACCCGGTGGCAGGGAATGTTGCAATTGGTTTTCTGGCCAGAGACACCAGGGGGAGATGAAAGACCCCCCAAACCCATCAACACTTGTATTACCCCAGAGGGACTATGAAAAGGATTTATTAAGGTAAACAGAAATTAAGCAATCCTATAACTACGCACATAATGACAAACCTGCTGACTATACAAATGTTAAAATTTGTATCTGTATCTGTATTTACACAATCATTTCCACTTTTTTTCAAATGCATAAAGACACACATGTAAGTTGTGAATGACACTGTGTTCAGATTACCCGCTGGACTGTGCTTGGCCTCCACTCCAGCCACAGTGAGGACCACTCTGCTGCTCTGATCCGGAAGCGGCCGGACATTAACATTGCCCTGCAGGAACCTGGAATTCCCGCGATTCACAAAACCACTGCTGAAGTAGTGCACACCCGGCTTAGTGAAGACGTAGGCGAACTGGCCTGAGGAGAGAGGGAGGGAAGACAGGGTGAAGGGGGAGACAATGAGTGCTTGAGCTTGAGACAGGTGTTGTTGTACTGCTGACTGTCATAGAAATAACATAAAGCCACATAAATAGAGTATTATCAGCATTTCTTGTAAGTAAGTAAGTAATGTTTATTTATATAGCACCTTTCACAGACAGAGGTCACAAAGTGCTTCACAAAAAATACAAATAGAAATACAAAGTACATTTACAATCACAAAACATGGTGGTCATAAAACAACCCTTTTCCCACTGGAATTAAAACGCTTTCTCAAACAAGTAGGTTTTCGGGGCGATCTCCTCTCGTCTTGTAACGGGTACGTCTAATTCCTAAGCGCGAAGTATAACCATTTTCAGTTAGTGTTAGTGCATCCTCTGCTGGTAATTGCACATTACTAAGAACAAAAAAAGTGCCTCAATTTTTAACGCTAAACAATTGATAGTTCTACAAATACAGTAATAAAAAGTTTGTTGCCTTTAAAATGTAATAGTTTGAACTGCTCAGGATGTAGTGATGGTAATGGTCATCTATTCATGAAAGATATTCTGGGAAATACAGGTCAGAGAAGCAGCAGCAGAAGAAGAAGAAACAACCAAAGCAATTTTTCATGAGAGATCATTTTCATTTGAAAGGCATATTTTCTATATAGTTTGAATGGGAAACATGAGCAGTGGGGGTCGCTAAACACGGATGGTCGTCATATTGGGGGCCTCAACTAAAAGTGTTGATTAGGCAAAGATTATACCCAATGGCCCACCTCTGTTTCTCCAGGTTTGTGACGGGAGCAAAGACTATTCTATGTCTCGACTACAGTGTTGATTGGTGAATAACTTGTAACTTTACCATTGGGAGTGCCCGGCCCGCTGCTGAAAGGCCCTCCTTCATACACTCGACCACTTGGTTTGGAGACACTGAAGACTGAATACTTGAGGTCCAGGAGAGTGGGCGTGGTCCACCGCCAAATGACTTTGTCTCCAACATGGGCCATGAAAGAGGCGGGCTCCCAGGCAAAGCCCTGTCCAAACTCTGCCACAAAGAGTACAGAGTGTTAGTCAGTGTGCTACCTAGGGCTGGCCAACATGTCGGCAATTTATTGTTATTGCAAGAAGAATATATCGCAAAATCACACGGGTCTTCTAATTGACTGAGAGCAAAAATAAATGTATTTTACAACACCAAAAAATCAGGTACCCCAGCTTTAACCTCCATGCTCCAGTTTGGCTTTACCCAAATTTAAAATCTTCTTAAAAAACCTGCGACATAATAGCGACAAAAATTAGATGAAAATGGGATGGAAAAATGCAAAAAAGTGAACAAAGGGTAACAGTAAAGTGACAAAAATGTGACAAAAATGGGATGGAAAAATACGTTAAAAAAGTGACAAATACGCAACAAAAAACAGTAAAGTTAGGCAAAAATGTGATGAAAAAGCAATGAAAAGAATCGTCAAAAAAATGACGACAACACAACAAAAATGCAAGGAAAAATATCTGTTTAAATGAGTTGTGTAGATCTTGTCTTTCAAATGAGGCGTTACACTGGCCTATAGGCTGCGACCTTATAGATTTGGGTAAAGCGGTACTGGAGAAAATACACTTGGTTAAGGCGGGGGTTAAGGGGTTAAACTGTTCCTAAAAAAGATTTACTGTTTTTTATTTACGACTCTTATCAGGTAATGTAAAGTCAGATGGAGAATGATAACATTATTATTAAACAAATATATACTTTCTTGCGTTACCAATATTGCATGACACAAACCACGCTTCTTTAAATATCACACATTTTAGAAACCCCGGTGTTGAACCAGTTTTGTCAGTCTCTTTCACTGTGTCTGTTTCAGGTGGTGTCACATTTGAGCTCAAGGCGCCAGCTCGTACGCTCGCGGCGGTTGTTTGTAAGTTAATCCGATGTCTCCTGTGTACAGTTTAAACTCTTGGGGATTTAATTTGCCATTTGAACAAAAGACAGAAAGGAAATGTTAAACTCACCCGGGTGAATCCCTTGGTTGGTGACAAAGATGGTTTTCTGGCCCGATTGTAAAACACACTCCAGTTCGTCCTCTGAGGCGGTCGTCAGCTCACACTCCGCTCCCCCTGTTACAAAAACACACCGGTGAGGTCATGCGACTCCCCCTGGGCTTCAGCACTACAGGGGAAACTGCCTATACACCTCTACAGCTGTGGGAACAGAGCAACACACAGCGGGTTCAGAAAGTTTTCACAACTCATTCAATTATTTCCATTTTATTATGTAGCACTTGTTATGTTTTCTTGAAAAAAATATGAAGGAAAATCACAGTGGCATAACTGATATAAACACTGCAGAGCCATTCCATGTCAATCACAGTTGTGCTGTTTTTAAACATTTATATAAAAAGTTAGTTCTATGGATGTTTCCATTTATTGCCCAGAAAGAGAAAGATCCAACCTCTTTAACCGCTTAAGCCCCACCTGAACCGAGCACATTTTCTACAGTTCGGCTTTACCCAAGTCTAAAAGCTTAAAAAGAAGCATCAAAATAGCGACGAAAATGAGGATGAAAACGTGCCGGAAAACACCACAAAAAAGCAATGAAAAAAAGCACAAAAAAAGCCACAAAGAGTGACAAAAGAGTGACAGAAACATGCCGGAAAAACAACAAAAACGCAATGAAGCAGTAACAAAAACAAGACAAAAATAAAGCGACAAAAATGTGACAAAAACGCGGCGACATCGTGACAAAAAAGTTATGATCAGTTTTGTATGTCTTAGCTTTCAAATGAGGCATTACACTGTTGCTCTCCAGTCGAGAAGCTTTTAGATTTGGGTAAAGCCGAACTGGAGAAAATGTGCTCGGTTCAAGGTTTTAAATAGACAGGTGTGATTACTTCTCATAATATTTATTTACAACACATTCTTATGTAATGTGCTGTAACAATGTGTAATAACTGAAGAAAAACAGAAAAAGTGAGTGCATCAGTAGGTCCAAAAATAGTAGGCGCAGGTGCTCTTCAAAGATCAGGAATCAAACTTGTTAAAACACAGGAAAAGAGCTTTAAATTGTACGTCAGAGTGCCTCAGATCCTCTTTTCCTGTGTTTTAATGTGTAATAACTTTTGGAATAATGTGTATTAGTTTGGAGATACATAATGTAATAAGACCCTAACTCTAACCGTAACCCCTAATCCTAAGCATCTTATGTCTTTTTACCTTCAAAGTACTAATACACATTATTCCATTGTGTATGTACTACAGTTATTTGAAAGGTACAAGTTATTAGATTATTACAAAGCAGATTACATTGTGCTAAATGTGGTTAGATACAACGTATTAAGGTACAGAGTTTAATGCTTTGCCTGTTGATTTGGTAGAAGACGGCGCTGAATCGAGGTTCTCAGTGTGATTTTTATAAGTGCTTTTTATAATGTTCTACTAAGGCAATAATAATAACTGACTTACCAATTGAAACCTTAATGTCAGAGATGTTTTGGACAAATCCAGAGCCAGTAATAGTGAGCTTTGTCCCTCCCATCAAAGAGCCGATCACAGGAGAAATGCTGTGAATTTCTAGGATGTACTCGATGCTGGCATTCACACCATTGCTGTCAGAATAATAATCAAAACAATGTCAGTGCAGTGAAGCAGTGTATAAGAAAGCCAGTTAAGATAATCTAAAATTTAATTCCAAACAATGTCAAACAGCAGTGCAGCATAAAACATTAAGGAGTTAATAAAGCAGACACTTCTTCACATTTTGTAAAACATTTGGTGATGTTATTACCTTGGTGATATGGGGTTTCGATTGAAAATAAAAAGTAAAGTTGACTCATAATGAGGGAAGCAGACAGAAAACGTGGTTGTGCAAACATAAAGATGTGGATCATTTACTTGGTATTTTTGTTATTTATTTGAATTTGATCGGGAATAGGATTTGTCTGTTTAAGGTGGCTCTGATTATAATAACACAGTAAAAGGTTGCGCTCTGGAGCTGTTTTTAATAATCACTGTACCGTATGCTGTACCTTATCAGCGCATTCCCATAGTTCTGAACCCGCACGTCCACGCCGTACAGGCCCGGGGGCAGCACAGGGAGGAGGCAGGTGACGTTTGTGTCCGTCCACTCCAGCAGCACGCACTCTTCTCCACCGATCTCCACGCCGCCGCTGCTGTTGCTGTCGTGCGCTCCAAGGTTTGATCCCACAATGGTGAGAACTCTGTAACCTGTAGTGAACAAAACAAAACAAAACACCCAGACATGTGTGAGAGAAAAAGCTGTCAGTCAAGTGTCAAAAATAATTAACGCTTAGGTCTGTTGGAGTCTCCGGGCTAATCATTGCATAAGAGCCGTTATTGTCTAACAGTGTTTTGTTGCATGGCAGCTATTCTTTGTGTGTGTGTTTTTTCCACGTAACCAAGCTTCCCATAGAAAACCAGTAGATCAACATTGCAAAACTGCATAAGTCGAGAACATTGCAATTACCACCTTTTAGCAACAATATGGAAGTCTTCTTTGACAGACACACATAATTACACTAATGGAGGATCTGTTATTGTCATGTCACACAAAGGCTAAAAAAAGAAGCCGAGGGCAACACTCAAAGCCACATTATTACATATAACAATAGCAGAGGTGTAAAAACACATGCAGGAGGAATTTTGAATGAGCAAAGTATGTGCGTTAGGTGGGTCATAGTCTTTGAACGCATAGATGGGAAATGATTAAGCATGAGTCAAAAAACAAATGACCTGAATATAAAATGTCACACACCAAAAGGTTCACATGGAACTTTACAGATGTGAAGAACAGCGACTAACATGATAGAAAACTATAATTAGATAAACCAATAAATGTTCTATCACAAACTGTGGTTAAGACAGGGAACAAAGTGTAACAAAACAGTTCTTTGTTTGAGTCAGTTTATAAAAGGTTACCACAAACTCCAATTAATATCTATTAAACAATCATTCAGTTTATTCCGTTTTAAAAGGTTATAGTGTATGATGGTTTGAAGGTGAAACAATGCTGAGTAAAAATAAAAAAACGCAGAATGCTCACAGAAATGAGTCTTATTATCCTATGACAGTTTGACGCAGGGGCAAAGAGAAGTAAGTCAAATGGCTGCCCTCACCGCTCACACTGGTGGTTTTTGGACTGGTGGAGGAGATTTGAGGCGTGAGGTTGTTGTCGTACGAGAACGACTGAGCTGCCGTCTCAGTCACGGCCCCCACAGTTACAGCGACGGTAGCAGACCCAGCGATTCCCTGCGATTAAAATAAACACTTGAATATATAGACAGTTCATGTTTACTTAATGCCACACTGATGTCGACTTACTGGAGGCGTCCTGCATTTCAGTTCAGTTTCAGTGGCCTCTACTACCACACAAGTCTTGTTTCCAACAGTCACAGTTGTGTTCGGGCCAAAACCAAAGCCATTAATTGTCAACAGCGTGGCTCCTGAATGGAAAAATATATATTGTATCGCTCAGATGAGTTACATTTCAGTTCTCTTTCCCATCATGCAGCCCTGAATGTAAAAATGTGGTGTTCTTGTGATTTACCAGCCAGACTTCCGGACAGAGGAGAGAAGGATGAGACGATGAGCTGGTAGGTGAAGTAAAGGATATTGTCTCCAGAATATTGACAGTTTCCGAGGGACGGGAAAGTTACAGTCACAGGAAAAGTACCAACGATGGACCGGCTCAGGCTGCACACCTGAGTGGTAGCTGCAAGGAATAATCAACACTTAATATAGAATAGTTTTACTTTTTTAAGGTAACCACTGCTACTACTATATACGATTACTATTGCTGCTTGGTGTGAGAAGTTTGAGAACCACAGCACTATGCATTTTCCTTGTCTTATAACGTACAGTACCTGTGGTTGTTGTAACATTGCACCTGGATTTCCCAACCATGATCGTGGCGTGCTCATTTGGAAATCCAGTTCCAGTGACAGTCAAGAGAGTCCCAAGGCCATCAGACCCTGAAAATAAAACAATCTCTTTAGTTGTTTGTTCTTAATGAAGTTACATTTACAATACTGAAACTAAATTCTTTAAATTCACGTCTTGTAACATTTGAATAACAATGAATGCAAACATCATGAACACGTCTTTACAAATCTTACTTTTTAGAAATACACAGTGCTTTGCCAATTAAAAAAAACAAAAAACACTTGTGTACAACTCGTGTGGTGTTTTCCTGAGAAGTGAAGACACTGTTTGTGTAATATTTGTGTTATGTCACATAGTTTGTGTTCATGTGCTTTTCATGTTGAAAAGTCTGGATTTTGATGCCACCAAGAAAGACTACTGTACCTTCTGTCACCTTTAACAGAGCAAACCGATTTGATTCTTCTCAAAAGCTAAACGCTTGTCTCTTGGCTCTATAGAATATCATGTTTATTTTGTTGTTGTTAAGTTACTCTGAGAACGACAGCTCATGAGAAACTCATGAAAGCAGCAGTGTTCCACTAAAAAGCTCACTTTGAACCATAAATTAACCAATTGTCTCCGTGGAAGTTGGGAAGCTTGTATTGAACATAGTTGGTTTCCTAAGTTGCATTGCGTCTATACGATTGCCCCAAATAGCACAGTATTTATTCTGCTTGTTTGAATACAAAAATACACTGGGGTTAAAGAATATTAGCAGTTGTTTTTAAGTTTGATTGATTGGCAACACAACATAAATACTTTGGTTCAACGCAAGTCTACAGTAGTAACATAAAATGCATAAATACTGTTAAATTTTAGTTTGACAAATATATATTTGACGCAGACCTTGATTCGGGCTGATCCCGGTTATGACGGGGGTTTTCTCTGCAGTCCATTCGAAGCTGCAGTCTCCAGAACACCATGAGGGGATGTTGTTGATGTAAACCACAGCCTGCAGAGAGAATCAGAAAACTCTTTGTTCACAGTCTCCAAAAATGACTCACTGCTGTGGAACATTTATTATCTTGTCAAGTTAGTCCTGTGTCTGTCAACAGTGCAGCAGAGGTCTGTGTTTGTCTCGCCACGTTATCAATTAGCAGCACACAAATGAATAGTGGAGGTATGAATTAGACAAATACAAAAGAATAAATAAACAAGCCAAAGATAGGCTTTTAGTGAAGCAAACAATGGAACTTCAGAAAGATGAGCAGGTGTCCTGTGTCTGAGCTTTACCTGCGGCTTTTCCTCCATCACGCGGAAAAAATCCCCCAGCAGTCTGGGATGCAACATTCCTCCTTTTTTATTCTGGCTTGAAAAGAAATTGACATTTGGGCCAACAATGTTTGAGCTGTCAACCTGTAAAGCAAGAACATGGAAACATTATTCATTACTGTTTTTTAGGGTGGACACTATAGAGAAAAATAGTTATTGTTTGAGAGAAAGGTAAAGGAAGCAAATGTAATTTAATGTGCTTGAAACATAGCAGATTTAAAACAGCATTTGCACTGTTGAACTAATACAAGAAGCTCATGCATTTCACAACATGTTTGTAGCAGTCTAGAATTAGCAGGTTTTAGATACGACCCAGTGGCGTCAGGAGGGTATGTTATTCACAAATACAGGTACACGTATGTTACTACCTAAATACTTGGCAATCTTGGCAATTTGTTAATTGTAGCTCTTTAAATTGTGATTTGATTGTGACAATCAGACTAAAAACATGTGTAAATTACTTGTATCTCTGGTTGGCTTCCTGGTTTTGAGCGCCAGTCGACCCTCCACTTGGGCTCACGGCACGTTCCCTTAGAACTGACTTCCACTTCACCCATCTCAGAGATGCCCTCCAGGGCGTACTTCAGGTCCTCCTCGCTGATGTCAATGGAAAGACCTAAAATAAATCACAAATCCTTCTTAGAGCACCATGTCAAGGACTATAAGGCAAAGTGAGCAAATGTAATTTTAATATAAAAATAAGATCTTGATGAGCTGTAATACAAAAACATATTAATATCACATAATACTTAGTGATTGAAGTCCTACCTCATAGCTTTGAATCTTTTACTAAAAGATGAATGAATTCCTGTGCTTTTATTTGTGTTGTGGCAATACTATTTTCTGTAGTTACACAAGTGACCCCAAAGCCTTAGTATCTTTCTGCTGTTTTTATATAAGAGCAGTGCACATGGGAAAATGATGGAGATCTCTGACATACTCTTTACTCTACAGAAAGATCATGAGGTCACAATAAACCTTACAGTCAGCAGAAGATATAGTATTACTTCTGAGGCTAAAATGCATTTTTATTTTCCTGAGAATGGGATAATATTGCTGGTGTGTACATTTTGGTTGTTACTCTTTATCATCTGCCTGTATGTACTGTATGTACAGTACTCTGTGTGTTCACTTTCTGTAACAAAATTACAATGTAGTCAATCTTGTTATCTTATTGTCATGTTTCATTTATCTTGCTGTACCTTCCACCTGTTCTCCATATATCTCTATGTCAAAGGTGCCGTTCAGGGGCGGGGTGGCTCTGTGTGTGCGGTTGATGAAGCTAGAAGCGGCTCCTTCGTTATACACTCGCACGTCTTCGCTGCTCCATGTCGCCTTGGAAAGCACAATGGAGAAGAGATTTTCAAAGATGAAATGTGTGATGTTTGTATAAACTCCAATACAAAACAACCATTAAAGCGTCATTCTGAAAGTTTCTGCAGAAAAGAGTTGGCTTCACACGAGCCACCATATATTATCGGAACCAGGTGTAGGAGAAAAAAAAAAGAGCTTAAGTTAAATCCAGAATTAACCCTGAAAATTATTTTGGGTTCATTTCTTGGGGAATCTTGATCATTTTCCTCGGCTTGTAAATATACAGATATATATTTTTGCAACTTTTACAGCAGCAAATAACTAGGCAAATACTAAACACTGACTCCTGCACCTGCCATAATGTCTGAGTGGACAGATTTAGTGAATGAGTTCTATGTAAGGGAAGAGATTTTGTGTCTGTGAGAAACATGGTTTTAGTAAATTATGATTATATTATAATTATTAAGGTTTAGGTGTACTTTATTGTCCCCATAGGAAAATATTTCCACTGCATTTGACCCATCCGTCGATGCCGCTGGGACAACCTGTGAGGAGCAGTGGGCGATGGCAGAATCACCTGGCTGGATTCACCTGTTGTACATGTTTTTTGTGGTGGGGAAACCAGAGTATCCCGAGGAAACCTACACAGACACGGGGAGAACATGCAAATTCCACACAGGAGGGCCCCGTCCAGGTGGGAATTGAGCCCGAGACCTTGTTGCTGTGAAGCACAAGTGCAAACCGCTGCGCTAATGTGCCGCCCAAGTAGGTTTATGGACAAAACTATACAATTCAACCCATTTGTTTATAATGTTCAATCCTGAACACACTGCAAAAGTTTCTTGAAACAAGTAAATTTGCCCATGATCTGAGTCACTAATTTCAAGAAATCTGTTTTTTGCTACCCTTAAATTAGGGGAAAAGATCTCATCACGCTCAAAATTAGATTAAAAAACAAAAAAACAACAACCTTAATTCGATTGAAATAAGATTGTTGATGTTTTTTCATACACCGTCCGTCATTGTAAGTTTACACTGATCAGGTACAGGGCCTCTAATACAGCACAGTGTATGTTTTTGATACGACTTTGAGGTTAAGCTGTAACGGTAAATAACAAAGCAGAATATAATGACTAGTTTGATCTTACCTCCATGAACCCCATTTCAATCATGGGGAAGCCTGAGGCGCAGTCTGTTGGTGTAAAACTCATCTCGTAGGACACTCCTAAGGGACCTTTGCTCACAGAAATTGTATCAAAGCGGCGACCAGAGCTCTCAAACGGCGGGGGTCTCCTCTTGAGTGGGACGACTTTGGAGAACACATTTGAATTATATATTGTATACCTTCCATTATCAAAATCAATGTTTTCTTTTTCTATTATACCATTTTCGTCATTTGTAGTGGGTGACCTTCCAATGTGAACGACATCAATATAGAAATCCCCATCAGAGGCTAAAGTAAGTTTTTTCATTTTGAATTGACTTCCAGAGTACAGACTTTTCAACAAGTTGAGAAGGTCGATGCATTTGTAGCTCCAGCTGCAAAAAAGCAAACAGCGTTAGACCAGTGATAATTCTGAGGACTTTTAGTTTTGTTTTACCGGTAGTTATGTGAAAGACAAAAACATTGTGCTGTCATAAAACATCATCCAAATGTAGTTATGGTTTACTTAAACTGTAATGCAGACAATTTTCCACACCCACTTTTCTCATTAGTCGGCTCCAGTGACAGGCAGATTTACCCGTTCAAAGTAAAGTGTGATAATAAAGATACTAAGAAAAATTACAATATAAGTTTAGAAATGAGTTTCCTTTTTCTTTGACCTTTTGGCAAATGCACAAAGGATCAGACTCTTTCCTGGGATGTCAAATTTGCTTTGTTTAAGGCTTTTTGATTGATAAGGAAGACATTCATTTCAAGCAAAATTATTGACCAAAAGAACACCGCTTTGGACAACATGGTGCAGTTACTGGTATTTTCAATAATACCACATTTCTACTGACTTGGGGCCTTGATTAAAAGTGATGGTAATGGTGGCGGTCTCTGAAACAGTGGTGCCCACTGAGTTACGGTAAGTAAACTCAAGCTTGACTTCGCCATCCAAATCCCCTTGTAGGCGAAGCACAGCTAGACAAAATACAATGAAATAAATGTAAACTTTATGGGGTAAAAATCTAGCACCAAAATAGCAATAATATGAAATTTGATATTTTACCCAAGGAAATGTGTCGAGTGGAATGGGTCCGTATTCTCTTCCAGATTCTTTTGTGTACTTCTCTTTGAATAGTACCTTGAAGTTCATCATTGACCATGACCCACAAAAGGTCACATTTTTGACAGCAGTGCCATCAAACTAATGTAAAAAACAAACTGTATTTTAACCGTGAAAGTGTTTATTGTTAACTACAGTAGCATCCACGTCTGCCTGCACTGACCTGAGAGTTGTCATTTTCAAAGTCTCTGAAGTATATCACCGCGGTGCCCTCAAAAGTCGTAATCTCTCCGGGACATTTGGCTGTTACCAACTCCTCCAGAGCAGCCTGCACCTGTTCACAGACAATTTAAGCATTAACATCTTAGCAACATAAGGCGTGTCTGAAATACAATGCAAATATGCAGCGGTGGCTCAACACTTGGTGATTTGATCCCAGCTCCAGCCAGTACTGTCTTACATTGGCTGAAGAGTAGGGCTCGGTACCGACACCAGTACTTTAACGTTACTTGGTTTTCGATACCGATACCTGAACGATACCTTTTCCAATACCTATACTGAAATATTTGTCGTCTAGAACAAGAAAAGAACAATAATGTGTGGAAGATCTGCTAATTTACAATATCAGGTTCATCTCCAATGGGTGTGAAAAATGTGGAATAATATGGGGGAAAATTGGGGGTGGGGAATAGGGAAAATATTGGTAATAAAAAATAAGCAAATTTTGCCCCAAAAATATATATTTCTTTGAGCTGAAAAAAACAAGTCACTTCCTTTAATGCTGTCCCTGGACCACCAGCATCAAAACTTGGATTTTTTTGTTTTAATTTCCTGCTTTTCTTACTTGAATTTTTTCGATACCGGTAGTAGTACCTAAACTTTTTTCCAATACCAGATTGGTATTGTTGTAACGGTGCCCAGCCCTACTGATGAGAGTCTGTTTGAGAGCATAACAGTGTTCATTTTGACAACATTCTGTCTTTTAATTTAGTTTTAGTCTAAATCAAGACTTACAACTTTATATTCATATTATTTAATATCAACATATTCAATCAATGTCCACTCTTTCATGGAGCTTCTCCAATTGGGAAAAAGCATAGACCTGTTCCTTTAACAGAGAACTTATATAATATGAAGCTCTTTCAAACTGTCACAACTGAAAGTTCAGATGATTTTAGTCCCTTCTTTTCTATTTAGTTTTTACTCATTGACAAAAAATATCTGGGCATTGTAGTCATAGCTTTAGTCCATGAACTACTTTGAATTTAGTCTTAGTCAGCAAAAATATAACTTTGACTAAAACTATGAAAACATATTTAACCACAAAGTTAATTATGAGGTCTAGGTCAACATCATCTCAAATTTGCGACAGTCTCTAAAGTGTTATCCTGTGTGTGTCTCGTGTTTGTTTGCACTCACATGGACTTGATGTTTCACAATCACAAAACAATCTGATGCGCGAATATGAATTTCACAAATGTAATAATAGATACTGCTGGTGTTTCCACTGACCTCCTCCGCTCTTGCGTTGTATTGGATGGGTTTGGTGGGGGTCCCCTCCCACAGCAGTGTAAAAGTCGCCATGTTGCTCTGCCCTTTAGTCACCTCCGTCACCGTAATATTGATGTCAGAACCAAAATTATTAAAAGAAAGGGGAGCAAAATCACCTGTGAAAATAAAATAGACCATGTATTATTTTTAGCTGTTACTAAAAATTATCCAAAATCTGCTTAAACTTAATGCAGCCTTGTCCAGTGTTACCTCTGACGGAGCTGAAGGTGACAGTAAAGTGGATGCCATTACTGTCTTCACTCTTGGACACTTTAACTGAATCTGGTTTAATTGACCAAAGCTCGTTCAAAGCTGTCTGGACCACAGCTGCAGAAGCACTGACAGGAATCGGTCCTAAACATTGGACAAATACAGTGCTTAGAGGATATGATCAATGATTAGATTTGAAACCGATATTTTATTGTTTTAAACGGGCTCATACCAGTCCGTGCAGCCAAATATCCCAGGTTAAATAAAAAGTTGGCATTGCCGCTGACAATGGTAATCTTTTGGACCTCTTGAACCGCAGCCTTAGGGGCCCACTGTTGAAAAGCTACAGTCTATAGATGCAAAAAGAGAAGGTTAGAGAAAGCCCTAAACTTCCTTTGGTATAAAATGTTGTTAGCATTTAGCCTCTCCTCCTCTCCTCTATGGGGCCAAACGGGGGTGAAGTTAGAAGCAACCAAGCTCTTCCACGTTTTCCATATTTAAATACGGTCACGTGAGTAGTTACACGATCCAAGTAAAGTTACACAAAATTAAACATGTCGATTTTCTAAGCGGATAAAAAGGGGTACTATATTGTAAGGCGTAATAACACCTCAGGAGCACTTCGACATCCGCGCAGTAAAGTGACGATATTACTGCGTTTAATTTTGTGTAACTATACTTGGATCGTGTAACTACTCACGTAACCGTATTTAAATATGGAAAACGTGGAAGAGCTTGGTTGCTTCTAACTCACCCCTGTTTGGGTCCATAGGAATATGCTACGAGAGGCTAAATGCTAACAACATCAACAGGTACGCATCAACTCGTCTAAGCTCAGGTAAAAACATATCTCAGTATGGAAAAAACGATGGTCTGTTCCTTTAAGTAAAATGAAGCTTGTGTGAAAATGCCACCGACCACTTGCTCGTCTTCAATGTCGTATTCAGCGATGAGCGTCTGAGCTTCATCGACTGCGTTGGTCGTCTGAGCCTCGTTAAAGAAGCTCTTCTCCGTGAACATGGCCAAGTTGAGAGAAGCTTCACCGTAATATTCTTGATGGAGAATTTCAATGTAGTAGCTGAAAATGATAAAGTGCTGTTAAAATGCTGCCGATGTTTGAGTTTTTTTTTCTTTTTGGCCACACACTCAACTTACGGTTTTCCCTTCTCCAGAAACAGACTTTCTGACTGTTGAGAACTGTATCTAAAAGGTGCAATATAACTTTTCTGGAAAGCAATTTTCTCCTGCAAAGAACAGACAGAGGTTAGACACACACAATAAACATTTCAACACAACAAAATAGACAAATAATAAACCTAATCGGACCACTCCAGAAACACCAAAGTTCACTGGGTTCAGCCTGATCATTTCAGAAGTCTTCTTTCCTCCACTCCAAAGCAGGTCTTGGTGATGGCAAGGAGCAATTGTGCCTTTATTTAAACCTATTCTGGATGCTCTGAATGCTCAAAAGTTGGAGCTGAATTACTTTAACCCGTTTACCATACTTTATTCTTGATTCTAAAAGAGAAATCCCAAAAGTATTTTATTAAAAGCCTGACTAGATTATAAAACCATACATTTTTGTGCATAATTCTAAACTTGCTACACAATGTTTTGCAGTGAGTCACACAGTGTGGGGTATGTACCTTATGTTCTGGCCGGCTGGAGTTGCTCATGTACAGATCACAGCGGTCGTCACAGTGCAGGTGCAGGACGTAGGTCCCGGTGTCCGGAGGCACCAGGAAACCCCGGGTCCTGGTGGTGAACAGGTCGTATTCTTTGGGGAAGCTGAAAGGCGTGGAGTCCACCCACTTCCTCCAGTATCCCGTGGTGTTCTCGTTAAACGTCCAGATGACCTCGAGGGAGCCAGGTCTGGAATTGTTCCACAGCTCCATAGTCAGGCCTCTGCCCCCTGAGTGGCAACAAATTAAGAAACATGAAGGAACTACATCATAACATCAGCAACTAAGCAAAAGTATCAAGCTGTCATGGGCACTGTGAGTTAGAGTGCCTCGCATCCATGAAACAGCAGCTAATGATCTTTATTCATCAGCGGGACGAATCTATACCAATCCAGTAGTATTCAGAGTTCCTGAATGATACAGTTTGCCACCCACAAAACAATGGAGGGGTTTAGAACAAAGTGAGGTGGGTGGTATCATTACCCCTTCTACTTAATTGGTATATTCTTCAAATCTAAAACAACAAAAAACAGATGACGGCTTAAGAACATTTGTCGACGATGGGAAATCCCCACGCAACTGAGAGCTTACACAAACAGCACCAACTACTACTCAAATCAGCATCTGAAATAAATAGATACATCTACTGTGTTTATTCCAGATTTAACCTGTTAAATCCCACCCGAAACGAGCGCATTCTCCCCGCATTACCCAAATCTAAACGCAAGAACAACACAACGATGAAAACGCAAAAAGCGATGAAAAGATGATGAAAAAGTGACAAAAAAAGTGATGAAAAAGTGATAGAAAGGAAAGAAAAAGAACATAACAAAAGTGATGACAACACGGCAACAACGCACGGAAAAAGATCAGTTTTGTAGATCTTAGCTTTCAAATGAGGCATTACACTGGCCTATACTGCAGGCTGTAAACTCTCCAGTCAAGAAGCTTTTAGATTTGGGTAAAGCTGAACTGAAGAAAATGTACTTGGTTAATTGTCTTGGACTTGACCAGACCAGAGCTGTATCTTCAAAGAATACTTTATCATAGAAGGCATAATCATGCTGGTATTATGAACCACTGGTCGAGATCATGATCTTCTATTTGATTCAATTACTTTCTCAGACTTTTGACCGCCTGTATCAAAGTATGTGCGTGATAGACGTCATACTTGTTCGCGTTTTGACATACGTGATGATACCTCTGTACTGCAGTGTTACATTCAAAGACAACTCAGTATTATCTTGTCACAGCACACTGCACATCAAAGTCAGGAGCCTTTATGCTCAGTGACAGCGCGATCACACAAGATCAATGCTTTGATGACAACACAACAACACGAGTGATTAAAATTCCTCACTGTTGATCATGTGGCGCGATAACGACATACAGTATAAGATAAGAAATGTGCTGTGAATTACTGACATTACATACATTGTGACATGTCAAAGAGGTGTCGCTTTTCAGGTTTGCTGGAGCCAGTGTGGACGGAAATGTAACGTCTCTGGCACTACATTTCCAGAACACATAATGGACATTTTGTAAAATCTAGACTACTTGAATATTCTTCACAGTCGGTTTGGGCAAAGAGCGTTATGGCATAATAAGTTTGCAAACTCTAATCCTGTATTATTTATATGGTATGTATGTTCACGGGGAAAAGTCAAAGAAAAATAAATACTGTAAAGGCTGCTTCTCTCGCTACATTTGTTCCATTTAAAAGCAGATCGATTTCTGTAAATGTGGTCATTGTGTCTAAAATCCAGCAATCAAAAGCACAAAAAGATCTTTCTCACCAACTCCGCTCTCTGCGTGTTCGTTTGGTTGCCACTCTGGTGTTTTGCACTCGATTTTGTCATCTGCAACATGAAGGATCTCACAAGGCAAACCTAGAAAACACCACCACTCCTGTTTTAGTTATCAATTAAATGAATGCAAAGGAAAGATAGAGACATTAATATGTAATGTGTCCTTTTAACATAAAACTAGTGACTTTTGGCAATGCTAACAATGTTAGGCATGGTAACCATCTGAAAGAAATGTAATGATCGCCTTTTGTTACTTGCTTTGTACGAGACTTCGTACATGAAACAAGACCGTTGTTGTAATTGTGCTTCTTTTCTGTTGATGTACGAACACTTCAAACAGTGTTTTGTAAGTTATAGTTCTTTGTAAATAGTTTGTAAGAATGTAGCATTATCATAGTTGTTTCGTAATTAGTTGTTACGTAATCGGTATTGCTCCGTTTTGGGGTATGTATACAGTGCATATGTTTCAGTCATGTAAAGCCATAATGTAAGTACCATCTTGTAAATGGTCATTTCGGCCATGTTCGGATGCTGCGGGTGTGTATGGTCTATTTTGTGTTGCTGTTGTTTCCTTGTTGCTATTTTGTTCCTTTGTTGTTCCACTATGTTCTTGTGAAATTATGATTTTAATTGTATTGATTTTGGGGTTGGGCGCTTATAAGCTCTTGGTTCAGCCCACTCCTTTTGAGCAGAGTATTTGCTGATAAACAAATAAATTAAACTAAACTAAACTAAACTAGAGCACGCCTTCCCTTTATTAATGTTCTGTTGTTAAGCATAGTTAAACACAATTTAATCAACATGTAATTACAGGTCTTTAAAATGCATGTTTGTTTGTATGCTTGAATGTGCATAATCACTGTAATTACGTGCTAAATGATAAGATGCCTAAACTGACCAAACCACATTTAAGGAACATGGTGTAGGTTTGATCTTTCACAGATATCAGTTTTTACAAATGCACTGTGACTTCAGGCTCAACAGTGCGTTGTAATTGTGTCATTGTCATCACCATTGTGTTCACGGTCTCTTGTAATTTTTGTGTGAGAGGTAAAACAACACAAGAGGATGTCCTTTGTTTAAAAGCGGAGGGCAAGTGTTCTGCCTGACTGACAAGGATAATCGCTGTTCCGTGACTTCACTTGGAACAGCAGAACAAAGCACTGAGCACAATGACTGTACAGTGTCTATGACGTTGACATGTTAGGTAAACACGAAGGGAAACAGAGCAGTGTGAAACCAAAAATACACTTAACTTTTTCAATGTTGCCGTAAAAAATGGTAGATTTACTTCCTATTTATAGATCACATTGGGACACTGTGTAGTCAAGTGTCGTATTTACCACACAGTAGAGTTGGTTGTTAGACTGGACAATGTTTGCAAGCTCTTAATTTTTATGATAATGTTCAAAATAACATTGCATCCCAAACTCTGTAAAGGCCGCCCATTGTCAAATATTGACAATGAATAGTTTGAAAATAAATCTACAGTATATGACAAATGATAATTATAATCAACTGGTCAAAAAAAATCTTTTTTAAAGATTAAATCAAGGCTAGACTTGACATTTTACTTAAAAAAATTACAAAAAAGAAATAGTAGGTCTGTCAATGCCAACATAATCTCAGTATATATTTGTGGGAGACACTGCATAAAATCCAAAGAAATGAAGATCGATAAAATATAGATAGAAATAAAACAAAATAGATTAAGGTCAAATTTACCTCCGACAAAGATCTGCGCGGGGTGGTCAGTCTGGTCGCCCAAATGTCGTCCATGAATGGTCAGAGTGGTGCCCCCTTTGATGCTGCCCTGGGACGGTGAAACTCCAGTCACCTCTGAATAAAGTGGTAACATGGTCACATTTATAAAGCGCCTTTCTACCTGTTCAAAGCGCTTTACATCAAGGAACCAGTCACCCATTCACACTCTCATTCATACTAGAGGCACTGGAGGCAAGGTGGGTGAAGTGTCTTGCCCAAGGACACAACAACAGTGTGTCCGTCACCCCAAAGTGAATGGTAAATACTTGAGTCGCATATTGAGCAAAGAAATAACATGAGCAGTTTTATACCGCGACATACCAGCAAACGTCTGGAACATGCTCATCTTAGCTCCAGCTGACGCAGATGTTATGTACAAATCTTTGCTTGTTGTGCTCCTAAAACAGAAAATTCATAAGCTAGGCATTATAGCAGTACTACAACAAAATTAGTATTACTCAGCATTAGGTTGAGTAAACAGACTCAGTATCTTACAGAGAGCAAAAGATTAGGTTAGTTATAACTCATTTCCATTTTCATAGCACATGAAAGGTAGACTTTACCTTCCATAGCTACCATCCAAAATGTAACTTATGTTGAGATGTCCTATTCAATGGACAAAAAAGGAATCATTATTCATTATTGACTAATTATGCAAGTAGATATTCCAAAATGTGACATAAACAGTTGTTACCGATGTAGGTTCCTGTAATTCTGCCGCTCATGTACCCCCACCAGGAGTTTTCATGGTCCAGTTGCAAGAGGTACCTTAAGAATTATTAACATAACATTGTGATAACTCCCTTAAAATGTTTCTCTTCCACATCTTAAATGACTTACAGTTCATCTGAATCAGGTTTAAGCAGCTCAAAAGGCATTCCTCCCGCATAGGCTCTGCAAATGTATAAGTATTCAAGTGTGACAGTGTATCGTTTCAGGCATAGGGATGATTATCTAAATATAAAGTAAAATAATAATAATAATATATTCTATCTATTATCAAACATTACCATATTCTCAGGGATCATACCTCACAATTCTGGCATCAACACCATTCGTGCTTGTCCGATTACTGCTTCCGAAAGCGTCAGTGAACATCCGTCCTCTCAGGGTCACCACAGTCCCTGGAGAATAAGGAACGATTGTTGAATTATTTTATTTGCCTTAAGTTAAATGGAAAGCATGCGTCTATTTTAACCACTGTATGACTCATTGTACTTACCTGGCAAACCGCTGATGAGATCCATAGAGCTTATGTGGGGACTGTGTGACCACCACACCTAAAGACGAGCGTTAAGTTAAAAGTGCTCGTGGAGTTTGTAGAAATTAGTACTATTGTTTCTTCTATTAAAATATCCATGTCTCTCAACAAATGAGACACATTTCTTAACGTCACATGGATTTTACTGGTAACAAATGAAATCTTGATGTATTAACAACAATTATAACACTTAACATGTAATTTGCTTACAATATGTTTATATTTTCCTTATATTTAGTCTATTGTTCAACAGAATGAGCCCAGCAATTTATCTTCAATCCAATGGCTACAGTCTTTGATCAATAAACCAAAAGGATTGATCTAAAATACTCACCACCAAATTTCCAAGGTCTATCTCCAATCAAGTCCCCAGTTAGTGTGGCTTAGTCCCTGATTTCTGGAGATTCTGAGCTTTCAAATGAGGTATAGCATGTTTACTTGTGTTTGCATATAGCTTAAGAATACCCAGGCTGAGTAAGAGAATTTACACTAAATTATTTTAGTTAAGGGAATAAAAAGTAAACGAGTACAATGTAGACACAAACTTACAAGAAGACTACAGTGGTAAGCCCAAAATCTGCCGTTACAGATGTTTTCATTGGGAATGAATTCACCATCAACGCTGACTCTGAGATAATATGTTCCATAAGGCATTGGTCTGAATGAAAAAGAAAAACATATACACATATATATATATATATATATATATATAAAGCCTTTATAGAAACAGAAAAACGTAAATGCCAGTCTGTGTGGGCACATTGACCAGTACCACAAGCACTCAAACCGACATAGAGGGTCTGTATTTGGGATTGCGCCATCAACCTTCAGATTAGTGTGTAATTGAGCTATTACTTGCATCCATGTTAAATCTTAATCATTTTAACAACATTGAATATTCAAAAACAGCGCAACACTTAAAACCTGTTACCAGCAGGTGACAAGGATCATGTCCTACCAAACGAAACAACTGGTCACTTAAACTCATAATAGGCCTATATTAGTATAATTGTTCATAGTGTATTTGAATGAGTGATCTTACGAGGTGTAGCACAGGATCTGGTCTCCATGTGTGGAGTCTCTCTCCACGGGACAAGGGTACGACTTTGTGAAGTCGTCTGACACCAGCCACACACGGTTCCCAAAGTTCTCATCATCTGGGTTGAGCTGAAACTGGGAACCCTGAGCAAAACCTACAGATTTGTTTGTTTCAGATAAATGTCTAGGGTTTTCTTAAAACATAAATAATGTTTTATACCTGTGCCTGAAATCGTCAGCCGTGTGGCTCCACCTGTGCTTCCTCTGCCTGGACTAATTCTTGTGATTATCTGTGAATCTATAAAGAAATACAAGGTGTTTAAAAATGCACGTTACCAAATTCGCTATTGTCTTAGTTGTTATCTTATTGGTTTAACTTACTGCAGGAGCTCAAAAGTGCAGAGAGCAGAGCCACAAGCAAAAGAAGATTTGTGGATGCAGACAGCATCCTGCAGGTGTCACGGGAGCCCCCGCAGTCCGCCTTAGATACTGTTAACTGGAGCACATGTTTGTGTTAAGTCAAAATGACTGGGTAAATGTACTCATAAAGTGTGAGCAAAAAGTTATGTGGAATTGTTAAACTACTGAATACAAATGTAACATAATTTGCTTGGAGATAATTCACAAGTCAGTGTCGACAACAATTAAAATCTGCGGGGTTTTTTGGTTGTTGTTTTTTCTCTCTCTCTCTCTCTCTCTCAAGGTGTTCAGGCTTTACTAAACAGGACGGCTTAAAAGGAGGTGAAGAGCAGCAAATGATCAGAGCTGGCGGGGATCAAACTCAGGACGCTGAGGCCAGACCAACTCTACAACAAATTTTACATAAATATCCAACACTACAGCAAACTCCAGGATGGAACTCCTTAGCACTATCACTGCAGTCTTTCAGGAGTAGATTGTCTCATAAATCAATGATTAGAATAAGATTACAAAAACAAGTTCATAAGCTCAATAACGTTCAAGAGCATTCATAACATTATTTGCTATAAGAAATGTACTGTAGGTCAACAACATAAGACATAGAAACATAAAAGCTTCTCACTTTTATTTTAGTGTTGTTAGGCTACTTCAAAATATAATATACTCTTGCCAGCTAAATGGGCTGATAAAAGCACCTCTTCTAAATGTCTTAAATGTCTCTGCAAGTTTGAAAATAAAGAACCAATCATTGTTCATCTGAATTAAAACTACATTAAACTCAAACACTGGCTACCCACAAAGAGTATGATGAGAAGTAGTTTACCTGTAAAGACTGAGCACCTTGTTTATGAAGCCACTGAAGTCCCTCGCTCACTCAGCCACAGTGCGGCAGGTGCTCTGGCTTTATACGGCCGACCACACGCACCTGAGGCAGAGGGAGGAGGGACTGGACACACCCCACCCATGGATAGCATCTTGTCCATAGACCGATAAAAAGAAGATCTTGTCCCAGTCTGGAATGATGGTCTGGACAGGATCAAAGAACTTATGAGAAAGAGATAATGAGATAAAGATATAAAAGCTAAACGTCATTGCCCCAAAGTGTTTAGCCTGTGTTGCTAACGTTAGCCTAATGCCGTTTTTAGCCTGTTAATCCATAAGCAACAGAAAGAAGATCTGTGGCATTCATCCAAACGGTTTTCAAACATCAGTCTGGCTATTTTATAATGCAATCAACGTATTATTGCTAAAGAGGAAAAAAATGTATTTTAGAAATTGATTATCACTTGACCATCACTTGACCTATTTACCTCTATAACTTGTCCTAGCGGTAACGTGCGTTTACCTACTTACAGCCGCAAGCAGCCATGAAGGGCCAACTGTCCTGAAGCATTTACACAGAGATGTGGATGAAAGACAAACATTTTAACCAGTTGGCTTTTCATTTTGGTAATACAATATGGCCAAATGCTAAATCACATTTCAGTGTGTTTCAATCAGTTGACAGCACATGTTTTGAAGAGTCCAAACAAGTCAACTATTGTTTATTGGTCGACCTGTTTGAAAATTACATCATTTTAAGCAAAACTGGCCCAATAATAACTTGAGCACATAGTATTTTGATTTGATTTTTTTTATTTTCCCCCCACTTTATTTATTTGATCAGGGACAATGCACAAACAACATTAGTCTAAAAATGAAGACTTTTTTAGACTAATATCTAAAAAATTATTAATTGAAATTAAGTTATTAATTGAAAATTAATAATTTCAATGCCTTGGCCTTGTTGCAGTCGCCCAATAGTTATTTAGTTCAACTTCACATGCAGAAGGGTTTCCCTGACAAAGGTCAACATGGTGACTGAGTGGTCAGTGCCCCTGTCATCCAACAAGCAGGAAGGGTCCTGGGTTTGATTCCCGCACAGCGTGGGCCTTAATAGAATTCGCCTTCTCAGCTCGTGTCCTGGTGATTTGGATTCAGTTGATTAGTAAATGGAATAATCAACACATCATCTTATTTTTTTGGGCAAAAGCTATAAAAGCTATAAATCTATTTTTGCAAAGCTATAGTTTCAGCTTTGTGGTTTCCGTTTGTAAACAGCTGATGTCTGTCTTCATAGCATGTTACATATGAGTGGGGGGAGTGTGGAGATAAGTTTAACATGTAGGCTACGTCAGTGTTTGTTTAGTGCCTCTGTATGGAAACAAAAATATGGTTCTTACAAGCTAGTTGCATGTGAGCATCAGGTTATTCATGTTCACAGTATTATCATGTTGTCATTATAACAATGAAGGCTATGTTTTTAGTTAAAATACTCTAGGGGCAAAAAAAAATGAATACAGAAAAACAACATGTTGTGCGATTTAATGTTTTAACAATTAAACCAGCCATTGTTCCTATGTCTGTGAATGTCAAATAATATAAATATAATACTTTTAATAACTTTAAGTATTCTTTGAGCCAGTGAAGTGCATGAGAACAAGTCTGTGTTATGAGCAAGACAAGTTAATTATTTTTAACAAATCTGACAGCACTCATCCCACATAATTATGTTACATTTAAGGAATAACACACAGCTCAGTGCTACCCTACAATTAATCAATCAATGGTTTTGTATAGCACAATATCACAAAAGGAGTTGCCTCATAGGGCTGCACCGAACATTAATGCAATAAAACAGTAAATTAGACAATGTAAAGTTCAGGCGAATCAAATATCCAGGCAAACATGTCATCAGCAATTATAAAAGATAAAGTCGTCATAGTGACGAGCAAATCACACACACCAGTCTAGACTGCTTGCGTGACAGCCAAAAAAAACATTTCGTTCTCATGTTGTTTAAAGAATGAACTTCTAATTTCAAGGGGACAAACAGGTTCATTTCATGACAATCCTTTGACAGACTTGAGTGGTTAAATAACAATGGGTGAACAACAATCACAAGACCGTTTTAATTTGTGGGAAACTCATTGTCATTGTACAAGCGCACAACGAAATAGTGTTCAGGTGTCAGTCCTGAGCTGCTGCGGTTGAGCTGCAGTATACACAAATTGTTGAGCAATGTCATACATTTCTACTAAATATAGATTTAATGCCAGTTTTAATCTAATTTAATGGCCTTGATTTTGGCAAAAAATAATGTAATGACTTAATGCTTTTTATGCCCCACTGAAACCCTGCTATAATGGGACAGTGTTTGGTATGAGAATCAAGACATTTTCAGTCACACAAATATTAAGTATTTGGTTGAGCGCCTTTGCAAGTATGAGTTGTGTACAGCATTTGTTTCATCTTTATATACAAAAAACACAGATCACCAAAAAAGTCATGATTTTATTCAATACTTTTTCCAAAAATGCAACATAACAAACTCAAGTAATTATGAAAACACTCAATACAAAATAAAAAAACAACACTTTGACGTGGCTCACAATAGAGATAAACAATACGGTTGGGTTGTAATCTTGATTTTACAGTGAATACAAAAATGTCTACACAGAGTCTGTGTCTACACAGAGTCTGCGTCTTCACAAGGTGGCGTGTTAAGCTAAAAACGCCCTGATCCTCTGAAGGAGCTCTTTCTTCACACTATCGGGAACCAGTGCTGGAGGAGAAAAAGAAAAGTGATTTTGTGAAGTGCAATATTGTCATAAAATAAAACATTTTATCAAACTGAAGAAAAGGTGTTTCTAATAGTACTGAAAGATTAGGTTTAGTCAAAAGCCCTTCATAATTGCTGTTATTTGGGCATGAAGTTAAAATTTTAGTTTTGCAACATTTGGACATGATCGCTCAACCAAATGTTATATAATAGTTAACCTTACTGCTTCATCATTTGCACCATCACCTATTTTTTTTGGTGCTGTATTAGTAATTACTGGAGTGATTTAATATTAGTAGATAAATGTCTAAAGTAATCTGTCTGTTAAAGTCATGCAAAACAGTCACTGAATTACCTCTCCCTTTTGGTGTGACTTCTGTAACCAAATCTTCAACTGTAACGTGCTCTAGGCCCTTTTCTATTATCACATCTGAGAAACAAAAATGTGTTAAAATGGAGCACGTGATACCCTTGCAAATAATAACATACAGTGAGTCAGTGACCAACCTTTGCAATGTGCCTTTAGCTGATCCTTCCACCCACACTCCACGAGCTTCGCCCTCATCAGCTCTTTCAATCTATCTGTAATCGCAACCACAATCGGATTTTACAACATATCAGCGTTATATTAAGAGTATTTCCCTACGAAATGATGCCTTGATAAAAAGCTCTATTCCCTTTGCCGCAAAAAAAGGATGAAGAAATAGAACTCACCTCTCCCGCTCACCCATTTCTATCAACTTCTGGTTAATGGCAGCCCTCATCTGGGAGTCTTTGCTCATGGTCTGCCTGATAATGGAGACAGGCGGACCTAAGAATAGATCAGATGCGAAAATTCAATCAAACACACGAGCACAAACCATTACCTTTGTCGAAGCGGATCAGCTGTGGAGCACTCGGTCCTTTTGCTAAATGGTTCCGTGTGGTAAACTAAAACACGCAAACGTTCCCTGATGATAGCCGCATTCTGATTAAAATGTAACTTTAAGCCTAAAATGTTAATATAATAAAATAAAATACATGGTAAAAATATTTAGACAGAGTGAAATAGATGTTAGGTGAGAATCTGTGATATAATCCTGATGTTACAAAACAAAAACAAAAACTACTTTTCCCATGAACACCCGCGCCTGTGTGGTCCTCTATCAAAACTTTCCGTGTTGAGCTCAAACAGGGAAACGTGTGTCATTTTGACTTGGAGCATCTTCTTTTTCTACTGACTGTTGTCTTGTTTTCTCGAACCAAGTCATGGCAGCGTCTAATTCTTCCTTGAAGGTGAACAGAGAGCTCCTGGACCCGAACTTTGAAAGTTACAGACTGTCTTTGGACGCTATCCCCACGTACACCGTGGAGCTGGATGCTGGTGAGGAGCACAGTAGAGTTAGCACATAGCTGAAGTTTGATAATAACTTAAGCTCAAAAGCCTGATATCTGTGCTCAGAAGCTGGCAACTATGTTAAAGAGCAATCATTTTAGATAATCACTGATATAATTAGGCAATGATAAGGTTTAGAAATTGGTCCTTCACTGTATGGTTGCAAGATGCTGCTGTACTGACTCAGATTTGTTTACAATACCAAGAGTAACAGTTGGTTTATAAGCATTATTAATTACCACGTGTCACAATGTTGTAATAAGTAAAATGCTAGAGTAAGATTTATTTATTTTTTATGTTAAATTGAATTGAATGATTGTGTGTGTCTATGTTGCAGCTGTGGAGGAGCTGAAGTTGAAAGACACTCAGTACACTCTGGAACACATGCAGGCGTTTGGGATGTTCAATTACCTGCATTTAGATCCCTGGTACGAAGACAGTGTTCTGTTTGTGGACTCTAAAGGACGAGTGCTCAGTCTCACTGTAACCTTGGTAAGCCCTTTTTGACCACCTCTCGCTTTCTATTATTCTTGTTCATCATGATGCTCTGTTCATAACCAAATGTGAAATGTAGCCCCAAAATGTGTTTACTCAATATTTTATATAGATATTTTTACTTAACACTGGTCCATGTATTTATTCAGACCAACTGACAGTTATTAATTATGACCACTACAAAATGTCTCAAATGTTTATGACATACAGAGGTATTTGTTGCCACACACGGTGGTGCAGCGCTTGTGCTTTTCTGTGTGATGTTTGCATGTTCTCCCCGTGTGCGTAGGTTTGCTCCGGGTACTCCGGTTTCCCCTTCAGTTCGGCTTTACCCAAATCTAAAAGCTTCTTGACTGGAGGACAACAGTGTAACGCCTCATCTGAAAGCTAAGACCTAGAAAAGTGATCGTAACGTTTTTGTCACATCTTCACCGCGTTTTGTCACATTTTTGTCGTGTTTTTGTCTTGTTTTAGTGGCTTTTTTGTGGCTTTTTTCATTGCTTTTTTGTCGTGTGTTCATCATGTTTTGCCACTTTTTTGTTGCTTTTGTCGTCCTGGTTTTGTCACATTTCTGTTGCATTTTCATCCTCGTTTGTGTCGCTATTTTGATGCTTTTTTTTTTTTTAGCTTTTAGATTTGGGTAAATCCGAACTGGAGAAAATGTGCTCCACTCGTCACATTTTTCCTTCAAATCACATTAAAAAAAAATATACCTCCGATATGACCTGTCTACATCGTGGAGACCTTCAAGTTGAGAACTTCTGACCTTGAAAATCAGACTGCTGGTTTCAACAAAAGAGAAGTGATGGTGAAACGAAAGCTATTGTTCACTTTAACTCATGGCCATAATGTCATTAATTTGGTCTAATTTGTTTTTTACTTTGCGGTTATAGAAACCATATATGTATAAGGTTATATAATGTATATATATAACCTTATACATTATACCTTGTAAAATGTCTTTAATTTCTCTGACTTGCCAGTAGGTGGTGACCAAACACTTCACCAGCACTTGAGACCACATGAGCAGAGTCTTCTCCAGGAAAAAGCCCCCCCCTGCAATATTTAAAGATCTGTTCATTGAACATGACTCATGAAGTTGTTCTTTTTATTATAATTCCCTTCATTCAAATTCAAAGTAATTTTGAGCATTGTTTTATGTGACGCAGCAGAACTTCAAAAACAAAGTGGAATCTGAGTTCTTACCACTTTGAGCTCCATCTGCCGCTTATTGCACCAAGAACGTGTGCAAGTACGATGAGTTACATGAGCTGGGCGACCTTTCCTGACTTCTTTTATGTCCATGACGATGATTGCACATAATTACTGCTGCAGGAGAGTTTGTGCCCAGGAGGACGAATCCCACACTGTCATCTTTTGAAAAATACACTTTCAGTCTCTCAGATGTGAGTGGAGATGTGTCGGTCAGATCCTAATTACAATCATCACAAGATAATTACCCTCCTCTGATGAAGCTTTTGTATACATTTGCTGGCTGCACTTAGTACCTTGGCACTTCGCACTCTATTTGGGGCATTAGCAATGTGAAAGTAAAGCAGGCAATCTCGAAAGGTGCCCCCGTGTCATGCGTACATTAACCACAGATATGATGAGTGGTGTCATGCGCCGTGGCAACTTCAGGCTGCTGCTGAATCTGGCTTTTCAAAAACACTAACCAACAGTAATAGGCAACACACGTCACAACATGAGCATCTATCTATCTGTAAGCAATGCATTGAGGTTTCTGAGTATATTCATAGTGATGGCATTAGAGATTGCTGAACGAATACTGTACATGGCATTGTCTCTGAAGTAAAATGAAAGCCATTTATGAATTATGATGACGTATACGTATAAGAATGCCACAATCATTGTAAGTCTGTCTTGCTAGTTAGGACCCCTTTTTGAGACGTTCTGGGAAAATTATGTGAAGTTTAGGAATAAAATCTATAATATAATTCATATTTAAGATACCTTTCAAGCGCCATGTTTAGTTTTATGTTTTATCAAAGTGGAAAAAAACAACTTACTACTTACTTACTCGTTTTATAGGAATTTTGTCATACAGTATTTTACTATTTAAATTGTGTAGAAAGGCCAAACAAGTGGAAAATTAGCACCAGCTTTTTGTCTTTATGCAGCGCATCAGCTGCAAACTTGTATTGTGTAACTACAGTATGTTGATTGCATCGTCCCTGTTTCAATTAAAAGAAACAACAAAAAAACCTACTTACTGTTGTATTTTATAATGTTTGGTAAATTATTAAGTGAATAAAGTGTGCGATCCAGCGCTGCACGTGTTCTGAAGGCTGTCACATGGATGTTCAGCTGTTCACTTTGTTCGTCCTTCAAAGGAACATCTTATTTTTATTCAGCTGCAGTCCAGGGTACTTTTATAGTCGGTGAGCTACAACACAACATGACCACCGGCTTTTCTGTAGTTCGAAGGGTAATGCTATTATGGCTGTGCTTTTGAGACTGATGAAGATTTAAACAGCCATGTACCTCAGCTTAAATGACCAGTTTTAGTATGCAGATGTAGTAAAGTTGGAGCACCCTTGGAGGTTCAAAGAAAAGCATACCGATATTATTCTAGCAGTGGAATAATATTTGTTTTGTTCTCCTGTATAATGCTCTGTGCCATACCCATATCCCACCCCTTTCTCAAATAGGAACATATTATTGTGATACGTTGTTATAGAATTTGTGTGAATTTTTTCAGGACACCTCATTGGGGAAGCCTCGGGAGGTGTTTCGTTTGGAAAACTAAATCCCTGTGAGGACCGGCTCTGCTCCTCTCTGAGCCTCACCTCCTCCACGTGGGCCGCTCTGTCGGACGGGACGGGCCGCCTGCACCTGCTCCGCACCGGCAAGAGGGGCGACGGCTCACACAACAGATGGGAGGTGGGTGTGGAGTAGGCCTGTCACGATAACAACAAAGTTCGAAATATTGAGGCAGGAAAGTTTTGCGATAAACGATAATATGCCACAGAAACTAACTAAAGCTTTTTTTGAGGGCTGCATATTGACATGTACTGTACGCAGAATGGAGGGCCACAATCTTACACACTAGTAAAAAGAACCCTTTCTGGAAATGTGTGCCAACAAGACGAGAAACCTGAGGGCCACGAAAAATTGGCTCCCGGGCTGTACTTTGGACATTCCATCAAAATGACGGTTACCCTTTGTTTGAAAAGTAAATAATATTATCTTAGAACATCGCAGGTTGCAATAAATATGAAATACAAAAAACACAAGTTGAAACATAACGCATTACCAAGAAGAAATATTATAATATGTATTATAATTATAAAACAAAACAAAAACAAATGTGCAGATGATAAATGTAGTGGTGCAGCGGTTAGGATCGGGCCTTTCTGTGTAGTTTTGCATGTTCTCCCCGTGTCTGTGACTCTAGGTTTCCCCTGGGCACTCCGGTTTCCTCTACAACTAAAAACATGTACAATAGGCCACTATGAATGTGAGTGTGTTCGAGAGTGCACGTGGGCGACGACGGATGGAAATGGTTGGCCTGGTTGGTGCTTGAATGGGAGACCGTTTGGAAACAACAGGAAGCCTGGGTGAATGTAGTGATTGAGTGGTTGGTGGTGGTCAGAGGGGCCGATGGCGCAGTTTGGCAGCTTCGCTTCCATCAATCTACCACCACCAAGTATGATGTGAATGAATAATGCAATGTAAAATGTCTTTGAGTGTCCAGAAAAGCGCTATGTGTATGTGCTTATTATTATGTAGCACACGTACAACCACTCTATATAGGACTTACCCGAGAATGATGGATGCTTGGGTTCGGTTTACTCACAGGTGGATACCAAAAAGGTTCACCTAATTAAGTGAATGTTGTCAAACAATACAAAACTAATAACTAGCCTATTTAAGAATAATGAGACCCAGAGCGAGTGTAACGGTTAGGCAAAAATTTAAAAAGCCATATTTAATAAACAAATTAATTAATTTTACAATTGGACAAAAAAAGAAAAAGATGTAAAATAGCCTTAAACCTAAGGTATGTTTAAGCCTAAAACTAATTTGCTACAATCTAAATTTTCCCTTGAAAAAGTACTGGCCCTTTAAACCCTGTAGGTAAAACCTTTAAATCAAAATCCCCTTAGCTTGTCCCCAAGTGACAACAACAACAAACGTTACAAAAGGAAAAATGGAACACTGACAAAAGGCGTGAACTGTCTCACGCGCACACACTTAAACAAACGGTCTAAACTGTACTTTAACGGTGGTGGGCCCACTCACACACACACACACACACAGTACTCACGGCTCCGGAGCATCTCGACCTTAGTCAAACCACCCTCGTTGCAGGCCTGTTTTACTTGTGCTAACCGCACAGCGGGTCGAACCCTCTCATAGGTTCGGATGCTTGAGTGCGTTGCAATAAAACGATGTCCATTGTCCGGTGCCTTGAGCGCGAGCCAAGATAACGGTCACACTGGTCCGGTGTCTTGAGCGCGAGCCAAGATAACGGTCACACTGGTCCAATGGCTTGAGTGCGTTGCAACTGAACGGTCTCCGTGGTCCGATAGCTTGAGTGCGTGGCAATAAAACGATTTCCGTGGTCCGGTAGCTTTAGTGTGTTGAAGTGGAGCGGTAATGGTAGCTCAACGTCAGCCCGCGGTTGCTTCTGCCTCGCTAACGTCTATGATCTGCAGATGAGCATGGTGAGGTGTCGGTTATGGTTATCTCATCTGGCTCTGAACTGAATGGTAGTTCCTCTAAACCCTCTGGGAAACTGTCACTGCTGTCAATCTTGTCATCTGTGAGAAAAAAGGAAACATAACAGCATAAACTACACGTATTACGTTTTACATTTGATTAAATAGATCATTAACAGTATAAAATAGAATACTAAAAAATATCTAAACTGATATATTACCAGCTATAGAGAGATCCTCCATGTCATTATTTACAGCTTGAAGTTCTTGGTTTCTCTCTGCATCGGATTTCAAGAACAGCTCATTATGAACTTTTAAAACTTGCATAGCTTCTCCACATGTTGCAGAGATTTGTTTTTGTTTTCCTACGGCATGTCCATGTGCAGTCGTGATGCCCATTTTCGAAAGTCGACTGAATGCTGCCTTCTTTGTTCCAGCATGCTGCAGGATGCTGTTGATGTAGTAGGCAAAAGCAGACATGCGAGGCTCTCTCCCCCTTAGTGTGATTGCTACTGAAGCACATGCAGCCGGGTCACTGTTTTTTGAGATTCCCTTGAAAATAGAAAGCAAAAATGGAGACCTCCGCTGTAAGTCCAAAAGCACACTTGTAATTGAGAAGTTTTTGAGGTCTTCAGGAGATGTTTTCCAAAGAATACATCCATTCTGAGGTTTTGTGAGTTGCTTGCATTCTTCATTGATTATGTTCAATATTTTTGGTTTTATTTCTTCCATTAGGTGTTGATGTTTGGAAATTAAACTGGCTGCAGATTTCCAGTTACCGTTGCTTAGCTGCCGGATAATCCCAGCCTCCGACTCAGAAGTAATAGTGATAACTGTTTCCTGTTGAAATTGTGTAGACACCTGCAACAACAAAGTATAAATTAAATTAATACAATAATTAATGTACACTTATTTTACATGGGATTTTGCTAGGGAAGGTAAATTGCATAACATTTTATAACATTCACAACTAGAGAGTTATAAAGAGTGGGGCTGAGTAGAGTGATAAAGTAGGCTCATCAAAGTTCAGGTAAAACTAAGGCCATGACACCATACTTACGGACATTGTAGAATTTAAAAACCCCACCCTCACCTTAGCAACAATGGTAAAGGACAAAACATATAGGCAGTAGTCAATAATTTCTAGTGGAAGTTACATCTACTTGAGTTAGTTTTTGAGGAAATTTTACTTTTTTTAAAGAAGCTTTATCAAACAGTACTTTTTACTTCAATTTGAGTAACAACACAACAAAAGACTGAAGCATCTTCTTACTTAAGTAAAAAAATATTGTACTTTTGCCACTGTGACTAAATCTTTATGTGGCTAATCAGATTTTTTACATATTAAATTGATATGGTTAGTGTATGTTGTACCATTACACTTCCAAATTAATTATTCCCATAGCATTTTTCCTTTTCTTTTCGAAAAGGAGAAATTTTATGCTTTGCTTCTTAAAATGCATGTATGTGTCACCACTGAAACATAAATCAAACTTCTATGCTCACAGTTACTCATTCCAGTACTTTTTTAGTCTTACATAGGTAATTATTTGGGTCATTACTTTTTACTACTTAGGGTAAAAACATTGACTACTACTCTACCCAGCTCTGGTAATTTCAGAAAAACTGCGTCAATTTCACGTCCATTAATTTCTACAATTAGGATAATATGAAAGACAGGCTAATACAACACAATCCCCAACACAGCAAACACACAAATCACAAGATAAAGGTTTACCTGTGTTAAGTTCTTCCTTGCTGAGGTCTGAAGTGGAGGACTACGGTGTAGCTTTTTCGTCATTCTTGGTGTTTTTGAAGGTGTGTGTTCACGTTTCTCACTAACGCTGGATGACACAGGTGAAACGGGCGTTTGTTCCTCAGTAATGATACTTGCAGCATCTGACATAGTAGACCTTTCTGGGTCTTGCTGCCATTTTGTAAACCCCACCAGGTCTCGCTCGAGGCGTGAAATAATAGTTGGGCAAGCTTTGCAGCAACGCACAGACTTCGTCTCGTTCTTGTGAATAAACAAGCCCAATTCCTTGCATCGTTCAAAGATGTTTTTTCCTTGTGGCTTTTGTTAAAGGTCCTATATCATGCAAAATCGACTTTTTGGAGCTTTTAGCCATGTTGTTATGCTATTTCCTTATCAAAAAACACCCCCAGAGCGTTTTTTGGCTTCATTCACGCAGTTCTAAGTAATCCTCCTGAATCCTGCTCTCTGAGCAGCTGCTCCACCCTCTCCTGGTAAACGACTGAGCTGTTCAGTTGTGTCGTCACAGCGGAACGGAAGTGCTGTACGTCTGTAATGTAATGCCTTTCGGCCTGGTTTTAATTTATAAAACAGCTTTTTAATTTTTTATTTTTTTTTTAGAAAAAAAAACAAACAGCAACTCTCCGACGCGTCTGTGCTGTCCCACGACACTAATCAAGCGCACCCATGGCTGCCATGGAGCCATGGATCCGAGCATAAGTGTTGTTTTTGAAGACTGAGCTCTTTCTAACCTACTCTGGACACGCCTGTTCTTTTTCTTACTGAACGATAATGCCACGGATGCGCGTTTGGCTACGAGAGGAGCAGGACTAGTCAGCCTTCCTAAAGAAGAGTGCACTCGCCAGAAGTTGGAATTTCTTTCCGGGATTAAGCGACTATATCAACCAACCTGATGGATGCTTGGTGAACCTTGGCCAGAATCAAAGTGGATTAACTTTTATAACCAACGCGATCTCATGGGGAGGCCAGACTGAGCGGTGAGTCAATCAAAACGTGTGTTAGCGTGTGTGTGTTAGCCATTTATGAAACTGTGTTGCACATGTCAACTCCTTATAACTGCATTATGTGAAGTAACTTCACTTTTTGCAGCGATATTTATATTTATAATACTGTGAATGTGGAATGGGCGGAGAGAGGGGCGGAGTTAACTGAATCGAAGCGGCTTGTCTTCCGGGTAGGGAAAATACCCCCCAAAATACTTATATTTCTCTCAAAAATGAGTAGTGATAGAGGTACAACATATCATATAAATGCCTATACTTTACTTTGGAATGGCTAAAATAGCATGATACAGATCCTTTAAGAAATAAGCACCGAGTTACTGATGACACCTTGTATTCTTAAGTTTTTCTGGCATAAACGACAGCAGTCATTTACTGAATTCCGTGTGGCAGGGAGCGCCATTGTTGACGAGTGACTACCATATAGCCTGGAAAAATCCAGACTCACTCGCTGGTCTGGTCACCGTTGCGTCAAATCCATTTCCCACAGCGGTACATACGCAAGCAAACAGGAAGCAGAATAAACCAATGAGCGAAGGGCGGGCGTCTGCCGTTGATGCGGTGTTATTAGCGGTTTTGCGTTAATATTTGCGCAGGATTATGAATCACGAAACTCACCTACTGTCGATGTGTTTTTGGTCATTTACCGCCGATTGGAGACACGCTTTCTCTCTTTCGTGCGTCGTTCGTAGATTGTTATCGAGGGGACTTCCGCGTCCCGTGAGTGACGCTGCTCGCTATCAACACGTCACGGCAAATAAACGAATCTGATTGCACGTGAACGGATTGATTTTGCGGAAGCCGCGAACGAGGGCGGGGTGACCAGACTGATCCCCCCCCGCTGGATAAAAAAAATACAGAGGGGAATCATTCTGGTCTCACCAGGCTAACTACGATAGGCATAAAGTGACTACAACTTTCTTGTCGCATTTTCTGTCGTCACATCCGCTATGTTCTCATTGGCTGCTATGCGGGTCTTTTGGCCCACATTAGTCCCACCGCAAGCAGTGGCTTTTCTACGGCAGGGTCGCCAGACTAGTCTCCTGTTTATTAATTATTAAACATCGGAGATTAGTCTGGATGCCAGGCTAGGTATGCCCATGACCAGGGCCTGAGACTAACATAGTCCCGTAGTCCCGGGGACGGAAAAAAAATGCACGGGACTAGATGAAATCCTCTCCGGGACGGAAGGCCTTTTAGGCCGTGAGACGGAGGGTCGATTGGTACCATTTTGAGGGATTAAACCACATGGTGATTTTTGTGTAGATGTATGACCCTGTGTTTGGAAAATGTGTGATAGCATTAGATCTGAGCTTCATGTGCTGGTTGGCTATCCATCCACTGAACTACCAGCTGGTCAACTCATCTCACAGACTCGATCTTCAATCCATGACCAACAGGGCTAGGTGCTTGAGGGTCCCTTTCCAAGCCTCTCCTCCATAATACAGCCTGGTAATTAGCTCTTTGGGCATGCTTCACTAAGCAGTCTCTGCATGGTGTAAGCTGATAGCTTTCTATCTCACCCCTCATGGCACAAAAGTGTTTCTTTTTTATACAAAGGTGCTCAAATTGTGTCATGGAAAGCAAGGGACATGATCAAAACATTTGTGGTAAAATGGTAAATGGTCTCAACTTATATAGCGCTTTTCCACCTACATTAGGCACTCAAAGCGCTTTACAGCAAGGATCCACTCACCCATTCACACTCTCATTCATACACCAGTGTACGCAGACACTGGAGGCAAGGAGGGTGAAGTGTCTTGCCCAAGGACACAATGACAGTGGGCACTTTCAGGAGGCGGGATTCGAACCCCTGACCTTCCGATCATGAGACGACCCATTCTACCATCTGCGCCACCGTCGCCCTGTGTCCTCTGAGCAAATAACAACAGCATTATACCCCTCTTCAACTGCATGGGTGGCATGGAGAAGAAGACAACCATCAGCTTCTTCTTGTTGGCACTGGAGACTTGGAGACACTGCCCTGAGCTGTGATTCTAAAGCACTCATCACTGACAGTTGCAAAAAGAGTTTTCTCTTTGAGCAGTTCCCTGCATTTGGACTTACTCCACTCCTTCACTCAGAATAAGATTAGGTTCGGCTGTCCACACTGACTCAATGCCATTGAAAAGACTTGGCAACATCTCTAAAGGTAAGTTCAACACCTTTTATAACATGAAGACAGATATCGAGCATAGTTCACATTGTCATAGGCAAAACACCATGGTAGGAGAAGATGTCAAAAGTCCAAATTCCTTCACGTGAGGATTGTTAAAAGACCAAGGACTACATCCTCCACAAATTCCACATATGATATCCAGCAAGCTGAGAGATCTCCATTGCTGTGGCGGAGGTCTAGAACACCTCCAGATAAAAGTGGACTGTTCAAAACTGAATGTCAAACAACTGGCCAAAGCAACCGCCTGCGCTAAAACGAAGTTGACCTCATACATTTTTTTCAAAATTGCTAGTCTGGTCTCTAACTGATTAGTGAATTCTGACCATGCCAGTCTCATCATGGCTTCATAAATGCACTTGTGTACTCTGCACGGTAATAGTGTCCATCACGCCACCTATGGGTCCCTCAGCAACTATGCCAGCTTCAATGCAAACATCCCTCAGCCAATATCCTGAAATCTCCTCCCAAGAATAGACAATTCTTGGGAGGAGAATTGTCTATTCTCCTCCTCATTATCTGCTGCCCCATGCTGGATTGGTGAAGATATGTGCCTTAATGGATGCTGCTGCTAGTTTTTGCAAGCACAAGGCAAAATCGTATAGAATTACATGAAAAAATCCAAATTAGAAAAAGCATGGGATCAGATAAAATCATATCATGTCACCATACACTATGTTCAGTTGAACGATTTTCACGATTTTTCAACATAACGTTTCTCAGCCCCCAGTGGCCTAGAAAGGTGGTTGACACATCATATTAAAGCCCAGACATTGCTGTTTTCAATGCAAAAAACACAGTCTCCATCACAACCTGTTTCGGAGATATACAACCATTCACCTAATCAATCTGGTAGAGTCCCCCAGGGGTCAATCTTGGGACCCCTCTTATTCAACCTGTACATGCTTCCATTGGGTCAGCTAATAAACAGCAACAATGTGTCGTATCACAACTACGCAGATGACACTCAGATCTACGTGTCACTGACGGCAGGTGAACATGGGCCTGTAGATACACTCTGTCACTGCATCGAACAGATCAGTTTGTGGATGCAAAACAACTTTCTCCAACTAAACTCAGACAAAACTGAGATCATTGTCTTTGGCCCACAGACACAAAGACAAAGTGTTATCAGTCACCTTGAGTCTCTCGCTCTGAAACCAAAAAATCAGGTTAGAAATCTAGGAGTAATCATGGACTCAGACCTGAACTTAAACAGCCACATCAAAGCAATAACGTCATCAGCTTTTTACCATCTGAAGAACATTGCTAAGATCAGAGGAATAGTGTCAAAACCAGACTTAGAGAGACTCATCCATGCATTTGTCTCCAGCAGGTTAGACTACTGTAACGGCCTGCTCACTGGCCTTTCTAAACGAGCTGTTAGACAGCTGCAATACATCCAGAACGCTGCTGCTCGAGTCCTGACAAGAACCAGGAAATACGACCACATTAGTCCTGTGCTCCGGTCTCTGCACTGGCTTCCTGTCACTCAGAGAATAGAATTTAAAACAGCTCTGCTTGTGTACAAGTCTTTTCATGGTTTAGCACCAAAGTACATCTCTGACATGTTAGAGCCGTGTGAACCATCTCGGGCCCTGAGAACTTCAGGGAGGGGTCTCCTGGTGGTTCCCAGAGTCAATAATAAACACGGTGAGGCTGCGTTTCAGCTTCATGCAGCTAAAATCTGGAACAGTCTTCATGAGGATGTGAGACAGGCCTCAACTTTGACAATGTTCAAATCCAGGCTGAAAACAGCTCTTTTTACCCGTGCATATGAAAACTGAAAGTATTTTATCTGCACTCTTGACTTTTACTGTCATTGATTAACTTTATGTTGATGTTTTATTGATTGATTTTATCTGTTTTTTTTGGTAATTTTTTCTGCAACTGTGAAGCACTTTGAATTGCCTCGTGTATGAATTGTGCTCTACAAATAAACTTGCCTTGCCTTGCCTTAACTTTTTTTAAGATTACACAGCAAATTATAATGATGCGCTTTTCTCTGCTTTTTATATCATTTTGGCAAATTTTAATTAGTCACATGGTAACGTTTTTTTATCCTCATGTTTTAACTGAGGTGCAGGAGGAGTCAAGTTTTCTGCACAGGAAGAAAATATTAAAGGACATTACAATGAGAACACAGAGCACATTTTTTATGAAGCATATTGGCAACCTACTTGAACTCTTGGAATGAGTATGAGGATGTAACGCTTTTTAACGGCACCATAAGCTATAAAGGCCTTTTTTTATTTATTTTTTTATCACAAGCAATGAAAGAGGAAGCCACAGAATTAAAATGTTATTTCACAGAAATGCTAGAAAAATGCTAGAAAACTACTCACGAAATTGATACAAATGGTTTATAATAGATGCACAGAGTTTTTCCAACTAATGTCTACACTAAAGGGGGACTAAAAAAATATTCCACTAGGGGGTAAAATAGCTATAGTCCCTTAAAGCAAATGCCATCAACTATTATAATGACATGTAACCCGGATAATAATATGCATAAATAGTAAAACATACGTTAAGTAAAAGATCATAAATACTGACGCGATAAATTAATGTATTTCATAGGTTTACTTTAATAAAAGCCAAGTTCATGGTAAAGGATAAAAAGGTATTTACATTGTTAAAATATGTTGTTTTGCAATAGTATTTTATTTATTTTGCTGTACTTGTGAAAAGTGTATCTTATTTAAAAATGGTCTGTGAAGGTAACATAAGTTCTCGTGGAACACTGAGGGAGTAACTGGTTAGATCTAGTTCAGCGAGAAAAAGAGACAGCATCTTGAGGAGAGTTGGCTTGTTTTTTGTATTTTTAAGAAAGTTGTGCCGTGGTTGTGCGCTGTACAAACCACTGTTTTCTTGTGTGCGAGTGATTAAGTGCTGTAGGACGCTGTGTAGTTTCAGCTCGAAGCTCAAGGACCGTGTTTTACCGCTTATTACATCGTATTAAAGCGAGGCTAACCCAGTCCGTTCGCTACAAGGACTACTGTAGGCTGCCGTTTCGCTAACCTCGTGGGACATAAAAGCTTGCGGAGGATCGTTACCGGACTGGACAACGAAGTACGGACCCCAGATAGTCACTCTGAGTGCCCGCGTCGCTCAGAGTACCTCTGGCAACGTGAGAAACGAAGACAAGTCGCCGCGGATCGGGTGTGGACCACGCACCTTCATCGCCTTTGTACTGCTGTATCTGGACCCCCGAGCTACCCTCAACGGAGCCGAGGACGACCCATTACCTGGACCAATTTAGTGGGATTAACACGTTTACACAAGGTACTCTGCATTTGTTTGTTTTTTGGCTCATTGAGTGAAGCGACCCGTTTTGTTTTTGGGTCTCCACGTTTCACGAGCATCGATACAGGCCTGCAACGTAGGGTGTATCTTGCCGGCTTAGTTTATTAGCCAGTTGTGCCTACTATTTGTTTGCCCTTTGTGAGTGGGGATTCATTGGTACGGTGGGAGAGTGCTGTGCTATTTACTTGAAACTAAATGCTTGCTATTTCTTTTTTGTATTATTTCTACTTATTAAATTGTTAATATTTTTTATACTTTACCTCGTGTTTGGTGTTAATTTACTTCTTAGTCAGTCGCTTAAAAGTCCATTAGTGTTTAGTGCTAACTTAAAGATATTCTAGTGATCCAAACTATTATAGAAAAGTTAGGTTAAAGTAAAATAGTACGTGAGTACACTGTAAAAAAGAACCCTGAGCCCACTCAGTTAATTGCGTTGAGTAAACAAGGGCTACAGACACAATATGTTTAGTCATCTGTTCTTTAACTAGATGAACCTGATGAGATCAAACTAAAAAAACAACAGCAAAAATAACAAAAGCAAACTTACTCAAACAAAGAAAAGTCCACTGGTGACAAGGATTAGGCCAAGGGTGAGGGGCAGCACCCCACCTTTCCCAGCCAACATGTTGCCTGGCCTGCCAAACGACATGCCTTTTCATAGATATTTCAAAGACATATAGTCTGGGAGCGAGCGTGATCTCAACAATTTCCCGGTGGGCGTGATTGACAGACGGCATCAACCAATTAGAGCAACGCTAGATACGTTGCAGTAACAAGCGGCAGAAAGTCTTTCCAAAAACGTCCTTTTTTACGAGGAACGCTTCGAACGCTGTTTCTTGCTCCGGTTTTAGGGATTTCATATTTTCCAAATGATTTAAAACAGACGAAAGAGCCGAAGAAAACAGTGTATTGGCCGCCATCTTTAATGTTTTGGAAGAGTGCGTGGTGGTGACAGGTGACGGCTTCCGCGTCTTGGTGCGTGATTGGACCGATGTGGGTCAAATCGTGAAATGATTGGCTGCGAGCAGCTGCCCAGACGGTTCTTCTTTTGAACAGAAAGGAGGAGTGTCTGGCAGGCCAGGCAAGCCAACATGATGCGTCCATCACAGAAAAAGCGGTTCCTCCCGGGGAACACCTGCCACTTCCTTCGGGGTTTCCTCCTCTCGTTGTCGGGTTGTCTCTCCTCCTCCTCCTGGACTTCACGCTGGGATGGAGGATGGCTCAGAGTTGGAGCCGCCATGGGAAGCGCCTTTGGGTCGATTTGCTGATAATTACAGTTTGTCATGTCACTTTGCTCCCCTGTGTGTGTAGTGTGATCGCTCTGTCCCAGTAGCAGCAGCATCACCGGCAGTCGTGTTTGGGAGGGATTAGGGGAGCAAATGTCGTCACTCCACCAAGAAAACAAGCTAATGCTGTGTAACAGACAGTCACTTAAATAATACAAACACCCCATGATTGGTAGCTTACTTCCTGCGTAAGGTAAAGCTTCAGTTTCTTCTAGTTTCCGTGATCTCTGTCCATCTCTTCGTAAACAGACAATGATGGCTGTTAACGCGTCAGGTTAGCCGCGGCATCTCACACACACACACTGGCCAGATGCGCACACATCAGTAAAAAACAAAATACCCTTACTGAGGTAAGCTTGTCAGCTTTGCTCTCCTGAACATAATGCGCAATTTGTTCTGAATACATGATATTTTACTCAAAGCAGTTGCCAACCACATTAGGTAACGTTATCCGACTAGTTTTTCCAAATTTTCTATATCACAGTCGAGCCGCGTCTACCATGGCGTCTAGTTACACATCTGTCCCATCAGCACCCCGATGCTAAGGAGACGAAGCATTTCCTCTGTCCTTTCACAATAAATGTATTTTTGTGAGATGAACAAACAAGCAGGTTAGGCAGTAAAAACACTGAAACATTGTCTTTTACACAAGGTCTGCATAGGTAAACTGTCACATGTGTTTAGCAAAGCGTGGAAACACTGGACTACAGTCTGAGCATGATTCAAGTTTTTATTTTAAATAACGTAGGGTGACCAGATGTCCCAGTTTACCCGGGACAGTCCCAGTTTTGAGTCCTTTATCCCATGTCCCAATAGATTTCTTCAAAACCATTGATTTGTCCCAGTTTTACTCATCTGTCCCAGTTATCCCGGTTTTGGTCAATGTAATCTCCGAAATAGCATAGCCTACACTTGAAAATGTATGTCTTTGTCCAATTACCAAGTGCAAACCAATTCAAAATCTCAATTCAAGGATTGCGGATTGGTGCATGTCATAAGTCGTTGACAGTTTTACCATTCATCATGGATAAACAGAGCTTAGATTGTTTGAGTTTTTTATTTCAAGCTAAGGCACAAAATCCAAGAAAAAACAGAAAAATATATACACACAAGAGAAAAAAACAAGAAAAATAATATACATTCTCGCTCGAAAAGGAGTGGGAAGACGACAAGCTTATTGACTCCCACCCCTGTTCATAAACTTAAATAATAACAACACTGCATATTTCTTACCATCTTACAAGACAACTATCAACCGAGTTGGTTACATAACAGATGCCATACTGCATTATACCAGGTCAACATTCACAGTATCTCACACGCTACAACCAGTGTATTATTTCTGTCTCCCATACCGAATTCATTACCATGTTGGCATTATCGTTATTCATCATCACCATTACAACCCATATAACATTACTCTGTATCAAAGTGTTTGATGATACATAACATACTCCACATTTATTCATGAAAGGTACAGTAATCGCAGACCGATTGATGCTCATGATAACAAGAATAATCTTGATGTGTGTTAAAAGGGATTCGGGGCTTTTTTTTCTTTTCTCTTTTCTGTGGCTGGACCTGCTGCCAGAGGGGAGCAGCCCCGAGCAACCGGACCATCCTTTGTTGAGTGTCCTATACTATGCATTAAAAGAGACACATTTTAGGAGTCTGCTGCCAGAAGAGAGTTTCCTCGAGCTGCCGACCCCCACCTGTCTGCCCTGTACTACGGGTTATGTTGAATGCGGAGTACATAGATATGTGCATGTTTTACTTCTAAGAATTTAATTCCTTCAGGTTTTCCCACTAATACATTAGTCTATGGCGGCCCGCCATAGTCTATTTTTATCCGCCAGTCTCATCTCCCCTCTCTTTCTCTGTCTCTCACCCAACACCAACATCTGCAGCAGAGGCGCAGGTTTAACAGGACAAATAAGGAGCAGTGAACAATGTCTCACTGTTTAAGTAGCCTATTATTATTACAAAAAATGAAGGCAGCTTCGCGTAGTTTTGTTTTCGCTTATAAACTAAAAGACCACATGGCTAATTTGCACAGTAAACTTCTTTACTGCGCTGCTAATGCAGCTGTCACTATCATGAATTAAACCAGAGGTCACGAAATGGCGGACCTCAGTCTGGGTCCGGACCCACGCGCCAACCCGTCCGAACCCCAAACTTTAGACCCGACGTGACTCCCTCAGTCCTGCAGCTGCGTCTGCGCTGTCTCCCCCTCGCTCTCTCCCTCTCTCTCCCCCTCACGCTACGATAATCCTGCGCTACGCTGAACAGAAACTGCAGCCTCTGAGCTCGTTTTAAACTTTTAGAAACGGCTGCAGAATGATTGAAATACGGCTAAAGATTTAAAAGACGCTAGTCATCTAATTAAATATGCACGCGCGATAGTTACGCACAAACAGCGCGGCTGTTTCTCCATCGTTTAAAACAAAAGAGCAGCGAGCAGGACCAAACCTGGACTAAACCAGGACCAAACCAGGACTAAACCAGGACCAAACAAGGACTTGGACTAAACAGGGCTCATTGTTGAGCTGAGCAAAGAGGAGAAACACAGCATCAGGCTGAGGTTCCGAGTCTGTATCTGAGAGCTGCAGGGGCGGAGCTGAGAGAAGAATCAAGGGCCTGTGCCCTTGGAAAAAAACTGACCCATTACATTAAAAAAAAAAAAACCTGTACCCTATGTAAATTAACCAGAAATTATTCTTTTTACAGCAGCATAATAGCCAAAAATAGTTATTTTTTGCTTAAAATGCACCAGAATGCAGGAAAACGCATCTAAATTAAAAAGAAAATCTCCCGGGGGAGGGCCCCCGGACCCCCCAAGGTGGGGCTCTCTCCCACCAGTCTCCTTGAAATCTGTGGGAAACACTGTCCTTTATATTACCATCAGCATCAATAGCAGTACCGCTGTCTGAATCGATTAAGTTTGATTCTAAGAATAATCTATAGATTGTTAGGTATTAATCCTAGACTATTACATTTAAAGTTTAAAGTTAAAATAGTGATGATAACACCACAACAGCAACAACAATAACAATGGCAATAACAAGTGCAATAGTATAATAGTAACAACCACAATATACTTCATTATTAGTTAGATCTGACCTTTAAAGTATACAGCACTTTGTGACACCCATTAGTAAATCAAGTACCCATTTCCTCCTTCTGGTACAATGACCATACCATTTTTTTATATCTTGATTTGAAATGATGAATATTAGGACATTGTTTAAATTCTGCCCCCAATTTGTTCCAGAGTTTAACTCCACATACAGACACACACGTTTCCTAGTGGAAGACACTGCTTGAACCTTAAAGTTGTCACACCCCCTCAGGTTATATCTCCCTTCTGTGCGTGTAAAAAGCATTTGTATCCTTGCAGCTAGCGCATTTTTGTTGGCTTTAAACAAAAGTTGGGCAGTAGATAAATCAACTAAATCATGCATTTTTAACAGTTTAGACTGCAGAAATAATATATTCGTGTGATCACAATATCCTACTTTGTGTATAATTCTTACCGCACGTTTTTGGAGTATAACAAGGGGGTGTAATGAGCTTTTATAGTTATTGCCCCAAACTTCTACACAGTAATTTAGATATGGCAAAACTAATGAACTATATAACAAAAATAATGCATTGTAATTTAAGAAAAACTTTGCTTTATTAATGATTGATACACGATTTGGAACCCTTGTGGCCAATTCCCGAATATTGTCCCAGTTTTTTGGTTGGAAATCCGGTCACCCTAAAATAACGTGAAATAGGGACCACAAACCATGGTAACCAGAGCACTTTTTTTTCACCTTGGCAGGTAGTGTTGATATGTAATTTTAGAAACCTAAAAATGGGCTTGTCAGTTTTACCACCTATCTTTGTAAGTAAATTATTTTCTAGTATGATTTTAGCACAAAACCACGTAAGTGGGCCTTGGGCCAAACCATTCTTTACGAGGCGGGGGGAACATAGATTCACAATAAATCAATATTTTTCAGTTGCTAAGTAGTTTTTAAGTAGGAAATTACATCAAAGTGCTGCTTAAAACCATTTAAAAAGTTTTTGCCACTCCGAACGAGGATAACTTTTGGCCACCAAAATCTCGTTGGCCACGCTGTTGGCCACTTTAGGCGCCCCCTGGCGTGGTAAAAAGAATGGTTAACCTATTTGCCTTTTTTCGATCTCGGCATCTCTCCATTAGAGAGCGACCATATGTAACAGAGATGTATTATTGAATTTCCTTAAAGATTATTTGTTTTTGTTGTTGTACCTTTGGAGCCACCGGGTGGTGGTTTTGGTAACTGCATGTAATGGGTGCTTCGCGCGCGCTCCTTGCGTCTCCAGCAAAGCAACGGTAGCAGACTGACGATAGGGGCAGGAGAGATCGCTCCAATATTCAGTTTACTTTTTAAAATATTTTTGTGCCAAATTAATGATAGATTTTACTTCTTACATGTAAATTTGTGTCACTCGACTGTAATTTGTAAATATCCCCTGTGAAAATGTTAAAATTACCACTTAGTTATATGTTATTATGTTACCAGTTAGCGTTAGGCTAACGGCCGCCCGCCCAGGAGCTTTCTTGTAATATTTGTGTTTATCCTTGTCCCGTAGAGAGAGGTAGGCTCCAAAATGTGTTTTATTATATTAAAAATGTACATCTGTTGAAACTGTCATTGGCAGAAGGTTCAATTTTCTGTTAGTTATTTTAGAAGTTTAGAAATGTTTACTGCCATATGTTAATACTGTAAATATTTGCTGTTAAAGATGGACAAGGAAATCGACTGTGAAGGAGATGGGCCGTCGTCGGTGGCACGGGTTAGTAAATAAACACATTTATATCACGTAGGTCTAAGCCAAAATCACGCTAATATCACTACGGGCATGTAAACACCCGTAAAATGTATTTTTTGTGTCGGAAAAGATGGCGGGAAAGGTCCGCAGCCTTTACTGAAGTCCGATGGGACTTCAAAATGTGTTTTATTATATTAAAAATGTACATCTGTTGAAACTGTCATTGGCAGAAGGTTCAATTTTCTGTTAGTTATTTTAGAAGTTTAGAAATGTTTACTGAAATGTTACTGTTAATACTGTAAATATTTGCTGTTAAAGAATCAAGAAATGGATCGTGGAGATGGGCTGTCGTCGGTGGCACGGGTTAGTAAATAAACACATTTATATCACGTAGGTCTAAGCCAAAATCACGCTAATATCACTACGCGCATGTAAACACCCGTAAAATGTATTTTTTGTGTCGGAAAAGATGGCGGGAAAGGTCCGCAGCCTTTACTGAAGTCCGATGGGACTTCAAAATGTGTTTTATTATATTAAAAATGTACATCTGTTGAAACTGTCATTGGCAGAAGGTTCAATTTTCTGTTAGTTATTTTAGAAGTTTAGAAATGTTTACTGAAATGTTACTGTTAATACTGTAAATATTTGCTGTTAAAGAATCAAGAAATGGATCGTGGAGATGGGCTGTCGTCGGTGGCACGGGTTAGTAAATAAACACATTTATATCACGTAGGTCTAAGCCAAAATCACGCTAATATCACTACGCGCATGTAAACACCCGTAAAATGTATTTTTTGTGTCGGAAAAGATGGCGGGAAAGGTCCGCAGCCTTTACTGAAGTCCGATGGGACTTCAAAATGTGTTTTATTATATTAAAATGTACATCTGTTGAAACTGTCATTGGCAGAAGGTTCAATTTTCTGTTAGTTATTTTAGAAGTTTAGAAATGTTTACTGAAATGTTACTGTTAATACTGTAAATATTTGCTGTTAAAGAATCAAGAAATGGATCGTGGAGATGGGCTGTCGTCGGTGGCACGGGTTAGTAAATAAACACATTTATATCACGTAGGTCTAAGCCAAAATCACGCTAATATCACTACGCGCATGTAAACACCCGTAAAATGTATTTTTTGTGTCGGAAAAGATGGCGGGAAAGGTCCGCAGCCTTTACTGAAGTCCGATGGGACTTCAAAATGTGTTTTATTATATTAAAAATGTACATCTGTTGAAACTGTCATTGGCAGAAGGTTCAATTTTCTGTTAGTTATTTTAGAAGTTTAGAAATGTTTACTGAAATGTTACTGTTAATACTGTAAATATTTGCTGTTAAAGAATCAAGAAATGGATCGTGGAGATGGGCTGTCGTCGGTGGCACGGGTTAGTAAATAAACACATTTATATCACGTAGGTCTAAGCCAAAATCACGCTAATATCACTACGCGCATGTAAACACCCGTAAAATGTATTTTTTGTGTCGGAAAAGATGGCGGGAAAGGTCCGCAGCCTTTACTGAAGTCCGATGGGACTTCAAAATGTGTTTTATTATATTAAAAATGTACATCTGTTGAAACTGTCATTGGCAGAAGGTTCAATTTTCTGTTAGTTATTTTAGAAGTTTAGAAATGTTTACTGAAATGTTACTGTTAATACTGTAAATATTTGCTGTTAAAGATGCAAGATCGTGGAGATCGTGGAGATGGGCTGTCGTCGGTGGCACGGGTTAGTAAATAAACACATTTATATCACGTAGGTCTAAGCCAAAATCACGCTAATATCACTACGCGCATGTAAACACCCGTAAAATGTATTTTTTGTGTCGGAAAAGATGGCGGGAAAGGTCCGCAGCCTTTACTGAAGTCCGATGGGACTTCAAAATGTGTTTTATTATATTAAAAATGTACATCTGTTGAAACTGTCATTGGCAGAAGGTTCAATTTTCTGTTAGTTATTTTAGAAGTTTAGAAATGTTTACTGAAATGTTACTGTTAATACTGTAAATATTTGCTGTTAAAGATGCAAGATCGTGGAGATCGTGGAGATGGGCTGTCGTCGGTGGCACGGGTTAGTAAATAAACACATTTATATCACGTAGGTCTAAGCCAAAATCACGCTAATATCACTACGCGCATGTAAACACCCGTAAAATGTATTTTTTGTGTCGGAAAAGATGGCGGGAAAGGTCCGCAGCCTTTACTGAAGTCCGATGGGACTTCAAAATGTGTTTTATTATATTAAAAATGTACATCTGTTGAAACTGTCATTGGCAGAAGGTTCAATTTTCTGTTAGTTATTTTAGAAGTTTAGAAATGTTTACTGAAATGTTACTGTTAATACTGTAAATATTTGCTGTTAAAGAATCAAGAAATGGATCGTGGAGATGGGCTGTCGTCGGTGGCACGGGTTAGTAAATAAACACATTTATATCACGTAGGTCTAAGCCAAAATCACGCTAATATCACTACGCGCATGTAACACCCGTAAAATGTATTTTTTGTGTCGGAAAAGATGGCGGGAAAGGTCCGCAGCCTTTACTGAAGTCCGATGGGACTTCAAAATGTGTTTTATTATATTAAAAATGTACATCTGTTGAAACTGTCATTGGCAGAAGGTTCAATTTTCTGTTAGTTATTTTAGAAGTTTAGAAATGTTTACTGAAATGTTACTGTTAATACTGTAAATATTTGCTGTTAAAGATGCAAGATCGTGGAGATCGTGGAGATGGGCTGTCGTCGGTGGCACGGGTTAGTAAATAAACACATTTATATCACGTAGGTCTAAGCCAAAATCACGCTAATATCACTACGCGCATGTAAACACCCGTAAAATGTATTTTTTGTGTCGGAAAAGATGGCGGGAAAGGTCCGCAGCCTTTACTGAAGTCCGATGGGACTTCAAAATGTGTTTTATTATATTAAAAATGTACATCTGTTGAACTGTCATTGGCAGAAGGTTCAATTTTCTGTTAGTTATTTTAGAAGTTTAGAAATGTTTACTGAAATGTTACTGTTAATACTGTAAATATTTGCTGTTAAAGATGCAAGAAATGGATCGTGGAGATGGGCTGTCGTCGGTGGCACGGGTTAGTAAATAAACACATTTATATCACGTAGGTCTAAGCCAAAATCACGCTAATATCACTACGCGCATGTAAACACCCGTAAAATGTATTTTTTGTGTCGGAAAAGATGGCGGGAAAGGTCCGCAGCCTTTACTGAAGTCCGATGGGACTTCAAAATGTGTTTTATTATATTAAAAATGTACATCTGTTGAAACTGTCATTGGCAGAAGGTTCAATTTTCTGTTAGTTATTTTAGAAGTTTAGAAATGTTTACTGAAATGTTACTGTTAATACTGTAAATATTTGCTGTTAAAGATGCAAGAAATGGATCGTGGAGATGGGCTGTCGTCGGTGGCACGGGTTAGTAAATAAACACATTTATATCACGTAGGTCTAAGCCAAAATCACGCTAATATCACTACGCGCATGTAAACACCCGTAAAATGTATTTTTTGTGTCGGAAAAGATGGCGGGAAAGGTCCGCAGCCTTTACTGAAGTCCGATGGGAAAAAATAAAGCAATGTGCGAAGGAATGGCTCAAAACGTCGGACACTACGTGTAAAGTAATTGAATGTCCACACAAAACGTCGTGCGTAGTGCAATGCTTTTCGGAACTAGCATAATCAACATGCAATTTAACAAGAGATATACAGTGTGTCATGGCGGGAGTTACCCCGGTAACCAGATTAGATGTAATTTACGGCACGTGAGAGACTACTGTCATAAAAGTATCTCTTATATGACACTACGGAGCTAGCTATTGCTGCAGAGATCTGTGTAACCATGGAGTGTGTAACGCGTAAATAAACTATGCACAGGCTGTAAAAGTTCACTGGTGATCAATAAAGAAACAGAAAACCAATTATTGACTGTGGAGTCAATCAATATTAAAAAACGTGAAAACCAATTGACTGCGGAAAGTTCCGCAGTCAATTAATTGTGTTAACTATGTTTTAGCAAACATCGTCTCTATTGTGTTGAAAAACAGGGCACATTTTGAATTGTATTTCTGTAACCATCAGGTTCGGGGCAGGCACTCAGGACTCCCTCACCCGGTGGCAAGACACCCCCGGTAAGTGTGAGGTATTGTTCCCTTTGAGAGTCTGTGTTTTTTGTAGTAGTAGTAGTATGTATAGTCAGTGTTTGGTATTTTTTCAGTAACAGAGTAATCTAATTCATTACTCTCCCCGTCGCCGTTATCGTTACTGGGTAAACAAAGTGGCACGTTACAATTCGACTGAATGAAGCGCCGCGGTGTCAGCTCACGCAGGCCAGAGTCTCACGGAGTACTGTTGCATCGTGCGCTCTGCTCCAAAAAAAACACAACGCGTGCCCCTGACCCGCGTTGCGGGGGAGAATCCAGTTGGTGATCATTGATCAATAGTGTTGGAACTTATTTTTAGAAAGTCTTTTGTGTTTTGTTTATTTCTTTCCAGGCTGGGTCAGAGGAAGAGGATGGACCACACCCAACGACGACACGTTGAACCCAATGGACTGACTCAGGGTCCCAGACACCGCGGCTTGGCCCAGGGCATCAGCAATGTTCTGGAGCAACGCAAAGTCCTCCTCGTCTGAAAACACAGTGGAGTCAAAAGGGGTTTAATTACTTATGCTCGTCGGGCTTTTTAACAGTCAGGTCTAGGCTGTAATCTTTTCTTGTTATGTTCATGAACCATATCAGTGAAAGCTACATTTGTTTTTAATGCAAAAACCTAAATTAAAAAGGACAACCTCCTCATATCACCATTTCTTTTGTCACTGACCGTTTGTCTCGTTGGTCGTCTGCTGCACTGGCGGCTTCTTGATCTCCACCTCCACAGAGATCCCAGTCGACCTCTTCCTCCTCCTGGCCCCGCCGTCGGCTCGGATGATTTTGGGGATGCGGATCATGTTTAGAGGCACTTTCAGGAACGTGGCGAGATTACTGACCAGGTTGTCGCCGAAAAACTCCGCCTCTGTCATGGCCGGGAGGTCAAACGACAGCTTCAGCAAAGGGGAAGTTCTGATTTAAACGGGTTGGGAGCCCCTCACGATCACTTTCATCATCTTGTAAACTTCATTGAAATAGTTGGTTCCAGCACTGGCATTCATCATCGGGACGTATTGATCTGCAAAGTGATACATTTTACAATAAATTAGGCACAGATTTACAATTGTACTGACAATAAGAATTAAAAAGCAACTGTATCAGATTTTAATAATATCTGCTCAAAATAAATATAGAAATAACTTTTTTTGTCTCACAACAAAGTATAATAATTTGTAATGTAACTTAAAAATACACGTACTGCATCATGAGTCGCAATGTCTGTGGTGTGGTGCTGGTAAAGAAGACGTCAAAGGGGTGTCCCGTGGCGATAATGCTGTGAAACAGAGACACTCTCCTCTGACAGGTGTATCCTGAGGGCCTGCAGCAAAACACAAGGGAGTTCTTGCTAGTCACACTCCAAAAGCAGATCTGAAAACCTTTACGATTGGTGGTATACATTCCAACAGATACTGGTTGTTTATTTTGCAAACTCAGCAGAAAAGCCGCATTGTAATGTTTTTATTATGCACAAAGTGGTAATTCTGCACTTTTGTCCACTCTCTTTTCATAGGTTGTAGGTTTTTTTAAAGTACTGTTAATTTCCTAAATACTTAAGAGTCACTTTATGTCAACGTAAAGAGTGGGTAAGATGTAAGCCGACCCTGTTCTGAATTAACAAACCTTAAAGATTGAATAAGGAAAATGTACTTTTTAACATTTACTTTGGACCATTTTCATCTGGAAAGATTCACCATCTCTTTTTCAGGTGAGACATGGCTCCAGAGAGGTGTGTTTTAGTGTTAGGGGAAACCAGAGCACCTGGAGGAAACCTTTGCTGACGTGTGGGTAAAAGTACTAAATACTGCACCACACAATAGAGGAGTCATTTAATATCTTTAATATCTGCTTTTGTGACCATTCTCAGTTGAATATAGCCAACCAGGGGTACAGGGACTTATTTCAGATTAAACATAGAAACTGACTAGTATTTCTATATTACTTTCAAATAAAAGTTAATTTTAATGATGCTTCTGAGTAAAACGAGAGTATTTTTAGCTTCATTTTGAACAGAACACTCCCTCAATCTCTAATTAAATAATATGAAGTTTAGCTGATCACTTTTGTTGGCAGGATCCTTGAGGTAAGGGGTATAAATGAAGGTCAGAAAAGGTTGGGGACCACTAGGCTGTTTATGTTGTTTGTAGAGGTACCTTAAATCCGTAGTAGGTGGACGTGTAGGAGATGTTTGTGAATTGCTCTCCATTGATCCAGATCCACTGATAAGTTTCTCCCGAAGGCAACAGAGCCATCCATCCGGGTCTGTGGGTCATTCTCTTCATGAAATGGGACACGCTGCTGCCTGTGGGTGCATTCGAAACTATTTAACAAGTAAACACCCAAACTCTATAGAGGAGATACCATAAGGAAAATATCCAAATGGTTGTAAACTACTACACATGGAAAGAGCCAGTAGTTACCAAACTTTTGGATTTATTCTTGCCAGTTCAGCAGCTAATACTCAAACTAGTCATGACACTTGTATTTTGTTTTGCTGAAGTGAGTGCATACCGTGTTGGTTGGTGAAAAGCACATTGTGTCCCTCCAGAGAAGGCGGCGAGGGGTTATTAAAGGCCAAACGATGGAAGTTCACGGTGTCGTCACAGACAGATCCGTTGAAGGCCGCGCTCCACTCCGCGCTCTGAGTGCAGCGGGCCGGGTCCAGGAGGCCGCTGGTCGGAACCACCTTTTGATTCGCTTTTCCTGAAACATGGATTAAGATTAAAACTTTATCATGGTTACATGTTTTGAATGCAAAATTTACAGTTAGGTTTAAATGTAAAAAGCAAAAACCATTGAACATTTTTTCAACTATTTTGTCAGGACCCTGGCTGCAATAACTGACTCTTAGTAAATTTTAATAAATGTTTAGGAAATTTAAATTTGTCTAAACTTTGACGAAACTAAAATAAAATAAAATTCATGACAAAGGAAACACGTTGCAATTTACCTGTGAGACTTCCGTCCATGTCCACCAGCTGTACCTCGTGCTCCCACCCGAATCCCGCCTTATTCGGGACACTGAAGTACTGTATGCCCCAACACCTGACGGCCCACCCTCCGCATTTGTCAGTACATGTTCCATCGATTCTGGCCACTCCAAAGGCAGCACAAGAGCTGCGATCGAAGTTGATGAATTTGGTGTTGATGACACTCAGTCCGTCGTCCAGCGGTGCGATGATGCCCTCGTGGTGCAATAGTCTTCTCCCAGACCGAGCTCATCCACATGTCCCACGATGGTACTGTTGGACATCACAGCGCCCCCCTCAGGTCCGAAAGTGCTGACGGCGAAGGGCAGGATGCGTTTGGCCTCTATTCCCGCTTTCTCGTTGTTCACCATGACGAAGCCGTCAAAATGCACGGACCCAACGTCGACCCATTCAGCTCCTTTTTCGCAGTTCCAAGTGGTGAGCGTCTTGAAAATCGCCGGTTGAGGTGTTGTTGACCTGCAGTTACCGGTTTTCATGGGGTAATACTCCCTGAAGATCCACAGGCCAAACCAGCCTTGAGAGTGGACCGTGTTGTTTTCGAATTGCCCCAGGGGGACATTCTGCTGGTTCAGGGGCATGAAACATAATGTGAGCACCAAACTGATCACTTCTTGTCTCTTCTCCATGACGGCCTTGGAAACAGGTTTGAGTGGCAAATTCACCTACGAAAAAGCAAACGATATTAACAAATTAAAAGTCTTTTATATGTTTCATTCCTGATTACTTCTAAGGCTACATGGAAGTCTGTACATTATCCAACTCCTTCATATATATCTATCTAGAATTTAGAGTTGGCGTCGTCCCGGGGCACATCTGTCCATGGGCAACGCACTTCATTTACGTTGCATGCGTAGTGTGTGAGTAGTTGGTGTTTGGATGTGCCAATGGTGCAGATTATTATTATTATTATTAAAAAAAGTAAATAATTAAAAAACAGACACAAAAGTAAATAAATACTGCAGTGCACACCTGTGTCAAAACCGTCAGGACAGGCCTCGATTTTCTCTGACCAGTCCATGTTCTTGGAGCCTCTGACCACGATGTTGCGGGTCAGCAGCCCCACCTCAGCGCAGAACTCCTACTGCTTCCCGTCGGGGAGAGTGACCTCCACGCCGAGGTGCTGGTACTCCAGCTGCTCCGTTAGGGTCAGTGTCAGACCGTCCTGGGACACTGAGGCGTGAATGTGTCACCTCAAAACAAATTATAACTACAGCATTTCGTCATTTGTCTGTTTTCATTATGTTTGGACAATTCATGGAGTGAATTGTGGGTTGAGATGTTTAACAAACTGACCGGTTCATCAATTTCACAAGAAAGTCAGTATAGAGCTTTGCATGTGTGCAGTGACTGACCCCTCAGCTATCCAGCATTATATATATCTATATCTCATCATTACATTTCATTCGGATTATCTCCTCATTTCAATGATAATATAATTCTTATTATATTATTATATATTGACTGGATGCGTTTCCCCGCCCACTGAGGCCAGACACTGATGCTGTTTTGTACGTTCTCAAATCACAGCAGATATTTCTTCAGGGATTCAGTTTCTTTACAGGATTAAGTCGGGTCAGGTATATTCCTGATTTCCTCCTCAGGGCGGTTTCAGCCGTTATGAAACTTTTAGCACAGAAAGTCAGTGCTACTACATTTGTCTTTAGCAGTAACTCCCAACAAATGAAGTAACAAGCAGTGGTGGCATTTTTATACAGATTATAGTTTGGTCCATATATATTTATAAGAGTAAAGTCATTATTATAATAACAAATATGGAGCACTCTATTTCTTTAAAAAAAGAGGTGTTTTTTTTAGGTTAAAGGAAATAGGGGCTGCCATTGTGCCCATTGGTAAAAAAAATCCCAAAATAAAATGGGTGTAAACCACGCTAGCATAGAGAAAATATCATACGTTCATTTTATATCTGTAATGTAACAAGTGAATTTCTCCATTGTGAGATCAATAAAGTCTGATTTGATCTATCTCTTATCTTATCTCATTGTGCCATTATATTATTGTATCATATCAACCAGCACTTGTGATTGTCTTGGTCAGAAACTGTGCCATAGACATAAAGTGACGAGTGAGTTGTACCGGTGTCCAGTGGAGGCGATCACAATCCCGTCGTCTTGTTTCCAGGTCACTGGAACTTTTAGTTTCAGAGTGTTGGAACCGTTTTGTGCCGTCTCGGCCAGACGCGTCCAAGTTACAGGAACAGGGATACCTGCACAAACACAGGCCTGAGGAGGAGGCAGCTGCAGTGTCAGTGATTAGACCCCACTCCCAGCCCAAAGGACAACACTCCTGTTACAGCGAATCACAAACTGCCAGGCATAACATAGATCTGGGGACAAACCAATGAGCCTGAAGAATCTACACACCACCTACTGTTCTGCCGTGTTTGGCACTTTTATATTTGACACACTTTTATATTATTCAAACTTAGACCCATCCTGTGTGTGTTCATACCATGCATGTCCAGTGTTCCTTCTCGGACGCCCAGCCCCTTGGCCCCGTACACTGGGAGCTCAGGGGAGCGCAAGTTTCCGTGGAGGGTGATGATGGCCTTGTGCTGGAAAGGCTGCTCCTCTGTCCCGATCTGCAGCGCCCCGCCATCGGTGATGAGGATGTTCTCGGCCTGAAGCTCAATGTCTGCTTCATCAAATATCAGAGTGCCCCCTACGGAGACAAAGACACTCAAATTACAGGCCCAAACACATCCTTTGCCATTTTCAAACTATTTTTTTTAACTTACTGTACAGTGAAATTCATTTTGGCTCGTTGCAGTATATTGTGCTCAAAGAGTAGTGATGACTAGGATTACATTATTTTAACTATAAGTGTTTGTTCAATAGATTAATTTGATCCAGTGAGATCTTTATTTGATTAACTCACTATATACATGATGCATCGTGAATGAAAGTGAATAGGTGAAAGACTGTAGTTTCTTGGTGCACCTTGAATGAGCAGCATGGTCTGGTTTTTGGTGATAACGGCGAAAGTTCCCTTCTCTGGAGGGGACAGACCGCCCCATGTGAACCGAGACGACCACACGTCGATGTAGAAGAAGTCTGCGTTGTCCTGAAGAGAAACAAGTAGTAACACAAACACTATATAAGAGTGCTGTTTCATGTAGAGCAGCATTAGGAGCCCTCACCAGTCGGGCGATGCCGTAGTCTCCAATGCCGACATGGACTTTGGTTTTCTGGGACTGGGGCTGGGCGTTGGTCACACAGAGGATGTGCGTGGTGTTGGCTGACTGTACGTCACACACCACTCCGGCGATGGTTACTCTGACTTCACTCATAGTTGTGCTGTTAAAAGAGAATAAGGACAGCTCTGAGTGAATTGGAAACATGGTTATGAAAATGCTGAACTGGCAAGCTCAGTAATAACATGGCAATAGAAGTAATAATGAAGGATAATAAGGAGTATTTTGTAGCCTCTGTGTTTCCATACCCAAACTATTACAATAGTTTTCATACAGGTATGTGTCCTATTTTCATCTGAATTACTGTAATTATCAATACAATAAGGCTTATATTGCCAAATTACCACCATCGCATTAGTTAGGACCATTGATAAAAGAAGCCCCAATTAAATCACTAAATCAATCAGCTCTTCCATCTGACTGAAACTTAAGACATTTACAGCCCATTGCGTCATGATTTTCCAAATATTTAGTTCCGTTTAAGCCTTGTTTTGGCCTTGATTTTGTATTTAATAAATCTTCCTGGACAGAATTTGATGTTTTTTTTTTGTTTAAAGGTGAATTATGCAACTTTTTTATGTGGGAAAAAAAAGTTTATATTTGTGCGTATTGACCTTGTAGTGACCCAGCGGCTGTATGAGTGGTCAGCATGGCGCCTTTACTTTCCATCACAGTGGTCTCTAGGACGCTCCAGGATGAATTGTTTGTAAGGTTTTCACTGTTGACATATCCTCTCACTAGAACACCTACAAAACAATTGTTCCTGGAGCATCCTAGAAACCACTATGATGGAAAGTCAAGGCGCCATGCTGACCACTCATACAGCCACTGGATCACTACAAGGTCAATATGCACAAATATCAACCTTTTTTGCCAGATAAAAAGTTGCATAATGCGCCTTTAAGGGAAGATAGTTTGTTGAATGGTTTATCGCATACAAGTCAGAAAGAAAAAACAGATAAAATATGACAATTCTTTCTCACATCCCACTGCCCCTGCTTTTAAATAATGCATTAGTTTCAGATAGTGCTCAAAGTTGCCTTTATGCATTATTCATTCACAGAATATTCTTAGTGGCAATTTCTGTGGTCACACAAACTGATGGAAGAGTGGCTTCCAACCTGTGTCTGCAGCCCCTCTGACCCCCACCAGTCACTCATTGGTCCCTCTCTACATTCACACACAAGAGCCCTGCCAAAGAATTAACAACCAACCTTCAGCTTTGAGGGTGAGCCACACTGTCACACCAGACTTGATACTTCATGTAAAAAAGGGCCTGTGTTCTAACTTTCTAAACTAACTTTGAATCCACACTTTTCACGCACAAAAGCTTCAAGTGCTTTATCGACTGCATAAATAGAGCGTGCCCGGGGTCATAGATGATTCCAGACAAATGCAATTGTGTGGTGTAAGTCAAGCATTTAATTTGTGTCCAGTGGCACGTAAAACAGGGTGTGTCTGTCTCATTGTGTGGCTCTGCACCTGAAACCGGTTCCAGTGATGGTGAGCAGGACGCCTCCGGCTGTGCCCCCGCGTCTTGGCGAGACCGTGGAGATCACTGGAGTGAGCTGGGACTTGTACGTGAAGCCGCTCGACATGTTGATGGTTTGTGTCGGATTAGACACACTCACTGCACAGCTGAGTTCAGACTCAGTGTCTACGAGATGAACATGAAACAAGACGAGTGATTATTCCATCTATTCTTGTAAAACAAAAGTCCCGCATGTCTCAGGCTATTATGCTTTTTTGCAGGTATTTTACAATAATCTCAAACACATCTTTATCATAATGTTACCCTTTGTTGGTTAGAAAATGCAATATTGATCTAAAACAGCTGAAACAAAAATATCTAGTAGTTAAACTGTTTCAGTAAAAAGCAGTTGTGAAACTAAGGCACGTGTTTTACCATTGCAAGGACTGTAAAAGATTCAGCATGATATCGAGTAGTGAGAAAAGCATTTCCTGGATACGTATGACTTCAGGAGGAGTTGTTTGGGAGCTGCCACCGCGCAAGATTCAAAGATTACACGAAGATGCTGCAGTGAGTCTAAACACAACTCCACATGCATGTTTAGAATGCCTGGGTTTGCTACTTTTTTACAGTTTGGATCCCTTTCCCAAGAGCACCTATACAAACTGTTGCAACACATTGGGACACCTAGAGCAATCAGTCATATTGTTATCTCTACTCCCAGTGTGTTTTTGATGAGAGAACATCATGGTAAAAAGCTTTAAAAAGTCAAGTTATCAGTGACTTTAATCATCACTATAATAAACAAGACGCATGCTGATTAGCACGATAATAATTGAATGCTTTTACTGTTAGACGCACCCCAATTATTGCATGAGAAGGCCACCAAAGCCAATGGCTAAATATAGTAATAAAGTACAACAAAATAACATCATGTCTTCTTGTTCTAAGAATCATGTACTCACAATGACTCAATGTAGAAAGCCCTGGAGTCATGTTTAAAAATATAGTCACAAACCATAGAGGTTAGTCAACTTCTTAAACACAAGCCTCCTTTCTACAGCTCAAAGCACAATGTCATTCCCCACAGACAACATTTTTCATTAGAGCATTTAAAGACCGGTTTATTGACAATCTTTCCCACACAACCCTCGAGCAGATGACCTCACATGTATATCCTTGGTAAAACCGTACGAGGGATTATGTGGAAAGACTGTGAACCCTCTTGATTTCTAAATAGGATGTAATATAGGGTGTAGGGGTGTTAACGGTTACAAAAAATGGTAACCGGTTAACCGAAAAAATTGTAACCGGTTAACCGTTTGTTTAAGAAGTGGACCGCAGTTGCGCTATACGGCCAATGGAGCGTGCAGTCACTTATCAGAATGATTCCTTCGTGTCACGGCCGCCACGCAATTGTCAGACATATACAATTATGATAAAGTAGGCCTAATTAGGTCGTACAGAAAACCTGCAGTAGAATTTGTAAAAACAAGTAATATATATATATATATATATATATATATATATATATATATATATATATATATATATATATATATATATATGGGCTCACCCGCTGCCCGAGTGGGACCTTCTCTCATTCAGAGAAAACAAGCCTTGAAGTTTTGTGGCGACTGCGCATGGTCCGGATCTGGACCAATGCACCAGCCAATCCGGACCCGAACCTTAGGATCCGACCCGAATCTAGTGTTGCCACCTGTCCCGGTTTTACCTGATTGTCCTTCTTTTTAATGGTCTGTCCCGGGGAAATAAAATATTCTCCCGGGACACTACTACAGCGCAGTCCTCCACCGTCTCTCTCTCTTCTCCGCTGATCGCCCCACACAGAGCAGCTCCCTGCTCTGATTGGCCAGAGCTCAAAGAGAGCGAGGCTGACATTGGCTGTTCTGGCGCACGTCCCCGCCTCCTCCCCTCGCTCTTTGGCCGTGCGCACGTGCGTCCGCTTCTATGACTCAGCGTGGCTCTGTTTGTTTTTACCGCGGGGAAAGAGAGACTGTACTATCGAAAACGCGAGGAGACGGTCTTACAAACACTAGGACACATATGCGTCAGTAATCAGGCACAGAACATATATGGAGGAGTTTACAGGAGCTAGCTCTCCCCACGTGAGTAACATTAGCATCTCAATATAACAACGCATTTTCACCTCATTCTACAGTATGTATTTTTGAATTAATCTGTGCAATGATATTCTTGTTAGAGATAAACAATTTAGAGCAGTTGAATGAAGAGTGAAGTTTCTAATACTTCACTCTTGTACTTGTAATTGAGTAAAATGTCAGCCATGTAATTGTACTTTTACGTAAGTACAAATTTTCTGTCCTCTTTCCACCACTGGACATTAACCACAAAGTAAATACTTAAAGCAAAACCAATATAGCTCCATCACAAGGTTATGTCCAATTTCGCTTTCGAAGGGTCATTTTTGTCTTGGGTTAGGTGTGAAGGGCGCCACTGCTTGTAAGCAAAATGGTTGATTGGGTTGCCGAAATGTCCAGGTTTTCTGTCAGACATAGGTGGCAACCCTACCCGAATCCCCTCAGACGAGCGGCTGCGTGTGCGCTCTCTCCCTCCCTCTCTCGCCCTCTCCCTCTCTGACTGCAGAGCGGTAACAGCCCAGATGTACAGAAAGAGAAAGTCCTACATCTTAGCTCCATGATACTTTATACATTTTTAGAAATGGTTTCGGAATGACTGAAATACGGCTCGTTAAAAACAAAAGCGGAGGGCGCCTTAATTAAATATGCAAGCGCGATCGTAATGCGCAAATAGCGCGGCTGTTTCCGATTGGCAGTGAGCAGGTCAGAAGCAGGACTAAACCTGGACTAAGCGTGATCTGAACCAGGACTAAGCAGGACTCAGTGCGTTGAACTGAGCAGAGGAGAAACACATCACTGTCATATATTATGTGCACATTGAGTATAATAGAGGCTATGCATTTTGCTTTTTAAGAGCCAAAATATATTTTTAGAGCCAAAAACACAACAGGATTCACTTAATTTCATTATTTTCAAATCACCGTAATAGATTTAATAAAGTCTTAAAAATCCCAATATAACTGAATTATGTTCCGGACCTTTGCTTGAAATTTTTTTTTCATTTCGGACCTTGGTGAAATTTAATTCGTGACCCCTGGTGTAGATGGTAGTGACCGGGCTAGGCGGCAGACGAGACGAGACCTCGAGCTCTAAAATGGCAGGGAACGGCTTCTCTAGTCCTCACCAGAGCAGATCCAACGATGAACAGCAAAACTACTTCAAATCCCACAGTAGGGTCCAAAGAGGGCATCTCTGGTCCACTGCGTATCAAGAAATCTATACTTAGTCTTAAACAATTTTAACACATCCACACTCTTCATGTAGACGGAGAAAAAATTACTAGCATTAGCGTTAGCTATGCTTAGCATGCTAAACCGCACGCGGTCAGCATCAAAGTTCTGCACACACTTTCCGTCTGAGCATACACAAATGAAATACAATAAATACAGCATGTACTCACATCCTTCACATGTAAAACAAATCCACCCAGAGCTTGTAGACTCTGCATCCACCTGGATAGACCGTGTTTACTGGACTGGTTTAATGACATCTGATCAGTTCGCTGCTAAAAGCCGAGTGACTCGAGGGCTAGACTTGCCTTGCACTTGCGGTGTTAGGCTACGCCCACCCATCTCCGATTGGATGTTACAGGTACATCGTCCAATAAAATCATAAAAAAACAACATTGCTTATGCAAATGAACTTTTAACAACATTAGTATTAGGTTTTTAACTATTTATACATTAATGAAATGGGGTATTTATTTAGGTAGATTTTTACGCATTTTAATTAGCTTTGTCTAAAGTGGCATTTTTAGACTGGGCTGCACTAGATTTATTTTTTTGGCCATATCATCCTAATTCAATCCACCACTAACCACTCACTCACAAAAATACATCCATACATGCCGACATGCTCGGCCAATATTTTCTTGCTGTGAGGCAAGAGCGCAAACTGTTGCGCTATTGTGCCACCCATATGTGTGCCCTTATACTGCATGTGCTCCCTTTCTTTGTTTGTAAATAAATCGGGTATAGGGCCTTTAATGCCTATCTAAGCATGTTGCGTTTTTTTTACTCATTAATTGTCCGTGAGAGTAAATACTTCGCTGACAGAAAAGACAAAGGGAGAGAGGGATATTGTACATCCAATTACACAATGGAGATCATTTTTTTCACTCGAACTTGGCTGTAAATACTGTTTAAGTGGCGCTAGCCCGCTGTTAGCCTGTTAGCTTCTTCTTCGTGATTCTATAAGTTAGGGGTGTGACCAAGTAACCGGTTAACCGGTTAGTAAATCATAACCTGTTAGGAAAAATCAGTAACCGATAACCGAAAAAAAGTCAAAATGAACACGTATTAATTTAGGAATTAAGGCGAGACACGGCAGGTGAAAATATTGATTTTTCACGCAGTGGTCGAAGTGGAGATTTGCGGCCGTGACGCGAAGGAATCATTCTGATAAGTGACTGCACGCTCCATTGGCCGTATAGCGCAACTGCGATCCACTTCTTAAACAAACGGTTAACCGGTTACAATTTTTTCGGTTAACCGGTTACCATTTTTTGTAACCGTTCACACCCCTACTATAAGTGTGTGTTGGCGGCTCCGACCCGGTAGCAGGGAATGTTGCAATTGGTTTTCTGGCCAGGGACACCAGGGGGAGATGAAAGACCCCCCAATCCCATCAACACTTGTATTACCCCAGAGGGACTATGAAAAGGATTTATTAAGGTAAACAGAAATTAAGCAATCCTATAACACATAATGACAAACCTGCTGACTATACAAATGTTAAAATTTGTATCTAAATATCTGTATTTACACAATCTTTTCCACTTTTATTTCAAATGCATAAAGACACACATGTAAGTTGTGAATGACACTGTGTTCAGATTACCCGCTGGACTGTGCTTGGCCTCCACTCCAGCCACAGTGAGGACCACTCTGCTGCTCTGATCCGGAAGCGGCCGGACATTAACATTGCCCTGCAGGAACCTGGAATTCCTGTGATTCACAAAACCACTGCTGAAGTAGTGTACACCCGGCTTAGTGAAGACGTAGGCGAACTGGCCTGAGGAGAGAGGGAGGGAGAGAGGGAGGGAGGACAGGGTGAAGGGGGAGACAATGAGTGCTTGAGCTTGAGACAGGTGTTGTTGTGCTGCTGACTGTCATAGAAATAACATAAAGCCACATAAATAGAGTATTATCAGCATTTTTTGTCTAATTTCTAAGCACGAAGTATAACAATTTTCAGTTAGTGTTAGTGCACCCTCTGCTGGTAATTACACATTGCTAAAAACAAAAAGTGCCTCCATTTTTAACAGCATGCTAAACAATTGATAGTTCTAAAGCTCCGCTTTATCTCCAAGACGCTATCGTTTCATATCAGCCAACCAGAGCACTCCGCTCTCAAAACTAGTGATTCCTCGGGTCTCCAAAATCACTGTAGGTGGAAGAGCCTTTAGCTACCAAGCTCCGTTTTTATGGAATAAACTTCCAGCTCACGTTAAAGAAGCAGACACAGTCCCTACATTTAAGACTAGGCTAAAAACGTACCTCTTTGAATTAGCTTATGATCAGGTCAGTTAGGTAAAGCTCTAACCCACAGCCTGAAGTAAAAGCTGCCTTAGGAGAAACACTGCTGTGGGAAGTACGGTACACTGAGCGCTATCCTCTTCTTCTTCTTACTGCAAACTTTGTCTTATTATAATACAATATTTATCTTATCTGTAGTCTGTTCATTACTATTCACATGGTGTCTCCTGTCCCACTCCCCCTTGGGAGTGCCTGTCTAGATCGAATGGAGGAACCCGGCTGAACGGAGGAACCCGGCTGAACGGAGGAACCCGGCTGAACGGAGGAACCCTGCCTACTGGATTGACAACAAGGACTGGATGGTCTCGATCCTGGCCCTTCTGCTGAGGGGATCCCATCGGCCTGGGTCTCTATAGCCTGTCCGTCCATGGGAGTGGATCTTTCCAGCTTCTGTGGTTCTCCCCGAGGTTTCTCGTTTCTCCCACTGGGTTTTTGAGTTTTTCCTTGCCGTGCTGGAGAGTCTAAGGACAGGGGACATCCGCGCCGCTCGTCGCCACCTACTGCTGACGCTTATTTGGACATTATGTCTGCCTGGATACTTGATTTAAATGTTGTAATCTGTAAAGCACTTTGTGATGCCTTTGGTATGAAAAGCGCTTTATAAATAAAGTTTGATTGATTGATTGGTTCTACAAATACAGTAATACATTGTTTGTTGCCTTTAAAATGAATAGTTTGAACTGCTCAGGATATAGTGATGGTAATGGTCATCTATTCATGAAAGATATTCTGGGAAATACAGGTCAGAGCAGCAGCAGCAGCAGCAGAAGAAGAAACAACCAAAGCAATTTTTCATGAGAGATCATTTTCATTTGAAAGTATATGTATATTTTTTATATAGTTTGAATGGATAACATGAGCAGTGGGGGTCGCTAAACACGGATGGTTGTCATATTGGGGGCCTCAACTAAAAGTGTTGATTAGGCAAAGATTATACCCAATGGCCCACCTCTGTTTCTCCAGGTTTGTGACGGGAGCAAAGCCTATTCTATGTCTCGACTACAGTTGATTGGTGAATAACTCAAACTTGTAACTTTACCATCAGGAGAGACCAACAGGCCCGGTTTGAACCGTGAGGCCGTCCTTCCGTGGACCCACCACCTGCAGAAGGAGCCATGGGGGCCGGTGCTATGTGACCTGGGCAGCTCCAACTGCCCCACGACCCGGCAACGGACAAGTGGAAGAAAATGGATGGATGGATTGTAACTTTACCATTGGGAGTGTCCGGCCCGCTGCTGAAAGGCCTTCCTTCATACACTCGACCACTTGGTTTGGAGACACTGAAGACTGAATACTTGAGGTCCAGGAGAGTGGGCGTGGTCCACCGCCAAATGACTTTGTCTCCAACATGGGCCATGAAAGAGGCGGGCTCCCAGGCAAAGCCCTGTCCAAACTCTGCCACAAAGAGTACAGAGTGTTAGTCAGTGTGCTACCTAGGGCTGTCCAACATGTCGGCAATTTATCGTTATTGCAAGAAGAATATATCGCAAAATCACACGGGTCTTCTAATTGACTGAGAATTAAATGACTTAAAACTCTGAACTTTAAAGCAAAACCAAAGCATTAATATAACATTTAACCTCTTAAAGCTGGGGTACCTGATTTTTCCTGTTCAAACAGTGAAATTTTTTGTTTTGGCCCAAACTTGTTTCTAGCTCTCACAGTCCCTCCTGTGTATTCAGATTGTTCAAAGAATGGAATTATATGCACATTTCACAACCCATATACAGCACTGAGTGGTGACAAAGTGAATCAGCGGCTGCCACCCCCAAGATAAATTCCACAAATTTAGACTAGACTTCTATCATCCATTGCTCAATAAAACTTTGGTGAAGACAATACAACAAGGTCTGTGTTTTGCTGTGTTTACAACATACTCTGAGGTGGCAAAAATAAATGTATTCTACAAAACCAAAAAATCAGGTACCCCAGCTTTAACCCCCACGTGAACTGAGCACATTTTCTCCAGTTTGGCTTTACCCAAATTTAAAATCTTCTTAAAAACTTGCGACATAATAGCGACAAAAATTAGATGGAAATGGGATGGAAAAATGCAAAAAAGTGAACAAAGGATAACAGTAAAGTGACAAAAATGTGGCAAAAATGCAATGAAAAAATAAAAAGTGACAAATACGCAACAAAAAAGCAACCAAAGAATAACAGTAAAGTGACAAAAATTTGATGAAAAAGTGACAAAAATATGGGGAAAAAGTGACAAAAGTTAGGCAAAAATGTGATGAAAAGGCAATGAAAAGAATCGTCAAAAAATGACGACAACACAACAAAAATGCAAGGAAACAGATCTGTTTAAATGAGTTGTGTAGATTTTGTCTTTCAAATGAGGCGTTACACTGGCCTATAGGCTGCGACCTTATAGATTTGGGTAAAGCGGTACTGGAGAAAATACACTTGGTTAAGGCGGGGGTTAAGAGGTTAAACTGTTCCTAAAAAGATTTATTCAGGTAATGTAAAGTCAGATGGAGAATGATAACATTATTATTAAACAAATATATACTTTCTTGCGTTACCAATATTGCATGACACAAACCACGCTTCTTTAAATATCACACATTTTAGAAACCCCGGTGTTGAACCAGTTTTGTCAGTCTCTTTCACTGTGTCTGTTTCAGGTGGTGTCACATTTGAGCTCAAGGCGCCAGCTCGTACGCTCGCGTTTTTAAGTTTTGTTTGTAAGTTAATCCGATGTCTCCTGTGTACAGTTTAACCCTCCTGTTAAGTTGCGGGTCAAATTGACCCGTTTTAAAGTTTGAAGATCTAGGAAAAATAGTTGAAAGTATTTTTTAAGTATGAAACTTCTTCTGCTTGCCTTATTTAGTGTTAAACATATAATATGAATATGGTTCATCACACACACACACACACACACACACACACACACACACACACACACACACACACACACACACACACACACACACACACACACACACACACACACACACACACACACTTTATGTTCTCGCGGGAAAACTCCACCCACATTCACTGGACACTCAACAGGGGAGGGGCAAAACATATAAAAGACTCTCTGCATGGGAGTCCTACCAACATTACACTCTGTCAGGCAGACTTTACAAAATGAGCAGCTGAAGCAAAAGGATGACAATACAAGAGGCTCCGGAACTCTTCAATGATAGACCCTGTGCACGAGAAAATGCTAACTTCCTGGTTTGAGACCGGATGTACTGCTGCTCGTTTCCGCTAGCTTTATTTTGCGGGTAAATCGCAGCTGCGAAGATGGTCTCCAAAACACGAAAATTGAAAGATCGCTGTACTTTTCAAAGAGCAAAAGATGGGAACAATCGCCATTGCTGTGTCCTGCTGTGTACTGCCGGGGGGAGATTCAACAAGATGCAAAGTTTCCACTGCTTTCCCAAGGATCCTGAGCTGCACTCAATGATAAAATAAGAAGGGACGGCTTCACACTCCTTCTTGGTTAAATAAAGGTCAATAACAATTCACTTGGATGTTTTAAAATACTACATACTGTTTCAAAAGTTATTTGCTGTTACTCTGCAAATAAAACCGCTTTACTTAAGCAGCATTGTCTATAGCTGTTCTGTGTGCTTCTTATTGACTGAAATACATTTTGTAAAGATGCTAAAGCTGTTTCCATATACTAATTCTGAAAGCAAAAACACACATAGAATTCAAATTACTAACTAAATTTGACATACTATGATCAAATTATTTAGGCAATGCAACTAATCAAATGTGTAGAAAATACAAGCAGCTGCAGGTATGGTTAAAATACTGGTATACAGTTTTATAATTTCCTTGTACAAATCAATCACATTTTTCCACAAAAAAACAAAACATGGTTTGAACACAAACATTGCAGACATTAAAACTAACACAAAACTAATCAGTGTGAACTATATAGGGTATAAGCAGACGTTTTCATTAAAAAGAAAATCAATTTTGACGTTTGAAGAGTGTAGATCGATTGATTGTTTAGCCTTGTTAATAGTTAATCACCCAAAAATTCGCACGTCCTGTTTAACGCCTCGCAGTGTGACACTACTTTGGTACCAGCTGTGGATAAAGTCCATATCAAGGCTCGTTTGAAGGTAAATGCGCTTTGTGTGTGTTGGATATGTCAAACATTTAGGAGAAAAATCCATCAATAGTCCACTCGATAAAACGGCTTTAAGTGTTTTTGCTATTAAACCTGCTGTGTAAGCCTTATTGTCTCATTGTTACTTATTTGATTCTTTATCAGTATTTACTAGTGAGGCAATTAGTAATTATAACTGCCTTCAACCTCCATAAAATACAGAAATTGTGTTTACAGTAAATTAATACAGGATACTGCACAGGCATGGCAACTTTCACTTTATTCCATATTGATGGCCAGAATGCAAAACTTCCTATCTGAAAAAAATCTATTATTTCAGGAAACAAAGAAAACGTTTATTTCTATTATAGTATGGCCTGTTTAAAAGATATTCAAGCATATTCTACTGCTATTAGACCCTACAGTATTTCTGCAATATGTGTCAATAATACAAGGTATTTTTGCCTCCCAAAGTGCAGATAAGTGTTTTTTTCCCCCTTACGTTTCTTGCAGCATTGTGCACATAGGAGGTTTTGCATTCTGGCCATCGATATCACTTTATTAAATTCACTTCATTGTACATCACTCAACACAAAGCAGAACTACAGCAAAATGAGATCGTTTACATTCAGAAGCACATCTCTGTATGGTTTAGCATTCAAAGCTACAGGTGAACATTAGTCAAAGCCAGATGTTTTCTCCACTACACTCAGATTAGCGAGCACAAACAGTCAAGTACACACACAGCATGTCAACAAACCGTGTTTTTACTAAGCGACAAAAAGCCACAGGAGATAAATCCCTGCTTATTTCATCCATTTGGTTGACTTGTTTGGAAAACCCGACCGTGAACACGAGACTCTTATCACACAGGAAACGAAGCGCGTAACAGGAGTTCTTCCCCCGGAAGTAGCATATGCTAACGTGCACGTAGTCTATTAGGACGATGAAATAGAGGAGGATGTGTCTGAAGACCAAGACTATCTTGAGTTAAATTCTGATTCTAATGATTATTATTTTGAACCAGATTAGGGAATTGGTTTTCCTATTCCTCCAAGCAAACATTCATGTCAAAAATGGTGAAATAGTGGTCAGGCAATGTGTGTCAGGCATAACTGTCTGCAGAAACCATAATAAAGACAGTGCCAGGGCCCACCAGGATACAGGCCGGATCTACAGGGATGTGCTAAAGGGTGTATTACAACCTCACTTTGAAATGTTTGCACCCTCAGTTTTAGAGGCATCACAATATATTTTAATGTTATAACTCTGTAGTTGCACCGTTTTGGAACTCTAATACCCCCTCAGTCAGTTTGTTCTGGAGCCGGTGCTGCTAGGATGGCAGTGAGTCGTGTGACAGACATCAAGTCAGCTTGTGAGCTGGTCATGTTAGATTTAATAATAATTGATAAAATAATTAGTAATATGAAATATTCAGACTGCTTGTTAGGATTTTTTTGGTTTCAGACACTTTTGGACAATTAAACATGTACCGGGTCAAATTGACCCGGAACACCATTGATGTTCCTGGTAAATGAACATAACAGGAGGGTTAAACTCTTGGGGATTTAATTTGACATTTGAACAAAAGACAGAAAGGAAATGTTAAACTCACCCGGGTGAATCCCTTGGTTGGTGACAAAGATGGTTTTCTGGTCGTCAGCTCACACTCCGCTCCCCCTGTTACAAAAACACACCGGTGAGGTCATGCGACTCCCCCTGGGCTTCAGCACTACAGGGGAAACTGCCTATACACCTGTACAGCTGTGGGAACAGAGCAACACACAGCGGGTTCAGAAAGTTTTCACAACTCATTCAATTATTTCCATTTTATTATGTAGCATTTGTTATGTTTTCTTGAAAAAAATATAAAGGAAAATCACAGTGGCATAACTGATATAAACACTGCAGAGCCATTCCATGTCAATCACAGTTGTGCTGTTTTTAAACATTTATATAAAAAAGTTAGTTCTATGGATGTTTCCATTTATTGCCCAGAAAGAGAAAGATCCAACCTCTTTAACCGCTTAAGCCCCACCTGAACCAAGCACATTTTCTACAGTTCGGCTTTACCCAAGTCTAAAAGCTTAAAAAGAAGCATCAAAATAGCGACGAAAATGAGGATGAAAACGTGCCGGAAAACACCACAAAAAGCAATGAAAAAAATCACAAAAAAGCCACAAAGAGTGACAAAGAGTGACAGAAACATGCCGGAAAAACAACAAAAACGCAATGAAGCAGTAACAAAAACAAGACAAAAATAAAGCGACAAAAATGTGACAAAAACGCGGCGACATCGTGACAAAAAAGTTATGATCAGTTTTGTATGTCTTAGCTTTCAAATGAGGCATTACACTGTTGCTCTCCAGTCGAGAAGCTTTTAGATTTGGGTAAAGCCGAACTGGAGAAAATGTGCTCGGTTCAAGGTTTTAAATAGACAGGTGTGATTACTTCTCATAATATTTATTTACAACACATTCTTATGTAATGTGCTGTAACAATGTGTAATAACTGAAGAAAAACAGAAAAAGTGAGTGCATCAGTAGGTCCAAAAATAGTAGGCGCAGGTGCTCTTCAAAGATCAGGAATCAAACTTGTTAAAACACAGGAAAAGAGCTTTAAATTGTACGTCAGAGTGCCTCAGATCCTCTTTTCCTGTGTTTTAATGTGTAATAACTTTTGGAATAATGTGTATTAGTTTGGAGATACATAATGTAATAAGACCCTAGCTCTAACTCTAACCTTAACTCTTAATCCTAAGCATCTTATGTCTTTTTACCTTCAAAGTACTAATACACATTATTCCATTGTGTATGTACTACAGTTATTTGAAAGGTACAAGTTATTAGATTATTACAAAGCAGATTACATTGTGCTAAATGTGGTTAGGTACAACGTATTAAGGTACAGAGTTTAATAATAATAATAATAATAATAATGCATCGGTTTTATATAGCGCTTTTCTGGACACTCAAAGACGCTTTACATTGCACTATTCATTCACTCCATACTTGATGGTGGTAAGCTACTATTGTAGCCACAGCTGCCCTGGGGTAGACTGACAGAAGCGAGGCTACCAGTTTGCGCCATCGGCCCCTCCGACCACCACCAACCACTCACTCACTCACTACATTCGCTAGGCTTCCTGGTGTTACCAAACGGTCTCCCATCCAAGTACTAACCAGGCCCTTCCCTGCTTAGCTTCCAAGATCTGACGGGATTGGGCATAGCAAAGGCGGTATGGCCACAACATTAATGCTTTGCCTGTTGATTTGGTAGAAGACAAGTGCTTTTTATAATGTTCTTGAAACCTTAATGTCAGAGATGTTTTGGACAAATCCAGAGCCAGTAATAGTGAGTTTTGTCCCTCCCATCAAAGGGCCGATCACAGGAGAAATGCTGTGAATTTCTAGGATGTACTCGATGCTGGCATTCACACCATTGCTGTCAGAATAATAATCAAAACAATGTCAGTGCAGTGAAGCAGTGTATAAGAAAGCCAGTTAAAATAATCTAAAATAAAATTCTAAACAATGTCAAACAGCAGTGCACCATAAAACATTAAGGAGTTAATAAAGAAGTATTCTGTATGATTAATTACATAGCTTGAGCATTGGCGCAGCTCTGAACATGTCTCTTTTTCTTTGACCTCTATTCAACCAAGGAAGTCTCTTGTTCAGGGGAGTCTCGGGCCCCGGATTGCCAAACAACACCCAGGGGAAACCTACGCAGACACTTCTTCACATTTTGTAAAACATTTGGTGATGTTATTACCTTGGTATATGGGGTTTCGGTTGAAAATAAAAAGTAAAGTTGACTCATAATGAGGGAAGCAGACAGAAAACGTGGTTGTGCAAACATAAAGATGTGGATCATTTACTTGGTATTTTTGTTATTTATTTCAAATTGATCGAGTGTGCAAGAATAGGATTTGTCTGTTTAAGGTGGCTCTGATTATAATAACACAGTAAAAGGTTGTGCTCTGGAGCTTTTCATAATCACTGTACCGTATGCTGTACCTTAGCGCATTCCCATAGTTCTGAACCCGCACGTCCACGCCGTACAGGCCCGGGGGCAGCACAGGGAGGAGGCAGGTGACGTTTGTGTCCGTCCACTCCAGCAGCACGCACTCTTCTCCACCGATCTCCACGCCGCCGCTGCTGTTGCTGTCGTGCGCTCCAAGGTTTGATCCCACAATGGTGAGAACTCTGTAACCTGTAGCAAACAAAACACCCAGACATGTGTGAGAGAAAAAGCTGTCAGTCAAGTGTCCAAAATAATTAACGCTTAGGTCTGTTGGAGTCTCCGGGCTAATCATCGCATAAGAGCCGTTATTGTCTAACAGTGTTTTGTTGCATTGCAGCTATTCTGTGTGTGTGTGTTTTTTTCCACGTAACCAAGCTTCCCATAGAAAACCAGTAGATCAACATTGCAAAACTACATAAGTCGAGAACATTGCAATTACCACCTTTTAGCAACAATATGGAAGTCCTCTTTGACAGACACACATAATTACACTAATGGAGGATCTGTTATTGTCATGTCACACAAAGGCTAAAAAAAGAAGCCGAGGGCAACACTCAAAGCCACATTATTACATATAACAATAGCAGAGGTGTAAAAACACATGCAGGAGGAATTTTGAATGAGCAAAGAGTCAAAAAACACATGACCTGAATATAAAATGTCACACACCAAAAGGTTCACATGGAACTTTACAGATGTGAAGAACAGCGACTAACATGATAGAAAACTATAATTAGATAAACCAATAAACTGTGGTTAAGACAGGGAACAAAGTGTAACAAAACAGTTCTTTGTTTGAGTCAGTTTATAAAAGGTTACCACAAACTCCAATTAATATCTATTAAACAATCATTCAGTTTATTCCGTTTTAAAAGGTTATAGTGTATGATGGTTTCAAGGTGAAACAATGCTGAGTAAAAATAAAAATAAAACGCAGAATGCTCACAGAAATGAGTCTTATTATCCTATGACAGTTTGACGCAGGGGCAAAGAGAAGTACCGTAAATCCTCTAATATAGGCCGGGGCCTTTATTTACTCAAGCGCATGGAGGACCAGGCCTTTATTGGAACCAGGCCAAAATTAGAGACAGGCCTTTATTTCTATTTGAGGAAAACGGACTATCAGGAAAATGAAGAAAAACGAGATTTTTGTCCATTTGAACCTAAAATATTTGGTTCATTTATAAATTAACATTTCAAACACTCTCCCAGCGGCTGGAACATTGACGCTTTTTATTTTGTAGGAACAACAGGAAGCGTTTCGCTGCTGTTAGCGGAACATTGACATCAATGTCAGTGCAGTCGAGTTTAGAGTCTAAACTTTAGACGGAGCGTTTGCGTTTGTGATCGATCACAAAACAGACAGAGAAGACGAGACGTTCGCGCAGATCGGAGTTATTTTGAGGCGTGGGACTTACCTGCATACGGAGCCGCTGGATGTGCTTTGAGGACGCGATGGTGACTTAAACCCTGGAGGGTCACACAACATTTGTTGCTTGCCCTGCTTCCAAAAATAGTCACAGAAGGTTTGAAAAGTGGCTAAATCTGTGTCAAAGTTACGCTTGGATCAGCTCCACTCCGCAGCGTTCCCTCTCTCGGCCTGGGTTCCAGTTTGTTTACTTCCTGCACGTGAGTTATCGTTTACACTCGTATGAGACAAATTCCTATAGAGTTAAATTATCACCCAACCCCAGTTTCTAATAATAGACCCTTTAATTGTTTGTAAACATTCCAGGCTTAGCTGGAGGCGGGAAGCTCGATTCCTATCTATTTCCATTGTAGTTGTTGTCATAGTAACGATAAACAAATGTCTAACTGTTTTTGGAAATATCAGATAAATCTTATTTCATCGTCTCAAATGTCATTCCTCTTGTTCTTGCTCCTTAAGCCACAACAGGACCACATTTTTCAGTTGTAGTTTTACACTTAAAATCGCTAGTTTTAGTTTAATCTAATTTCTCTTGATCACTTCCTGCCTCCAGCTGATGTCACTGATGATGTCAGCAGTTAAAGGGTCTATAGCCCCGGCCTAAATTAGAGACCGGCTTTTAATTGTCTCCGCCAGCAGCGAGCCCGGCCACTGTAAGAGACCCGGTGTTGAGGATCAACGTGGGCGGGATCAATTCGGGTTTGTTTATCGGCGTGTCGCGGGACAGTCCTGTAAAGACTCAAGGGCACCTCCTTACAAGTCCTTTAGATGGCGCCATACACCTCAATAGGCTCACCTCAAGCAAATACACTTTAACGTACGCTATGATAAATGACATTTGAATAACAGATGGCTTTAATTACAATAAACCAGGGATATGGCCTTGGGCTCATGTGCAAGCTGTCAATATCTATAGGCTAATAAATCCAATTGTGAGACATACAGGCAGAAGCATCAACCACTGTTTCTGTTCCCAGGAATATAGATCATCTTGTTATTTAGGTAATTGGCTAAATTGTGAAAATAAATTATAAAAAGTGTCCAGGAAAATATAATAAACAGCAAATGAATAAACCCAAGACTGCAAAGGCACACCAACCTTCTGTACACGAGACAACCCACTCTACCATCTACGCCACCACTTGTTAAAGATGGTCTACTCTCGCCCCACATAAAATCCCTGTCCTTAAGGTTGGCTGTGTCTATGCCTGACAACAATGCACTTTGGGACGTCCAGTGAACAATTAAATATTTTCTTCGTCTTATCCACCTAATTGGGATAGCAATTGTCATAAAGTAGTATTAATATGAGTATATAATCGCACTGTATGATGGCAGGTCAGCCAGGCCTGTTCTGATGTCCGAAGAAACTAAAACATGAGCTGAAACGATATTATGGACAGGCATGGACTCAGCCACCTACACCCCTGCTCTACCTCTACCCCACCTGTACCCCTCTCGCGCTACAGGGGGTACAGGTGGGGTAGAGGTAGAGCAGGGGTGTAGGTGGTTGAGTCCATGCCTGTCCATAATATTGTCTCAGATCATGTTTCAAATTCATCAGGCATCAGAATAGGCCTATATGCCTGCCATCATACAGTCGATTATATACTCATATTAATACTAATTTACAACCATTGCTTTCCCGATTAAGATGAGAAAAAGACAGTGATTTAATTGTTCTTAATTGTTCACTGGACGTCCGAAAGGTGCATTGTTGTCAGGCATGGACACAGCCAACCTCACCTCCTCCAAGCCCCATGGAGCCGAAAGTTTATTTGTAATCTCATTTTCATCTGTTATCCTGTGATTTTTTTTGTCGCCAAATGGACAGTATTAAAAGCAAGGTTTGTTGACTGCGGTGTAACCTTTCCTGAGGTGTAGCATTGTTTGGTATCACTGTCGTGGCTGTTTCATTAATTGTGCTATGGCTAACCTGAGTTGGAACTTTACTTCGGCTAACTAATGTTCACCCTTACCTTTGAATGCAGAGTGATTCGTGGGTATCAAGCTAAAGCATTGGTATTCTTGTCTACCTGTAGGCTATAGTGCGCCTCAAAATAATGTGATTGTTCTCTCTCACTGTTCATGCAGGTACTATTTACTTATGTTGAATGACGTTAACACAATAAAGGAATACGGAATGAAATGATGTCTTTGCATTGTGTTACACTTGATGGTATGAGTTGGGGATTATTGTAGCCTACTGTATTTGAATATCTTCAAGACAAGCCATGAAGTAAGTCATTTTATTCTGGGAAAAGGCTAAACCATATGACAGTGACAGTAATTGATAGAATGTGATGTATGACCAAAGAAGGCAAAAGCATACGGTGTTTCAATGGCACAGGTTCAACATACGGTATATTGTCAACATTATCTAATGCATTCTTCAAAAGATTTCACTTGGTGGAATTGCGAACTGATGACGTTTCTGGTTACGCTTTTGAAACTTTTTTTTTTTTATGTCAACAATTTGTCCTGAAACTTGGGCTCGGGAGATATTGTTACTGTATGGACATTTTCCCTTGGTAACTTGAACGAACAAGGGCTCGTGTTTAATTTGAAGGGATTTTATGTGGGGCGAGAGCAAATATCTTTGACAAGTGGTAGCGTAGATGGTAGAGTGGGTGGTCTGGTGCACAGAAGGTTGGTGGATCGATTCCCCTGTGTGTCCTTGGCTTTATTCATTTGCCGTTTATTATATTTTCCTGGACACTTTTTATCATTCATTTTCACAATTTAGCCAATTACCTAAATAACAAGATGATCTATATTCCTGGGAACAGAAACAGTGGTTGATGCTTCTGCCTGTATGTCTCACAATTGGATTTATTAGCCTATAGATATTGACAGCTTGCACATGAGCCCAAGGCCATATCCCTGGTTTATTGTAATTAAAGCCATCTGTTATTCAAATGTCATTTATCGTAGCGTACGTTAAAGTGTATCTGCTTGAGGTGAGCCTATTGAGGTGTATGGCGCCATCTAAAGGACTTATAAGGAGGTGTCCTTGAGTCTTTACAGGACTGTCCCGTGACACGCCGATAAACAAACCCGAATTGATCCCGCCCACGTTGATCCTCAACACCGGCCGCTAATGGAATACAGGCCAGTATTAGAGGATTTACGGTAAGTCAAATGGCTGCCCTCACCGCTCACACTGGTGGTTTTTGGACAACAGTCACAGTCGTGTTCGGGCCAAAACCAAAGCCATTAATTGTCAACAGCGTGGCTCCTGAATGGAAAAATATATATTGTATCGCTCAGATGCAGGGGCGGTGCCAAGGGGGGCTAGGGGGTGCTTGAGCACCCCCTGAGATTGCCAAAGCACCCCCAAAGCACCCCAAAGATTGTGGCCACTAAATCAAAGGAGCACTAGTTATCTCTAGAAACATCCCTCGGACGTTTAACATGAAAAGGAGTGAGTAGGACAGGTTTAATTCCAACTAAAGGACGGGGCTTTGTCCGAGGCCCAGTGTGATGTTAATGTGGCCGTGCGTCAGAGCGCACGCTCGGCGACAGCAGAAGATGGGCTAAGCCTGACTCCAGGGTCATTATTCACTAAATTTGATCAATGAGCTGAAGTTAGACTGATGTTATAAAGTCAGACTCTGCTCCTCTGGCTCTTAACACAAATCAGAGGTTATAACCTCTGATTTGTGTACAATAATACAATAATAATAATTATTGTGCACTTTTGATACAGCGACGTGAGCGCGGCTGAACCTAAAGCACAAGAACAGAGCGAGTCCTCCAGCAGAGAGACAAAGTCTGGACGAGGAAATTACGCACAACCACGGAAAAAAGTTCACTTAAGTCATGAGCGCGTTGCCCTTCTCTCAAGTCGTGGGCATCCGTCTGATAATCAGCTCAACTTTAACATTAACTGTGTTTGAGATAGAAGCGGCTCTAGGATGCAGAGCGTGAGGGGAGCGTGAGGGCAGATTACGACGTGAGAGCAAAGCCACACATTCACGAGGACCACTCCTCTGGCCTCACGTCCTCCCCGGGTTGACATAAAACCGTCTCACGGAGGCTCCCCAGTGCGCGCTGGAGTTAAAGGCAGGTCCAGAGCGTCCTCCTTCTCCACACAGCACTTTGACCGCTCACGACGCCTTTGCAGCTCAAACACTGCTGTTCCGTTCTCTTGGATGCCGAAAATTATGCATTTGCGGGTGCACGCGTGTTTGTATGTTATGTTGTCCAATTGCCCCAAAAATGAATTTTTTTGTGAGCACCCCCAAGAAAGCCCTCAGCACCCCCTAAGCACCCCCTGGGACAAATGTCTGGCGCCGCCGCTGCTCAGATGAGATACATTCTAGTTCTCTTTCCCATCATGCAGCCCTGAATGTAAAAATGTGGTGTTATTGTGATTTACCAGCCAGACTTCCGAAATGTGGAGAGGGCGGTTCTTTCCTAAAATTCTGGAAAATCCTCCTGTATACCTTTAAGTTACGTAGCCTCCGCAGCCTTGTAAGCGGCTGAATTTGTGTTTTTATTTGAATGTAATTTTATTTTGTGCTAATTGCGATCCTTGTTTGGCTCCACAGGCCAGGTTTTATCCCCACCCCGAGAACACCTCAGTTCTTGGACTTGGATCAAGTTCTTGGACCCAGGATCGAGTCGAGACCAAGGCGAGCCACCCAACGGAACATTCTCAGGATCAACGGCAGCGTCTCGCGAGGCGCGCGTGGTCCGCATTCCACCAAAGAACCTCACTGACTCCCAGACCAAGGTTTGAGGAGCGTTTGTGGAGTTTTTCCAACGGATTTGAGCGCACGTTAAAGGGCGCCTACGTTGAACTCAGAACATATTCACAATTTAAGTTTTGCTAAGTTTTTGGACAATTAGAAGCCATTTTCTTTTTGTTATTGCTTTGCAAGCCAAATTGTTCACTGGATCCTTTTGATAATTGTTTTATTTATTTATTTAAAGGGTACCTATGGTGTCATTTTTAAAGTGACAAACATGTTTGAAAATTGAAAAGAGTGAATAATATAAACCTGAAACCAAGATTAAACTTAAATTAAAGTAATTTAAGAATAGGTTTAAATTCAAAACACTCAAAAGTAACTAAATAACCGGTCATAAAACGAAACTTGTTGAAATAAGGAAATAAGTGAAACAAGTGAAACATACCTTTTTTATTGAACTCATCTCAAAAGTTTAAACAATATAAAGGTGTAACGGGTAACTAACAGAAGTGCCAGTATTAATGTTTGATGTTTGTCTGTCTTTTTTATTGTCTATGTTAAGTAAATTGCAGGCTTTCCCATTTAAACTTATTGACTTTGGCTCTCATTTTGAATTACACACCACTCCTTTCGAATCTAGAACTGGTCCATACCCTACAGTCCTTTGCCTAACAGCGTAGGTGTCAACATTGTGACCAACAGAAATAAAAGTAGAAATGCAGAAAACGTTAAGTTACCGTTATCTGGTCCCTGCCGTCTCGGGCAAAAGCGCAACTGCCTCCGTTTAACCGCAGCGACAAACGCTGCGTAAAAGAATACATTTATATTAACTTAAATAAAATAAAATTAAAATAAAAGAGCAAATATATTGTTACCGTTTCTTTGCTCTCTGCCGTCTCAAGCAAAAGCATCGGCCTCGTTTAACGACAAACACTGTACAACTTCAGCTTCAAGTGCTGAGCAACAAACAAAAACTTTCCAAATAAATAACTCACCGAGACTACAAAGGTTTCACGTCTCGTAGACACACTCCTCCCTCAATCCGGCAAGGCAAACGGTGTGTAAGATCACTTTTCGGTGTAGTTTGGGTCAATTTTGTTTGTAACGGCTGCACTGCTCTGTTCGCCCGTGCGCTCTTTTCAGACTCCTGTCGCTGACTGAGCCTCGGCCAGGTGGGGGAGGGGCATACGCTGAGAGCGTCTTGAATCAGTTTTATTGATAACGGTTTACAATGTAACTTTTTATAATAACATTGTAAATCCCACTAATTATATATTTATTGTCACGTAGTTTTTAACTGTTTTAGCAAATATTTAATTAGGTTATTTATGAATATTTATAAGGTTATTTATTGTCAGGTTTTGCAGTTACACCATTTGTAAAGGGGGTTACATATAGTTTCAGCTTTGTGGTTTCCGTTTGTAAACAGCTGATGTCTGTCTTCATAGCATGTTACATTATGAGTGGGGGGAGTGTGGAGATAAGTTTAACATGTAGGCTACGTCAGTGTTTGTTTAGTGCCTCTGTGTGGAAACAAAAATATGGTTCTTACAAACTAGTTGCACGTGAGCATCAGGTTTTTCATGTTCACAGTATTATCATGTTGTCATTATAACAATGAAGGCTATATTTTTAGTTAAAATACTCCAGGGGCAAAAAAAATGAATACAGAAAAACAACATGTTGTGCGATTTAATGTTTTAACAATTAAACCAGCCATTGTTCCTATGTCTGTGAATGTCAAATAATATAAATATAATACTTTTAATAACTTTAAGTATTCTTTGAGCCAGCGATGTGCATGAGAAAATGTCTGTGTTGTGACAAGATTATTATGAGCAAGATTATTTTTAACAAATCTGTCAGCACTCATCCCACATAATTATGTTACATTTAAGGAATAACACACAGCTCAGTGCTACCCTACAATTAATCAATCAATGGTTTTGTATAGCCCAATATCACAAAAGGAGTTGCCTCATAGGGCTGCACCGAACATTAAGGCAATAAAACAGTAAATTAGACAATGTAAAGTTCAGGCGAATCAAATATCCAGGCAAACATAATGTCTAAATAAGCATCAGCAATTATAAAAGATAAAGTCGTCATAGTGACGAGCAAATCACACACACCAGTCTAGACTGCTTGCGTGACAGCCAAAAAACATTTCGTTCTCATGTTGTTTAAAGAATGAACTTCTAATTTCAAGGGGACAAACAGGTTCATTTCATGACAATCCTTTGACAGACTTGAGTGGTTAAATAATGGGTGAACAACAATCACAAGACCGTTTTAATTTGTGGGAAACTCATTGTCATTGTACAAGCGTACAACGAAATAGTGTTCAGGTGTCAGTCCTGAGCTGCTGCGGTTGAAACCGCAGTATACACAAATTGTTGAGCAATGTCATACATTTCTACTAAATATAGATTTAATGCCAGTTTTAATCTAACTTAATGGCCTTGATTTTGGCAAAAATTAATGTAATGACTTAATGCTTTTTATGCCCCACTGAAACCCTGCTATAAGTAAACAGAATTATGACTATGGGACAGTGTTTGGTATGAGAATCAAGACATTTTCAGTCATACAAATATTAAGTATTTGGTTGAGCGCCTTTGCAAGTATGAGTTGTGTACAGCATTTGTTTCATCTTTATATACAAAAAACACAGATCACCAAAAAAGTCATGATTTTATTCAATACTTTTTCCAAAAATGCAACATAACAAACTCAAGTAATTATGAAAACACTCAATACAAAATAAAAAACAACACTTTGACGTGGCTCACAAGAGATAAACAATACGGTTGGGTTGTAATCTTGATTTTACAGTGAATACAAAAATGTCTACACAGAGTCTGCGTCTTCACAAGGTGGCGTGTTGAGCTAAAAACGCCCTGATCCTCTGAAGGAGCTCTTTTTTCACACTATCGGGAACCAGTGCTGGAGGAGAAAAAGAAAAGTGATTTTGTGAAGTGCAATATTGTCATAAAATAAAAAAATTTATCAAACTGAAGAAAAGGTGTTTCTAATAGTACTGAAAGATTAGGTTTAGTCAAAAGCCCTTCATAATTGCTGTTATTTGGGCATGAAGTTAAAATTTTAGTTTTGCAACATTTGGACATGATCGCTCAACCAAATGTTATATAATAGTTAACCTTACTGCTTCATCATTTGCACAATCACCTATTTTTTTGGTGCTGTATTAGTAATTACTGGAGTGATTTAATATTAGATAAATGTCTAAAGTAATCTGTCTGTTAAAGTCATGCAAAACAGTCACTGAATATTACCTCTCCCTTTTGGTGTGACTTCTGTAACCAAATCTTCAACTGTAACGTGCTCTAGGCCCTTTTCTCTTATCACATCTGAGAAACAAATAGTGTTAAAACGGAGCACGTGATACCCTTGCAAATAATAACATGCAGTGAGTCAGTGACCAACCTTTGCAATGTGCCTTTAGCTGATCCTTCCACCCACACTCCACGAGCTTCGCCCTCAGCAGCTCTTTCAATCTGTAATCGCAACCACAATCGGATTTTACAACATATCAGCGTTATATAAAGAGTATTTCCCTACGAAATGATGCCTTGATAAAAAGCTCTATTCCCTTTGCCGCAAAAAAAAAGGATGAAGAAATAGAACTCACCTCTCCCGCTCACCCATTTCTATCAACTTCTGGTTAATGGCAGCCCTCATCTGGGAGTCTTTGCTCATGGTCTGCCTGATAATGGAGATAGGCGGACCTAAGAATAGATCAGATGCGAAAATTCAATCAAACACACGAGCATAAACCATTACCTTTGTCGAAGCGGATCAGCTGGGGAGCACTCGGTCCTTTTGCTAAATGGTTCCGTGTGGTAAACTAAATCACGCAAACGTTCCGGATGATAGCCGCATTCTGATTAAAATGTAACTTTAAGCCTAAAATGTTAATATAATAAAATAAAATTCATGGTAAAAATATTTAGACAGAGTGAAATAGATGTTAGGTGAGAATCTGTGATATAATCCTGATGCTACAAAACAAAAACAAAAACTACTTTTCCCATGAACACCCGCGCCTGTGTGGTCCTCAATCAAAACCTTCCGTGTTGAGCTCAAACAGGGAAACGTGTGTCATTTTGACTTGGAGCATCTTCTTTTTCTACTGACTGTTGTCTTGTTTTCTCGAACCAAGTCATGGCAGCATCTAATTATTCCTTGAAGGTGAACAGAGAGCTCCTGGACCCGAACTTTGAAAGTTACAGACTGTCTTTGGACGCTATCCCCACGTACACCGTGGAGCTGGATGCTGGTGAGGAGCACAGTAGAGTTAGCACATAGCTGAAGTTTGATAATAACTTGAGCTCAAAAGCCTGATATCTGTGCTCAGAAGCTGGCAACTATGTTAAAGAGCGATCATTTTAGATAATCACTGATATAATTAGGCAATGTTAATGTTTAGAAATTGGTCCTTCACTGTATGGTTGCAAGTTGCAGCTGTACTGACTCAGATTTGTTTACAAGAGTAACAGTAGGTTTATACGCATTATTAATTACCACGTGTCACAATGTTGTAATAAGTAAAATGCTAGAGTAAGATTTATTTATTTTTTATGTTAAATTGAATTGAATGATTGTGTGTGTCTATGTTGCAGCTGTGGAGGAGCTGAAGTTGAAAGACACTCAGTACACTCTGGAACACATGCAGGCGTTTGGGATGTTCAATTACCTGCATTTAGATCCCTGGTACGAAGACAGTGTTCTGTTTGTGGACTCTAAAGGACGAGTGCTCAGTCTCACTGTAACCTTGGTAAGCCCCTTTTGACCACCTCTCGCTTTCTATTATTATTGTTCATCATGATGCTCTGTTCATAACCAAATGTGAAATGTAGCCCCAAAATGTGTTTACTCAATATTTTATATAGATATTTTTACTCAACACTGGTCCACGTATTTATTCAGACCAACTGACAGTTATTAATTATGACCACTACAAAATGTCTCAAATGTTTATGACATACAGAGGTATTTGTTGCCACACATGGTGGTGCAGCGCTTGTGCCTTTCTGTGTGGAGTTTGCATGTTCTCCCCATGTCTGCGTAGGTTTGCTCCGGGTACTCCGGTTTCCCCTTCAGTTCGGCTTTACCCAAATCTAAAAGCTTCTTGACTGGAGGACAACAGTGTAACGCCTCATCTGAAAGCGAAGACCTAGAAAAGTGATCGTAATGTTTTTGTCATATCTTCACCGCGTTTTTGTCACATTTTTGTCAGGTTTTTGTCTTGTTTTAGTGGCTTTTTCATTGCTTTTTTGTCGTGTGTTCATCATGTTTTGCCACTTTTTTGTTGCTTTTTCATCCTCGTTTGTGTCGCTATTTTTATGCTTTTTTTTTTTAGCTTTTAGAGTTGGGTAAAGCCGAACTGGAGAAAATGTGCTCTGTGCAGGTGGCATTTGTGTCCCCCACTCGTCACATTTTTCCTTCAAATCACATTAAAAAAAATATACCTCCGATATGACCTGTCTACATCGTGGAGACCCTCAAGTTGAGAACTTCTGACCTTGAAAATCAGACTGCCGGTTTCAAAAAAAGAGAAGTGATGGTGAAACGAAAGCTATTGTTCACTTTAACTCATGGCCATAATGTCATTAATTTGGTCTAATTTGTTTTTTACTTTGTGGTTATAGAAACCTTATATGTATAAGGTTATATAATGTAAATATATAACCTTATACATTATACCTTGTAAAATGTCTTTAATTTCTCTGACTTGCCAGTAGGTGGTGACCAAACACTTCACCAGCACTTGAGACCACATGAGCAGAGTCTTCTCCAGGAAAAAGCCCCCCCCCCCTGCAATATTTAATAATTACTCATGAAGTTGTTCTTTTTATTATAATTCCCTTCATTCAAATCCAAAGTAATTTTGAGCATTGTTTATGTGACGCAGCAGAACTTCAAAAACAAAGTGGAATCTGAGTTCTTACCACTTTGAGCTCCATCTGCCGCTTATTGCACCAAAAACATGTGCAAGTACGATGAGTTACATGAGCTGGGCGACCTTTCCTGACTTCTTTTATGTCCATGACGATGATTGCACATAATTACTGCTGCAGGAGAGTTTGTGCCCAGGAGGACGAATCCCACACTGTCTCATCTTTTGAAAAATACACTTTCAGTCTCTCAGATGTGAGTGGAGATGTGTCGGTCAGATCCTAATTACAATCATCACAAGATAATTACCCTCCTCTGATGAAGCTTTTGTATACATTTGCTGGCTGCGCTTAGTACCTTGGCACTTCGCACTCTGTTTGGGGCATTAGCAATGTGAAAGTAAAGCAGGCAATCTCGAAAGGTGCCCCCGTGTCATGCGTACATTAACCACAGATATGATGAGTGGTGTCATGCGCCGTGGCAACTTCAGGCTGCTGCTGAATCTGGCTTTTAAAAAACACTAACCAACAGTAATAGATGCTCCATGTTGTGACGTGTGTTGCCTATCTATCTGTAAGCAATGCATTGAGGTTTCTGAGTATATTCATAGTGATGGCATTAGAGATTGCTGAACGAATACTGTACATGGCACTGTCTCTGAAGTCAAATGAAAGCCATTTATGAATTATGATGACGTACGTATAAGAATGCCACAATCATTGTAAGTCTGTCTTGCTAGTTAGGACCTCTTTTTGAGAGGATCTGGGAAAATTATGTGAAGTTTAGGAATAAAATCTATAATATAATTTATATTTAAGATACCTTTCAAGCATCATGTTTAGTTTTATGTTCTATCAAAGTGGAAAAAAACAACTTACTACTTACTTACTCGTTTTATAGGAATTTTGTCATACTGTATTTTACTATTTAAATTGTGTAGAAAGGCCAAACAAGTGGAAAATTAGCACCAGCTTTTTGTCTTTATGCAGCGCATCAGCTGCAAACTTGTATTGTGTAACTACAGTATGTTGTTTGCATCGTCCCTGTTTCAATTAAAAGAAACAACAACAACAACAACAACTACTTACTGTTGTATTTTATAATGTTTGGTTAATTATTAAGTGAATAAAGTGTGCGATCCAGCGCTGCACGTGTTCTGAAGGCTGTCACATGGATGTTCAGCTGTTCACTTTGTTCGTCCTTCAAAGGAACATCTTATTTTTATTCAGCTGCAGTCCAGGGTACTTTTATAGTCGGTGAGCTACAACACAACATGACCACCGGCTTTTCTGTAGTTCGAAGGGTAATGCTATTATGGCTGTGCTTTTGAGACTGATGAAGATTTAAACAGCCATGTACCTCAGCTTAAATGACCAGTTTTAGTATGCAGATGTAGTAAAGTTGGAGCACCCTTGGAGGTTCAAAGAAAAGCATACCGATATTTTTCTAGCAGTGGAATAACATTTGTTTTGTTCTCCTGTATAATGCTCTGTGCCACACCCATATCCCACCCCCTTTCTCAAATAGGAACATATTATTGTGATACGTTGTTATAGAATTTGTGTGAATTTTTTCAGGACACAGCATTGGGGAAGCCTCGGGAGGTGTTTCGTTTGGAAAAACTAAATCCCTGTGAGGACCGGCTCTGCTCCTCTCTGAGCCTCACCTCCTCCACGTGGGCCGCTCTGTCGGACGGGACGGGCCGCCTGCACCTGCTCCGCACCGGCAAGAGGGGCGACGGCTCACACAACAGATGGGAGGTGGGTGTGGAGTAGGCCTGTCACGATAACAACAAAGGTCGGAATATTGAGGCAGGAAAGTTTTGCGATAAACGATAATATGCCACAGAAACTAACTAAAGCTTTTTTTGAGGGCTGCATATTGACATGTACTGTATGCAGAATGGAGGGCCACAATCTTACACACTAGTAAAAAGAACCCTTTCTGGAAATGTGTGCCAACAAGACGAGAAACCTGAGGGCCACGAAAAATTGGCTCCCGGGCTGTACTTTGGACATTCCATCAAAATGACGGTTACCCTTTGTTTGAAAAGTAAATAATATTATCTTAGAACATCGCAGGTTGCAATAAATATGAAATACAAAAAACACAAGTTGAAACATAACGCATTACCAAGAAGACATATTATAAAACAAAACAAAAACAAATGTGCAGATGATAAATGTAGTGGTGCAGCGGTTAGGATCGGGCCTTTCTGTGTGGTTTTGCATGTTCTCCCCGTGTCTGTGACTCTAGGTTTCCCCTGGGCACTCCGGTTTCCTCTACCACTAAAAACATGTACAATAGGCCCCTATGAATGCGAGTGTGTTCGAGAGTGCACGTGGGCGACGACGGATGGAAATTAGGCCGTTGCTCTGCCCGATCCCTGTCAGTTCTCGGAAGCTAAGCAGGGAAGGGCCTGGTTGGTGCTTGAATGGGAGACCGTTTGGAAACAACAGGAAGCCTGGGTGAATGTAGTGATTGAGTGGTTGGTGGTGGTCAGAGGGGCCGATGGCGCAGTTTGGCAGCTGCGCTTCCATCAATCTACCACCACCAAGTATGATGTGAATGAATAATGAAATGTAAAATGTCTTTGAGTGTCCAGAAAAGGGCTATATGCTTATTATTAGATCATGGCGTGGCGTGTTTACATGCATGAGTCCCACGTGTGTTCATTAACATGCACTGTCCCGACCAAATAAACAAGTAGAGACCAAAAATGTATCGTTCATCGTTTATTGAATAAGCCTTAGTGTGGAGTAGTGTAAAATACACACACAAAAAGATGTGTTTTGAGACAATACAGAAAGCAAACATACATTTCTGTCACTCATTTCTTTGTTTGGCCTCAGAAGGCTTATTTGTATCATTTGTTTTTTAGATGGAGTGGTCATTTCTTTCACATATCTCTATTTCTATGATTGATATTGGGTTTGTTATTAGAGTAGTTTGTGGTATGAAGCCTAGGCGTTAATTCAACCTGGTAGACTAATTTCAGCATCACCAACCTCCAGCCAATGATCACACTCGAGAGGGCCACACCTCCTTCTTATCCATCAGCGTAAGAGCCGCACCTCCGTAGCAGCCAATCATCGCCCTCGGTCCTGCTTTTAAGCCCCAGCAATCAAGGTCCGTTCTCTTTCCAGCTGCGCTGCGACCCGCCTCCACCCCATCATCCGCCTTTTCCGTCACAGCGTCTACCCGCGCATCTCGCGGGTCCTCCTACCACCACCAGTGTCCAGGCTCCGGGGGAAGACATCCCTAACTCTAAGCTGTTTAACTACACTGACTTATACATCGATGTCTACCGCCGGGGTCTGATCGCCAAAACTAATATACATGCCAATAATCTTCCTAATCACTGCCTTCGTCCATTTGAGTCTATCCAGGTTGAATTGCATAGAAATTGAAATAATCAAGTTATTAAAATAGTGCTTTCAGTTTAATTGGTATTAATGTTGCAGCTCTAGAGTATTGGCCTCTGTTGGTAGTTTCCTGTAACTGTAACACCAAGTCCCACCTCATGCAATATTTTATTTTCCAAGTACCACATGGAGTCAATCAAGATGAAAAAATTGACTCAAAGCAGGCCTACAAAGGGTGTAAAATAGACCTAAATTGGACTGAATTATGTCTAGACTGGGTGTAAACCATGCCAAAACCAGAAAAAAACACTTACTGGGCTAACCGGCGTGCCTCACAGCTTGAAGGTCCCGTGTTTCCCCTACCACTAAAACATGTACAATAGTTAAATCCTTCAGCCAGGTGTTTTTGACATCTGGAGATGGGTCCCCAAGCGCTGTCCTACGCTGGCAGCTCACTGCTCCTACAGAGCGTCCCAGTGTACCTTAACCTTAACTGAAATGTATTACTGAAGCATGAATCAAATGATCTATTAATTAAAAGTCTAAACATTTTGATGACCCCTGATGATGAACCACTGCCCTAGACTGACCAATACAATACTGCCGATCTGAAATGAATTCATCTTTTAATATGTTTTTATCATTTTTACCTAAAGTAAATCAAAATGGTTCCGTTTAATTTACGTGCAATTATTTTGTCCCAGATGAAGATGACGTGAACATGTGACATTTAGCGCTGAATGATGAAATGAGACCAATTTTGAATGCGTGTAATGTGTTCTTTTTTGAACCAGAAGAATAAAGAGCTCTGCATCTGGTCACATAATCTCTGTCTGAGTCAGTAAATGCCACGGACGATGCCTCGGTGAACTCTGTTACTGTAGTTAAAGGCCATTAAGAGATAGGTTCTGGCTCATCCGGGCGTGGGCTAATGTGGCGTATTGATGTTGTTGTCAGTAGTTCTATTGCAAAGGGAAGAACCTTTTAGTTAAAGTGATGGTCTGCAAGTTTTTACAAATGTAATAGTATGCGTATAAGATTCTTTTCAAAGATTCAAGATTTTTATTGTCAGTTCAGTGATATGGATCGAAATGTTCATTCTCTCAAGTCCTTGGTGTGGGGCAGGGGGTCGGGAGTAAGAGGTGGAAGCCCAGGGAGCTTTCTGATAGTCCGGTGGATAAAACTGCTCTTCAGTCGACTGGACCTGGTCCGTGGATTTTGCAGTCTCCTCCTTGAAGGCATGACCTTGAAGAGCCTGTGTGATGGGTGCGTAGGGTCTCTGGTGATTCTGAAGGGCTTTGCAGGTGAGACGGGTGGAGTACAGTACATGTCCTTAATGGAGGGGAGAGGTGCTCCGCAGATCTATAGTCTGTGAGGGTCCCACAGACTCAGAGTAAGTGACCTCCTGGGCCTGACATTTGGTGTAACGTAATATATTTTTCTAAAGTCCAGAATCAGAATCCCTGGTGCCATCACTTTGACCAATGAGAGGCGCTTTCCTGTGATCCTCTGAGTAAAGGTTCTGAGACCTATTTTTGTGTCATTTTCGGGTCCCGACCTACCAGTTGAAACCCACTGGTCTAGAGAACTGAAATCTAAATTCTAAAACCTCAGTAATACTTTGTCTTCATCCTTAAGGTTGAGATGTGTTGATTGCAGATTGCACATTTGAACGGACCCCAGATTTCACCAAGATAATTATGCTACAATTGAAAGGTCTAGTATGTAAACGGTGATGAGCTCCCTCCACGCGCGCTATTTTACCAAAACCATGTCAAATTCTTTTGTTTCATCAGCTCTTATGCAAATCCACACTGAAAAGGCAGTGTTTTAAAGCCGAGGAGATTAGCCGGCAGTTGCTCAGACTGAACCCTTTGAAAAGATTGGTCTCCGGACTCTTGAAGCTGTTAACACAATCTGCTGCAGATGGACGGCCTGCAAATAAGACCTCACCCTGTGACTGACTGTGGCTGACTCACTCACTGCACTTCACCTGCAGAGTTCAGAACAGAAACCTGCAATGAAGCATGAACACCCCCAAAAGTCACAGCATGGAAAAAAGCTCACGATGAAACAAACCAATGTTGATGGATGCAATTACTCATGAAAATAATAATGGAAAAGTCTCAGTGTTTACTTTTCTTCTTCAGTATAATGCCCTCATACAACTTAAAGGTTTTCCTGTAACTAACTTTTTTTTAAATTTTACCGCTTGACAAAGAAAATCTTTTTACTTAAATCTTTCATTTCATTGCGTATCATTATCTCAATGTTCAACCTTGTTATTGAGCTTTTTTCCCTCAAACTTAACATAGATTTCCCTCCTTTCTACAGCCCATGTTCAGTGAATCGATCGGCGAGCCCTTTGTGATCCTCCACAGTGTGTCTCATGTGGAGGCTGGAGTCCACAGCCTGGACGTCCTGGTGCTGAGGGTCCAGAAAGACCCGGAGGAGACCAGGGGCAGCGGCTTCTGCGTGGCTTTGGAGTGGCTCACTCTCTCCAACTCGCCTGACAAAGGTAATAATAAGGGGAGGTCGCCCATGCATGCTGACACTGTGTCCTTGGGCAAGACATTTAACCCGTCTTGCCTCTAGTTTTGGGCTGTGTGAATAATCAACACATCTACAGCCGAATCTGTGCAATAAGAATAACAATGTACTACCTTCAGATTCCATCAAGCATGTTCACGCTTTGGATTTCTGTTTTACGATTAACCACACGGAGAGATGGAGAATTGAGTTTCATTATTGTGTCACTAATGAGATTAACGCCGGCGCGGACTCTCGAGGACTTCATTCATCTGGCTCTCAGTCCAAAGAAAAGGAACTAATGATGCACAGAAGGGACACAAATTACTAGACGTCTGCTTTTACGGTTTTGTTCTGATTTCTTCGAGAAAGGGACATGCTGTTAAAGCTAATTAGCCACATTTTCTCCTTGGTTCTGTTTTCCAACATAGGATTTCTATGTAAATATTTATAGTTAATGAGTGCCTTCAAAGAGGTTCACAAAGCCACAAGTGCAATTTAAAAGCAATACAACTAATGACTGTTGCTTTTATTATAATAAACAGGAGGATATGATCATGGCGATGCAAACATGTCATACATTTAAACAGTGACCTTTTGATATATGTGTACCATCCAATTGCTTTGAACCTATGTTTGATTCATACGCCTTTTAGCTTTGTTCATCTGAACGACTGCTATCATTGTAACTCTTTCAAAATAAGCCATTCCACCATGATTTATGGTAATTATTATAGTGACTTCTATTGCGTTTTAACATGAAATAGTCAATGTAAGCAACATAACAACTGAGATATTGGTTCAGAGCTGCTTAATGCATAAAGAATTGGTCTGTTTCCCCGAATACTGGTTTGAAATACGCAGATATTGAAATTGCTGTTTGGAAGATGTGCAAATTTACAATATCGAGTTTATCTCTAATGTCAAGAAATCAACAAATAAGTTGCAAAAACTGCTGCTAAAAAAATGAAAAATACATTTTTGTAGTTTGTTCAAGCCAAATAACTTTCTGAACGACAAGACGATCTAAATTTAGACGATTGCCACCACACCTTTGCTTGCTTCTGACGGTTTGCAAAAATATCGCTCCATCATCTATGTTCATTTTTATCAATATCGTCCACCCCTAAATAAATCTTCTCAATGACTACATTTAGATGCAGTCCATTTATTTGGAAGAGTATGATACGCTCATGTAGAAGATACTCCAAGTACTTCAGATTTCACCACTTGACAGAAAAAGATACTAGACTACTTTCACTAAAACAATATTGCAGTACAATACTGCGTTTTTGGAGGTTTTTCATTTTGTGTAAAAGATGTTCAACTGCATTTATGATTCAAACTTTTGTCTGATGTAGAGCTGGAAAATGAATCGAACATTTGGTCAATCTCAAAAATCATCATGGAACTTTAGAGTCGTCAGGTTTACAGCCAGTTTTTTGGCTCCTAGTTTTGGAGTTTGGACGAAACAATTGAAGATTTTTCTGTGTTAAATGATTCTGGAGTGGAAAGCATATATTTTTTGGCTCTTTTTTATAAGAGGTATACTGTATCACAAATTGAGCTTTGTGCATTTTCTTTTAATATGAAAAAAAAAGAGTGAAAGAAGTTAGATCGATCAATATGAGGAAAAAACGTGATTCGTTTTTTGCCATATTGTTCAGCCCTTGCCTAATAGAAATAGTGTTTTGAGTGTCATTTCTGTATTTGGTTATAAATGACTTTAATTTGATATTTTATTATTTAACAAATTATTTAATAGCTTTAAAATGAATATTCCTGTTCATATCTGACTAAAGGTACAGTATCGTATAAAGGAGAAAGAGGTAAACCATTTTGTGTCACAGTGTTTGTTCCCTCGTTTCCCCGTTTCTTCAGTGGAAAATGACTTTCCTCTCTCACTCCCCGGTGCATCTGTGTATCTGTATCTTCAGGTCAGGAGAAGTTGTACGAGCTGAAGCCCAGGAGGCTGCTGCGGGGGAGGTCTGTGCCCCACTACGCTGCACTGGAGCCCCAGGGGACGGGGCTCATGCTGGCCTCAGAGAAACCTTTCACCTGCACACACATAGATGGACAGCCCGTGGTACAACCAGAGCCCCAGCCCATGGAGGAGGAGAAGACAGGTGGGTCACTGCAAAGCCTCATGGGTAATCTAGTCTGGGAGAACATGAATGGAGACAGCACAATGAAGGGGGCAGAGTAACCAGCTGTGACAATGTGTTCAGTGTGTTTGTGGCCTGCGGTATTGATTGAAATACACGAGGGACAAGCACTGATTTACAACTGTTAAGATATTTCACCTTTGTTTAAGAGCTGTGCGAGAAAATTGTGCTATTTCAAAAAAAGACCTAAAGTTGTGTGTAAATCATGTGTAAACCAGGAAAACACTCAACTTAAATGCATTACTAAAGCATAAATGAAATGATGTGTTATTAAATTGAATAAAGTTAACATTGCAGTGATCCTGAGCACCACCCAATAGACGAGGATGATACTTTCACTGTTCCCATAGATCTAAATAATGATACCTACCCCAGCGTTGTCACATGGGTCATAGCAATTTTTAGAAAAAGAAAAACTCTTGGGAACCAGGCTAAACGAGGCCCAAAGCTACATAAGAACCCTGTTTACCAAGTGTCTGTTGGAGTCGCCTCTGGCTACCAGGAGGTGGTAACAGAAGACCTTTCCTCGCCCACTGACTGTTCCTCACGGCGGGTGCTGACATTGCTATGATACCCCCTCCTGTGGCTAGTGGCGACTCCAGAAGGAAGTCTGAAATATGAAATTGTATGCAGACTTCGCAAAAACAACTTGAAAGTCTGGCTCCAAAGAGTTATTTTTTTCTCAAAAAATGTTGATTTCTCCTGTGACAACTCTGAAGGGAGTGTCATATCATATTTTTTACTACTCTGGTTTATGTTGGAAATATATTGCTAAAAAAAAAATTAAGGCCGTTTTCACACAGCGCTTTGTAGGTCGCCTCGAGACCGCCTTAGCTCCAACTGCATTTACTCCAAAGTTTGTTAAGTCTGTATTCACACACACTCGCACAAAACATCGGAACATCAGCCACGTAACAACGATCAGCTGTACAATGAACTTATTCCCATGACAAGGGGCATCGATCTGACACGCGCACGTACAGGCACACTTCCCCAATGTTACGTGGTGCGGTTGTCACTTCTTTCCCTCGTGGTTAAATACACTGAGGCTTATAGACGCGCAGCGCGGAGAAATGTACTTAATCAGCACATGGAGAGGAAAGTTTCACTGCAGCAGGAAGGGGAAGGTATGAAAGAGAGGCGTACCTGATGATTTAAAGTTAGTCCATTTTGCCTCGTCAGAGCAGTAATCCAAACGTCCTCATGCAGCGCGTAGTCATTCTTTCTTCATGCAAAAAAGAGGCATCAAAGCGAGAATAGTTCACCAGAGGTCGGCCGCCTTCACACCACAACCGCTCCGAGACCACCTGTTTGCTGCGGTTAGATTCACACTGACCCTAAAGTGCCGCTCTCGGGCCGAAAGTCCCTTTAAGTCGACCTAACTAGAGCCTGTGTGAAAACACCCTAAGGTTTTTGGAGTATTTGTGTCGTTTGCTTGTTATCAGAACCTTCAAAGTTTCGAATCAATTGACAAGCATAACAAACTCAATTCATTGATGCTAATTTCCCATATATTGCACAATTGTAAGTAATTGATACAATTCGCCTCGAATGATCCCTCTAATAAACTTTTTGCTTGTTATAGGCTCTATGCACGTAAATGACATGTAACTTCCAAGTGGATCATAAGTCGGTGCTTCTGTGTTCTGTCTCCGTTATTTCCCTATGAGGTCTTGTCTAAAAAAATTAATAGTTCAAGGAAACATCACTGACAGTGAGATACTGATCCGAAGTGACTCGCTACGTGTTAAAAACATTACTTGTTTTTAACTTACGTTGGATGTAAATTCTTGGCAGCAGGAAACGTCTGTGTTTTTTTTAGGTAGGACTTTTTATCTCAGCACTAACAGCTAGTTAGTATCAAAAAACACCACCACAAAAATTAAACGTCTAAAAAGTATTTATACTAAAGACAGGCGGATTAATTTTTGAGCAGGCTCGTTTATTTTCATTTTTAATTCGTGTTAGCCGTTAGCTTCAAGACAAAAACACTTACTGTAATGAGCACGGAAGTTTCCTCCAGTGAATGTTCTGACGTGATGTTTTTAACATGATGCTAGTGACTGTCCACAAGTAACTCACTGTCTGCCATGTAATCTTCAGCTATTTATTTTTTTAGACAAGACCTCATAGGGAAATAACGGAGACAGAATACGCAAACGACTACTTAGAATCCACTCGGAAGTCATGTATAGCCTATTCCATATTTCCATTAAACCCATAGATTTAATGGGTTTAACCATTTCATGGTTCGTCCTCTGCTGCTTGTTAAAGACCGAGGCTGAAACTGTATGTGGTCGCCATAGAAACACATGAGTGGGCTGTTACCCCGGAGACTCATTACAACACTCCTTCCTGTTCGTCTCCGGCTCTAAATAAAAGATAAAACTTTTCTTCTCACTGCCAGTAATTAGCGCACACCTCCATAATCACTGGAATTACAGGCTTGAATAGATTAATAGAAAACCATTCAAGTGTAAATTACCAGTGTTGCTAATGTGACTTTCTGAATCTAAAGGTGTTTCGCGTTTCACTTTTAATGACTGCATCAAAGTGTGAAAAAAAAACACTTTCTCACATTTGAGCAAACGTTCTTTTATTTTATAGTGATGTGACTGTTTATTCAATGGATCTTCTTTTACTATTTTGATTTTTTTCTGGCTGAAGCTCATTCCCAGTTTTTGATAGTTTTGTTAAATAACATTATTATCATTAACCATTACACTACCACCACTCCACAGTTAGTGATGGGTCCACAGGTCAAAAATACTTTATGCCTGGCCCATGGAACATAGCATAGCAACATAATGCTAACCTCCTAGGGTAACGACTGTTTCCTGTTTTATTTCCATGTTTCTATTTTCCAACCCAGTTGCGCCATGATTTTAATAAAGCCAACTAAAAAGCTCTATTTGGAGTATCGTCCAATGAGAATTCGCAGGGGCGTGGCTTATGGCTGAACTTTGAGGCGTTTTATTTCTACGACGAGTTAGCCGTGTCTCGCTGAAATTAATATTTAAAGAATAAGTGGCAGAAAATGTGCAGCTGGTGGATAATCACTTATAACATATTAGTAGTTTTGCTCAAGATGTAAATACTTCGCTGGCGAAGTGTTTTAGCCATGACGCTAAGGCTAATGTTAATGTCACGCTAACAAATATGAAATAACATGAAATGAAATAACACAACCAACTATTTTTTTATGAAACGCACTCTGCTTGAAGATAATTTAAGTTTACTTCTGTTTTTTGAATCTTATTTTATTTTTGATTTATATTGTGGACAGGAAGTAGTCTTTACCCTCCACTGGCCAACAGGAAGTTACATTCAGTGCACAGAGCAATGACCACTGGTTGCACTGCTTTATGACCGCGACGCAATGGCCGCCATTGCCCGCCATTGCTGCAGTACCTCCATCTATGGGCGGCAAAGCAAGCTAGTTTTCCATTTGATAACATTGCACTTTCCACATGTTTTAAGCAATCGTAAACCCTGGTTTCTACAGCTAGATATTGCTCCTGTGATAATGCTGGGTTAGCCTGGTTTTACCATACCCTCGTACTCATTTCGTTTCATACAGAGGGTCTGGAATTTCACAATTGAGCTCCGTTAACAGGTGGGAGGGGTGAACTCCTTTGAAATGATTGGATCTGATTTTCGCTAGTGTTTGGTCGTGACGTATGTAATGCGCCCGTGTTGAGTGAAGCAGATATCATAACTCTTGGGAGCATTCCTTGCACATTCGAAGGCTTCAGTTATAATTTCTGGATATTTGGGAGCCGAGCCAGAACGGATTGAAGAGCTTCCTTTACTTATCCGCTGCCATTACCGAACTACAACCAGCAAATGCGGTGCAAATGCTTGACGTCACCATAGACATATTATTAATAGACCGTCAATACTCACTCCTCCCCGTTTACCATAATGACCACGTTCGAGGTGGAAATCATGATGGATTTACAGACTCCTCCTCCCCAGCTCTGACGAAGCATGTTCCTAATAAGGGCATAAGGGCTTGATCTTCACTGTAGACTCGGCCCTTGCGTGACGTGTAGCTCGCGCAGCTCCAATGCTAACAATCAGACCCCCATTAAGTAAAATTTATCCTACCATAACCACCCCGGTGCCTCTAGTTGTGTCTAACCCAGCGTAATCACAGGAGGAATATCTAGCTCTAGACAGTTCCAAAAATTAGGCACCGGGCATTAAAGTTGTTTTTAACGTGTCTAAAGTCCAATGCATTCCAATGGGGGCCTAGCGGGTATATGGCGGTACTACAGCAATGGCGGCCTCCAGTGTCGTCGTCGCAAAGCTGAGCAGCCAGCACCCATTGGACGTCACCTACAACACCCGCCCCCCCGCTCGCTGAATGGTAGATTGAAATTCAACCGATGAAACGCAGCCACTGAGATCAAGCCCAGACGCACATGTAGGGAAAAGATAATTGACCGGAGTTTACGCTAACTAAGCGTTAGCATTTTACCACTCTCACCTCACAACAACAAGGCTCCGGGTTTGACTCGAGGGTGGAGTTTGCATGTTTTTCCCAAATTTTAGTTCAGTCCTAAAAATAAATTTTCTCCCACTTCTTTTCTGTCTCGGTGTTCATTCAGTTCATGGGGCACTTTTTCAACCTGTTCCACTTTCACAGTTGAGAGAATACTAAAATATTGTTAAACCAAGAGAACAGACACATTTCAGTGGAACAAAGAGGTCTAGGCTTCCAGCTTTGCAAGATTGAAACGCAATAAGATAAGGTGTCTGCAGCGGGCATTATTAGATGTAAACTATATGGAAGTCTTTGTGATTCCATACTTACTTCGACTGCATTTAATCTTGCTGCCCTATTTTAAACCGCATCGTGTAACGTGCTGATCTCATTAGGCTCTAATTGAAGGCCTGCTCCGAGTTATTTCTTCCTTCATTATTGTGGTATGTGCTTCTTGTGTCTCATTTTGAATTGTCAGGTTTGATCAACGTTATCCAGATTACTCACACTATATACGCTTTCTCACCACTGAAACACCATTAGACGTGAACTGAATCCGACCTGTTTTTTATCCTCTTTACAGAAGCAAGCGGGGAAGTGGAAACTCGTTTTGAAAAGAGTTTTTATCAGCCTGCTCCAACCCTCGCTGGGGCAAAGGTGTGCGTGTGCGATGCGGGAAGTAATGTCGTGTTATTGCTCAAACCTTTTAAGCGCCGAGTCTTTTTTAGAGAAGGGCCGGAGATGAGGTGAGCCTTCAAAGAGCACCCTAAATGATGCAGGGAAAAGCACAAGAAACTTAGCTGAAAAATATCACATAATGTCAGATCACTGAAAAAGATGGAGAAGATCATTTTTTAAAGATGGGACAGAAAATATGGCAATAAACTTCAGTATTAAAGTTGGAAAAGAGGGATCACTTTTCTATAATATCTAAGCTTAAAGGAACAGGCCATTGTTTTTCCATACTGAGATATGGTCTTACCTGAGCTTAGACAAGTTGATACGCACCTGTCTGGTCTTTGTGCCCGTGGAAGAGCTTGGTCGCTTCTAACTTCACCCCCGTTTGGAGCCATTGGGATATGCTGGAAGAGGCCAAATGCTAACAGCATCTTGGTCTTTTTGCGTGACTGAGCACACGCACAAAGACCAGACAGGTACGCATCAACTCATCTAAGCTCAGGTATCTCAGTGTGTAAAAATGGTGGCCTGTTCCTTTAAACAAACGAGTTGCTCTAAAGTTCAGATATAAAGTTTAAAGCGATATGTTGATTTATAAATGATTGTGACAGGCGGATTTTCTAGTGACTAATAACGTATTTGAGATGTCTGCCGCTTTGCATAACTTTTTTTAATTCCTACAAGCATTGTTGTTTGCTAAAGATTAAGCTACTGATAGTTTTTTGGTGGTTGAATGGTTTAAATAATGGAAAAGGGCGTCTGGGGCTTAAGAGGCTTACCAATACAAAAGTGTGGGATAAGTTGATAAATAATCATCCCTAAATGACATCTTCATCATCTATTATTTTTTCCAGATATCAAATTTTCACTCTAACTTAGCACAGTGATAGTGGTCTCAATATCTGGAACGACCTTTACATTCATTTTCATGAGCTGTACAGTTCATGGCATGGCTGTGACACTGAAGCTGTTTTATTGAAAGCTGTTTTTTAAGATGTGAGGTATGACAAATGGTCATTTTAATCTCTTAACCCCAACCTGAAGCGAGCAAGTTTTGTCCACTTTGGCATTACCCAAATCTGAGAGCTTATTGTAAAAAGCAGGGGGGAAAAATGGCGATTTAAAAACGCAACAAAAGATCGACACAAACGTGCCGGAAAACCAACAATAGCGCAATACACAAGCAACAAAAACACAATGAAAAAGTGACGAAAAATCCACAAAAAAGACTGACAAAAGCACAACAAAAAAGTGACAATAAAGCTCTATTTGGAGTATCGTCCAATGGGAATTCGCAGGGGCGTGGCTTATGGCTGAACTTTGTGAGGCATTTTATTTCTATGGCGAGTTGGCCGTGTCTCAAAAAAAACGTGCCGGAAAACCAACAATAGCGCAATACACAAGCAACAAAAACACAATGAAAAAGTGACAAAAAAGACTGACAAAAAAAGTGACAAAAAGACAAAAACATGTATTTATTTATTTTATTTATTTATTTATTCCACTCTCCAGTCGAGAAGCTTTTAGATTTGTGTTAAGCTGAGCTGTAGAAAATGCACTCGGTTAAAGTGGGGGGTAAGAGGTAAAGGTGTGCCCCGCCCAAGTAAGCCAAAGCAGGTTGGATCGTGACATTTTAATTTTTTTCTTTTTTCATTTCATGGCCCAGGTTTTGAGAGAGAAACCTGGTGTTTTTTATTTTATTTTATTTATTTTTTTAAATTATGTCCCTTCTGTAAAAATGCTTAATAGACACAATGCTAATGAGCATAGTTAGAGATGATGGTGGAAAGTGGTTTGTCGGCAGAACTCAGTGCTTGAGCTGCTGAGTTGGAGCGCGAGGAGACTGTGAACAATGTGGGAGAGTGTGAACAGATTTCTGTCCAGAGAAAAAAAAGAACGGAAGTTCGGCTGTCCTCGTAGCAAGGCAGACGTGTTCTTCACATTGTGATTCATGCTCCAAATGTGTCCTGAAAGCTCTTTGGGTCTTACTCTTCAGAAAATCCATAATTTCCTCATCAGCCGTGTGTGTGTGTGTGTGTGTGTGAGATCTGAAAAATTGTTTTTTGAGTCCTTGACTATTATCAATAGTTAACAAGGGAAACAGAACATGTCTTTGTCAGAGACACCTGGCCTAGTAACGGTGTACTATTATCATTGGGAACCTTCTTGGAATAAGGGACGCATATTAAATTTTTTAGTCGGCTAATGGGCTTTTTCAAAATAGACAGTCTGATTATCTAAGTAATACAATACAAAAATAACATACAAAAAAGTAAATGAATCATATTTCACTCTTTTTAAAGCTGGAGAAAGACCACTGATAAATTGGTTAGTATTCCTTTATTAACGGAAAGAATCAAAAATACTGAAATAATGGCACAATTATAAAGTCATTGTTTTTAGCTTCAATCAATCAATCAAAGTTTATTTCTAGAGCACTTTAGAACAACACTTGGCAGAACAAAATGCTTTCCATAAAAACAGAAAAAGCATCAACATTAAATGATGTAAGATATAAAAACGCATGCAAAACTAGATAGATCTTATATGCTACAGATCGATTTAAGTGTCTGATTTGATCTCTATGGCTAATTATCCTCTATAAATGTATGAGGACCACTTAACTTTTGGCACCATAGCTTCCTACATTGCCTCTTTGTTGAAAACAGTTGTTGCTTTTAAATAATTGGGATTGCGTTGTCTGTTATAATCTAGTATATATTTTTCAGCACTCGAGTAACAGTACTTTTTATTTTCCGGTAATTGAATCTGTGGTCCACCTCATCTCGAGTCCCAACACTGTTTATGTAAAGGGACCAACAGCCAAGGGAAATCGACTGCACATTCTTGTCCAAACTAATGACCGGTGGGAATGTACGGCAATGACACTCGTTTACTCACACCGTGCAGGAAAATCAATTTGCGACTCTGTTTGAATTCCATCCCTGATGCTTTCTATATGTTCTAGAGTCTGAGGTGAACACGCAGAGCATTGACGTGTGTTGTGTTGAGTAAGGCCGTGACTAAATGCAGTGCGGATGTACATTGATAGACCGGGAAACGTGGATGATAAATTAAGCGTAAGAAAGTCTCAAAGGAGGAGAGTTCTTTCACCATTTCTTAGCTCTTAAACGGCGAACAGCAGCTTTTGTGGCATTGATGTGATGCAGACATAACTACTCCCACTTCAAAGGCTCAGGGATGTTGTATTTCTATTGAACGTTTTTCCTGCAGTGAGTGAAATGAAGGATAACCTGACCCTTTATTTACAGCACTACGGCCACTGCAAAGGTTCCTGCTGCTAAGAAGAAACAAAACTACTGTTCTCACTGCAGTGACTCAGTGGTGCATTGTGTTCTTGAGCAAGATGTTTCACCCACCTTGTCTGTGTATGTGGCATGTGCACAGATATTATTTGTTTTTTTGAGAGCTTTAGGTTGCTAATTGACCTCTACACTTCTATCAGTCTACCTCATGTATTAGTCATTGCTGAGCTTGCCTCTACTGTGTCGACAATGAATTCATGGAATTGTAAGACTTTTCCATTGTTATTGGTTTAGCTCTTGTGCTTCCCAGCAAAAAGGTTCCTGGTAACGCTTATAACCTTGTGCTTTGCCAGAAGGACATTATAACAAATACAGTGCCCCTCGAAAGTACTAATACGCCTTGAACTTTTGCACATTTTGTCATGTTTACAACCATAAACACACAGATTTTATTACTGAAAGTTCACACACAAGTAACAGACAACTGTGAAGTGAAAGCAAAATGATACATGATTCTGTTATTTTACAAAAAATAGTGAAAAGTGGGGCGTGCATAAGTATTCATACAGCATTTTCGGAGTGCCTTTATAACATTCCTAATGACTGCAGAATGTTCACACCTTGCCCTAACCATTAAATAGAGGCCACCTATGTGTAATCTACTCTCAGTATAATTCCAGCTGTTCTGTGAGGGCCTCAGAGCTATGGTCAGAGTGTATTGGTCACTAAGCAACATCATGAAGGCCAAGGAGCACACCAGAGAGGTCAGGGATAAAGTTTCATTCGGAAATGGAAAGAGTATAGCACCAGTGCGAACTTACCAAGACACGGCCGTCCACCTAAACTAACAGACCGAACAAAGAGAGCACTGGTCAGAATTGCAACCAAGTGCCCCAAGATAACTCTGGAGGAGCTGCGACGTACTGCCGCTGAGCTGGGGGAATCTGTACATGGGACAACTATAAGTTGTACTCTACACAGTGTCCCCTACCACCTACTGTACAATAAGCCAGGATGAGTGTGTGTGAGTGAATGAATGGTGGTGGTTAGAGGAGCCGTTGGCACAGGTGTGTGAAGTCATGTTTCTCTCAGTCGACTCCAGGGGAAATTGTAGCTACACACGTACCTTACCACCACCGTGTGTGGAGTGAATGAATGAAAAGAGCTATACAAATGAGCTTCCATTATTGTTTGTTGACAATAACATGTCTGACCATATACACTATGTTCAGACATGTTAAGAAAAAAAAAAGATGTAAATGTTTTCAAAAGCTCTAGTCAGAAATCAATGTGTTACCTGTGTATTTGATCTAGGTGATCAAAAAGCTGGTTGCAAACAGTCAGATCCTCCTCTTTTAAGTTCAAATGTTGTAGAGTAATAGCCTAAATATAATACAGGTTAATTGTCGAATGATTTATATTACTATGTGAAATGTTACAGAATTGAGTGAGTAAACCACATATATGGTGAATATATTGATAAAGTATTGGTATTGAACCCTGTTTTTAGGATGACTTTTGAAGAATTTCTACAGTGATGCATTTAAAGTATGTCCTGCTCCACCTAACCAACCCAAAATACTGTCTCTGGAGCTCTGGTGCAGATTACTTATTTTTTAAAACCTTTTGAAACCAAGGTTTCTGATAAAGACCTCTATAAGTAACTTTATTGCGGCTGCCATTACCATTTGATTAGTATCCACTCTCTTCTGCCTCTCTGTTCACCTCTTCATTGTCTGGGAATATTCAGCAGTAATGCTTTCACTCAGACATACCCTATATACCAGATGTTTTATGTATGACTTCTCCCATCTGGCGTCGGCGTCTTCTCACAAACTTTGCATGTCATTTGAATTCAGAACCCATTTACGTGTGGCAGCAGTCGGCGGAGGACCTGACAGTGTGCGTGCGGCTGCCCCAGGGCGTGACCAAAGACAATGTGCAGTTTGGGCTCAAGGCGGACAGCATCAGCATCGGCGTGCGGGGCTTCTCTCCTCTGCTGCAGGGCACACTGTACGCTGCTGTGGACACAGAGGCCAGCGCCTGGATCATCAAAGACAACAAGAGGTTTGGACCCACTACTGTGGCTCTCAGACACTTTGAAGTCCCTTTTGTTTGAAGCCGTTTTCAGTGCAGAGACTGGTTCATACAAATCGCCCACTCTTCCATGAGCCCTAAGAAGTCTTGCACTGATATTTTAACAAGGAATGTCCCATTTAGAAGTCTATTTTTTGAGGGCGCCAAGAACAAGCTTTCCACTAAACAATCACACAATTTAGAACAACACAATATGAGAAAAACGGTGCTGGATTTTAGGTTGTGGTGACATCTTCTAAACATGAAACTAGGGCTGCATCATACTGTATTATTGCCAAGTTCACGTCATCGCCATATGAGCAGTGTTGGGAACGTTACTTTAAAAAGTAATTAGTTATAGTTACTCACTACTTGTTCCAAAAAGAGAGTTAGTAACTGAATTACTCTATAAAGTATAAAAGTAACTTGTTACCAGGGAAAGTAACTATTTGCGTTGCTGTGGCTGCGGTCGGGAGGCCTTTAGTGAATTTCACCAGCCGTCTTCTCTGCACCAAATAGACACGGCTTCCACGCTTCCAGCGATGATCGCTGATAGAGACACGCGGTGTGCACGAAGGGGAGGGGCTGTGTGTGTGGGCTATGGGAGAGAGACGCGGGAGTGAGACGGAGGAATAGCCGCCACATTTTAAACCCCCCCTCCCCGCAGTCAAATTGACCGCTGCGGCGGTTCTATGCGATGCGTGTTTTAAATAGCGTTTTTTATTTTTTTTATTTATTTTTTTAAATACGAAATGCAATATGTGGCGGGAGGTGTTGATTCTGTGGCAGTGCGCCACAGAATAGTCTATGTGTGGGAAACACTGCAATCAGCAAGCAACAAAATGACACTAGTTATTAAAGCTTTAAGTGCCATGGAAACAGGGAATGGCAATATCACACTGCCTCAAGTCTCAAAAGCAATATTTGTTTTGAAAATGAGTTTTTGAGTTGTCAAAATAAGGCTTTAAAGAGTAGTCTGCACAAGCCAAAGCCTTCAAAAAAGTGCAAATTAGTTTTTTTGAGCTGTCTGAAAAATGCCGGTTGATATATGGTATTTGAAAGGATTAATTTCTGCCTCAAGCTAGAATGTTTTCGCTCCTATGAAAAAGTACAACATTAATTTCCTGCATGTCACCTCAGAGAAGTATTCGGTTTAACCCATTTCAGAGATTTGTAAAAGAGCGGCGCTCAGCTGTGACCAGGGTCACCGCAATCCCTTTAAAATCAAAACAAGAAACTTTTGGAACAAAATGTATCGCCCAAAATCAAATAAAGAACAATATGAACTGGAATTTGAACAAGAAAACTATGTCCTGACTAGTTTGTAAGACATTTCTGGCTGGTCTGTATTTGAAATTTCACACACTCGTTTCCAACTTTTAAAACTTTAACTTGACAGGTTTTTTCAAATTCTTTCCTTCATTGACGTTGGTGGGATAATGCTTGCAAATATTTGGGTAGTTTTACAGTAATTATATAAGGAAACTTGGAAGAAAGTTTAAATGTTGATCCTCTTAAACATAAATGCCATTGGAAAAGGACAGGTTGATTTGTCTAATACCTCTAACCATTTCTTCCATTAACAATTCAAGCTGCAGTAACTCCCCCAATCTCTATTCATCTCCAAACGCTCTATTGAATTAGCATTTCCCACATTTTTAATGCAACAATTTGTATTCACGCTGTATTCCCTGCACAGGCCAATTGTTAAGAAAAATATATTTTCTGATGCTTGACTGAACCGAGGAGATTTCACAATGTAACAACGTACTGTGGAAAAGCATTTTACACAAACAGAGTTAATGACATGAATAAAAGTCATAAAAAACTCAACAGATAAATACAGACGGTTGGAACAAGGCATGGGCGGCACGGTAGCACAGCGGTTAGCGCCTCCGATTCACAGCTAGAAGGTCCCGGGTTCGATTCCCACCTGGATGGGGCCTTTCTGTGTGGGGTTTGCATGTTCTCCCCGTGTCTGCGTAGGTTTCCTCCGGGTACTCCGGTTTCCCCTACCACTAAAAACATGTACAATAGGTGAATCCTCCAGCCAGGTGATTCTGACCATCAGCCTGGCTCCACATCATGGAGATGGGTCCCCGGGCGCGGCACTGTCGTCGACCACTGCTCCTTACGGGTTGCCTCAGCGGCATTGAAGGATGGGTTAAATGCAGAGGACAAATTTCCCTACGGGGACAATAAAGTATACAAACATAAACAAAAACAAAAGATAGCATTTGGTCAACAGTATAGAGAGTTTGTGTGTTCTTGGGCAAGACACTTCAACCTCAACCTGGATTATTAAATTGGTTCACTTTAGGTTTAGAAATTAGGTGATTCTTACAGGGTGATTGCATAATAAATGGTGAATGGTCTTAATAGGTGGTGGCCTGAGGGCCGTTTTCGTTTATTTCATAGATCTCTATCTATTTACACACTGGGGCAAGGTGGGTGAAGTGTCTTGCCCATGGACACAATGGCAGTGTGCACCTATGGGGTTTCGGACCTCCAGGTTGGAGGGTTATAGGATGACCCGCTACCTGAGCTTGGGATGCCAGGATTTACTTTACTCTTGTTTCGATGCGTATTTCGATATAAAGATCATGATGTTGATTCAGTTCAATACATTAAAGAAGAACTAAGTAACGATTTACGTGCATGGATTGACTCTACCCCCCACACCTTTCTGTTTCCACCACGCACACACCCGCAGTTGTTGTGGGCGGCACCCGCACAGATGAACACGCTGTACAGATCGTCATTAAAGTGTTGAAAGCCGCGATGAGAATAAATGTGGACAAATGCTGCCTTCTGGTGGGGTTATGGAATCATTCAGAGATGCAAAGGCACAAATAAAACAGAAAAAAAAAACACTAAAACACAGGCTACGAAGGTATGCAACTTGCAAATGTTATGCTAACACTAGCTAGAGTTGCGCTAACAGCGGCTAAATGCTAATATTATGACCTGCGTGTCAATAGTGAGGGCTGTCCACTCTCTCGTTGCCAATCAGAGGCCAGCGTCTGTTCACGTCTCAGCAGACACGGGTTAGCGCTTTGGCCACAGCCAGAGGTCGGTCCCGAAACCTGGTCAGACCGGTTTGGCACTGGCCTTTGTGATAAAAAAGCTCGCCTAAGGGCTCTTTTCCACATACAGGCGAGTGTCAGCCGAATGGCTCTTTCACCCGCTTTGTCGAGCTTTTCCATAACAAAGGCCAGTGCCAAACCGGTACGTTGGTAACCATGACAACGGAGTATCAGGACGTTATTGCAGTTTATCACAACAGCAAGACAGACAAAACATGGGTGATTTGATCATTCTGTTAAACTTATTTGGGGAATATGAAAACTTTTAAGACTGAGTTGCAGCAGAAGGAGAGAGAGAAGAGAATATGAAAAGAAAAAAGGAAACTGAGATGACACCAGAGGAATTGAACAAATTGGAGGATGACAAGGGCGAGATGAACACAAAGAAAACGACGAAATGAGTTAAAACATTAAGAGTCTTCCTGGCTGACAAAAACATGGACAACTGTGAAAGCTTCACTGCCGCAAGACTAATGCAATAATATTAGTATCAGCAAAACTGAGAAATACGTTGACTTAACACTTTTTTTGGTATTAGTCCAGGGGGTTTCATTATGTGTAAAACCTTCAGTATATCATTCTTAGAGGCCTCCATTAGTGTCATAAAAACTGACCAGCTTAATAGGTTGACAGAAATATCGGCAATGCGACTTTTGCATATTTTCTTAATGAATACAACTTCTTTGTTTTGCCTTATTGCTTTAGCACGGTTGCTAATAGTAACCAAGGTCGTTCTCAAAAGCTCACAGATAACTATGGCACATTTTTGCAAAGGGTCTGCTCCATTCATTGAAACCTTGAGCAGCTTCTCTATATAAAAAAAAAAATACATGTAAGAAGTAAGTAGAAAAAGTAAGCTACCACAACAGAAAAGCTCTAAAAGATTGATTATGCATATTATTATTAACCCATTTCAAAAACATAGTCGCTGTACATTGAACCGGAAGTATCTTCATCGCTCATGTTTTGTCCAAAGCCGTGAACTATCACTAATTTTCAGGGTTTATCTTTGTAGAATCTTGCATTTGGCTCTGTATAGTTTGCGATGGGCATATTTTTCCATCTCATTGCGCTCACAGATGGACAGCTGAGCACCATCTCTCCGTCCTTTGTCCTCAATGAATTAAGCCCCTTTTTTTTAATGTACTTTTCATATCTTTTCAGCTCTGCCCAAATATAGCAGTGTTGTAACATCCAGGAGGTCAATGTAATAAGAGCAGCTCTGGCCTTTACTGGAAGTGACGATACGCGTTCAGCGCTGTATTGGACATTGTATTGTAATGGGATAAAAATATATTTATGTAAAAATAATTTTGGCGTTTATGAATAGGGCCGGGTACTGTTGAATTTTTAACAATACTTGGTTTTCGATACAGATACCTGAATATCTTTATTCAATACCTATACTGCAATATTTGTCGTCTAGAACTAGAAAACAGGACAATAATGTTAATTTATTTTCCATGAAATTTTTTTTTGTATCATTTATTTTAGATTAAATAACCAAGTAAATTCCTTATATGCTGTCCCCGGACCAACTAGCCTGATAAACCACACCCACTTCTTTTCTGCGTGAAAGAAGCATACACGGACATACACGGTAAACAAGTTGCTGATTGGCGGCTAAGGCCGAACCAATCACGACTGTCACAGAGTACTGACAAGGTTACGTCACTCGCTGCACCAATATATTGTTAGTTCAGTTAACATTTAGCTGAATGACTTTAGCTCTAAGAGCTGGTCTGGTCTGGTCTGGTACAAAGCATCTTTTCATATGCTGATTAATGCTCCTGTACATGTCCCTGTCAAATAAATACATAAGCATAAACATTAACATTAGCCAAAACTAATCATCGATAAAGTAGTCGAGAATTTTGCCTCCGTGTTCTCCAGAGTTTATATTCAGTTCATATTTTGTGAGTTGGACTACACAGCTGTCGTCACGGCCGCTAATTGCTAATTGCTAATTTATTTAATTTAATAATTTGCTAGTTTATTTCACTGACAATCTGTGCGTGTTAGGCCCGCCTGTTCAAACGACTCCAATTGCCCCGTGACCAGACTAACTTCCCTGCATGGAATGGACAGGGAATAGTATGGCAGAGCCAGGCAATGGACCAACAAACTTGCTCTCCAACATTTTTTCAGTACCTGATTTCAACTAATTTTATATTTCCGATACCAGTAGCAGCTAAACCTTGTTTAACAGTACCCAGCCTTTTATGAATGACAGTGGCCATTGTGTTTTCAAAGCTAGACTTATTTTTGCAATTATATTTTACAACAAAAAATGTATCTCAATCATCCAGGTAGACACAACTCAGAAGGCTAAATTCAACTGGACATTTTTATACATAGTTGCCGACGTTTCGAGAATCATCCAATTCTCAAAAGCTGTTAAGTGCCATCAGATGTTAGATTGGGTGATGGCATACTGCAGTAGCCTGGTGGGACCAGAATGATTCCCCTCTGTATTTTTTTATACAACGGGGGATCAGTCTGGACTCCCCGCCCCCGCTGGCTGTATCCGCAAAATCAAAACGATCCCGTGCAATCAGATTTGTTTATTTGCTGTGATGTGTTGTTGGCGAGCAACGTCACTCACGGGACGCGGAAGTCCCCTCAATAACAATCTACGAAGACACATTGTGCCGAAACGCGTAGGCTGTCCAATTTCCCATTAAAGGACTTTTAATTTTTCATACAATGGAGTGCCTTAGACTTCTTTTCGACTTTTGATTTCTCCACCTCCTGCACTTGCTCTATACAGCCTTAATCAAGTCAAATTCTTCCTGCTCTTGCAGTGACTTTTCTCTATTGGACTGGACTTGTGGTTAAGATTTGGACAAGGTTTTAGGTGATGCTGACTTGACTAGCACATTCAAAACTTTGACTTGGTCTTGACTCGGATTAGTCCTAAGCAACTCGGACGAGAGGGTGGCTTAAATTGTTCCTCGTCTACAACTTTTTATTTGCCATACTCCATCCGTTTTGTATTATAAACATCTACACATGCGTTATCATGTTCATGCCGCAAATGAAAATGGCATTTCGCGTGGCAATCATTGATATTGCCTGTCAGATTGAATGTCTAGCCTCAGGCCAGTTGTACGCGTGAGACAATGTACATGTTTCGTCGTGCATTTGAAATGACTTTGAGATATTATACTAATGAGCGTTGTTCCTCAAATGCCTTGGTATATTGTTCATCAGGATCATTTGTGGAAGCAGCAATGAAGATGAAGCCTTGTATTGGTTAGACCTCATGTAGTATTGAAAACGGAAAGGCAAAAATGCATTCATACGATTATGGGCTGATGCAGAGGTGGAACATACTGTACAGATATTTAAATCACATTCAAGCAAAAAGAAGGAAAAGAAACTAACATGGACCATGATATTTCCATGTTCCATTTCCGTGGGCTCTAAAATCGTGGAATCTATTGAGGATGTTTTTGAATTGTCCCACTTGTAGCTAAAAACAATTTCTGGATGGGAAGAAAGGACCATGTTTAGTCGTACTGCTTCATTCGGCTTTGAACACCTTGAGAGTGTTATGTTCTGATTTCCACTTGTGTGTGAATATTAATCCCTTAAGTGTTGTCTCATTTCAACACACAAAACAAGCAGCTTTTTCTTTTTGTCTTTTTAAAGTTTCAACGAGAAGTGGTTGCCCTCACTCGCGGGTTCAACTGGTGTGAGATTGGTAGCAGTTTAAGCCCCAGATTGACACAAGAGAAACATTTAGTGGTTGCTTCTTGTAGTATTGTCTCTAATGTATTCCTACCTTTTTTGTGCCTCTAACAAGTTGCATCTGAGTGAAAGGATATTGGTATATTATTTTTCTCCATCTATTTCTCCTCCTCTGCTGCCAATTGGATGTTTGCTGATTGTCTAACCATGTCTGAAGTGGACATCGAAGCTCTTTCCGTTTTGCATCAAAGTCTGTTTCAAAGAACTTGGAGGTTGAAGTTAAAAATATGGATAATTCAGTGGCTCAAATTCATTAAATTCAAGCATTGCGGATTGAATGTGTACAACTGACTCCCCATTGCTGGTTTTATTTGATAGACGGTGCATCTGTACTTATTTTATAGACCTTATCGCCCCCATTGTTATTTTACCTTGGTTCAATACTGCTGGGACAACCTGTCAGAAGGTCACACATTCAGAGGAAGCCTTTGCTAAGATGCTTTAGCCCCTTAATATTAATGTGTGCTGTTGATCAACCAGTCAATGCGCCAAGGATCAATGAACTTTATAACAACATTGGTTTCAAAGCTCTTGTTCAGCTCATAGTACAAACTTCAATTGATTTCAACAAGTTTAATCCAAAAAATAACAACAATTAAATGTATGCATAACTATCACTGTTAAATGGATGGACTTACTGCATTTTATTGTGTACTAAATTGAACCCCAAAACTGTTCTTCACGGTTTTAAAGTCCATACATTCTCACTGGACCTGTTCTAAGCAGTCCTGCGCTCATGTTGTTCATCACGGCGTCATTGATTTGCTAACATGCCGCCTGCTATGACTGCTTCCGTATGTCCACCCTCGCCTCTAACTCATCCTTTACAATATCGTGTGTCGCACTGTATATAGTACATATATAGGGCACTCTGTCTGTTGCTTACAAGCAGCTCACAACTTTCTCCTCGAAAGTAGAGAAAGTGCAAATCACCAACAGAATGAGTGCACTACATCTACTAACATTTTATAATAATGGATTTCTCCAATAAAAAACGACCGAATTAAAGTTTAACATTTATAGATAAATATTTGTCACATAGGTTTTATTTAACATAGATTTTGTAAAGAAAACCGCATGGACCTTTTTGTCTGAGAGTTGAAGCCACCGTTCATTTAACAGCTCGGGCTTAAAGGGATACTTCGGGATTTTTGACATTGGGCCTCATTTCCTAGTTATCCAGAGTGTTGTTGATGTCTGGAGATATTTTTTTCTTAAATTCATGCAGTTCTTATATTTGAAGAGTCTAGTTGCGCTAGCCTAGAGCAAGGCTAAAGCATTTCTATGGTAACAGTTAGCCCGCATTAAAAAACAGTCTGGCGCACTCCACAGTGCACCTGAGGTAAATCACTTATAATGCCAGACTAACCATATAAATGTCTGTGTCGATAGAATAATTTTAACCATTTTGCATTTAAAATAACTTATATTTGAGCAGCATCAGCTTCGTGGCTGTAAGCTAACGCAGCGGCGGAGTGATCTGCGAGAAAGTAGTCCCTCAAAATGCGGTAATTCATGTGATACAAGGTCAGTTTTATTAAAAAAATTATTCTATTAACACAGACATTTATATGGTTAGTCTGGCGTTATATGTGATTTACCTCAGGTGCACTGTGGAGTGGGCCAGACTGTTTTTTAATGCAGGCTAGCGTTTACCATAGAACTGCTTTAGCCTTGCTCTAGCCTAGCGCCACTAGACTCTTCAAATATAAGAACTGCATGAATTTAAGAAAAAAATATCTCCAGACATCAACAACGCTCTGGATAACTAGGAAATAAGGCCCTATGTCAAAAATCCCGAAGTATCCCTTTAAGGTCAATATTTGCAGTTTATTCATGAAACATGTGATTAAAACACATTTTATCCGTGTTGTGTTAAGTTCAAAGACCTGTTGCTGTCGGCCATTCTCCTCTGACTCTCGCAATGCATTGTGGTCTATTTGGACCTGTCAGTGTATACTTTTCCAAATGCATTGTGGGAAATTTTTAGCGCACTTCTTTTTTCTCTTGGCACACCGCTACAAAATGGTGTGCCACTACATAGAGAATAGTGTTGACATTCGGACACAGTATTTTCTGTTTCTCATTCCCACTCCTGCCTGCAGAGGGTGCTGACGGCCAATTTGAAAGCCTGACCAACACATCTTGACATACATAGACATTATTTCAAAATGAGTAAAATGTCAATACTGAGGAACCCAAAACTCGTGTCTGAGCCGAATTATGCAGAGTTTGTCCGGTTTAAGGCTGTGTGTTGCCCGGTTTTCCCCAAAGTCAAAACCCTCTCTCTTTGCTTTGTGGTTGCAGTCTGGAGGTGACGTTACAGAAGCGCAGTGAGGGGGCGCTGTGGCCGGAGCTGGTGATGGGTGATCGAAGAGGAGAGTTGGTGATGAGCGACGAACAGATGGCACAGATTCACGAGAGGCTCACCCACCTCACATCAGAGGACATGGTGAGACACTGCCTAAAAGTACAGCATTGAACATAGAGCCAGTATCACGGTGAAAAATAGCTGCTCACTACTAGATTGTGGGGTTTACGATTAAGGAAGGCATACAGAAAAACCTTACTTTATAAATTGCTTTGATCGCCTTAAGTATTCAAATAATGCAAGTATCTAGAAAATACCTTCAGAAGATTTTATTATGAAATGGTTACTTACAGCAAAAACACCTGATGACGTTTTGCAATAAAAAGAGACATTTCAGACAAGAGGTGAGACGATATATCGACTTTGCAATAAATCGCAATACAATACCTTTTTTATGACGCCATGTATATTAATGAACATCATGCATATTAGTAGTGTCGGCATATTGTGAGGTTATTATCGTGAGCTGTGTATCGTATCGAATCACAAGGTGTTTCAGACACATGCTACAGATAATGTTAGCTACTGTCAAACCGAGTGGAATTAAACCCGTGACCTTATTACTGTGGGACAGAAATGAATTTAATGCTATTGTGAGCGAGTTTTTTAATCCTATAGTGAGTACGTATTTCAAGCCTTTTTGACCTACAGCTATCATTGTTGAAATGTATAAATAATGCCAGACTAATCTCACATTCAAAGCTCTTCTTTAGATGTATTTTTGATCCAGTTCATAAATGTACAATATTGACTTCAGACAAACAATGAACAAAGTCTGCTCTATGGCCATTGAGAGTAAATATTGATCTAACGTCATTTTCTTTTAGCTTCAGAAGTGCTCAGTCTTTCCTGCAAAATCAATTAATTACGTATTATGTGTGCACTGTCGGGCTATGCTCCAGTTGATTGTTTGCTCATAAGTTCTCCCTTTGGCCTCCTTTGAGCTCTCTATTTTGTCACATCGCTCTTCCTCTGGGCCCTCTTGGCGTCATCTCCCAGTGGCCACAATGGGTTCTCGGCTCCTTGAACCGCCCGTTTGTATTTTTAGCGTCTACCTCGCCAATTAAAATCATCCGGTCCCACTTTAGACCAAATAACCTGTCTCGCATGATAATCTATGCAAATCAAATCGTATGTGGTGTCTTGTTGTCGTCGCTGTGGCAGATCGCGACCCCGGACCTTGAGAAGCCGGCGTGTAACTCCCAGGAGCTGGAGGACTGCGACGGTTTCCCCGATGACCGCTTCAGTCTGGTTCGATTCGACGGGGAGACGCTGAAGCCCACTCGGGTGGTGAGTAAGACCTCTCTCCTCTTCACCTGCGGGATCTGGTATTTAATAGTGGCACATTAATCCTGGAAAATTACTCAAGTGTGATACACTCACACTTCACCTCTATGACTATGTTATAGAGGAATCCACCTACTTTATGTCCTGACTATTTATTTGCCTCTATGCGAGTGATAATCTGTGGCTTTCTAACAAGACTTGAGTTATGACAATGCTGCATTGTTGAATGGGTCCCAAAATAAAGTTTAACAATGATTGGGAAAAAAAAATGTTTCTTTTCTTTTTCTTTTTTCTCTCAGAATTAATAATGTTTTGTGGAGGGAACGAATAGTTTCCTCCTTGTATTGAAATAGTGGTTTTGGAGCCGTCCGAACACGCTCTGTGTGTCCTTGTGAGCGTTGTTATGAAAGTGCACTCTTGTCCTCGTGTATTCATCCAGAAACCGCGCATGCAGGCTCTGGGAGCCGCACGTTGGAGGTCTGAGGGATTCAATTCAATATCTTTTCATTCAGAAAAATACAGCCCACACAGAGAGAGGTTCGTGCCTCTGGCTGTGCATTCTGAACAGCTTTAAGATGAAAAAAATAAAAGTTTTCTGAAGAATTAATCCACATCAAAATTAGGACTGAACACGGTAGGTGGAGTTCATGACGTTCAACAGTTATGATTTCAGAATTTCAGGTGGAGGTCGACTTGATGGACATATAACCCCCCTCCCCATAAAGTGATATTTTTAAGGGTCAACATTTGTATTTTGACTTGTACTTCAATTAAACATTAACTCAAGTCCCCCTTCATTGTGATGTCACGTTTAAGTTCCCCATCATACATTAGGACTAAGACTGGAAACCCAATCAATCTAACCACAACCAATCCTCTAAAAGCAAAACTATGTCTAAATCAAAACCAATACTAATTCTTTAAGTAAGTAGACTTTATTTGTATAGTGTTTTTCACTGACACAAAGTCACAAAGTGCAATCACAAGCAGCGTTGGGTCAGTGTGCACTGGAGGAGCGCAGGTCGAGAGGAAGTTTGTTCCAAAGTCGGAGTGCGACAACCTCAGACCCCGAGCCGAGCTGTAGTGCTTTAAAGGGTTTCTGCAGGACATTAAAAAGTATTAAAAGTCATTAAATGTATTATGCCAAAATTAAGACCACAAGTAAAATCATTTATTAGAAAATATATTTTCTCCTCAGACAGAACCCACTCAATGAGATTGTGCAACAACTGTTTACTGTGTACATTCATCAAAAATATAGAATTATATTAATGCTTTATATTATAAAGCATTAAATTTGACTTGCTGCCACTGTTTAAGTGAGCGATGTACTAGGGAGGAGTCTGTCCATGTAGGGCTCAAAAAGTTAACACCAAGATTTTAAATTGAAAGCACAATAAGCAGCAGTCAGAGGTGCAATCTTGCTGTATACTGAACTGTAAAGGCTCTTTTCCACATGCAGGCGTGACGTGAACAGACTCTGGCCTCTGATTGGCAACGAGAGAGTGAACAGCCCTCACTATCGACACGCCGGTTATACGGATTTAATATTTCACAACATCATACCACTGTGCTAAAAGGGGATTTTGCCAATAATAGCATTTAGCGCAGCTTTAGCTGGTGTTAGCATAACATTTGCATGTAGCTTACCTTCATAGTTCGTAGTTTAGCAGTTTCTTTTCTGTTTTAATACAGCTTGGCTCCTCTGAATGATTCCATAACTCCCACCAGAAGGCAGCATTTGTCCACATTTGTTCTCATCGCGGCTTACAAAACTTTTAATGATGATCTGTACAGCGTGCGGCTCTATGCGGCTCCGCCCACAACAAATACGGGTGTGTGTGGTGGAAGCAGAAAGGTCTGCGGTGTAGTGTCGATACGTGCACGTAGATCATGGCGTGCGCGGCCGGGTCGCACTATGTGGAATGACGGCTTAAGTGTTTACTTGTGTTACTTTTGAATGTTGAAGAAATATGAAAAACTGTGGGATTGTAATGGATATTTAACTAACGGTATTTCTACTTATTTCAGAGCATAATCTTGGCATTCAACAATTTCCGATTACAAACCAATTTAGAAATTCCACTGATATCCTTCTTGTGAATGGCACTATGTGAGAGCGGTTCTTATGATGAATCCAGTATCTGGGGTTGCAAATCGAAATGACCTTGTTTGACGTGTTAATTCCTGGTTGCGGCGGAATTAACTTTACCTGCTCAGGAAATAGGTCAAGGCGGATTTACAAACAACACCATTCAAGATATGCATCCGGTGCATGGATAAAATATCCAACGTTATTGCACAAGCGTAGTTAAAACATCTTTGCTTTCGGATGGAGACATTTGTTAAAGGGCAGCTGAGGAGACCTGACCTTTCTGTCTAATTATTGAGAGAGACAAACTAATTTCAGGCTCTAATCTGTGTTTAACAAAAGGACTGTGTTTAATATGAGGAAATGAGTCACCGCCTTTTTCCTCAAAGCCTCTGGTCGACAAATATTAAAGCCTTTGTGCTGTTAATTTTCAGTTCAAAGTGTTGGCTTTCCGGGGTCACCTCAGTAATTTGTTTTACATTTATTGACTATTCTAATGTCAAATCCTGTGCTACTTTCAAAAAATGTAAACATAGTGGGTAGTATAAGCTGTGTAGGGCTGATGTCATATCAATATAGCGACAAAAAGCAATGAAAAAGGCCGTCAAAAAGCAACAAAAAACATCAAAAAATGTGAGGTTTTCTGCCACATTTTTGTTGCGTTTTCATGACTAAAAAGCAATGAAAAAAAGCAATGGAAAAGCAACAAAAACACTTAAAGAATAAACAATGCACAAAAAGGCAACAAACGCTTCAATAATGTGACAAAAACACTGCGACAACGTGACAAAAAAGTTGCTATCAAGGCAAGGCAACTTTTATTTATATCGCGCATTTCGTACACAAGGCAATTCAATGCGCCTATCACTTTGTAGGTCTTTCAAATGAGGCGTCAGACTGGCCTATAGTCTGACCTTTTCGATTTGGGTAAAGTCGAACTGGAGAAAATGCGCTCGATTCAGGCGGTGGGTAAGAGGTTAAAGTAATGGAGATACTGTATGGGACTGTATCTACATAGCCCTAAAGCTGTTATATGCACTGAAACTCATTTTGGCTAATACTTTACCCCATAAAAATAAAATCTCTGATCACCCAATCTCTGCTGGGAGTAAACCTTTTAGTCCATATAAAACATCTGCCTTTAGAAATGGCAGGCCTAATTGTTGGTGCGCTGTGAGAGAGTGCAGGAGACACACAGTTCAGATCCATTACCGCCGCTTTCCGCCTGTGTCCGTTTCATGTCCGACACTAAACAATCTGTTTTTACGCCCCGGAATTAGTCCTCGTCAATACGCAGTCGCCCTTTGATTTTAATGAAAGGTTATAATGACTGTCTTGTGGAGGGAACGGTGTTTTTTTTTGCACTGAATCGCGGTGAAAGGGGCTTTAATGTTTCTCCGTGGATAATGCCATTCGCTGCTGGACTCAGTCTTTTGAAGGACTGCTCTCCGCGTGTTCGTCCATGTGATGTAGGTCTATATTGTGTTTTCACACGGAGAAGGTCATGTGTACTGTTTTCCCTTCTTGCTATTTGCTCATGTACTGTACAACACTACTCCCATTAACATTTATGTGGTAATCTTTGCTTCATTGTATATTGCTTCCCATCTGTTGGTGTGTACACCTAATCGCATATTGATTACCAGATGCCCTACCTGATATGATTTTGGCACAAGGTTACTGTGCAGATTTTCAGTGTTTCCGCGGGCATTAAGAAAGCATTAAAAGTCATTAAAGGAATTTTGCCAAAATCATTAAACAGTTGGATTAAAAAAAAAAGGATTCAAATGTCATTTTTATGGTGGGAAATATGACATTGCTCAACCATTTTTACTGTGTAAGTTAATCGACAATACCAAAATTGTGGTCTATAACAGTTGTCCTCAACCTTTTTTGTCTTGTGGACCCCTTGGACCGTTCAGTGGTAGTCTTTGTACCCCCTACCTCAAGGGTGTTGTAGTTTTAGAAAGCAATCACTTAAAAGCACTATTTGTAAGTAAAATGGCAATGTTGCGTTCAAAATAAACCTAAAATTCTCCCAAAACTACATTTTTTTCCTGCAATATATAGCTTTTCCTATCAAAAATGTTGAGTTTCCCTTTTTTTTAAATCTGAAATAGTTCCAAGTACTCCCTGCTAGGTCCTCGAGTGGCCCCAGTTGGGAAACACTGGTCTATAACACATTCAGTTTTAGCTGAAATTGACCACATTTCTTTTGCTCAGAAGTTGCCTGTTTTGTCCAATTCTCTTTCCTCCGTTTCCTCTGTTGTTTGCAAATTTTAAATGAAATATTTTTCTGCTTTTGTGGCAATAAAATATAGTATTTGGGCATTAAAGTGGCATTACATTCCACTGGCTTTTACATGTATAAACCCTAATTTTATCCTTCTATTTAATAAACTTGCATCTTTTCTTGCAAGTGTTGTGACTGTGATTAGATTTCCCTGTTTTCAAACAAACATTTACATTTGAGAGAAGACTGAAATATTGGATTGTGTTTTTTGATGGTGTTGGATAACGGTCATGTTGTAGTAAACCCACCTGCTCAGGGACTACAGATGGGAACGGCTCAATCTGTTGTAAAGCATTCTTTATTTATGTTGTTGCACATGGTCCCTGTTAAATATAAACTAAACTCTATGAACTGGTGAATTAATTCAAGAATCTGACCGAGGTCTGTGCAGGTTTTATACATAAAAGATGGAGATGGGGTTGTTTTTGTTTGCTGAGGAAATGGCTTGAATCCACACATTGTCCTTCGATGGTTGAAACAAGATTAATTAACTCAGGGCAAATATCTGGGTCTTGGTGTGTGGCCCTAGTTTGCAAATTAAAGTGGTACAAAAAGACCACATAACGGAGTCAACAGAAACAAGGCTGAACAACACAATGTTGTAAACTTTCTACTGCGCTTTTGAGGAGAGTGTTCTGACCTTTTGTATTATCTGTTGGCACCCGCAGTGCAAAGAACTCACTCAGAAAAATTATTTCCACTGCCAGCAAAGCCCAAGGCTTTCCTCTCAACTGTCTACAGGACATTTACAGTGCCTCTCGAAAGTACTAATACACCTTGAACCTTCGCACATTTTGTCATGTTTACAACCATAAACATTAAGATTTTATTTAGAATTTGTTACTGAAAGTTCACACACAAGTAACAGACAACTGTGAAGTGAAAGCAAAATGATATACGATTCTGTTATTTTTCAAAAAATAGAAAAGTGAAAAGTAGGGCGTGCATAAGTATTCATACAGCATTTTTCTGAGTGCATAATCATTGCCTTTATAACATTCGTAATGACTGCAGAATGTTCACACCTTGTCCTAACCATTAAATAGAGGCCACCTGTGTGTAATCTACTCTCAGTATAATTACAGCTGTCCTGTGAGGGCCTCAGAGCTATGGTCGGAGTGTATTGCTGTGGAGAAGTTTAAAGCAGCGTTAAGTTATACAAAGATTTCCCAAGATTTGAACATCTCACGGAGCACTGTTCAATCCATCATTCAGAAATGGAAAGAGTATAGCACCACTGTGAACTTAGAAAAGACACGGCCGTCCACCTAAACTAACAGACCGAACAAGGAGAAAAGCAAAAGGGGGTTCCACAAAGTATTAATTCATGCTGTATGAATACTTATGCACGCCCCACTTTTTGGTTTTCTATTTTTTGATAAGTAACATAATCATGTATCATTTTAAATTCAAAATAAAATCTTTATGTTTGTAAACATGACAAAATGTGCAAAGTTTCAAGGTGTATTAGTACTTTCGAGAGGCACTGTATATATCTGGAGCTTTGGATGAAACAGGCGGGGTGGACATGGGTGAGAAGGCGTAATCGCTTGTTTGCTAAGGTACTCGGGTCGGGGCAGGACTTCAACATTAACACACTGACACTGACGGAGGGATAGCAGGGAACAAGTGCAGCTTAACACTAGGGCCACTGCGGCGGTTCTATACGATGCGTGTTTTAAATGGCGCTGAAAAAAGAGAATCGAAATGTTTTTGTTTCTCTCTCTCAGCAATTGATGACAACAGACAGTAGTTAACTCATTGACTGCCATTGGCGTCTATAGACATCAATTATGTTTTTCACTGGGAACGGATGCAGTAAAGCCTTGTGCAACTTCTTTGTATAGATCTTACTTGTAGACATTATTTTATTGAGTCAGCAGGTGAAACCACGGCTACTTCTTTAGATATACTGTGATCTCATACGAGCGAAGACAATGGCGACGAGAGTAGAAGATAGAGAGAGAATGGCAAAACTTAGTGAAAAATATGGGCAACTTAGGTTTTGGTGGTTCTCATAGCAAGAGTGTTTGAGAAGATGATGATGATCATAGGAGGAGGATCAAGGAAGCAGACCGGTGTTCGACCTAAAAAAGGCGCAGAAGAGCATGCTAACCCCGAGCCCACGTTCGGACATAGTGTCCGGCGGCGCCTTTCATCACAGCGCACATGAGAGAAGCAGTTTTTTGCTGTTTTATAGACCACTGTTCAGATGTTTGAGGAACAAATTTTAGCATCAAAGTCACTGTTTTGCTTGATGCGTTTATTTTTACAAAAAGCTTGTTTTCTCAGCTTTTTGGTCAGCAACTGGCTTTTTCAGTGAAACATACCTATATTTAACTGGTGATTACGGAAGAACGAAACAAGCTAGAAACAAACTTTGTTTACTGATGAAAGTAGAAATTATATTCTTTCAGAATCTGGTTCCAGATTATACATAGTCATAGTCAGTGGCGGGCCGTGGGGTTTCAGTCAGGGCCTTCAATAGAAACCTGGGTTCACGCAGTCAAACGCATATAAACTGATCGACAATAGGCGTATGGATAAAACTGCCTTTTTGCGTAGCACTTCTTCGCCAAAGGATGTATCAACAATGCAAGCAGCGGTGCCTCCGCCCCCAAACAAAAGCAAAAACCTTCGGGAACACTCGTACTACCATACGGAAACACACGACACATGACAGGCGGAGACGAGCGCGTTATAATGTGGACATTTTAAGAGATGTTTTATTGTTGACAGAGCGAGACATCAGAGATCAACTCAAACGCAAAATCAATCGTAATAAAGGGATTATAAACTTACAGTTTGGTGCAATGTGAGGTGCTTGTTTAGCGCTCGTAGTCCCGTACCTGTTGCCTGCCCGAGTCCCAGCTCAGCTGACGCGAGAAACTCTTCTCCTGTCCGGGGAGCCAAGCGTCTACGTCCCGCTGTTGTTCCCGCTGCTTTGCTCTAGAAGCTCGTCATAATGAAGGGCCGCAAAATATCCGTGATCAGTAAATCCACTTCATTTTGCCTCGTTCGGACATTCCCAAGAGGAATATCGTCTTGCCCATGCGCGGTTACATTAGCGTTTTTTATCCCAGGCGAACAAAACGTAGGGGAAGCTACTGAGCTACTGCAGGCCCTAGGGGGCGTACTGTTAATGTACGTAGAATTCTGATTGGCCGATAATTCTGTCAGTCACACTGGCTGTCAATCATGTGTGCGGCCTGACAACACAGGGCCTACAGAATCTGTTCTGAAGGCCCTGAGGAGGAGCAGCTCGCCAGAGGTGTTTAAGGCAATTTTTGAGTAGGAAATTACAGTTACACCTCAGCAAAACCAATATAAGCGACTCAACTGTACATTATATAAATAAATTAGAAATTAAATATACTATTGAGACATTTGACACTTTTTTTTTCTTCATTTGGTCAGGGCCAGCAGAGAAGGCCCTGCTGGCCCTGACGGCACACCGCTGGTCATAGTACACAATATTCTGTGGGTCTTGAAAAATCTGTCTTATGTGGGAAAAACTCAACGGAAATTGAAAATACGCATAAGTGAGCACAAAAGCGCCATCAGACGTCAAGACACTGACTCTCCAGTCGCAATACATTTTAACGAACTCAAACATGACGTGGCATCTCTTCGTTTTTGTGGGATAGAGCAGGTGCCGGTCCCACCCAGGGGGGTGACCACAATCTCATTCTGAAGAGACGCGAGGCCTTCTGGATCTCTACATTACAAACTCTGAGCCCTAAGGGACTTAATGACGAACTATTGTTGAGTGTAATGTTGTAATTGTGCTGCGGTATGTTTGACCGCACCGTAAAACCTTTTTAATTATCTCTGACATTTAGAATTGTCAGATTTTGAAGTTCTTGGTTTTAAAATAATCTGCATAATTGTGTAATTATTATGGAAGTGAATTGCCTAATTATATGTGCTGTGAAGGCATGATTTTTTGTGATATTGGTGATTATTGGATGCTATGATCAGGTACTATGTCATTGGTCCTGATTGGATATTGCCTGTTGGGGGCAGTCCCTGAGCTATAAATGATCAAGCGGAAGGGGCTGTCTTCAAGTTTGATGAAGGTCAGAGTGACCGAAACGTTGCTGCAATAAAAGCCAAGTAAAAGAGTGAGACAGTGTGCGGGAGCCTTTTTTTTCCCTCTTGAAAAATCTGTGAAAATCATCTGAAACGTCCAGCAATGTGGGGTTGGCTGTTCTGAAATTGGCTGGTAGCCAAGGAGTTGAGAGCAATATCAAATTCATATACACAATAGAAGGCCAGCAGAGGGAGGCGAGAGTTCCGCTTCCTGACAGCCTGGTGGATGAAGCTACTGTATCTTTCAGTCAGTTGGACCTGTCACTGATTGAGACGCCGCAGTGTCCTCCTTACGGCAGGACTGAAAAGGCTGTGAGGTCTCTCTGCTCCGAGATAATCCTGTTAAATTGCTATTTCTATTGAACTTAATCTATTGTTTTTTAATTATGCAGCTCTCGTCTGCCTCTCTTGCATAAGCGTGATGTTCATGGACAGTCTGTGGTGCTTGTCACCTCTGGTCTCTGCTGAAGAGCCGGAGAAGAGTTTGTGACTCAGACTCAGGAACTGTGTGTTCTGTTTCACAATGTACTCTGTCGATCTGCTGTATCTGCCGTTACTTCAGGGCAATGTGAAATTATCTGAGAATGAAATGATCTGTCGCAGTAAAACAAAATTCGATTGTTATTGTCAGTGTAAGCTTTGTGTTTGCTGAAGGAGCTGAATCTCTTTATAACCAAGGAAACCCTTTCACTTCTAACGACTATTTTGATTTCTTCATGTAAAATGTTGGAGCTCCTCTGTTAATGGTTTGTAGCAAGAAACAAAGCACTGTATTGTTGATTTTTAGTTGAAGATGTTTCTGTTCTTTGATGGATAGGATTATAGGAACGAGGGATTTTGGAGATGAAACCAGAGAGATCGGACTGAGAGGGTTTGGACAGACGCGAGGAGGGACGGTGTCGAGTAGAAAGACGTTGAGGCTAAAGTATTTATGAAGGCGCTGAAGAGAAGAAGCTGACTACAGATTATGTGCTGAGTTGACCCCTGAAGGAAAATTAAAATTAAACGCTCTGTGACTAATTGGATTGAATACCTTTAATTATGCATAATAAAGGTCATTTATTCAAACACAAAAGATGCCATAGAGAGCTGCTGCTTTGCCCAGTGTGAGGTCAATACAAACCCTATATTCTGCACTTAAAAATTAGATTTTCTAACTGAGGGAAGTGTTCGATTGATGTTTGGCTCATTCTGTGAAGCTTGTTGTTTAGTCTGCAGTTTTCAAGGGGTGTGTGACTTTTTTGTGCACTCTGAGGTCACAGCGTTCAATATCCTCGAATAAGAAACATTCTGTATGTTAGAGCTGCATTATTACTTGCAATCGAAATGTTTAAGGTCGCATTAAGCAAATTATAATGACTCTTAAGTATCAGGCAAAATCTGTCTTCATTAGGATTTGTAAAAGCTATAGTTAGGGCTGGGGAAAAAATAGATTTGATTTAAAAATCGAGTCGATTCATATTTTCAAATAATAGATTAAAAAATAATAATAATTTATAATATATATATATATTTTTTAGCTCTCTGCCTTCTGCTCAGAGGAAGAAGGTCCTGCTGTACAAATGTGTCAAGAATAACAGAGCTCACCTAAGGTTTTTTTTGTTTTATTAGCTCAATCCAAATACAGTATAAATAAATAATTTGGATGTTTAACAATCTGCACTTGACTTTTCAGTTAGAGAAAGGGTTTGCCTTGCATGAATACAAATATATATATATATATATATATATATATATATATATATTTTAAATAGATTTACGGTCCACGGTTATTTAGTTTTAAATGGGAGGGGAAAAAATTAAATCGAATCGTAAATCGAGTATATTAAAAAATCGCAGGGGGAAAAACTTTTTTTAGGGGGAAAAATTGCCCAGCTCTAGCAATAGTTTAGATCAGTGTTTATCAACCTTTTTAGAGCCAAGGCACTTTTTTTCATTGAAAAAATCATGAGGCACATCACCAGCAAAAAATGTAAAAAGTAACACTGTTGCCTATATGTCTGTGTAAGCTCTCAGTCGTACAGGAGTTATCCATCTTCAATGAGGGTACTTGAGTCACCTTCTGTACTCAGTAAAAAAAGAAAAAGAAAAGAAGTCTCGAACGTTTCGCCTCTCATCCAAAAGAGGGGAGGAGCCGGGCAAACCTCGAAAAAGAGTGAGACGCCGTGTGGGAGTTTTACTTTAGTAAAAGTATCGTCCTCTCTTACGCACCTATCGCCTGCTTTTATTTTGCCTCAAATGGCTCTACTGTAAATGAGTAAAGTAATGTAGTAATGTAGTGGTAGAACTAGATCAAATAGTATTTGTTGTACCAAGTAATGATAGTATCAGTGGAAATGTTTGCAGTTCTAGCAAGTATCAGTAGTACAGTACTACAGTTCTACTTTAGCCTTGGGGCTAAACTAATGGCACTAGTGAATGTACTTGGTGCTTGTTGCGTTTGGTTCTTCATAAATTTCATAATCGCTCTCATTCTGAGACTGACATTGGAGCTTTGTATCGAGGGTCTGAATTTTGGCGGAAGAGCGTTGTTTTCTCTTTGTGAATGGGGCTCGGGAGCTGGAGGAAGCAGTGGATGACGCAGACAGACGACGCAGACAGACAAGGGCGAGCAGAAAATTTCAGCGCAGACATCTGTTACATCTGCTTTTGTGTCGCAAACATCCGGCGGCGCAGCGTCTAAAAGGAAAACGCTCTAAATTAGTCCATCTCCGGTGTGAGAAAGGGAGACCGGTGAAAAGTATCGCTAATGGATTGAAAGAAAAGTACGAATAAACCTACTTTTCACGTATGCCCTCTGGAAGTCAGAGGGCATACGTGTGTGTGTGCGAAGTATTCAGCTTGCCTGTGATAAAAGAATAGAGAGAGCACATGCGTTTAGCAGCTTTTGTTTACTTCAGCACAAGAGGATTGTTCTTCCGTTTTACAATCGACAACAGCAGTAATCCAAATACCATTACTATTCTAAATGGCCTTAAGAGTCCAAAAGTCCATGTGGCCTTAGCTAAATAAGCTATACTAGTCATATATTACAATTTCTCCAAAAGTAACAAAAATAAAATACAAAATATATTGTATTAACCCTTTATTTTTAATGTATACTTTTTAACCTTTTTAACTAATTATTCTTACTATGAAATTAATGAATATTTATCTTTATTTCTATTTATCTTTTTAACTAAACAAATATTTATCTTTTTAACTACAAACATGCTTTTAATGAAATCACTAGGGATGGCCGTCTTGAACCACAGGATTCGACACTGTGTCGAAGTCTCATGGCGCATGCGTGTCAAAACACTGCTTCAAAACAAGGTTCAAACCGCGCATGTCACGTGACTGGATCTGAGAAACGTTTCATGAAACGCCGCTGTTTGGCAAGTGTTTCACTAGGGGCACCCGTGCCGAACACGCATTTGATTGACAGGAGTTTCAATGAACCACAGAACAGCGCACCTGTCTCAACCTATCTCCCATAAAGTTTAAAAGACGTCAACACATCTGTCCCTTGTGGGTTTTGTGAGAGACGAGAGAGATTCCCACATTTGTTCATTCTCTCAAAAAAATACTTGTGTATGCCAGCGACAAGTGTACCTTGTGTGAGAGTGTTTTCTAAAGGAGAAGTTATTAGTAAGAAAAGAAATAGACTAAGTCCTTCCACAGCAGAGTACATTATATTTCTGAAAAAAAAAATCTTGAAAGTGGCCCATGTAAAAAGAGCGTTAAGTCATACTTGAACCAGGGACCTCCTGCACCAGAGACTAGCGCTCTATCACTGAGCTATAAACCCACAGAAAGTTTGTTTACGTTGATTTAAAGCTTACACTGAATGAAGGATAACTGAAATAGCCAAAGGGCACATGGCAACAAAATTAACTCACACATAAGCCTACTGAAAAACAAAAACGACATCGACAACAAAGAAAGCAAAAGAAACGATAACAAAACAAAACAGCCAAAGATGCAGGTGCATGCTTGAGCCCCGTAGCACCCACTGGTGTAGTGTTTCATCTCTCGGCTGAACCATTGTGAATGTTGTAGTACTGAAACATTGCCTCTTGATGTCACTGTGGAGTCGGTTTCGAACTGTGTTTCGAAGCTTCGGCACAATCGCTTCAAATGCTTTGGTGTTTCATGAAGCTTCATGTTGCCCATCCCTAGAAATCACTATGCTTAACTAAGCCAATGTCCTAAACTACAAAATGGCTGCTCTATCTAATACAGTAGTACAATGGCATTACTCGTATTTGGTCATAACCCTTAATATACACCTTGGTGATAAAAAATAAACCCAGTAAATGTCCCATTGTAATGAAAAACGTTTCATCTATGTCCTAAATAATACTCAAATGGTTCTGTATGTATATAGGTTTTATCCCCGCGTTGTAAGTCCCCATTGACCATTAGCTTAGCAGGTAGCTTAAACGCGATCACAATTCTACTAAAAAAACGTACAAAACTTAGTTCCTGCTACACTCACACTTGACAGTTCTACCATAAACACCTTATGACTCAGATAATATACCTAAACTTTGCGAACTTTTAGTGTTACCAACCTGTGATAAAAGAATAGAGAGAGCACTTTACTTTCAGCACAAGAGGATTGTTCTTCCTCTGCGATGCCTCAGCTATTCTCTATCGGTGCGCGACCTGCGCCATCTAGGGGTCAAGGGTAGGGACTACATCTGACTCAGAAGAGATGTATGCAAACCAAATGAGGTTTTATATGAAAATAAAATAATTAAATGACAAAAATAAAAATTGTAGGGGTGACTATTTTTACTTGGCATATTTCTAGGCCTCTACACTAACATTGTCAACACTTTTATGAAAGATGGCCTTGTCCTGTGAGCTTTACAAAATAAACTGGATGTAGTAAAAGCACCTGGACATGTGATATAAATCATGTTTAAAATCCTGAATGAACACAGGAGAGTATTCATGGATAATATAGAGGGGCATTGAGACCAATCTTTGACTGTTATTCTTGGACGCTTACACACCGGCACTGGTTGATCTGGACTTTTTAAACACTTTTACTCTTGGGCAAATTACTTTATATTTTTGTTTTTGGTTATGTTTAGGATTAAAGGATTGAATTTGTAAAACATTACAAATTCAGTCCTTTGTCACTGAGACCATAAAACTTCTGGGGGTAAGAGCCATCTTGTATTAAACGGTCTGAAATGTGTTTGGATTAAGACATTATGCTGGTTTTGACCGTTAATGGCCGTGCCCCTGATCAGTGAGATAGGGTTAGTGTTCGGTTTAGGGTCTGGGTCAGGGGTTAGGGTTATGATTAGAGGTAGGAACGGCAAATGTGATATAAGTTGTGTTTCACTCACACAGATCTCACACATAGTTTTAGGAACTAGAAGGTCTTGGCTTTCGATTGAGTTGTCACACTGGCATAGGCTGTAAGCTCTCCTGTCAATACGCTTTGAGATTTGGATATGCATAATCGCTAACCCTAACTTTAACCCTAGCGGTGCTGATAGCCTCTCATTCATTTCCTTGTTTACATCATGCTGCTTTGTGTTCCTCTCAAGCATTATAGGCTCTCACAGGTCAAACTAAAACATTTATTTATCCCATCGTGAGCTAAACAATGTTCATGTCCAGAGAGAAAGAGATGTAGCTACAGCCGGTCCCGCTGTGGCGCGGGTCGGCACTTTGTTGGCCGTAATAACGTGATCAAAACAAAAGCACATGTCCACCACCCACTCAACCCCACAACCTCTCTCCTTCCTCCCTCGCCCCTTCCTGCTGAGTCTGGTTGGAGGAAAAAGGCTGTTCTATAACATCGCCATTAGCCATGGGTGTTTCTCCACCCCAGGTACTTCCCACTTAAATGCGCTAAGTCTGGAGTGGCAAGATCTCAAAGGGCGCTCCTACTAAGTGCAAAATGTTATATGTTATATACGCTATAGTCTGCGTTTATAAACACAAGATCGGGCCCCAAATCTATTCAAAATCAGCACAAATTCCGATAATTCAAACGCTTTGAAGTTTTATTTAACATAAGATGGCTTTTTCCCAGTTTACTGTTTCTATATTTATTTTACACAACACTACAGTATATTTCATACCTTTCCCTGACTCTTAAGCTTGTTTTTTTATTATGTATGTTGTATTTTGATCTCTGCTTGTCTAACACTCTTAGCAACGGTATGTTTGTACTGTGACTTTGATTATCCAGGTGTCACTGTCAAAAAAGTCGAGCTCTCGCACGTTATTCCAGTGTTTGACAATAATGAGGAAAAAATACAACATACAAAGGACGTATCACAGGATGTTGACATTTGGCTCGATCAGGAAATTAATGAGCTTTAAAACTTGCTGACATCAAACCCCTCCTCAGCCTGGAAACCGTGTGTGTAGCTTCACACTTTTGTACATTTTACACAAAAAAAACACTTCCATTTTGTTAATTTGTCTGAAACATTTGTATTCAATAATGATGGGACTTTTTTGTTTAATACTATATATTAACACACTCATCACCTATCCAACAATTTGCATATTATCTAATTGAAAGGTAAAATTTGTTGGATCAATTCTGGACGTGGCAAAGACCAAAAACCTTGTATCTTGGTCCAATTTGAGAACATTTGTCAAACACATAACGGGGTCCATTCACGCTTATATAAGAATAACTCTAAACTTATTATATTAAATTATATATAGCTACAAAATAATTATGAAAACTGTTGCACTTTGTTATTCTGTACTTTATGAATGCAACTGGCACTTTTTATCTGCACTTTTCATCTACACTTTTTACTGTATTTTGCACAAATGTATATTGTCTACGTTTTGTATTTTAATTAACTCTGTTATGTATTTTAATTGTATTTTTGATTGTATAAGGACTACAGATGGAAATTAGCATTGTGCTAAATCTGGGGCAGCCATCTTTTTAATGTACCTGTCCGTTGTCCTTTTAAATAACTAATTAACTAACTTGGTTAGAGTCAGATTGATGTTACAGTGGGATCGCTCCGGCTTAAGGTATTCGAGGAGAGGACTCGAGATGGCGAGATGGATTCTCATATGTGTTGGGCAGGCAAGCGACGAGATTATTATTTTCAATGAAATATTTAAAGATTATTTTTGTTTTTATTGCCTTTTTTTTTTTTTTTTTGCCTCCGAAAGGGCCCTTTTTGCTCACTACTACACTACAGGATTGTTTTTGACAATACAACAGTAAATCAATACCTAAAATTCTACACAGCTCTTTATTTTGTGGTCTTTCGTGTTATGATAAAAGCAGGTTTTTGAAGTTGTATTATCAAAGCGCTTCTCTTTCTCAAGGACACCGGGGCTTTTATGGAAATTTTGTACCAGTGAAGAGCCGTTACGCAAAAACAAATCTCTTCAACGTTTTTAAGGTTTCCGAATTAAAGGTTTGTACCGCGTGGCATCAATAAATCGTCAGAGCTTTGCCTCATATTGTGCGTCATAACTTTGATTCATTCTTGTTTCCTTGGTGCAGAAAAACTAATAAACTAGATCAATGGACGCTGGCTTTTAGCTGTAATGAAATACCCACTTCCCGGGTCTCTGGAGACTCTGGGAAGTGACTCATTTGCAAAGATTAGCCATAACATTATGAACAGGATTAACACAGATTATGCCTTTAACATGGAATCTGTTTGTGGGTTGAATATACAGAAGTTTATAAACCTGAATGATATAAGAAAAAAAATGTGATTATGGTTGAGGGCTGGACGATTACTTTTCTACATATTGATCAATCTGGATTTTCAATTTTTGTTTTGTTTCAAGTGACAAAATCCATAAATGAGTCTTTCCTTGCACCTGTAAGTAAAACGATCGTGCGGCCGGACTTGAAACTGCTAAACTCGACACCTCCAAGTCTCAACATCCCCACCTCACCCCTCACCTGCCCCCGCACCATGTAAACATAAACATCTGCAAAGGGGCCGCAAAACAAGTGGACATATTTGAAGATAGTCAGAAGCAGGCAGGGAGGGTTAGCGCGCTAGCACAGATTTGAGCTTGCATTACCAATAAAAAAATAATAATAAAAAATCAATCAAAGCTTTATTTGCAGAGCGCTTGTCATACAAAGTTGTAGTGCAAAGTGCTTTATAGACAACCACTCACCCTTGCAAATAGAAGCGACAATAACACTCATATCCATCCCGCCCCCTCCCCATAGCCACGTACACACATACGCACATAAGATAATGGACATAAGGCGGAGTTATGAAGTACTGTAATGTACTTTACAATTGTGAACCATAAAACCATTGGTCCTTCCGGTTCAGTTGAACTTTAATTCCTCTTAACATACGGCATAAAAGCAGAAAAAAACAGGTCATGGTTTGCTCTTTAGCCTTTGCACTCCTAGTTCTAGTGCTGCTGTTTGTACTTGTGCCACTGCTTCTATCCACAGAGGGCTTTCTTTGTGTTCAGAGCAATGGGCGAGGAAAGCCCTTCTCTTTGGTCCTCATGGCGTGGAGCTGATATTGCTGTAATACCACCCCCTAGAGGCCCGGGGTGACTCCAAAAGCCACTTTGGAAACAGGATTCTAATATAGCTTTGGTCCCCTTTTTAAACTGCTTAAAAGCCTGACTCCAAAGAGTTTCTTGTTTCTAAAAATGCTTTGACCCATGTGCCAACGCTGGGGTAGGTGTCATATTTTAACCACGTTGGTTTTTGTATATTATAAATAAAAAGTGGTCTATGATTATCAGGCTCTGGAGCTCTGAGGAGGCTCGTAGCTGGTCCGGGGCTTCCCATCTTTTTTCCCTTTAAAGACCAGGCTTCGTAGGAGGAGATTGAGCAGCTATGTTGATTTCAAAGACCACTCGAGATCATTACTATGAATGGGGCTGAATGGATAATCATCGATCTCTTGTATATCTATGGTTCAGAGGAATCATGGCTCTTGAGACGATGAAGTAAGTTTGTTGTCGGGCATTGACGACTTCAGATTTTTTAAGATGAACTTATCTGTCAATAAACTTATCGTATGATGACGTCATTAACACAGACACGCAGCCGTTTAAAAATTAACAACTTGTATTAAAGTTTGCTGTAACATTAACAATGTACAGTAAAGTGCAGAATAAAAAACTGGCAAGCCACAAGCATCATAACTCGGTATAGAGAGAGATGGACAGACTGGTCGATAAACCAATAAAGACTTGTCTAGAATGATGTCGACTACTGCCAGAAACTTTTCCGTTAATGCCCTAGTGTCTTTTCTGCAACAGGATTGGCCAATAAACTTCGTCGATTAAAACGCTCCACGCCATTATCGAGACCGACCTTTATTAAAATTGCAATTAGATTAAGATTTGATTAAGCCCTCTGATACGGTGACGCCTTGCAGTATTGCGATACAATAATATCGTGACGTTTTACTAAACCTTTAGTGAAGCCTGGTTTAATATGATGTACAGGGTGTTACAATACACACATGTGATGGTGTGAAGAGTTTTATTGCGGTTATTTTGGGGTTTGACTAACAGACAAAGCCGGAAGAATCAGCCAGGATAGACTTTCTGCACTTTCTTGCAGCTCTAGTCTTCACTCACTGCAAACCAAGTTACAAATGATTAACTAATTTTAAGGAAAGATACTGGCTTCAGATATCAGCAGACACTCGGAACCTATTCTATCAAATGTAACGTTGTCTGAAAGTTAGTTATTTCTCTGATGCCACTCTGCAGGTTGTGCTTTGCCTCTTTTAAATCATGGACCCATTACCTGTTCGTCTCTCGTTCTGCCTTCTCGCTGCAGTTGTTTTCGAGGCGCGCCTGAATGAAGTCCCAGCTCGAGTGTTCAGTAAATGGGATTTGGAGTAGAGGGGGAGCGATGAGTTACTAAAAGGCTGTCATCACAAAACCATCAGAAATCAAGGGGAGAGTTTCCGACAGCACAGAGGTCGGTGAGAAAATGGGAGAAACACTCGGCCGTGTAATGGCGACCAACCAGAACCGTACAGAGGAGTGGAGGGGAGGCTTTCAAGGGCGATATTTGAGGGGTTTTTAGTTGTGAGGGCGCGTTGTATGTCCTTGATGGGCTACCGTACATGCTCTGAAGTTGTAAAAGAAAATTGGGTCCCTATACGCACTGCTGTGGTGTCCTTGGCCAAGACTCTTCGCTCCCTTTGCTTCCTGTGTGTTTCAGGGTCGATTTTGTTTTTCTCCATATAAGTCAATTTTTACACTGCCTTTCCTAGAAAAAAAGTCGCCACAAAATAAAAAAGGACACAATTGTTTCAAAAAGCTTCTGAAATGTCAAAAGATCCAGTGTTAAATAAATTTGTCACCACTGTCTTTTATTCAAGATTAATTCAGATTCTCAATGGGGTTAAGATCTGGACTCTGTTGCGGCCAATCCATCTGTGCTTGGAATACGCCTGTCCCATTAGGGAAGAAGAAATCACTGATGGAATAACCTAGTCGTTCAGGATGTTCAGCTGATCTCATTCTTTGGGCTCTGAACCTAGACCTGACCAACTGCAGCCGCCCCAGGTTATAATAGTTAGTTAAATCCAGGTGGTGACCTTTTTTTTGGGGTCAGGCCGTGTATTTGGACAATAAAAACATGTAAAGTAAAAATGATAATAATAGAATTAACCTTTTATGACCGAAACCGAGAGGGAGGAAGTAAACACTAATTTACGTGGACTGTTCCTACCAAATCAACAAATAGTAATACCAGTGTATCTTCGTCTTCGTACGTCTATCATCCAAATATTAATATGTTAATGTAAATGTTTTCACATAGAGCTGTCTCTCTTATTGGTCCTTTCTCTTGAGGAGCTAAACAACATAAGCATATTAAAGGATCTGTATCATGCTATTTTAGCCATTCCAAAGTAAAGTATAGGCATTTATATGATACATTCTACCTCTATCACTATGGAGTACTCATTTTTGAGAGAAATATAAGTATTTTTGGGGGGTATTTTCCCTACCCGGAAGACAAGACGCTTCGATTCAGTTAACTCCGCCCCTCTCTCCACTCATTCCACATTTGCAGTATTATAAATATAAATATTGCTGCAAAAAGTGAAGTTACTTCACATAATGCAGTTATAAGGAGTTGACATGTGCAAAGCAGTTTCATAAATGGCTAACACACACGCTAACAAACACGCTAACACACACGCTAACACGCGTTTTGATTGGCTCACCGCTCAGTCTGGCCTCCCCATGAGATCGAGTTGGTTATAAAAGTTAATCCACTTTGATTCTGGCCAAGGTTCACCAAGCGTCCATCAGGTTGGTTGATATAGTAGCTTAATCCCAGAAAGAAATTCCAACTTGTGGCGAGTGCACTCTTCTTTAGGAAGGTTGAATAGTCCTGTTCCCCTCGTAGCCAAACGCACATCCGTGACATTATCGTTCGGTAAGAAAAAAGAGCAGGCGGTGTCCAGAGTATGTTAGAAAGAGCTCAGTCTTCAAAAACAACACTTCTGCTCGGATCCATGGCTCCTCCAGCTGTGGGTGCGCTTGATTAGCGTCGCGGGACAGCACAGACGCGTCGGAGAGTTGCTGCTTTCTTTCTTTCTTTTTTTTTTTTTTCTTTTTTTTTCAAAAAACAAAAATGAAAAAGTTGTTTTATAAATTAAAACCAGGCTGTACTGTAAGTCATTACATTACAGACGTAGAGCACTTCCGTTCCTTTGTGACGACACAACAGAACAGCTCAGTCGTTTACCAGGAGAGGGCAGAGCAGCTGCTCAGAGAGCAGGATTCAGGAGGATTACTTAGAACTGCGTGAATGAAGCTAAAAACCGCTCTGGGGGTGTTTTTGATAAGGAAATAGCATAACAACATGGCTAAAAGCTCCAAAAAGTCGATTTTGCATGATATAGGACCTTTAAGAACAGCACAGTTGTGGGCAAGAAGACGGCGCAGTGTTCATATTGTAACAAGATAATTATTGAACTGGATCTTGCCTGTAGTTTCCCTCAAAAACAATCTTGTTTTTTCTTTGTTGCTGATTGGAGAAATATTCCCGCTGTCCACACTTCAAAGCTTTACCTGACTCAAACTTAAAAGAGGCCGTAATGTTTTGCAGCAGAAAAACAGAGGTGTTTTGTTTGCAGTTTGAGCCAATTCTAGACGAGCCATTTTCTCTTCGAGTGTTTCGAGGTGTTGTTAGAAGGTGATCGATGTGAAGAGGGCGAAATTTGTCTTTTGCTAAAAAAAAATTATTTTTGGAGTCTGGGAGCGTAACTGCGCAAGGAGTTAGAATGCACAAAAACCTCATTAATCACATACTATTGGGGAAGTTGTTTTCAAAGTAATATATTCATTCATCCTATGCCTCCCACCTCTAAAGTCTTCACTTATTGTCCTTCATTCTATGTAGGTCTAGTTTGAGCCCGCTTTCCTCTCTGCCTTTCAATAACCAGCATTTACTGTTTGTCCATCAGTTAGTGGATTTAAACTGTCTTTGCTCTGGTTTCTGTTGGTATCAAATTCCAGCAAATAATCCAAGCACCATCTCATTACTCTTTAAATGTTGTTTATTACATTTTACTCAGGCTTTTTAAACTACTTTAAAGGCACCTTTGCTTTGGACTTGTCATATACTAACTCTGAGGGGAGAGAAGCTGTTCAGGTAAAGATAAAAACAGTTGCCCTCTTTTAGCATGAACTCATTTGTACTAGAGGCCAGTTTTCGAATTGAAATGATTAAAAAGAGAATTCCTGTCCTGTGTATTTGATCCAGGTGAACTTGGGCGGTCATCAGTACCTGTTCACAGTGCAGTCCGACCCGGCCCTGATGCCCTGTCTCTGCCTCCGACACGACGTGGACGCTCTGGTGTGGCAGCCTCGGCCCGAGCAGCCGGAGCACATGTGGGAGCACGTGGCCACCTTCAACGCTCTCGGTAACGCAACACTAACCCTACACTTAATGCTCAAATCAGAAAAGATACAAACGTTCGCATTCTTCACAACACGATGAGGGAGAAATTGTATTTAATTTATAAGATTGTGACGGTGCTTTTTTTTACATATTTGATCACGTCATATAAAATATATGGCATATATAAGGCAGAAAGACTGACATAGGAAAAATGTTGTTCTTTCTGATATTTTAGCTGCTGCTGTTGTTGAACACAATAAATTCTTTGCAAAAATAGTTTATAGTATTTATAAATAGTATTTATTTCACCATACCACTATCAGCTGGATGGGAGACACTGTGGGAATTAGGGATGTCCCGATCCGATATTTGGTATTGGAATCAGTTGCCGATCCAAGCATTTTGATTGTATCGGATCGTATTTAATGACTGGATCGGGTCCAATACTCCAAAAGACGGCCGTGAATCTACGGTCCCGAATCTGCAGCAGCTCGAGCCTGCAGGTTTACCGCATCACAGAGGTGCTTAAGGACCACAGCCACAGTGCTATCGCTAAGCTAGGCTATCTCCTGCTGCAATTATAAAACTGTTTTTCTTTTAATGTAAAATGCCCATTTTAGCCTATATAATGCCCAGCATTGCCTTGTAATTTACAATTCATAGCTAAATCCAAAACTTCTTGCATGTTAATAGAAAGGCCTGTAACAGACGCCAACTGGTGAAACTACTTTGAATATCCAATAGGTTTACAATGTATGGATCTTATACATATAATTACTATACCTATACATTATATATATAATAATATATATTATGTAAAACTATAACAATACAAAAAGACTGTATCGGATTAATATCGGATTGTTATCAGATCGGTATCGGCCAGCCTGAAGTGTCAAAATATTGCATCGGATCGGAAGCTCAAAAAAAGCAGATCGAAACATCCCTGTGTGAGTTGGTGCTTGCAGTTTTGTGCAGCTGCACCTCTGTCGGGTCTGTCCCGGGGCAGTTGTGGCTACATACATCCTTCTGCCATGTCTCAGAGCGGAGACTGAGAAGGGAAAAGGCCTTTCAGCTCTGGGCTTCCTTTGACTGGAATCATCTGCAAAATTAGCTGAGTGTTTGGCCTCTCCAGACTCATTCAAATCTACATTGATTGACCGTGGTGGTTTCATCTCTGGTGTGTGCTGCTGTTATGTTTTGTGAATTGCTTTTGTGCTGCCTCAACAAGTTTTTAAACCTGGTTAAATAAATGTCAAATGGGAAAAACATGGAGTCAGTAAAAAGTGTCCCTTGTGAAGTGCTTTGGGTGACTTGTGTCGTTTGAGAGTGCGGTGACTCTGCCCTCACATCAGCCGCGCTCCTTTCGGCTGAACTGAACTGAAGTGTGGCTCAGTGTGAAGGGGCTGTGTGGAAGAAAGCTGCTCTTTCTTTGAATTGAGAAGAAAAGAAGTGGCGAACGAACATGGAGTTAACTAGAACAAGAATGAACACTGCAGTGAAGAGTGATATCGATGCAGAGAATTCTCATCTGAGTGACCAGGCACACTGTGTTTTCTTTAACCAGAGGCTCCTCTTTGCCTGCCATGTTCTTTTAGTACAGCCTTTTGTTCCTACATGGTATTTTTACATTACAAAAGCTAACGTATCTCCTGACAGACTGTTATCTGCCCGGGCATTAGTGCAGAGCAGATGAGTGTTCATTATAAATGGCTTGGATACAGCTGTACTTCACACAATGGGGATTTCAGTGACACCTTAATGTGATTGAATATCTCAGCTCTAATAAGCCACAGAGTGCAGCGTCATTTCTATTAAAAGTAACTCGGCTCCAGTCTCCTGTTTGTGTGACGGCTCCGACGTCTTCATTTATCTGTTTTAACACAATGCTTTCGGCTAATCTGCTCCACAGTCATCCAATTTGGAGAGCAGTGAATTACCTCGGCTCTGGCTCAATAAAGTCATTTATTTAAGCTCTTATTAGCACTCATTTTCTTTGACCTGCAAATTTGTTTGAGAAATTAATCTGTATTTGGCCTTGGCCTGACTTGTACAAGGTTGCAATAATATTAACAGCATCTATTTATCCTACAGTTTGAACATGGGTTGTTAAAAGTCACTAATGTAATTTTGTCTTCACTTCACCTAAGGCCTTTCCTAGTGGCGGATTACAGTATGCATTCAATTCTGTAATAATTTAGCCATTATTAACATACTCTACATGGGAAAAAAATGACCCAAAACTTCCCATTTTTTCACCCCTGGAAAGTTTTAAAAATCTCACCCTAGATTTAACACACTCCGAAAAATGTATATCTTTATTAGTTTTAATGTCTTTTTGTCCCATTGGCAGTTTTACTGTCTTATTAGCGAGATTTACCTCAGTACCAGTGAGAAATGTCCTCAAACAAGCAAAGTAAACTTGGGTCTGATCAGGAAAAAAGTCTAAATGAGTGAAAACCGCTCAAAACAAGATTATTATTCTCGATTCAAGTAATTTAAACTAGGGATGCACCGATCTGATATTGGTATCGGATATCGGAGCCGATACTGAAAAAATCAGAGATATTCAATACTGAACCGATAGCAGTTTTTGCTCTCACCACTTTGAAACAAAACATTCACCAACTAAATCTAAGTGAATATGAGGATGTTGTATGTCATTTTTTAAGCTAAGAACCTGGACAATTTGATCATCAAGTTAGTAACTCCACACACTTTTTTTAATCACAGCGCAAAATGCCACGGTTAGCAACATCATGCTAATGCTAGCGGCAATTCATCAAGTATGGGTCAAAAACTATGATGGAAATACCTAAAATAGCCTTGTAAAATAAAATCGTCCACTGATGGTGCGTCCAAGTGTTTGTATTTTAGTTCATGAAATGCTGTTAAAGCAGTACTAAGGAACTCATGCCCCTAGAGGCCATAAGCGCCACTGCAGGTCTCATAGCATGTTGCGTTTATTACTTATTAATTGTCGGTGAGCGTAAATACTACGCTGACAGAAAAGACAAAGGGAGAGAGGGATATTGTACATCCAATTACACAATGGAGATCATTTTTTTCACTCAAACTTTGCTGTAAATACTGTTTACGTTGCGCTAGCCCACAGTTAGCTTTGCCCGTTAGCCTGTTAGCTTCTTCTTCGTGATTCCATTTGTAACACCTACGCTGTTAGGCAAAGGACTGTAGGGTATGGACCAGTTCTAGATTCGAAAGGAGTGGTGTGTAATCCAAAATGAGAGCCAAAGTCAATACGTTTAAATGGAAAAGCCGGCAATTTACTTTACATAGACAATAAAAAGGACAGACAAACATCAAACATTAATACTGGCACTTCTGTTAGTTACCCGTTACACCTTTATATTGTTTAACTTTTGAGATGAGTTCAATAAAAGGTATGTTTTACTTGTTTCACTTATTTCAACAAGTTTTGTTTTATGACCGGTCATTTAGTTACTTTGAGTGTTTTTAATTTAAACCTATTCTTAAATTACTTTAATTTAAGTTTAATCTTGGTTTCAGGTTTATATTATTCACTCTTTTCAATTTTCAAACACGTTTTGTCACTTTAAAAATGACACCATAGGTACCCTTAAATACATAAATAAAACAATTATCAAAAGGATCCAGTAAACAATTTGGCTTGCAAAGCAATAACAAAAGAAAATGGCTTCTAATTGTCCAAAAACTTAGCAAAACTTAAATTGTGGATATGTTCTGAGTTCAATGTAGGCGCCCTTTAACGTGCGCTCAAATCCGTTGGAAAAACTCCACAAACGCTCCTCAAACCTTGGTCTGGGAGTCAGTGAGGTTCTTTGGTGGAATGCGGACCACGCGCGCCTCGCGAGACGCTGCCGTTGATCCTGAGAATGTTCCGTTGGGTGGCTCGCCTTGGTCTCGACTCGATCCTGGGTCCAAGAACTCGATCCAACTCCAAGAACTGAGGTGTTCTCGGGGTGGGGATAAAACCTGGCCTGTGGAGCCAAACAAGGATCGCAATTAGCACAAAATAAAATTACATTCAAATAAAAACACAAATCCATCCGCTTACAAGGCTGCGGAGGCACGTAACTTGAGAGAGAAACAAAAAAAGAGAGGCGACGATTTGTTTTTAGCTGAGCCGCTTACTGTTACTGGGAAATAAAGCTTCTTTCCACATAAAATGAACAAACCACCGTAAAAATAATCAACATTGTGACCAACAGAAATAAAAGTAGAAATGCAGAAAACGTTAAGTTACCGTTATCTGGTCCCTGCCGTCTCGGGCAAAAGCGTAACTGCCTCGTTTAACCGCAGCGACAAACGCTGCGTAAAAGAATACATTTATATTAACTTCAGCACCAAATGCTGGACAAGAGAAATAAAAATAAAAGAGCAAATATATTGTTACCGTTTCTTTGCTCTCTGCCGTCTCAAGCAAAAGCATCGGCCTCGTTTAACCGCAGGCGACAAACACTGTACAATAAATACGTTTGCGTCAACTTCAGCTTCAAATGCTGAGCAACAAACAAAAACTTTCCAAATAAATAACTCACCGAGACTACTCTCAAAGGTTTCACGTCTCGTAGACACACTCTTCCCTCAACCCGGCAAGGCAAACGGTGTGTAAGATCACTTTTCGGTGTAGTTTGGGTCAGTTTTGTTCGTAACGGCTGCACTGCTCTACTCGCCCGTGCGCTCTTTTCAGACTCCTGCCGCTGACTGAGCCTCGGCCAGGTGGGGGAGGGGCATACGCTGAGAGCGTCTTGAATCAGTTATATTGATAACGGTTTACAATGTAACTTTTTATAATAACATTGTAAATCCCACTAATTATATATTTAATGTCACGTAGTTTTTTAACTGTTTTAAGCGAATATTTAATTAGGTTATTTATGAATATTTATAAGGTTATTTATTGTCAGGTTTTGTCCAGTTACACCAGTGTTTATTTGTAACGGGGGTTACATCCTCCCCTCCTTTTCCTATGTACGTCCTTGTACATGTTTCATACAGTTTCAACTTTAAACACTCTAGGGCCATTCAAGGATTCAGTAAATGCTATGGCTAGGCCCTGGAAGAGTGACTGGACCACAGAAACTAGTGGGTTGCCTAGTTCAGGATAAGTCAGTCTCTGAGCTGGTTCCCTACGTCTGGTTGAGCGTCTTAGGAAGTCAGAGTTACTGTCACAATGGTCAGTGACATCTGGGCACTGGTCTGTGTCAGCTGTGGTCTCGTTAGGAAAGTCAGGAATGTCTTTAGATTGGCTGTCCATTTCAGGGAAGTCATTGGTTGACACTGGTTCTTCAGGTAAGTTTTCTTTTTCAGGGTAAGTACCGACTGTCTCTGTCTCTTTGTCATTTTCTTCAGGATTCTTTTCAGGTAAGATCTCATTCGGTGGATTTGTCTCATCAGGTAAGTTTGACTCATCAGGTAAGTTTGTCTCATCCGGTGTCTTTTGACATATTCTGTATTCAGAGAAAGCGTTGGGCATTTCTGAAGAACTTTGTTTGACATCATTTGCATGTTTGTCCGTATCAGGTGAGTATGAACTTTTGGTTTCCACTATTAGGTCTTGGTAGTCATAAAAGTAGCCAGAATCGGATTCTTCACAGTCTGATTCTTGTTCATGACTTTCTGTTTGTTGACGTGTTTTGGGTCGCTTGAGTTTGTCTTTTATTGGTTGTCCTGTTTCATTTGTGTTGGTGGAAAGGAAACCACATGGCAGTAATAAGTCACGATGGAGGGTTCTTTGAGGACCTTCTTTTACCTCAGGCTTTACAACATAAACAGGGAGGTTGTTCGACTGTTTCACTACAACATGGACTTCGGATTCCCACTTGTCGGCTAGCTTATGTTTGCCTCTTATGCGAACATTTCTAACAAGAACTCTATCTCCTTCTTTTAAGGTAGAGTCAACAATGTGTTTGTCAAATCTTGCTTTGTTGCGACCTGCTGATTTCTTTGCCATTTCAGTTGCGATTTTGTAGCTGGATTCTAGGTGTGACTTAAGGTTGCGAACATACTCAGAGTGGGAACCTGACTGATGATGGACTGGCAGACCGAAGGCGAGGTCGACAGGGAGCCTTGGCTGTCGGCCAAACATAAGCTCATATGGGGTAAACCCTGTCACCTCGTTTTTAGTACAGTTATAAGCGTGTACTAAGGGTCGGACATAATCACGCCAGTGGGTCTTTTTGTGGTTCTCCAAAGTACCAAGCATGTTGAGAAGCGTTCTGTTGAAGCGTTCAACAGGGTTTCCCCTCGGGTGGTAAGGTGTAGTTCGAACCTTTTGAATGCCAGCTAGTAAACAGAGCTCTTTTATCGTGTGGGACTCGAAGTCCGGGCCCTGATCACTATGTAGTCTCTCAGGGAAACCGTAGTGTGAGATAAAGTTTTCCCAGAGGAATTTGGCAATTGTGCGCGCCTTTTGGTTTGGAGTGGGCAAAGCAAGCGCGTATTTAGTGAAATGGTCTGTTATCACTAATACATCTTTAGTATTGCTTGAATCTGGCTCTAATGTTAGAAAGTCGATGCACACTAGTTCAAGCGGTCGTGTGACAACGATATTCACAAGCGGCGCGGCTTTCTCTGGATGGACTTTACGGCGGGTGCAACGGTTGCAGGTTTTGACTTTAAGTTCTATGTCTGAGGCCATTTTGGGCCAATAGAATCGCTTTCTCACAAGATCCAGTGTTCTTTCGACACCCATGTGCCCCATGTCGTCGTGTAAGCTTTTTAGGACAAGGGGTCTTAACTCTTGGGGTAGCACGAGTTGGTATTGTGTTTGTGCTCCCTCTTGTCTTGTACGATAGAGGACTCCATCTTTGAGAATGAACTTGTTCCACTCCCTTAGCAACAAGCCAAGTTCGGGGAGTTCACTCTTTGCAGTTGGTGGGGGCTTTTCTCCCAATTCCATTTGGTTGATTATTTCTCGAATGCTTGTGTCATTGTTTTGTATTTCTTTCAGGTCTGATGTTGTGTAATGGGACATTACAGGTAAGCCACCAAGCTCCTCCTCCTCTTCAAAACTTTGGGGGATAGCTTGGGGATGATGAGCGAGAGACAGAACCAGAGAGCTATTGACTGTAGACTTAACTGGATTGTTCTCTGAAAGCTGATGGACAAAGTGTTTTTCGCAGATGGCTCGGATTGTGCTCTGGTCAACAAGGTCAAGGTCTGGATGGTCAGGTAGGTGTCTTTGTGTGAACTGTTGTATCCTTTCCAACTCCTTTTTGGACAGCATGTCGTCAGGCTCTGCACTGTGTGGACGTCTGGACAGACCATCTGCATCCTGATTTTGTTTTCCTGCCCTGTATTGCAGCTGGAAATCGAACGTGGACAGCGCCGCCAACCATCTGTAACTCGCGGCATCAAGTTTTGCAGTGGTAAGTATGTATGTTAACGGGTTGCTGTCCGTGATGACAAGAAATGAGCGGCCGTAAAGGTAATCTTGAAATTTTTCTGTGACTGCCCATTTAAGAGCAAGGAACTCTAACTTATGTGCAGGGTACTTTGTTTCACACTTTGACAACCCGCGACTTGCGTAGGAGATGACACGGTTTTGACCTTGTTGATTTTGGTACAGAGCGGCCCTAATCCACGAGTGCTTGCATCTGTATGCAAGGTGTAAGAAAGTTTAGGGTCCGCGAACCCGAGCACTGGTGCTGTGGTCAGTTTCTGAATGATTGTGTCAAATGCTGTTTGACAATCCTCTGTCCATCGAGCTCCGAAGGGGTCTTTCGGGTTGTGGTACTGGGTTTTATCAACTTTGTTTGTTTTTTTCCAGTGAGGTGGGTATCCACCAGTGAGTTGGTTGAGAGGACGCATGATCTTTGAATAGTCCTTTATGAATCTACGGTAATAACCGGAAAATCCAAGAAAGGTCCTGAGTTCTTTCAAGTTGTTTGGTTTCGGCCAGGTTTTGAGTGACGAGATCTTATCGGGGTCTGTTTCAATGCCTTTTTCCGAAATGATGTGGCCAAGGTATTTTACAGAGCTCTGGAAAAAACTGCATTTTTCTGGTGAAAGTTTAAGGCCAAACTCCTTCAAACGACTGAGGACTCGCAAGAGGCGTTCTTCGTGCTCCTCCAGAGTTGAAGAGAACACAATGAGGTCATCAAGGAACACAAGGGCCTGTTTTAGATTGAGCTCCCCCATGCAGCGCTCCATGAGTCTCTGGAATGTGCTAGGGGCGTTTGTGATTCCTTGAGGCATTCTATTAAACTCGAAGAAACCTAGAGGGCAGACAAATGCAGTCTTTTGTTTATCAGCCTCCTCCATCTCAATCTGATAAAACCCTGACTTAAGGTCTAAGACTGAGAACCATTTCGATCCATTCAAAGCTGAAAAAGACTCTTCGAGGTTGGGTAAAGCGTAAGAATCTTTCACAGTCTGGAGGTTTAACTTTCTGTAGTCAATACATAATCTGACATCTCCATTCTTTTTTCGTACGACTACAATTGGGGATGAAAAAGGAGATTCAGAGTCACGGATGACTTCGGCATCAAGGAGTTGCTGCAGGTGATTACGTACTGCCTCTAGATCTTGTGGATGTATTGGCCTTGCCCTGTGTTTGAAAGGAGTAGGGTCGCTGAGTGTGATGTGATGCTTGATCTTACTGGTGCGACCAAAGTCGAGCTCGTTTTGGGCAAATACCTCAGGCATAGAATTCAACTTTGAACGTATTCTTTCTTTCCACTCACTGGGGATTGAAGAGTCACCAAAATCGAATTGGAGATCTGAGTTTTCAAAGTTTGGTTTAAGCGTTGGGTCATTGGCTGATCGAACACTTTGAATGGCGTGAATTTGTGCAATGACTGTCTTTGGAGTGAGTGTGATGGTGTGATTGGATTCGTTTTTCAAGATGACAGGTACACTGCGTGGGAGTTTGGATGGGAGGGTTGCTAACCCATCTTTAACAAGAAGGCCACCAGTTAAGTAGGTTGTTGTTGGTGCTTCGACTGTCACCCATTTTCCAGTTTCTGGTACTCTGCATATTACTGATCCTTCCAGAACTTTTGTTTCTCCAGCTCCAATAGTTTCACAAGCCATACTGTTTAGTCTGACTTCGCCCAAGTTTGAATCAGCTGTGCGTTTTTTCCTCGCTGCAAGGGTTTTGAGAACGACTTTGTACCCATATGGAAGTGTGTGTTTCTCTTTGGGCTCTACAGCTAGTCCATACTGCTCATACAGAATGTCCAAAGTATTTGTACCTATCAGCAGTGAAGGTGAGTTAGAACTCAGATTGGGAACAATCAAAGCGAGAGTTGGCACTTCAATGTCAGCACCCAAAGAACTCTTGGGAAAAGTGATGGCTATCTCGATAAAGCCAAGGTAAGGGACATTTTGGCCATTTGCACCTTCTACCTCTAACAGGTCATTCAAGCTGTGGACAGGTAAGTGAGACAGGTTCTCTTCGTAGAAAGACTGGGAGACTGTTGTTACCTGTGAGCCCGTATCTAATAAGCAACTGCACAGATGGTCATTGATAGCTATTTGAGCTGTACACTTTGCTCCAACTAAGCCTTTTGGAAGAGAGAGAGGCTTTTCAGTTTGAGCATGAAAGTTCAAAGCACGTTTCTTTTTCTTGGGACACCTTGTGTTTTGTTTAGCTCCACTTTGTCCCACAAATGGAGCTGGGTCTAGTTTAAAGAAGAATATTCTGGATCATTCACTTTGTCCCATGTCATTTGCTTTTCTCTTAGCTGCTTCTTTTTAAGAGCAACAAGATGAGAGTTTGGCTCATTCTCGCATTGGGGTTTGATATGCCCATCCTCTCCGCACTTAAAGCAATACCAGGGCTTTGGTCGATTGCTTGAGTGGATGTCCGGTCTTTGATCAGAGGACTGTGACTTTTGAGCTCTGGAGTTATCAAAAGGGACTTTATGTTTTGCAGAGCTGAAGACTCGTGGTTTGGCGTTGGGTGTTTCAGCATCTTTTTTAGTTTTGAGAGACGCAAGATGCGATTGCAGATCAGCAATTTGCTTTTTGAGATTTTGAATTTCAGAATCGACTGCTTTTGGTCTGGGGCGTTCTGGACTTTGAGACTGGGCACCCTGATAGTGTGAGTAGACCTTTGGCTTTGTTGTATTTAGATGCTGTTTCATGCGTGACATTTTCGATGTGCGTCTTTTCTCTGCAGTACGGAGCATGAGCAGGAGATCAGCAAAAGTAGGTGGAGTTTGTTTCTTTTGCTCAAGCTGAAGCTCCGCAATCAAGTCATTGTCCCAACAGCCTCTTATGAACTGTTTCAAGAGCTGTTTATCAAGTTCACCAGCAGAGATACCTCCCCTTATGAATGTTGTGTTAAGCATGACTTGGAGTCTCTGAAGGTAAGATGAAGGTTCTTCACCATGATTTTGCATGGTGTTCAAGTATTTGGCGAAAAGGTCGTCACCATCTTCGACTGTACCAAAAGCAGAATCAAGGATTTGCAAGTATGTGACTGGAGGCGAATCGGCAGGTAAGTGTTTTACAAGATCAACTGCAGGTGAAGAGAGACTCTCCAAAAGCCTTCTGGACTTACTTGAGTCTGGTTGCTTGGCATCTTTAAGAAGAAGCTCAACACTTGAGCGCCAGCTTTCAAAGTCAACTTCATTGTTTGGACGGGGACAACGCCCAGAAAAGAGTCTCAACCTGAAGGGAGTGTTCATTTGTGAATGAATATCTTCAGTTCGGAGAATGTGCTCCACTATTACTTTTTGAAGCTCTGGTGGATTAACATCAGAGGTACTTAGAGTAGGAGTCTTTGTACTGATTGGGGTTTGTGAGCGATTCCCCACAGAGACTGGGATCGGTTGGTGGAAGTCACCAGATTGAAGGGCTCTGTGCACTGGATTGTCTGAGTCAGGGACTTGAACAGAGTCACCATGGTCACTTGGACTGTCATGTTCGTCCGTGTCAACAGCCCTAGTAATAGAGCTAAGCTCCTCTCTCAGTACGTCTGTGAAATCTTTACCTGTCTGTTTTGCAATGTCTCTCAGTTCAGCTAAGTAAGTCTGTGTAGCAGTCTTGCTAACTACAGGAGAGTAGACGGTGCTTAAAGTCTCGACAAGGTAAAGTATGTCAGGTTCATCTTTAGGTAAGAATTTGTAAGGTAGCAAGGGTGAAAGTGCCTGTACTGATGCACCTGAAGTGTACTCAACAATGTTCTGCTTGCCTACCTGTGGGCTTGTAGGGGCTATGGGCACAATCTGAAAAGACCCGTACTGTTTAAGAAAGTCAAAGAGCTCCTCATCAACTACAGTGCCAGTTATGCCAGTAATAATGAGTGAGTTTGGTATCTTAACATTACTCTGTCGCACGGCTTCCATATTGGCTGTTTTGAAAACAATACCTAGGCTCACAAGAGTGTACGGACCACTCCTGGCTGGCTCGCCAAGAATATGTAACACCTACGCTGTTAGGCAAAGGACTGTAGGGTATGGACCAGTTCTAGATTCGAAAGGAGTGGTGTGTAATCCAAAATGAGAGCCAAAGTCAATACGTTTAAATGGAAAAGCCGGCAATTTACTTTACATAGACAATAAAAAGGACAGACAAACATCAAACATTAATACTGGCACTTCTGTTAGTTACCCGTTACACCTTTATATTGTTTAACTTTTGAGATGAGTTCAATAAAAGGTATGTTTTACTTGTTTCACTTATTTCAACAAGTTTTGTTTTATGACCGGTCATTTAGTTACTTTGAGTGTTTTTAATTTAAACCTATTCTTAAATTACTTTAATTTAAGTTTAATCTTGGTTTCAGGTTTATATTATTCACTCTTTTCAATTTTCAAACACGTTTTGTCACTTTAAAAATGACACCATAGGTACCCTTTAAATACATAAATAAAACAATTATCAAAAGGATCCAGTAAACAATTTGGCTTGCAAAGCAATAACAAAAAGAAAATGGCTTCTAATTGTCCAAAAACTTAGCAAAACTTAAATTGTGGATATGTTCTGAGTTCAATGTAGGCGCCCTTTAACGTGCGCTCAAATCCGTTGGAAAAACTCCACAAACGCTCCTCAAACCTTGGTCTGGGAGTCAGTGAGGTTCTTTGGTGGAATGCGGACCACGCGCGCCTCGCGAGACGCTGCCGTTGATCCTGAGAATGTTCCGTTGGGTGGCTCGCCTTGGTCTCGACTCGATCCTGGGTCCAAGAACTCGATCCAACTCCAAGAACTGAGGTGTTCTCGGGTGGGGATAAAACCTGGCCTGTGGAGCCAAACAAGGATCGCAATTAGCACAAAATAAAATTACATTCAAATAAAAACACAAATCCATCCGCTTACAAGGCTGCGGAGGCACGTAACTTGAGAGAGAAACAAAAAAGAGAGGCGACGATTTGTTTTTAGCTGAGCCGCTTACTGTTACTGGGAAATAAAGCTTCTTTCCACATAAAATGAACAAACCACCGTAAAAATAATCAACATTGTGACCAACAGAAATAAAAGTAGAAATGCAGAAAACGTTAAGTTACCGTTATCTGGTCCCTGCCGTCTCGGGCAAAAGCGTAACTGCCTCGTTTAACCGCAGCGACAAACGCTGCGTAAAAGAATACATTTATATTAACTTCAGCACCAAATGCTGGACAAGAGAAATAAAATAAAAGAGCAAATATATTGTTACCGTTTCTTTGCTCTCTGCCGTCTCAAGCAAAAGCATCGGCCTCGTTTAACCGCAGGCGACAAACACTGTACAATAAATACGTTTGCGTCAACTTCAGCTTCAAATGCTGAGCAACAAACAAAAACTTTCCAAATAAATAACTCACCGAGACTACTCTCAAAGGTTTCACGTCTCGTAGACACACTCTTCCCTCAACCCGGCAAGGCAAACGGTGTGTAAGATCACTTTTCGGTGTAGTTTGGGTCAGTTTTGTTCGTAACGGCTGCACTGCTCTACTCGCCCGTGCGCTCTTTTCAGACTCCTGCCGCTGACTGAGCCTCGGCCAGGTGGGGGAGGGGCATACGCTGAGAGCGTCTTGAATCAGTTATATTGATAACGGTTTACAATGTAACTTTTTATAATAACATTGTAAATCCCACTAATTATATATTTAATGTCACGTAGTTTTTTAACTGTTTTAAGCGAATATTTAATTAGGTTATTTATGAATATTTATAAGGTTATTTATTGTCAGGTTTTGTCCAGTTACACCAGTGTTTATTTGTAACGGGGGTTACACATTCGTGTGTATTGGGGCCTCCAACCCGTAAGCAGGAAAGTTGCAATTGTGGTTTTCTGGCCAGAGACACCAGGGGGAGATGAAAGACCCCCCAATCATCCCATTAACACTTGTCTTACACCCAGAGGGACTACGGAAAGGATTTATTAATAAATATAATTGATAATCAATCTGTAACATCATTACAAGACTTTATTGATCTCACAATGGAGATAAGAGGACCATTCACTTAATCGAGAGAGAGAGACACTTAATCGGTTAATATCGGATATCAGCAGATACTCAAACCCCCAGTATCAGTATATCGGAAACCAAAGAGCTGGATCGGTGCATCTCTAATTTAAACCCATGCTTGGTAGTTTTAATAGTGCAATCCTGAATAAGGTTTTCTACATGGATATTGCTTAGACTTCAGAGATAGTAGTTTTTAAATCTGACCCCTGGATATTTTTACCACTGAAATACCTTCATTAAAAACTTCTCAAATGCACCTCGACCTCTCGGGATACAGAATGTTCTTTTGGCAAAGTTTACTCCATCAAAACACTAGTTCCCAGTCAAATCTGAAATCCCCGCCTTCATCTCTCTCCTCCAGGCTACGTCCAAGCGTCTAAAAGGGACAAGAAGTTTGCCACGTGCCCTCCCAACTTCTCCTACGCCTCCCTGTGCGAGTGCCTCCGCCGGGCGTTCATCTACAGACAGCCCGCCCCCGTGGAGACCGTGCTCTTCAACAGGCGGCAGGGGCGGCAGGTGGGGCAGGTGGCCAAACAGCAGGTCTCCAGTCTGGACTCGGACCTGCCCATCCTGGGATTCAGAGCCACCAACGAGAGGCTCTACATCCTCACCTCCAGCAACCTGCACGTGCTCAAGGTCAACAACAACTAGTGGTGAACGTTGATGTTTAAATGTTGATCACTTGCGTATAGATGGGGAGCAACATCTTTCTGAGTCCACACTCGCTCTGGGTGAAAACAGAGGGAGGTTTTTTATGGCCGATACAAAATATTGGATCTTTTCTCGTTTTGGGGATAAAATATTCCAAGCCGGTGTCCGAACCACATGAACATGGCCAGTCTTACTAGCAAGGGTCTTACTGTCAAGGGTCATTATTGTAGAAACAGGTCCTTGTGTCATAGCCTTTGTGACTTCTTTAATCTCTTAACCGAGCGCATTTTTCCCAGTTCACCTTTATCCAAATTTGAAAGTTTACAGCCTATAGGCCAGTGTAACGCTTCATTTGAAAGCTAAGACCTACAGAACTGATCAAACTGGTTTTGTCGCGGTGCTGCTGCGTTTTTGTCACCTTGATGTTGTGTTATTGTTGCTTTTCTGGAACGTTTTTGTAGCTCTTTTGTGGCTTTTTCACCACTTTTTAGTTGTGTTTTTGTCGCTTTTTTTGTCTCTTTGCTGTTGCGTTTTCATCCTCGTTTTCGTCATAATTTAGCTTTTAGATTTGGGTGGTGCCAAATTGGGGAAAATGTGCTCAGCCTTAGGCCTAAGTAATGATACTCTGGGTCTCTACTTGCACATGACCCATAATGCTTTGCGCCTTGGGGCGTTGCTACGAACCTTTCGGGCCTTTCTTTGAGTGAGAGTGAAGCTACAGCCAAACAATGGGGAAAAACAACCTCTACTGTGCTCATAATCGCTCCAAAAATCGAGAACGGAATCCGGAACTACAAAGCACGAGTTTAACAAGAGCTTTTTTCCCCGATCGACCTTTCAAAATCAATAGATAAAAAGTTACAGATTTTTTTTAAGCTTTTGAAGGTATTTGGAAGCTTAATATTAGTCTCTTCGTTGACCGCTCGCAACGCCATATTGTTTACATTAGCTACATTAGCGCCCCCCCATTATGGTATTGCACAAGTAGCGAATCAACGTTAGCAATAGCAGCAGTAGATTAGCCGCTGAATGAACCATTTATATTTTGCTCTCACAGTCTGGAAAACTACATTGTTGGCTGCAGAAATTTGATTTGATAATAATATTAAAGGGACGGACTAAAAGCTGATGCTGTGATTACATTATAAACCAACAAGCGAAAGAATTACAGAAGCAAATGTTACTGGCGTGTAATGATCACCGTGGGTTCAGCTGCTCAGTTTAAAAGCGCTAACCGTCTTCTTTATGAATTGTCTGAAGCAACAAATTACTTCCTTTGCCTTTTCATGTTTGACCAATAAATAAAACAAATGAGAAGTTCTTAACCCATCTCTGTCCATTCATTTCACTGGACGAGAGCTTCTTTTTCACCTGAAGGGGGCGGTAACCTCAGTGTTGCTCCCATCCATCCATGAATGGACCAACGGACAATGAATTTATCATCTTACCCAATCCGACCGTGAGCTGTGGCTTTAGTTACTGTGTTTAAAAATGTCAAAATGTTGTGTCTTATGGTGACTGTATGCAAATATGTTATTAAAGACCAGACATGTACGCAGCCACTCGTCTAAACTCAGGTAAGAACGTTCTAAATTCTGTGATATCTTGTTAATTTTACAGATAATTTACAGTTAACCTGGAAAACTAGTGTTAAAAAATACTTGTATGTAAGAACCTACACACACATGCTCACACAGTCCAGACTTAAGGGTTGGAGGGATAGAGCTTTGAACTTAAAGACCCATTTGTATTCTTGTTTTGTTTCCCATTGTGGGACAGCACTAGTATTTGTTATAGATATTGTCTAAAGTCTAGGCTTGTAGCTGTGGTTTTCCCAAATTTCCACATCTTAAATCTCCTCGAGTCTTGTGCCTCAGAGGTGTCAGGAGGAGAGAACATATTGTTTTCCATAAATCTCCATGAAACGTGTTTGGCACTTCACATCGCTTTCTGTCTTGTCCGCTCCTCTGCTGCAGGAGAGAAATAAACAAATGGCAAAAATCTGAGCTGAATTTTAATTTTCTGCCTTTGACTGAAAAATAAACCTCACACACACTGACAGTGAAAATAAAAAGCATATTTGTTTCAAAAATATCCGCCCGTCGTTCGTTGTTTCTGGAGGAGACGCCCATATTTAGATTTTGAGCCAGAGTTGGTCTGGACATTGGAGGCTCTTGAGCATGTTTTAGTTTGGTCATTCTGTGAGGAGCCCTGAGATGGTTTTCTCATGAATAAATATAAGACAAAAATGTCCAACAAGTCGTCTTTTATCGTTTCCATCTGAAAAATGTGTTTCATGCATAAAAAGGCTAAAATGGCCGATATGTGTGGTGTCAAATGTGTATAATAGTTAAAAGGAGGTTTAAAGTTTTGGCTTATTTTTGTTGACATTATATTTTGGACATCTTAGTCTTTTAATAAAATACAATAAATTGAACTGATACAAATAATCTGTACATTTCTGTAAATTTCACATTTTGGCTTTTTTGTGTGTGGAGGTTTAAAGTGATAGTCTGTAAGTCTAAATGTTTGACAAATTTAACAGATTGCATATAATTGACTGACTGGGCCTGCAATTCGATGCAACGTAAGTAATATTTAATATATTTTTTCTAATGTCCTTTTCTTTGCTGATCAGAATCCCCGGTGCCATCACTTTGACCAATGAGATTAGCTTTCCTGTGAACCAATCAGGAGAGAAAGGGGAGGAGCTTGATCGTGTGTGTTTACAAGTTTTAGTCTCACTTTAGATTAAGGTGTTCTTATTAAATATTAATAAGCATAGTAATGTTTTTAGGGTTAGGATTAAGGTGAGGGTTGGGTTAGGGTAGGCTTTAAATAAACATATTATTCATGGTCTATTAGCATGGTGGTTGATAACACTTTATAATAACTACACCTTATTTAGCCTTAGTAAATGATGAATTAACACTTAACCTATTAAGGCTAAATAAGATATTATAAAGTGATACCGATTAGCCTATTGATATCTTTATAAGCATATAATTAATGGCCTACCTGTATGTTAATAGATGAAAGTAATGATAAGCAGCTTATTAATACTTTACAAGCATTAATGATCATTAATACTGTACCTTATTAATACTTAAAACGATCACACCTTAATATGTTAAAGTGTTACCAAAGTTTACCAAAGAATCACTAATTAAACACCTCATTATGAAGATGGAGCAATGTATTTGATTGCAGGTGAAATTTTATATATCTTAGAAAATCTGTCCCAAAACCTGAAACTGCAATGCAGTCTTGCGATGGAATAACTTTTTTTTCTCACACATTTCATTTTAAAGCCGTATTCTGTTCCTTCACCTGTGACTGCGTTTTATATAAAGTCCTATCCGACAATAATATACACATAAAGGAAATCTCTGCCTGAAACCCACAGGACGCAGCTTCATAAAAAGACTTTTATTCCAATAACTCTGCAGTGACGATTTCTTTGGCATATTGACTTTACTGCTGTTGAATGTATAATGAAATCTGTATCATTTCCCATCTGTTTTATAACACTGGTGTCTATGTCTCCACTGCTGAGACGCCCCTAGTGCTCGTGGGTAATGGTCCGTCTGGCTCGGGACAATCGTTTCTCAGTGATTGGATTTTAGGGTGTGTTAAATTGAATCAGAGCGCGGTGTTTGTTGTTAAAAGCAGCAGAGGTTCAGGTTAAATGAGAGAGAGGGGAGATAATGTCTCCCAGGACCCGATCTGTTCACTGTGACAAACACTGAAAAACGTGGGCACAATCAGTCGCACCAGAGGAGCAGACATGATTAAAGCAGGCTTTGTGTTGAAATGCTCTCACTTTGACAGGCAGCGCGGTGGCAAAGTGGTTAAGACTTGCACTTTGCACCTACACAGTGGGGTGTGAAAGTTCAGGCGCCCCGGATCAAATGCTCTATTAATGTGAACAATGAAGCAAAGGGAAGGTGAAATCATCTCCAAAAGACATGAAGTTACTGATGAGACACACAAATACATACAGCACCAGTCAAATGTTTGGAGACACGTTTTATGTTTTGGTTTTACACTATTTACTTTGTGTAATTCTCCTTGAAGACATTAAACTATGAATGAACACATGGAATTATGTAGGAAATTTAGAAATTCTTAAAAAAATGGCCACCCATTGAATGAGCTTTATAAGGCAGTCACCTGAAATGGCTTTCAACAGTCTGAAGTCGAAACCTGGTGACCACATCGTGAAGCTCATTGTGAAAATGTCAAAAGTGCGAAGCATTAATCAAAGCAAAAGGCGGCTTTTTTGAAGAATTTCGTTTGTGCTCATTCATAGATAAATGCTTTCAGTGAGAATCTACAATATAAATTGTCTCTAGTTTAGTTTAGTTTGTTAGAAAGGAATGAACAAACAAACAGGAAAATTGATTGTCTCCTTACGAAGAAATGTGGCAGGTACAAACATAAAACACTGAACAAACAATGAAACATCAAAAAGCACAAACCACACATACCTGTGGCTGACTTCATGTAAACCTAATTTTACCAGATTTGGCAGATTAAAGATTCAGTTCATAATAGTTGGTCTATAGGACCATAGTTACCCCAGGACCCAAAAGTAAAGAGAAACATGTACAACACAGTACATGTTTGAACCAACTCCTAAGTTAGTTTATATCTGAAGTCCATTTACACATATTTTACTACTACACAAAATATTTACCTCAGAACTCAAGTTTGTTTCAATTTGTTTCACAGAGTGATGAGTCGAGTGTTTATATCTAAAAGATAAAATAATACATAAAAAGCGTTTCCAATCTTTTGACCTGTACTGTACTGTATATAAAGGCCAGGTTTTGCATCGTTCTGTTTTCTCTGCTTAGAGAACGATAAATGCAAAACCAAAACAAAAGTTTACTTCTGGTATCGTAAACAACAGTGAGGTGCGGTGAAGCAGCCGTGCTCTCTGATGGTGCTTAGCCTTTTCTTCTGGTGTTTCCACTAACCTGAAGGTTACCGTTCAATTTCAGCTCCAACAACTGCCTCATGTGTCCTTGGACAAGACACTTCACGTTGAGCATGTTGGGCGTTTGAATAACACAGACTGAAAAAAGTAGTGAACATTTATGGCGAAATGTAGCCTCAGGTCTCGGTCGTTAAAATGCTTATGGAGTGATTTCAGTTTCATCTTCCATATAAAAGGCAGGGGTTAAAGTGGGCGGGAACGGTCGGGAACGGCGTTCCCCCACCTTCGCAAGGCAAAAAAGAAAAGAAAAAAAAGTTCATGATTGCAACTTTGTCATTTTCACGCACATACGAAATTCTGCCTGTGAGATAAATCAATGCAATAAAAGTACTAGGTTGGGCCTACTCAATATGCGTCCCGGGGGCCAAAAAATAAAATCTGACCTCATTTTCCATAAAAATTATATTTTTTCCGGCATTATCCGCGCCGCATTCGCGTAGCTCAACAGCAAGTTCGCGCCACTTTGCATAGCAGTGTGCCTCCGGCTCCGGACCATCATCTCCTAGCGCGGGCTCAAATGAAAACTCTGTTAAACGGTGTAACGCTAAACTGAGAAAACAGGAGGCTTATCGTTGGACGGACTGACAGATTTTATCAAACCGCAGCACAAGGACAGTATGAATCGTGTTTGCAGAAGCAGGACTCCTCGCGGTCCGCGTCAGGTGCAGCGTGTGTTCCTGCCGGTGCAAAGGGCTTAACCAGCGACTTTAAGGTAAGGAACACCAGTTCAGCTGTGGATGTTTGTAAAGCGGACGATAAAGCTGATGGAACGTGAGTTTTCGAAAACTGCTCTGCACCACCAGCACTCGTGTTTAACCGGTCAACACGCTCGCTCCCTGCTCTAACTTTACTAAATAACATCTGAATCATTCATTTGACAGGTGCATTTTTCTTCCTTTCTGCTCTGACTTCATTCAATACGTGTTTGTGGGAAATGTACAAGCGCAGAGATGCTCTTTGCAAAGTTAACATGGTAAACGAGGCTGAAGCTGAATATGTGGATGAGCGCGCCATCTCCAAGGAGCGCTTCATTTACTGAGTTTTTTCGTAAAGCGCGAGGTCTGGACAGAACAGCGTTTGGTCCGCCCTTATTTATTATTTTCCATGGTCTGTCTGCTCAGCGCTGAGGAGCAGTGGCTGAGCAGGAGTTAGTCATGTTGTTTGAGATGTACTGGTCTCATTCTGTATTAGGCCTTTGGCCTGGTTTAGATGTGATTTAGTCCTGCCTTAGTGCTGATATTGCATGTTTTTGCCCTGGCTTAATCCTGGTTTAGTTCTGAGTAGTCCTAGTTTATTATTAGGCTCTTTATTATTCTGTATTATTCTATTGCTGTCGTTTTTTTCCTCTAAAGCCTTAAAATGCTGGAATATAATATAACTTTTATGTTTAGGCCCAATTCTCTTCTGTTCAAGCAGTGATGATAATTACATTTTCATTTATTTATCCCAAAAATATGAATACGTTTGGTGGTGGGAGGCTCACCCCTGACCAGCCTGCAAGAGCCCTGCTGTAAGCACCACTGACTGTGAAAGAGGATTTTCTTAAATAAAGAACATAATAACAAGCCAAAATTGTTAATAAGTAATGTTTCAGCACACATGTTCATTTCTTTGGTTGGGCCTTCTTTGAATAAGTGGATCCTGACATTTTATTTGTTTCTATAATCTATTAAGCTCCTCTCTGGGCAGGCATGGTGCTCTGCAGTCCTACATCTAAGAAGAACCCAAAAGAGTGGATCTGGCAAAAGCAGAATTTGTTCATTTAGTAAATCACATAGACCTCCAATCATTTATGATTGTTAAAACCTACTAAAGGATATCTAAAAATAATTCAAGGTATTAAAAAATATTGGAAAATAAAATAATTACAGTATCAAATACCTTATATTGTGCAGTATCTGTTCAGAATGACTACATGTCAGTACCTAAGTACATAAAAAAATATAAAATGTAGCACGATTCCTACTGCTTGTTAAAGGTTAGAGTTCCCCCACCTCCCAAATCCCACTTTAACCCCTGATAAAAGGTAACATTATCTCAGTTTATCATTACTGAACTGCGATATTACCCATGTTGCACAGTCTTCTCATATTCAGAGTCATGCTGCTATAATTCTAATTACCGTGATTAAATTAGGTTAGATTAATGATATTTTTCTGTTCAAGGCAGATTTATTTGTGCCTGGCTCTGTGATACAAATGGGCTCTGCTGCCGGTGATTGGAAACGAAGAGAAGTCAGACTGAAATGGAAAATGTCAGCACTGGCTTGAAAAATGAATGGAAATTATAAAAAGAACGACACGTTTTAGTTGACCTTTTTTACGTCTTTTGCCTTGATGGATTTCTAGATTGAATGAGCGAAAATGTTCTGCAATAAAAGTGGCTATGTAACAGTTACACACTACTGTTACAGATGTGTGCAGCTTACCACCACTGAGTATGGAGTGAATGTAAAATGCTCTCATGTAAAGCGCTTTGTGACCATGTCTTTGAAAGGTGCTATATAAATAAAGGTCGTCTTCTTCTTTTATGAAGAGCTCTCTGCAAAAATCCAGTTTAAAAGTGGATTATGAAGAAGAAGAAGAAGATCTTTATTTATATTTCACAGACATGGTCACAAAGCGGTCAATGTTTCATTTATTTTTCTTGCTCCAAACCTTCAATGTTATATTTTTCAAAAGGTTTTTTCTTCCTTTTCATCCGACTGAAAATGGCTCATAATTGTGTCCCAAAAATAAAGATCTGCAGACCTGAGGAGGCGACAGGTGCGAAGGTTGGTCCAGTGACAAAGCATTCCTTGCGTTGTATCAGTTATGAGACTTCTTTGTGTGATAAACCCCGCCTCTTTGCTAAAACAATATCTGTATAATTACTCTGACTCCCCTCGGCAGGTGACACTGAAGCCTTTTACGTGATTAAACAATTATAGAAAACTAAGGGACACATTCTCCTGGTCATGGTATATTGATGCGGCTTTGATTGCACATTATTTGGTAATGAACTCGGCTCCGCTGCCGGTGACCGAACCGCGGAAGAGTGATTAGATATTGTTTGGTGGAGAGAAGAAAAGGTTAAACACTGTATCGAGGCCTTGTGCTTTTCCAGGGAGAAAAATATGACAAAACTTGTTTCACTGTGCTGTAAGTAAACAAGAAAGTTTTCATTTACTTCAAGGCCAATTGTTCAAAAGTATAATTGGTTTACTGTTAATTATTCAAAACACTTAAAGCCTAAAACTTTTCTGCTTCTAGTTTTTTATAGGCTAGATTATAATACCCAGAATGCTCACTTCATTCTGTTGATTAAGAGAAATGAACGGGTAAACAAACGACCAAAAAAAAGGCCACATGCTCTAATATTTGCTTCACAGCTTGTTCCAAGAAGCTTCTGTAAAATAAAAAAATCTTTTATTAATGATGGGAGAGTGTGACCGCTGCGCAAAGTCTTCTCCAGCTCATCCCCGAGATTCTCAGGGGGTTAAGATCTGGACTCTGTGGGCCTGAAGAAGCCCGGCCCGTGCCATCAGGGAAGAAGAAATCCACTGATGGAAAATGTGGTCCTTCAGGATGTTCAGGTCAAACAGTTGATCTCATTCTTTGGGCAAATAGTGTTGCTGAACCTGGACCCGACCGACTGCAGCGACCCCAGATCAGAACAGAGAAATCCAGGTGGAGTCAGGCAGTTTTCGATTTCTGTTGAAATTTTCTCTGACACCTCTAGCTCTGGGAGATGTGGCAACAACAACAAAATCCCTCATATTGATTGAGCTCAATTATTATTTTCTTATATAAAGAACAAATAAAACTATCGCCTTAAAGTGCATCTGACAGGTTTCTAGAAGGATAACGGTGTCCTGTCAGTGTCCAATAAGGAAGAGAAACTATAAACATCACAAAAATGGCCAAACTGAAGAAAGCTGCACAATCTTAAGCAAAATCTTAAATATAATTTGTGTTAACTATGTTTTACCAAAAATGTGTCTAATGTGTCATGAGCACTTTAAAGGTAGAGTTTGTAAGTTCTTCTCTGCATACAGATGTTTCCTCCAAGAGGCTCCACTAAAACATGCACAATGGGCTTCTCCCTGGGGCCAGGACTCCCCTGAGAAAGAGATTCTGAAATGTCATACCTAAATATCAATCAATCAAATTATATATATATATCATATAATTAGTACTAGATAAGTAGATGTCAGTTAAAAGCTAAGCTAAAAAGGTGGGTCTTGAGCCTGCATGAACATTCTCTGCGGTCCTGAGCTCCTCCTCAGGTCGTTCCAGAGGCGAGGGCCATAATATTGGAAAGACGCCTCGCCGTGAGTCTTTCTGTTGACTTTAGGAATAACTAGGAGACCCCTGCCAGAGGAGCGAAAGGAGGGACTGTGAAGGTTCATAAGGTAAAAGCAGTTCTGAAAGATGATAAGGACCAAGACCATTAAGACATTTAAAGACCATTAAAGGAACTTTAAAATCGATCCTGAAACGCACGGGGAGCCAATGCAGCGACTCTAAAACCGGTGTAATGTGGTCCCGCCTCCTGGTCTTTGTCAGGACACGAGCTGCTGAATAAATCAATACATAGAATAGTTTGTTACTGCCACAGGATGGTCTGTAGTAATCGACATTGACTGCCACCAAACTGACAAAACTCTGCTCCACTGCTTTAAAGGAGGAAGATATTGCCAGTTCCATTGCTATAATAAACGACAAACACTCATTAAAGCTGAATTAAAACACGGGCTGTAGCTTAACATGGACTGAAGTCATTCTGTGCACGTGCTCCAAATGTCAATCACTTCCCTCGTCCCGACCTCCCACTGGGCCGCTCTTAATAACAGCCTGTCGCATCAGCGCAGAGACACGCACACAGAGGCGTTTTGTGTTTTCAATCAGTCATTAAAGATTTATCTCCATGGAAACTGCTGTCGCTCTCATCAGCTGTCAATCACCCAACTTTGGCTGATGAGGCTTTTGTTGCCCATGGGAGAGTTTCGAAAGTTATATTTACCACATCTGTTTGATTTGACACTTCAAAAATGTATGTTGAGTGGCCATTTTGTTTTAAATAGCAGCTACACTTTTTATAAGCATAGGCTATGTTATAAACGAAAACAAAGGTGGTGTTTTTAAAGTCTATACAGCTTCACTGGACACATAAAAACAGAAAAGAAAAACGTTGTTATTGACAGCAGATGCTTCTTTTAGCTTTAATGTTAAACGGCTTCACTCTGGGCTCACCAGTGTTTCTTTGTGCACAGAAATTGGGGCAGAAAATGTTTAAGTTGTTTTCGTTAGTATCTAATGTGATAGAGCAGGTCGGCGGCTCGAGTCCTGGCTCCTATAAGTGCAGATTGTTTATGTGTCTTTGGGCAAGACACTTCACCCACCACCTGTGTGAACATTGTGTGTGCATGAGAGTGAGAGCGCTCCTGGAGTATGGAGTGAGTAACCGAGTCAGGTAGTTACATTTCCTCAAGTACAAGTACTTTTGTTGCTCATGTTGCTTTTACTCATGTACTCTTGTTACTTGAGTAACTTTTTGAAGAAACTGTACTTATTAGAGTAGTTGTATATCATTCAGTACTTTATACTTTTACTTTATAATGAAGTATATTTACTCTTTATAATGAAGTACATTTTCTTACTACTCCGAGTAAGAAAATGTTTTCCTTGTGCCACTGTGACTACATTTTAAAGTTACAAAAGCTTCATGTCGACCTTAAATAGATGACGTTTGTGTTTCGTGTATAATTGTCTCATGTAAAACGCTTTGTGACCTTGTCTGTGAAAGGCGCTATACTGTATAAATAAACTTATTTTTCTTCAGAAATATATATTTTTGACATATTTTTATCATCATAAAAATATATAATTTCATGTTTTGTGACATGAAACATAAATGAGACATTTACCCTCTAACAGTTACTGAGTACTCGCAGCACTCAAGTAACATCATCTCCAAGTACTTTTTTACTTTTACTCGAGTATTTATTTGGGTCACTACTTTTTACTTGTACTTGAGTAAAATTATTTCACAATAATGTTGAATAATGAGTAGCACTTTGAGAAACTTGTCAAGTCAAGGTTGTGAAGCACAATACAAGTGTAAGCCATTATTATCATCCTCACCTTGTTAAAAGGGTGCAAAATTAACTTTTTAGCACTTTTTACCCTGTGACAATGTTGTTCTTTCATTAAAACGTACCTGGAGCTGTGTTTCGACCCACTCACACATCTTTGAGTAATCTTTAAACCGTCACTGTTCTTGGCTCCTCCTTAGGTCCTACTTGGCCAGGAAATGCTTTTCTCACCTCTCGGTCTCTTGCTAAGCTTAATCCTCTCAATGCAGAGTAAAAAAGGCTTCACTACAGACACACGGTCTATTATTTATTATTTATCTTTATTGAAACAGCTGCGCAGCAAATGAGAGCAAGGAAAGGGGGTGGGAGGGCTTATGGGGAGATCGCACGAAAATCAAGAAGCGAAAATACTGAATATTGAATCTGAAAAGCACGTTCTGTTTAAGTCCTCTCTATGGGGATTCCAAAGTATTTGTTTGACTTTTTTCCCACAAGGTTAGTTCAGTTATAAGACAAGGCTCAGGTGTGAGTAAGTTTAATAAAAAGCTTGGGAGCTGCAGAGTGTGGGATCTGGGCTGGACAGGCTGAGCACAGTGATGTTATTTAGACTGGACCCGCTTGTTGGACAGTTGTTCAGATAAACAGCAGAAGGCTCCTCTGTTTGAACCAGCGATGATTCACTCTGTTTTCTTCATGAACCGCCAACAAACACAGCTCATCTGCTCATAATACCTCAGCGTGTTTACATTGTTTGTGTTTGACATTTAAGATAATTCTCTCAAAGGACTCGACAAGAATAAGACGATATGTATGAAACACACGGGGAGATAATCCTCATCCTTGACCCCCTGGTGCGGGTGTTGCAATCAGTCCAAAGTCAATCACAAACGCAAGCTCATCTTTGTAGGTGAAGGCTCTCGGTTGTCCAGGAATTTCCGTCATAGTAGAATGTCGTCAACTAAATCAACCCAGTCGAAGATATTTACCTAGTTTTTGAGTTTATAAGTGTTTTTTAGTCAAATGTACCATCTCTGGCGATGTGTACCAATTCATTAAGCCACCCCTGGGTTTAGACAGTTACAAACTACACTGTGCCACACTGTCCTTATGTAATTTGGGCTCATGTCTTGTTGTTTCTTCAGTCTCATTTGTCAACATAATGGAAAGGAAAGGGCTTTATTTGTATAGTGCCTGGTCATACGCTACCGGACAGCCTTGTTACAGGTCGCTCAGTATGAGATGTTTATAATAATAACCCAGAGCAGCTAATGGCCGATCAGCTCTCCAATGTTTTGAGAATGATATGTTTGGATAATCGCTATCTTTTTGACAGAAACTGCAAGTGGACTTGTGGCATTGTGGATTATGGCCAATAATCAACAAATATGGCGTCTTGTCCCATAATATGCTTGTCTCTCGCCCCTCCTGGAACCGCCACCTTATCGTGGTGGAGGGGTTTGAGCGACCGAATGATCCTGGGAGCTCTGTTGTCGGGAGCTTCATGCCCCTGGTAGGGTCTCCCATGGCAAACAGGTCCTAGGTGACGGGTCAGACAAAGAGCGGTTCAGAAGCCCCTTATGAGAGACCAACAGGCCCGGTTAGAACCATGAGGCCGTCCTTCTCTGGACCCACCACCTACAGGAGGAGCCATAGGGGCTGGTGCACGACCCGGCAACGGACAAGTGGAAGAAAATGGATGGATGGATGCTTGTCTCTGTGTCCAATCCCGTGCCCACACATCTCAAAATAATGTCTATTTACTGGTGCTTCCTAACACTTCCTTCATTGCTGGGCTTCAGGTGACATCACAGTGCTCTAAAGGCCTATATTATTATATAGAGGTAAAATTATTTTGTTTTTGAGGACATTTTTGGTCTTGTACAGAGAGGTCATGGACACAGCGGCTGATATTAATGATCATTTTTGTAATTCATACATTTTCTTTTTAGATATGTCTTGTGAAAGTGCAATGCAGTTAATAGGAAGAAGTGGCACTGGGTCCAGTAACAACATCACATTTTAGAACCTGCAACCCAGCAATAGCTGCCTTTCGGACATTAAAATACATCAAAATGAGTTTGTTATTTTTGACTGTGGGGATGTCCCTCAGATTCAGTTCAGGGTCATGGGCCCAGTCCGTGATGCAGCCAGGAACCTGGGAGTTGTCTTTGACCAAACAACAAATAAATGCTGTATAGTCAAAGTTTGGTTTTTCCAGCTGCACCTTTTGACCAAGGTGAAGCCCTTTCTCTCGCGCCAAGACCTCGAGAAGTCACACATTTATCAGTTCTCGGTTGGACTATTGCAACGCTCTCTACTCTGGCCTCCCACAGTCTTCACTCCACCGGTTACAGTTAGTGCAGAACGCAGCAGCCCGTCTTCTCACCGGTTCATCCAGACACAGACACATCACTCTCCTCCCTACACTGGCTCCCGGTCCGTTTCTGGATTGTTTTTAAAATTTTATGTTTGATTTTAAAGCTCTTCATGGTCTCGCTCCGCTATTTTTATCTGAGATTTTGACCGTATATCGCCCCAGCATACAGCTCTCCAGTCCTCCGATCAAATGGTTCTGGATGTGTCCATGTCCCAGTACAAACAGTGGTCCGATCGTTTCTTTGTGGTTGCAGCGCCTAAACTGTGGAACAGCCTGCGCCTCAGTCTGCGTCTTCTCACAGACCCGTCCCAGATTAAAGACTCATCTCTTCAACGCAATGATTTATGTCTAGGATGTAATCTAGGATGTAAAACACTTTGGTCATCCTGGTGTTGTTGTAAAGTGCTGTATATATAAAAACTTTGATTGACCCCACAGTGGGAGGAAGAAAGTATGTGAACCCTTTGGAATTTCTCACATTTTCTCACATAGCTGACACTCTAGGGTTCTTTCTTATCTCATTGAGTATTCTGTGCGGTGCCCTTGAAGTCATCTTTACAGGACGGCCACTCCTTGGAAGTGAAGCAACAGTGCCAATCTCTCTGACAATTTTTCTAACTGTGGATTTATGAACGTCAAGACTTTTAGAGATGATTTTGTAACCTTTTCCAGCTTTATACAAATCAATGATTCTTAATCGTAGGTCTTCAGATAGTTCTTTTGAGCGAGGCATGGTGCACATCAGACAATGCTTCTCAACAAGAGACAATTCTTAACTAATGTGTGTTTTTCAGTGGCAAGAGCAGCTTTAAGCCACTCCTCAGTGATTGGACTTCAGTTTGGCTCACACCTGACTCTAAATGTCTGCATTTGTCTAATTAGCGCTTCGAGTATCCTCAGCCAGGAGGTGTACGTACTTATTCCATGCTGTCCTGTGAATGGTTACATGTTATGGCCAATAAAAATATGATGACATGTAATTGTTTGGGTGGTAGTAGTTCAAGCAGACACTGTTTACTCATTCTTGTGATTTTAATAAAGATCAGACCACATTTTATGACCAATTTATGCAGAAATGTGAGAAATTCCAAAGGGTTCACAAACGTTTTCCTCCCACTGTAGAACCTGAAAACAACCAATCGACTGTCCATAAAGCGGAACCGTCAGAAAACTTTAGAATGATTTTTTTCTCATCACGACCAAATCCTTCACGTTGACCCTGATCTCGAGCACGTGTGATTACGCTCTTCTGAACAGAAACCGCTCTCAAAGCCTCCATTGAAATAACAAGCACTTGAGGCTTTGGCTATAACATTCTCTCATCAGCCTTGGAGCAGTAAAAGATTTTGAAGATGGATGTAATAATATGCGTCACCTGCTCAACACTGCCTGAGCTAAAACAAGTCTGCACCTGGACAACATCCGTAATTGACTGATCACCGCGGGACCGTATATGAAGGAAACTGTGTCCTTGTAACGTAAATATGAAACTATTGATTGTGTCCGGGGTCGGGGCTGCGGAGCCAGAGCAGATCTGGAAATGTGCGTTTAATGATTTTAAATGTGCCGTCCCAGGGCTTCATGTTCGTAAATGGCACTATTTTACGACGCTGTATGTGAGCCAATCAATACTGCTCTGCTTGAGTGAGTTCAAATGTTCCGCAACAACTGGAGCATGTTTGAACTTGAAACAACCAGTAGAAAGAAAGTACCGGTAAGTGTCAGCTTTATTGTTCGGAGAGATTTGTGTCCAGAAGTGACCAAAGAGAAAATAAAATGTTATGAGTGATACAACTTTGGTGTTAAAATTCTCCTATGACTTGCAAACAGGTACGTTCACTCTTAAGTAACTTTTCAGAACAGCCTTTGTTGACTGTCAAAGCTCTACACTGTAGTTCTTATTCATTCACTCCATACTGGGTGGTGGTAAGCTATGGATGTAACCACCAAACTGCACCACCACCACACACTCGTACACAGACAGGCGAGGTTGGTGAAGTGTATTGCCCAAGGACACAGCAACCATGGTGCTTTTTACTTGCATATCTGTACTCAAATCATTGAGTGGCAAAGACACATGTATTCTTCAAAATGATTTCTTCAGCCCCAGTCAAAAGTTTGGTAACATTTGTTATGTTTTGGCTTTTCTTCATTTTCAACACTATTTACATTGTGTGATTCTCATTACCTTAAATTTGGGTGAAGTTGAACTGCAGAAAATGCAATCGGTTAAGATGGGTGGTAAGAGGTTAATGCACATTTTTATCAATTCCAAATAACCCTCATTGATTTTCTGTGTTGGCATTTCTCCACATGAATTTTTTTGGGGACATTTCTCAACTGCTGTCGGGAAATGCTGTGTATTCCTGTCAGTGTTTACACATGGGACACAGATAAAAAGCCCATGAGTGGACCCTGCACTGCACAGAGCTGAAAGATGAAGAGGACTCTGCTGTGGCTCCTGGCCTCTCTGGGCTTGGCCTGGATCTCTTCTGTCACTGATGCCGTTCCATTGTAAGTCCACATTATTAAAGTATTACTTATTGGCATCTCAGTTTTAGCTGGAAATATACTGAACATATTGGCCAATGCAAGTGTAGGCTATAATTTTCTTATTTTGGGTGTCTTAATGGCAGCACGGCAAGAGGGATCCTTATGACCTTACCAATAATTGACATAAAAATTTCAATTTTCAATAGATGACCTACCAGTGGGTCTCAAGCTGTGGTATTTGGGCTTCTTCAGGTCGTACTTGGGATCATCTGCAATTTTTAGGCAATACATTTAAAGTTAGGCAGGATTTTATCTGAGCTTTAGGAATCTATTTGAAGTTAGTATTATTGTCTTTTTTTCTGGTTTAGACATGGTTTACACTCAGTTTAGATGTAATTTAGTCCTTTTTAGGTACATGTTAGACCCTTTTCAGATCCAGTTTAGTCCTGATTTGATCTTGATCTGGTGGTACTTGGAAGGTCTAATATTTTATGAGATGGTACTGTGTGAAAAAGGTGTGGAGCATTTGAGAACCACTGGTCTACTGCATAGAATGACAAGTCATAAAATAAATGCATTTTAAATGAAGAATTGCATATATTTGTTGTTATATGTTTTAATTTAAAATAATTAAATAAATGCCTTTTAAATATCGTAGTTGTTGCTTCACACAAAAAAGAGGAGTTTAATTTACACTTTGCACGATCTACAGCTATGTGGCACATTCAGGTTGTGTCACAGTTCTGTATTATCGATTTTGGCCTTGATTGAGTCTGGTTTGCAAACCAAGCAAGTTCACAGCGATTGTGAAACATTTTCGTCTGGAGGTTTGTCAAAATAATTTGCAAACATTAGTCAGACCAAAACTTTACTCTTGGATTTTTACTCAGGATATAATTGTTACAACAAAACGATAATGCTTAATTATAAATAAAATCCACCCCAGGGATTTAAAAAGACTAAACTATCAAATATAGCCGCAAGCGGCGATTATCGGCCCTCGCCGACCGCCCTGCCTAAAACAAGGGGGCGCTTCGCGCCCTTTTGTCTCCCTCAATCTAAAATTATGGTATTGCTACTGCCTTTATGTTTGTTTTTAACTTTTTTCCCAAGGGTCTTAGTTTTAGGATTATTGGAATGCGCTAACGCGCACTCTGCGCTCAATTTTGACATTATACAGAGAAAAATTAGTATGAATTTGTATCACACTATATCTGCAAACTGAAGCATATTTTTACATTTTACTTAGGGCTGCGGCTGCGCCGCAGGATATCCACAAAGGTTATCCAAGTACTTTGGATAACCTTTGGTTCCTCACTTCCCGCTGAATTATGGACTTTAACATTTTTCCATCTGTCCAATTACAATGTTCGTTTTCTGATACATGTGCACGACGAGAGGAGTGCGTTAGTGCATGTTTGGGAGGAGGAGAGCGCTTCACGCTCGTTTTGTGCTCTCTATACGATTACAAGAGCCAGCCCTGATGGCGCTCGGGCCTAATAATAAGAACAGATTACAACAATGTTGTCCATTCAACATTGGATGAATGTATTGCTTTTGTCCTATTTTCAACAGAAAAGTGATGTCTGCTCCCAACCTGTTGCGTGTGGGAACAGCAGAGAACATCTTTGTGGAGTGTCAAGACTGTGCTGGACAGGCAGCGATGAATGTCAAAATCTCCGCCTGGAACTTTCCAACAAAGAACACTGAATTGAAGCATACAACTGTGGAGCTAAATGCAGCCAACAAGTACCAAGCGCTTGGAGAACTTGTGGTAAAGTTTCACTCATCATAATTTCATAATGTAAAACTATTTCTGGATAGCTTTTAATGTATTGAATGTATTGCCAATGACAGATCCCCACTGATGGTTTTGACAAGAATCCCACAGTGAAACAGTATGTGTACCTGCTGGCGGCGTTCCCAGGATACACCTTGGAAAAGGTGGTCTTAGTCTCGTTTCAGTCGGGATACCTTTTCATCCAAACAGACAAGACCCTTTACACCCCTGACAATATAGGTAATTGTGGCATTAAAGGGTTATCAGTATTCAAGCCATTTGATTTATTTCTGTTATAATACATGATGGTATGGAAAACAATATTTGATAACTGATCACTTTCAATCAAACTGTCTCAAAGCAAGACTAAATATTTAATCTAAATATTTAAAGCAAGAACAAAACAAATGTAAAATGGAACCACATGCGGAAAAACTAAAACAAAACTTTTGCACATTGTAAAGTTATGTGTTTTTGTTTTGTTCGATGCACTAATAATATGTGTCAATCACAGTCAGTCAGTGTGCGATTCACTGTGGCTTTTGGCGACATGGAAATTGCATCACTGAGTTTTGTGATAGTGATAATTTGCCGATGCATTATGCAGCCCTACTATTAATATTAATGGCCTTTAGTTGTGAACCGCCATCTTCTCAGATATTGGATGAGCAGCTGTTTTTTTTAACCTATGATGTCAGAAAACTTTCTAAATGCACTGTATTTAGCCTATATATTATATATTATTTCCGTTATAAAATGCAAAAATCTAAAACATGTTTTTCTGTCTCAGTTAATTTTAGGATTTTTGCTCTGACGCCGGGCATGAAGCCGATCGGGAGGGATGAGGCAACAGGAAACCCTACCTCTATTGAAATAGAGGTTGTGGTATGTGCAGTTCAATACGTGTAACCATAGAGATTAATCAGTTTACCATCACTTTCTTTCACAGCACAGTAACATGGCAATAGGATTAAAAACGCATGGTACCTAAAAGTGTAATAAGATGGTGTTTATGGTAATATTACTAATTATAACACAAGTCTAGTGTAATAAAATCCCAATTTACCATGCTATTCCCATGATAATACTCAACTCATGTCAACTTTATTCATTAAGCTGCTCTACAGTAGTACCACAGGAGGAACTTTAGCTTCTTCGGGTGGTACTCTGGGTCATCTATATTTTTTAGAGTTGAATCATTTTAGACAATAGCAGTTTGATGTATTATGGAGAATGATCTTTTTAAATAAGTTAACAGTACACTATTTTAAGAATTATTATGCAAATGGTATTTCAGTGCCTTAAAGGTAAAAAAAAAAAAAAAGTAAATGAAACTCATGGATGGCATTGTGTCTCGGGGCCCTTTGAATCACTGACATCAATCTCAGATGCCTGTGATAATTGTCAGGTAAGCCCAGTTAAAGGAACAGGCCACCGTTTTTACATACTGAGATATGTTCTTACCTGAGCTTAGTCGAGGGAAAGAAAAAGAATCTCTGTGCTGATGAAAAGCGTGAAATAGTTGAATGCCGGCTACAGTGGGCACAGAAATACGTACAGCATGACATGGTGCGTTGTCATGCATGAAGATGATTTTGTTAGGGAAAAGCAGTTCTTCTTTTTGTACCATGGAAGAAAGTGGTCAGCCAGAAACTCCACATATTTTTCAGAGGTCATTTTCACACCTTCAGGGAGCCTAAAGGGGCCGACCAGCTCTCTCCCCATTATTCCTGGCCAAACATGACTCCACCACCTCCTTACGGCGCCCTCACACCAAGAGCGGCGGAAGGGAAGAGAGCCCTATGCTGCCTGGCGACCGGAAAGAAGCCTCTGGAAATCCACAGGAGAGCGGCACGACACGGGCGGCATTGAAAATTATTTCAACGCTATGCAAATACAGAGCCATTAATTTGGCAGCGACCACCAACCACAGAACACGATCTGACAGACACCTAATTGGCGTAATTGGCTCACACTTCAGCTGCGTCTCCAACCCCACCTCCACGTGCTCCTGCACAAGGGGGCTGGCGAAGGAAGTAGAGCAAGCTGAGCGACGGAAAGCGTTTTTTTTTTCGCTTGGTGTGAGTCCGGCCTTACTGACATCACAGCCTTGTTGGGACATTGTGGCCATTCCCCAACCATCCACTATAGTCCATCTATCTGATCATCCAGGGTTACACAGCACTCATCAGTGAACAGGACCGTTTGAAAATGAGTCTTGATGTTTCTGGGCCCACTGCAGCCGTTTCTGTTCAAGAGCATTCGATTCAGCAGTCAACAGTTTAGGGGAGGCCGGATAGACGGTTTATGCACAACTGCAAGCCTCAAGGGTCCTACACCTTGATGTTCTGGAGACTCCAGAGGCACCAGCAGCTTCAAATACCTGTTTTCTGCTTTGTAGCAGCTGTTCTCTTAATCTGATGTATTTGTCTGGCAGAAACCGTCCACATTGTGCCTTTATCTGCACAAACCCGTATATGCTCTGAATCAGCCACAAATCTCTTAACAGTTCAATGATTACGCTTAATATTTCATTAAAAATGAAAGGTTTTCATACCTAGTCCAAGGCATTCAACTATTTCATGCTTTTCATCAGCAGAAAGATCATTATTCTTTCCTATTGTTTGAAAATGGTGATCTGCTTAATAATGGTTAACGCCCTTTTTCAGTAGTTTTTCCCTTAACTGGGTTTATCTGACAACTAATCATCACAGGCATCTGAGATTGATGTCAGTGATTCAAAGAGACACAATACCAATACCAATCGGTCAAATGAAGACGCGTGACCAACGACTCCCCTGGACGTCGCCGTTTGGGCTGCGTGTCATGTGACACCTGTCAATCATTGTGTTGATTGGTCTGCAGCATGGAGAGAAGGAAATCACTGCGCCCCACGGCTGAGAGCCAGGCTAACTGGTGTCCTCAACCTTGCTCAACCTGCTCTCCATGGCATCTTTTCCATCTAGAAAACCTATACAAACGTAGGTTTCAGTGTATTCTTTGGTCCGAACTGCTACAGCAGCCTTTTACGCGACAACTGCTCACCACTTTCTTACTGCAAACTCTTCTCTTTAGCGGTAGCTAACGTAAATAATCACTCAGTGTCCCACCAATGAGAACAATGACATCTACCCTCCCCAATTGTGCGCTCCAGGGCCGAATGCGACGTCACAATTTTTGACCGATACAATACCATCCATGAATCCATTGAATGTATTTATTTATTTATTTTTACCTTTAAGGCACTGAAATACCATTTGCATAATAATTCTTAACATAGTGTATGTGGCTTAACTGTGTCAGTAAGTAAAATTGTTTTTGGCTTCACGCCGTTTTCATCAAAGTCTTGCAGGCAAAAGGGAAAAAGTGCTAAAGTAAAGTGTGATTCATTCAATTAATATTTTTAATCGCACTAAACCTTATGTAATTAATCGGAAAAGTCCAGTCCTAATTTTAATTAAAGATCATTTCATTTCGTTTTTATTTACCCATTTAAATTTTATGGGTTTTCACCCATACCTAATATATAACCCAATTTCGTTCTATTTTAGATCTTTTATAGATGTTTAGTCTCGATTTGATCTTGGTCTTTAGGTCTGGTGGTAATTGAAAGGTCAAATATTGTTTTAAGTGGTCCGTTGTGCCGCAAGAACCACTGCAAACTTTCTGTTAACTGTGAACGTTTGCCGGTCACTTGCAGACCCCTGACGGCATTGTCATCCCGCTGGACACTGTCTCACTCAAAACAGGAATGTACTCTGGAACGTACCAGCTTGGTGAAATTGTCAGGTTAGTTTTGCGTATACTTTTTGGAATCTACTCTTTTTCTAATCCATCCATGTTTTGTCCAGTGTTGGCCAGTGGAAAATCGTATCACGATTTCAAAGCAACCCACAGCAGTCCTTCTCTGCGGAGTTTGAAGTAAAAAAATATGGTAAGTTTCCCTCAACTCAAAAAGCCAGTGTTGGAGATGGTCATTATTAAAGCTTGTATTTTTATGCCTTGGCTCCTGTTTGTGAGCTAAAGATTGCTTCTGGAGTGTCACATTTGACAAAACTCAGCATGTGAATATGTACTGCTGTTTGTTTTCTTAACAACAAAACAAATAATAAAAAGGTTTTCTGATGCATTTTCAGTGCTGCCTAGTTATGAGGTAAAGCTGACAGCTGATAGTTCTTTCTACTATTACGACACCACGTCCTTTAATATTAGAGTCAAAGCAACGTCAGTAACTCATATTTTAAGCATATTATCTTGATGTAATGGTAATAACTGCTATAGAGCTAAACCCTTTTATGGTTTCAGATATTTGTTTGGAAAAGAAGTGGATGGCATGGCCTACGTTGTGTTTGGGGTCATGAAAGATAACCTCAGAAAGGTCTTTCCGGCATCACTGCAAAGAATCCCAGTAAGTACCTATTACTTTACTCCACTTGCTTTGTCGCATGTACTAAATTTAGATGGTGGGCTGGTGTTTGTGTAACTCTATGGGCGAGCGACTGTTTTTTGAAAGAAATAACCAAATAACCAAGCTGCAATTCCACAAAAATGTGACCTTATTATTAGGGTCCGACTGATATATCGTCCAGCCGATATGTCGGAGCGATATTTAGGTATTTACGAAAATGATAGAAACTGTCGGTTTTCTGCACTGGAAAGGGCTCAGTCGGGGCTCCCACAGCCTCCTCGACCTCAGGGGAGCGGAGAAATTTCGTGGTCAAAATCGGTCTCCTGTTTGTTCACCTATTTTACGTATTTTATGTTGTAGACTTTTGTGTATAATTTCAGAACCATACGAGATAAAGACTTACGTTTTGCTTTGGCCTTGGAAAATCCCACATCGGTCGACCTCAGTTAGATATATTTTTATGATTTAAACCTTTTATTATAACAATAAAAGTTTCACTATAGACTATTTGAAACATAAAAAACAAACAAACATCAAATTAAATTACTTAAAATATCGGCCTGTATATTGGCTATCGGCCATGCCAAATCCCTTCATATCGGTATCGGACTCCAAAAGTCGGGCCCTATTATTGGCTGTGATCTGGTTCTCAAACTTGCCATAATATTTTTGCGGCATGAAGTCGAGTAATATATATTATTATTTTTATAATATACATATTTTCACCTAGTTCATTTGTGCCAGATATTGTTTCCTGTGGATTTGCTCAATAATTGCAGCGATATTGACCATAAACCTGGTCAAAATATCTGCATTTGCATTTGAGAAATTCGGTTCGCTAGTTCTCCACCTCTATATTAAACTATATAGTGCTAGGTCACGCGACTGTACAACATTATTTGCATTTGGCCTTAATGTTCAAACCAAACCGGTGTTCCCGTTTAGATTGAAGGTGGTAATGGTCAAGCCACACTTCAGAAAGCTCACATCCTCAAGACTTACTCAGCAATCGAAGAGCTGGTCGGAGGATCTCTCTTTGTGACAGCCACGGTGTACACAGAAAGTGGTAAGTCCAAGTAAAAAATAAAATCCTATTATGTTCTTTAGCACTGACTTATTTGTATGTGTAATTATTATATTAATAATATTTTTACAGGAAGTGAAATGGTTGAGGGAGAGTTAAGAAATATGCAAATTGTTACATCTCCTTACTTCATCAGCTTTGATAAAACACCAAAATATTTCAAAGCAGGAATGTCATTTGATGTCACGGTATGTAAACAGCCATAAAAATGCTTTAAAATGCACTTTTATAATCACAGGCAAATGTTTAACTTTGAGCTTTGTGCAGGTTACTGTTACAAACCCTGATGGAACTCCTGCAGAGGGCGTCCCCATCGTGGTGGAGCCTGGTCAGAACGTCCAAGGCACCACTCGAGCCAATGGTAGGGTCAGTTTGACGGTCAACACCAGGGCCACTGATTCAAGCCTGACTATTACTGTGAGTTACAAGATGTAAAAGCAAAATCATTTCGGTTTATGCATTTCCAGCTTTGACATTTTCATTTGTATCTGACTGAAGGCAAGGACCAATGATTACCGGTTGCCCAAAGAAAGACAGACCTCAAAGTCAATGGTGGCTAAACCTCATCAGTCAAAAAGCCAGAACTACGTCCACATTAGTGAGTACCTTACAGTGTTAGCTTCTACAAAAGGCCACATAACACCACTGTTGTTGTTATGGCTACTGGAGACAGAGAGAATAACAGAATATATAGTAGCAACCAATTATTTTGATTTCACTTGCAATCACGCCACAGTTAAAGGTGCATTATCCAACTTTTTATGTGAAAAAAAAAAGTGTGTGCGTACAACGGGCTCGGAACACGCTTCTCTGTGGTCCTCATGGTGGGGATACCACCCCCTGGCGAATCCAAAAGACACTTGGTAGATAGGATTCTAATGGGACTTCAGACCTCCCTAGCACTGCTTAAAAGCCTGGCTCCAAAGAGTTTTATTTTTTCTAAAAATCGCTTTGACCCATATGACAACGCTGGGGTAGATGAAATATTTTTAACCACGCTGTTTTTTGTATATCAGCACGAAAAGTGGAAGCATTTTCAGTGCATTGATTGGCTCCAGAGCCTGTCAATCAAGCACTGGAGCTCTGTGGAGTCTCCGCCCCCTTTTTCCCCTTTTAAAGGAGGGGTATTATGTAAAATCGACTTTTTCAAGCTTTATATCATGTTATTAAACACATGCCTGGAGTGTTGCCTTGGCTCATTCACATATTTTTGAGTAATCAGTAAAAACTTAGACGGCAGCCATTTTAACTGTAGCTATGCCTCAGTCCTCCTAGGAACGCCCCACCTCCTGGAGACGCCTCTGGACCTTTTGTCACCAGCCAAGCCACCAACCACTGCTCCTCAGCTCAGCAGAGCCCCTCCCCGCACAGTAGTGTTGTTTAGATGCCACAGCAGTGTGCTGAAGGGGCGTGTCGGAAAGCTTCTTAAAGAGACAGAGGCCTATTTCAAGACGTTCAGTACAGCCATTTTGAGAGAGCAATTTTATTCAAGGCAGTTATTTTAATTTACTGCATATACAGACCAACAGAAGGTTACGTCATCATTGTAGTATGCTATAGACTGGTGCTATGTGATTGAAAAAAGCATAATACCCCCCATTAAGGAACAGGCTTTAAGAATGAGGAGCCATGTAAGTTTCACAGACGACTCGGGGCCATTACTGTGAAAGGGGCTGAACGGAACACCGGCTATCTCTTGTATATTATATCTATGGTATTTGACCTTGTAGTGACCCAGTGGCTGTATGAGTGGTCAGCATGGCACCTTTACTTTCCAGGATCAATTGTTTTGTTGGCTTTCTGGTGAGAGGGCACATCAGCAGTGAAAACTTTCCAAACTTTTTTCACATAAAAGTTGCATAATGCACCTTTAAGGTACGATTAACAGTGAGTGAGATGATGATTGCTGGGTGAAAAATTCCTAGTGTGTGAACCTCTTCTCAAACAATGACAATAAAAACTATTCTGATTCTGAGAGAGTGTCCGTCAGATGGGTAAGCTCTTCAGAACCACTGAAGCTTGGAGCAGAAGATTCAGCCCTGAAAGGTATAACAGACATGAAGGAAGGGAGAGTAGCATCGACAACTTCTGACAAACAGTGTAGAAGGGGCTTGGTTGGGGCTTTGTCTTGCTCCTGATCCTAGTCAATAAAATATCAACTCCATTTGAGAACACCAGTTTTTCTTAAATCATATAACGACCAGTGTTCAAGTGAGTTTTACAGAGATCCAATCACTGGCCCATATAAAATAGAAAATTTAGTATATTAACCTGTATTTGATTTATTTACAATGTTGACCTGGAAGTATCAATGTGGTCTCTGGTTGTTGTTTGTCTGTTTTTGTTTTCTTTTGCATGTGTAGTGATGGGATATAAGTATTGTCTGGTGCTCAGAAGATGCCTTATTGTTATGTGTCTTTTAAGTTCTCCAGTTCTCTCTCTGTTGTAGATGTGATGACAACCGATGCAAAATTAGGATCTGATCTTAAGGTCCACCTAAACCTGAACAGCCAATCCAGCCGATTTGAAATTACATACCTGGTGAGTGACGCTGCTCTGTGCTTCAAATATCCAATATTCATGAGGAAACTTCTTTGGTAAGTTACCTTATGTTTGTGTGTAGGTCCTGAGCCGTGGTCAACTGGTAGATTTTGGGAGACAACTTTCAGAGGGTCAAGTGACGGTTGCTTTAAAAATCGAAGTTACCAAAAAATGCTGCCATCTTTTCGACTCATTGTGTACCACCATCCGACTCCCACTGAGGTGGTGTCCGACTCTGTTTGGGTGGATGTTGACGACTCCTGCATGGGCACGGTAAAGATACATCCCACCAGGCAGTTACTGGTGTTCAAAACTTACATCATCACAAACGGCTTATTCAATTATTGTGGGTAGTGGTTCACAACCTTTTTTTCAGTCTGTAAACAACCAAACCTGCCTTGGTATTAAAGCAATCTTAGTTTGTATTGTAAAGATATTCAGCTAGGGCTCCAAAGTGACTTAAACTGCCACTAAATGTTAGCACAAACTCTGGGTAGGTTTCCTAAAACATGCATAATAACAGGATACATTTCTGGTCAGATCTGAGCTCTAGAGATGGGTCTCTGATGCCTAGTGTCCCTTAACAGTTTACTGATTTCCCAATGTAGCCCTAAGTAAACTCCTCTTCAAACTGACACCCTCATTATCCCATTATCTTTTGTTTTTAGCTGAAGCTTGAACCCAAAAACCCTGTCCTGAAGTATGAGCCGCGGAGGACATTTCATCTGAGGGTCACTGGAGACCCAGGGGCCACTGTGGGACTGGTGGCAGTGGACAAAGGTGTTTATGTCTTGAACAAAAAGAACCTCCTCACCCAGAAAAAGGCAAGTTTTTTTTAATCCCCATTCAATGTAATCCATCGTTGCAGCAAAGTCCACATTGTTTTTATTTGACACTTAGTTCATTCAGAGATTTATGATGAATGACATGAACACATCTGCTTACCCTCTATAAGCTGAGTTGTTTTTACTCAATGTTCTAATTTAGTGCAACCCACAGTGCTTCTCAAACAGCTGTGTACCGCAGTACTGGTGGTACTCGGGCCTCTTCAGGTGGTTCTCGGTGTCATGTCCATGGCTATTTTAGACTTTGTTCATTTTGATTTGTGATAATTTTGAGCCATCAGTATAAATTCTTGCATGTTTGAGTAATCCAGCGAACTCAGTCTTCTCCTTTGTGCAAACCACTTGCCCTCCACCTGTGGATTTGATGAGGTGACATTCCTTTATGTTTTTAAAGTTCAGACACCAGCATCACTGACATCGTCACGATCAGTGAAAAATTGTACTCCTCTCCACTGCAAAGCATTCGGCACAAAGAGCGAGCAACTGTTGTTTATTGCTCCCCTTCATATGCACAGAAATTAGAGCTGATTTTCTTTTTTCTGCATTCCACTCATTTGCATTATTTTAACACCACACCATGTGAAAACATAATGCTGTGGTGCCCTAAAGTAGGTGAAATAATGTATGTTCAGTGTTTGTTTCTTATCTCTGCAGGTGTGGGAGATTGTGGAGAAAGCAGACACTGGTTGCACACCAGGTGGAGGGAAAAACAGCATGGGAGTTTTCTTTGATGCAGGACTCATGTTTCACACTGATACTGCGGCTGGGACTCCCTACAGACAAGGCAACTACTCACTTTGTTAATAATAATATCTCAAAGGACCTTACACTCATGTTGTATTTTGTTATATTTCAGAGGTGAAATGCACCGCAGCTGCCAGAAAAAGACGAGCGGGCACTTTGTTTGATGCCATAACCACTCTGGGTGAGTGCTAATGTTTAATTATTCAGGGTTTAAATGGGGGAATTAAAAAAGTATTCAAATTCATGAAATTAATTGTGCCAAAATCAAGGCCTTAAATGTCATTGAAAAGCATTAAATTGGATTCAAACAGGCATTAAATGTAAATTTTCTGGACAATTATAAAAACGCAATTTTTACTGAATAAGAAATTAAAATACCAAAATTCTCTAAAACATATTCAGCTGCAGTTTTGGCTGAAATATGCACCAATTTTCTTCTGCGTTTGTGGCATTAAAATATAGTATTTGGGCATTAATGGGAAATAAGACTTACTTCTGCCTGTATAAATCCTGTTGTTATTTCCACCTAATAATCTCAGTCCCAATAGTTTATTTGTCATTTCTTCTCATCACTTACAGCAAGTACATACAAGGACCCACTGGAGCGTGAGTGCTGTAAGGACGGCATGAAGAACACACCTCTCTCGTACACCTGTGAACAGAGGAAACTGTATATCACTGATGGGAAGGCCTGTGAGGATGCCTTCTTCTATTGCTGTGACGAACTGGCCAAACAGCGCAGTGAACTCAAGAAGGACAACCTAATTCTGGCCCGCAGTAAGTCGCGTGCAACTTTTGTGTGTTCCCAGTTGAACAGTGGTGGAGTAGAGCAGTCTTTTATCATTGGTAGGGGACACCGTGGCTATTTGTCACACTTTTTTTTTCTAGAATCGCTGATCATCAACAGAAAATTCCACAAGAGTCCAGCCTGCATTAAATGAAAGCTTGAACCCTTGACTTGAAGTAGACCACGCTCTCTTTTTTTTAATCATATTGAGATAAATAGTTATTAACCGTCAAACACAAGAAAATCGACTGTGACAATGTTCCCATATGCGGGGCAAGTTGTCACAAGGCGTGGGGTTGATTGTCACAATTGTTTTTAAATGGAGTTTTTGATAAATTGAAATTTGATAAACCTTTGTAATTTTTGTTGATTTTTGAGATAAAAGGACAAATCAGTTGTAAAACAGTTGTAATGAAAAGCCAGATCTGTGTTTATGACACTCATTTGAAACTAACTGTTGATTTTTTTTTTGCAAAAGGCTCTATGAGGTATAAAATGTATAAATTCACTAAAATGACCCAAACATACAGCCTTTATAAAAGCTAATGTTAAAAAAAGTTATCATAAAAAACACATTAGACACAAAAGAAAAAAATGTCCCCCCATTTATGTCCCATGTGACAAATAACCCTCAGTTTTTGTGACAAATACGTCACACCGGGCATCAACTTTACAAAAAATGTAAGCTAGCTAACAAACGACTTTAGTATGTTAGCTATAAACTGGCTCAAATCAAAACTACTCTTACTAAAAAATAACCCAGACATTAAAGTTTGGGAAAAGGCATAAAAACTATTCAAATGAGTCCTCTCCTCAGGTCTTCAGTCCAAATGAGAAAATTATTATTGGAAGAGAAGAAGAACACCAATACACATAATATTCTGTATATATCAGTTCCAGCGTACAGCGCCCTCTAGTGCGGCTATAAAAGCAATGTGACAAATTACCCCGGGTGACAAATAGCCCCAGTCTCCCCTATATTACAAAACATGAAATGATGTTTCCAAATGAATAGATCATAAATGAATTGCTCAGTATTAACGACCCTTGAAATTGTATATAAAAAATATTCACTCAACCACCAATATCTCCTGTAGGTGAGGAGGATAACAGCTACATGGACAGCAGTGAAATTACTTCTCGAACCACATTTCCAGAAAGTTGGCAGTGGGTTACCTTCAAAATCCCTGCGTGTGCTGGGAACCCTAACTGGTAAGACGGGCAGAAAGAAATAACATACTGTAGATTTACTGAGCAGCAATGATAATTTTCTCTTTTTTTCCAGTGTTGTCAACACGTATGACACGGGCATTCCCCTAAAAGACTCAATCACAACCTGGGTGTTCACAGGCATCAGTCTCTCAGAAAATACTGGTACGGGTTTCCTTTTTTTCTGTTTTTTGACAAATACTATATCTGAACTGTATCCAAGGGAAATCCCTTGGTTACGGTAAGACAGGTAGATAAAAAAAACAACAACTTAGTAATAAGTAAATATAAAGTAATCAAATATATTTTATAAATGGCACCACTACACAAAGTTGTTTATGTACACATTTACAAAATAAAATATCTAATGAGTGACTCTTATATAATGGCGATGTTCATCTTTTTGTATTGATTTAAAACAAATGCTGATTTCTAATATTTCTTTAGGTATCTGTGTTGGAAAACCATTGGATGTTGTTGTGTTTAAGCAGTTTTTCATCGATCTCAGACTGCCTTATTCTGCTGTGGTGGGAGAGCAGATAGAAGTTAGGGCAATTCTGCACAATTACCTTGGAGACCCAATCATTGTAAGGCTTAAGTGAGATAAATGATGTGTTTTGAATGCCTTTTTTTTTTACTACAATTTGCTGTCTTTCACAGGTGCGCATTGAGCTTATTGAAAACCCAGACGTGTGCAGCTCAGCATCGAAGCGTGGCAAATACACACAACAGGTGAATGTAAGGCCCTCCACGACCCGCGCTGTGCCGTTTATCATTATTCCCATGAAAGAAGGAGAATTAAAAATTGAGGTCAAAGCCGCTGTTAAAAACTCATGGCACAGTGATGGGGTTTTGAAGCATCTCCGGGTTGTGGTAAGAGAACTAAGCGTCAACACTCATCTTCCTTTTACAGCATGACGTTTTTATGACAATCATCCAATGGTCTTTTTCAGCCTAAAGGTGTTCTGACAAAAGTAAACAAGGTTGTCAAATTGGACCCGAAAGGTGATTTAATATTGTAAAACTGGTTAATAATGTGCTGAACAAATTAAATTCTGCTTTGACTCCTCCCTTGCAGGTGCCACACAAGGACAAACTGTCAACAACGCGGTCGCAAAAACTAAAATGGTTCCAGATACCCCATCAAGCACTAAAGTCTTTGTGACAGGTATCTCTGCAAAACACCCACCTTCCAAATGTAGCAGTGCAAACAAAATAGAGTCCTTTGCAAATGTATATTTTAAAAAGTGGGAGCCGCCCATTAATAAAAAGTGTGTGAACAAGGTTTACAAATATTAGACAGGCTAGTTATTCTTTTTTTTTTTTTATTTGGCTGTATTTTTGCATATTGTGTGTTGAATTGAACACATCGGTAAACTTTCTTTATGCCCACAGGCAGAGAGCAAGTCAGTCCCCTTGTGGACAGTGTGATTGGTGCATCTTCCATGGGGCGTCTGATCTACCAGCCCACGGGATGCGGGGAGCAGAACATGATCCACATGACTAAACCTGTTATTGCCACCACGTATTTGGACAAAACCAATAAGTGGGAAGCAGTGGGCCTGGGGAAACGAGAGGAGGCTCTCACCCACATAAGGACCGGTGAGTATCATTAGTACATAGCACCAAAATAAATAATACACAGATTTACTTCTGTATCAGGCAGAGCTTAACCATGGATTTTGACGGAGGGTTGTGTATCCACCAGGTGTCCAAAATGAAATGAAATATGCCAAAACGGATGGATCCTTTGCTGTGTGGCCAAAGAAAAAAGCAGTACATGGTAAAACATTTCTAATAAGCCTATGTGAAACTGAATATAATCCTTTATAATGCATTACGGTATCCTCTCTTCTGTCAGGTTGACTGCCTATGTGGTCAAAGTCTTTTCCATGGCCAACAATCTGATTGCAGTTGACAACAATGTAATCTGTAACGCAGTCAAGTTTCTGATCCTCAGAACACAGCTGCCGGACGGCGTGTTCAAAGAGATTGGGCCGGTCTACCATAAAGAGATGACTGTATGTATCATCACCAGTGAAGCTCTGCTTTAGAAAAGACTTTGCTTTAGAAAAGACTAAGTAAAAATACTAAATACATTTATTCTGTGGATAACATCTACAGAACACACACATATATATATATATATATATATATATATATATATATATATATATATATATATATATATATATATACACTCACCTAAAGGATTATTAGGAACGCCTGTTCAATTTCACATTAATGCAATTATCTAAACAACCAATCACATGGCAGTTGTGTCAATGCATTTAGGGGTGTGGTCCTGGTCAAGACAATCTCCTGAACTCCAAACTGAATGTCAGAATGGGAAAGAAAGGTGATTTAAGCAATTTTGAGCGTGGCATGGTTGTTGGTGCCAGACGGGCCGGTCTGAGTATTTCACAATCTGCTCAGTTACTGGGATTTTCACGCACAACCATTTCTAGGGTTTACAAAGAATGGTGTGAAAAGGGAAAAACATCCAGTATGCGGCAGTCCTGTGGGCGAAAATGCCTTGTTGATGCTAGAGGTCAGAGGAGAATGGGCCGACTGATTCAAGCTGATAGAAGAGCAACTTTGACTGAAATAACCACTCGTTACAACCGAGGTATGGAGCAAAGCATTTGTGAAGCCACAACACGCACAACCTTGAGGCTGATGGGCTACAACAGCAGAAGACCCCACCAGGTACCACTCATCTCCACTACAAATAGGAAAAGAGGCTACAATTTGCACGAGCTCACCAAAATTGGACAGTTGAAGACTGGAAAAATGTTGCCTGGTCTGATGAGTCTCAATTTCTGTTGAGACATTCAGATGGTAGAGTCAGAATTTGGCGTAAACAGAATGAGAACATGGATCCATCATGCCTTGTTACCACTGTGCAGGCTGGTGGTGGTGGTGTAATGGTGTGGGGGATGTTTTCTTGGCACACTTTAGGCCCCTTAGTGCCAATTGGGCATCGTTTAAATTAGGGGTGTGAACGGTTACAAAAAATGGTAACCGGTTAACCGAAAAAATTGTAACCGGTTAACCGGTTAACCGTTTGTTTAAGAAGTGGACCGCAGTTGCGCTATACCAGGGGTCGGCAACCCGCGGCTCTCGCCTCTTTACACTATAAACCTGCAGGCGCGGAGCCGCTGCAGATACACGCACCACTTGCACTTCATCCCAAACGTCTGTTTTAGGATCCGCGCTACACGTTGCAATGAGTCCATCTAAATCTGTTCTCTTTATTTACGCTTATACGTGCAGCTGCTACGTTTTTAGGAACCAAAACAAAGCGCACGTGCTGAAACATGTGCTTTTGCGTGCTTGGCATCATTCAGAAACTATGGCGCTGAAGGGCTGACAAGAATATCCTTCGACCCTCGTTCATTTAATAGAGAAATGGAAAGAAAGTTAAGAAAATCACTAACAACCTGTTAATGTGCAGCTCCTCCTCTGCGCGCCATGGTGGCGACTGCGCATGCGCGGAACCTTCTTCGGCTTTCCGCATATATAATTCAATGCTCGTCCGTCCCAGGCGTCTCCCAGAAGGAAATATATCATATTTGGGCGTGATAGCGTCATCACGGAACCCTTTGCAGCACACGTGGATGTAAAGCTGTCAATATTTGTGAAGGAAATACCCGCTGCAGAGCGGTCTTTTGACGCCGGTTTTCTTACTTCCGGGTCCCGTCTGGCTCGCAAGCGGAAAAATCATCATAAAATAAGCATCATGCGGGGTGAGTTTTGTTATTTTTATACTCTGACATGAAAACTAAGATGTAAAGGGAGGAAAATAGATACAAATCTCCACTTCGACCACTGCGTGAAAAATCAATATTTTCACCTGCCGTGTCTCGCCTTAATTTCTAAATAATACGTGTTCATTATGACTTTTTTTCGGTTATCGGTTACTGATTTTTCCTAACCGGTTATGATTTACTAACTGGTTGACCGGTTAACCGGATAACCGGTCACACCCCTAGTTTAAATGCCACGGACTACCTGAGCATTGTTTCTGACCGTGTCCATCCCTTTATGACCACCATGTACCCATCCTCTGATGGCTACTTCCAGCAGGATAATGCACCATGTCACAAAGCTCGAATCATTTCAAATTGGTTTCTTGAACATGACAATGAGTTCACTGTACTACAATGCCCCCACAGTCACCAGATCTCAACCCAATAGAGCATCTTTGGGATGTGGTGGAACGGGAGCTTCGTGCTCTGGATGTGCATCCCACAAATCTCCATCAACTGCAAGATGCTATCCTATCAATATGGGCCAACATTTATGCTTTCAGCACCTTGTTGAATCAATGCCATGTAGAATTAAGGCAGTTCTGAAGGCGAAAGGGGGTCAAACACAGTATTAGTATGGTGTTCCTAATAATCCTTTAGGTGAGTGTATATAAAAGATGTCTGATGTATTTCCTGGGATCTGCAGTAGCCACTCCTCGAGTTTGGGGGTCACTGCCCCGAGTGCCCCAACGACCACGGGCACCATTGATGCCTTCACCCTCCAGGCCTTCTCCAGCTCTTCTCTGAGCTCCTGGTATTTCTCTACTGTAGTTTCTCGTGTTCCTTTATCCTGATGTTGAAGTCACTAGGTATTGCTATGTCAACCACCACGACTTTCCTCTGCTCTTTGTCCACCACCACAATGACCGGTTGGTTCGCCATTACCATTCTGTCCGTCTGTATCTGGAAGTCCCACAGGATCTTGGCTCGGTCATTCTCTACCACCTTTGGAGGTGTTTCCCACTTTGACCTTGGGGTTTCCAGCCCATACTCTGCACAGATGTTCCTGTACACTATGCCAGCCACTTGGTTATGGCGCTCCATGTAACCTTTCCCTGCCAGCATCTTACACCCTGCAGTTATGTGCTGGATTGTCTCATTGGCCTCTTTGCACAGTCTACACCTGGGGTCTTGTCTGGTGTGATAGATCTGGGCCTCTATTGCTCTGACGCTCAAGGCCTGCTCCTGTGCAGCCATGATGAGTGCCTCTGTGCTGTCCTTCAGGCCAGCTCTGTCTAGCTATTGGTAGGATTTCTGGATACATCCCATGTAGGGGCTTGTCTTCCCATGAAGGAACCTCCAGCACCTCATCTGATTATACAAATTAAGGTGGTCCGTCAAAGCATGGAAAACAATAAAGTTTCAGATAACCTTGATTAGAACCCTGCATTAGGTTTTTGCATCCATAAGATGATTTAGGGAGACATTTTGAAGGAAAAGAAGTTTTTTTTAGAGGTTGCACAAGCTGCTCAAAGTTTCCTGGAAATTTGAGGAATTTTGCGTTTTCTGACACCTTTCTTGGTGTTCCAAAACTATCCTGTGCTACAGGTCAAGCTCAAGCTGTGCTGGCATGCACTGATGACTGGAAAGCAACTTACCAAGTCACCGGCCTATGTTTCGACACAACAGCAAGCAACACAGGGCGCTTCAATGGAGCTTGTACTCTGAATATGCAGTCGGGCAAAATGTCCTGCACTTTGCTTGCCGACATCACATATTTGAAATTATCTTGGAAAAAGTCTTCCCATCTTTGAAAGTGACCCCAACATCATCTGGGTGAGATATTGCCCTATTTAAACGCTTCAAAGAAAAATGGTCCTCGATAGATACCAGTTCTTTCTCCACAGCTGCTGGAAGAAGTGAGATTGCGGCGTTTAAAGAAGACACAGTTAAGTTTGCGATGGAACAGCTCATCAGTAAGCAACCACCTGATGATTACAGAGAGTTCTTGGAACTTACGGTCATTTTCCTTGGTGAGGATCCATCTCAAGGAGCCCATTTTCAAGCTCCTGGTGCTCTTTTTCATAGAGCAAGATGGATGGCTACGGTGATTTACTGCTTTAAGATGTGGATGTTCAGAGAGCAGTTCACCTTGAAAGAATCTGTGTAGAATGCAGCAGTTTCTTCTCTTTGTAGCAAGTCTCTACATCAGAGTGTGTTTGAAGCCCCATCATCAGCAAAATCTCCTTCAAAGATCATTGTAATATTATTATTATTTTTATTATTATTATTATTATTTTATTTAATAAAAAAAGATTAAAAATAGCTGTCACAGTATGAAAATTCAGTTGTCAAGAAAGAAGCCTTAACAGAGCAAGAGATGGTTGGCCTGGCATTTTCCAACTCCAATGTGACACAAGAACAGAAAGAGCTGATGGTTCACAACATTATGGAAAAGGAGGGGTCAGAGGTTCCACCAAAGCGTTGTGATGCCCTTAATCAAGCAGATTATGAAGGGAAGCAGATCAGTGATTTTGTCACCACCAGCACGATGCGTTTCTTTGAAATTCTGGATCTCCCACCAACATTCTTAAGAATTCCTCCAGCAGACTAGGCTGATGATGCAGACTTTCAAAAGGCTGCTAAAACTGTGCGTGGAAAGTTGTCAATGATGTTGCAGAAAGGGGGGTGAAGCGTATTCAAGACTTAAACTGTAACCTAACAAAGAACGAAGAGCAGACACAGGACTTACTGCAAGTTGTGATGCCAATAAAGCCACAGTGATTAGTTGACTTTATGCAAATTTCACTTTTTGGAGAGTAAAAATGACATTACATAGTGTACTATTATTAAACTCAACTGCTCAAATTGGCCACACTGTAAACCCTGACAAGTTAGTTCTACTCAAATACATTGATGAAACTGATTACATCAAAAAATTTGAGTACAACATTTTTTGATTTTGACTTAAGCGGTATTACTTTAAGTAGTATTCACCAAGAAAATTCATGTTTTCTATCATTAATATTTTCAATTTATTTTGACTAAAAACCTTCTGGTACACAAAACCCTAAAGGTTTTATTACATTCAAATCAACATCTTTAACCATTTAGAAATTAAAATTGTAATTACTATTGACTTTAATAGTTTTATTTGTTTTTACTAAACAACGCAAATATTTAAAGTCAAACTACACTTAAAACCAAAACATTTATTGTGTAATAAATACAATTTCTTTACAACTCAAACTTTCTTGAACATTACACAAGTTCATTCACCTTATTCCAGCAGTTCGAGTGGACGCCACCAGAGAAACTCAGTTCTACACAGACACAAAGCCGATCTCAGGCCTCGCAGAGAAATAGATGTTGACTTGCTGTTGCAAATTAACATTGAACCTTTTACACAAATCAATCTTCTGTACATCATATTTAGCAGCAAACATTTAAAACTTCGTTCTTCGTCACAATTTTTTAAGAAGATTAAAAGCGGGTTAAGAACTCAAAAGCTCAAATTTGATTAGATTGTTCTTTAAACAATCGAGTGTTTAGTCACACTGACATGCTGTAGTGCAGAAGCTCTTCAGGGAACAATGGTCAAGTTCAGAGGCACTTCCTCGGCCTGTCTGCTTAGACTGCCCCGGCTTACCGGTATTCTGAGCCGCTCTTGTGTGGCAGAGCTGGGTCCGTGGTGAATTGCTCTAGACCAGGAGTCTCAGACATGCGGCCCGGGGGCCAAATGCGGCCCGCGAAATAATTTTTGCGGCCCGCGAGATGATTTCTTATTTATATTACATGCGGCCCGCCGGTAAATTACATTAAACACGTTAGAACTACATTTCCCATGAGGCACCGCGGTAGCGCCAATGCCGCTGCGTACGCTAGAATGACCACAACATGAGACAGAGGAAGAGACATGCGGCGCTTCTGCAGATGATTTATCAACTGTTTTCAACACAGAAACGGACTAACAGCAGCGGACTGTGAGAGGAGCTTCTGAAACAGGTGGAGACTGTCAGAACGTGAGGGAGAAACTTTAGTTATTCAGCTAAACATGTGCTGGAAAAGTTACAGCAGCCTGACAATAAGCACCTTTACCATCGTTACCTTTATGACTTTGCAAAGCGAACACATCGTAATTAGTGTTTAAAAGCGTCACAACAGTAGCCTGGCCTTAGCCATCCGTAAACTCCGGTCAATTATAATTTCCCTACATGTACGAAACGAAATGAGTACGAGGGTAAAAACCAGGCTATCACAACAGTAAAGTGAGGAGCCTTTTCTCTCCATCTCTCTCTCAGAGCAACATTATCATGTCAATTAATGTAATCTTAAGGACACGTGCGAACACATGATCCATAGTTACATTAAAAATAGAGACTCTGGAAATGTGTAAAATACTGCAAATAATTACAGCAACATTGATAGTAAAAAATATAAGCCCCATCCATTATCTAACTGTAGGTCACAAAAAGGCCTGAGGCCAATGACTCCACATTATTTACATGAGGTGAAGCTTATTGCTAGTGCCCTTTCTACACTAAATTAAAATGACATTTGTTGTACATGTTGCATTTCTTTCTAAATAGGCCAACAGACAGAAACTGGACCTGACTCCTGAAAGATCATTCACTGATGCTCTGAACCAATTTACCTGAACCAAAATGAGATTAATTACAAAAACACTAATTGTCTAAGTCTGTATTAATTTCTAATTTAGAAGCTCAGCAAATATTTGGCCAATTGGAAACCTCTGGAAGCTTAAAAATGTGCAGATAGTTCATGTACAGTCTATTTTAAGGTTTATTACAGCAAACAATAAAAAGTTGCTAAATCATAATTGACTTAATAAAAAAGGCTTCGTCTGTTGCCCCGACCAACACTGGGTTTGCATTTGTGGCCCCCAGTCCAAATGAGTTCAAGACCCCTGCTCTAGACTGAGGTCTGCAACATTTCTTCAGCCTTGTAATGGCTCCCTTTGGCCTTGACCAAACAAAAAACAAAACATGAAAATGAACATTATTGATTGTTACACACTGTATATACATGGGCGCGTGTGAACACGGACTGAACTTACTTGAAGTAAATGCAGCTCAAACTAGGGTGGTGATGTGTGGAAAAAGGCATTCATTGCTTATTTTGCACCTGAAGCCACGTTACAAGTGCGTGAGCTCATCCTACAGCCAAACTCACATTGTGCAGCTGACACCACGGACAGAGCTGGACAAAGACAGCGATTAAGTTTACCAGCAGTCTGAGTTTTTGCAAATGTGTTGAGTGGGGTATGAGACACCTACCGCTCTTCATCTTCTCCGCAACATTATGTTTGGATTTGAGCTGTTGGCACCCATGTAGCGCTCCGTCTATAAACAAATGTAGATGCATTGTTATTGATTGACACATTCATTATTTGTTCTTAATGGCCAGAAACTCTTGTTAATGGCTGAAATGTTAGTGTTTTAGAGTATATTTATGATCTTAGCCATGCTTAAATTTATTACATTACCTGTAACCATCTTAAGTGCCGGCTATTGCTCCAAGACAAAAGTACTCTGCAGAGCACACCCATGAGTTAGTTGCCATCAGCGGTTTCAATTTCAATCTGGAAAATAAGATTGAAGAATAAAATAAAATAAAAACATCTTTAAAATCATTGTCACTTATTTCAGTTAACAATTTTTATGTTTTAACATTACAGAGCAGTAAACAATTGTTAACATGACCCATTGTAAAATCTATATTTAAAAAAATTATGCCAATAGTTTGTGCTGCAGAAATTTGTGTTTATTATGTTAGTTTTTGAAATATTGATAATTCTTTTATTAGTCATATCTGAGGTCACCCTGCCCCTTAAAAAGCTCCAAATACAAATGTTGTTCTCCGCTTTTGTTTATTACATTTTTATAATATTATACAAAACTTAAAGCCTTGAGGCCCATGCAAGTCCTGCTCTGAGGCAAGCACACGTGTCAGGCGCTTGGCAACAGGCGCGATCTGTATGGAAGAGGGGGGGAATCATCAATATATCAAAAGCAGCAGGCTATAACAGCAGAAACTACAGATTTATGGCACTAAGCAGCACAAACGATTGATAAATATATAATTTCGCGGTTCAGCTACACCCAGTTTGTCAGTAAGGTTACATGTTTTTTACGTAACCTGACGGTCTTTCCTCATCCAGTAACGAGGAAAGCCCGTTACTGGATGTACAAACTCGGGCAAGTGTCTACAGTTAACGAGAGACAACCCGCGGGGAACTAATGCTCTAAAGTGTTTACGCAATGCTGTACCTGAGAGCCAGTTAATCGATGTTTTCTAGCATACAAACCATTTCTTCAGATGCTAAAATGTGTATAGTATCCATGCATTACGATATCACATTCATCCCTCGCTCGCTGGTACTACCTTAACATGCGATCATATTCCTTCTCCACATTATACAGAATAGAAATGCAGACAGCAGCGTGCTAGCTCGGCGATACAACTATCTCTGAGTGCAACAGGTGCAGGCAAAGACCCCGTGTGAGGCTGCGGTTCTCACGAGCCCACAGCGTGCTACCACTGCGTCCACCTCCGACTACGAAGGCTGTGGACATGCACTTACGTGAGAGCCCGGTGCTCACAGGCCTGCAACAGGCATAGCAGCGGACTAATGACGAGGCAATGTGTGAGACTGATGCAGGCACTTACGCGAGGCCACAGTGCTCTCAGGCCTGGGCAGCTAAACCTTCCTCTCATCGTATTATTTTAATATGAAACTACGTTATCTCGTTTAAACAAATGATTGTTAAAGGGGGGTTATTAGGCTAGTGGAGTTCATGGCTAAATTTCAAGACGGGAACATACTACGGGATATTAGAAGGGGGAAAAAGTGACACACTTCCCAGGTAAAACGTCCTCTGATAGATTACCGACAAACACAAAAATACAAACCATCTAAAACATGTTAAATTCGAAAGGTAATATTACCTTGAGGAGGTCTCTCACAGTTGAGGCGAGGGCTCCCAAGATGGCGGATCCAACCTCATGGCAGAGACTGAGGCACGTAAATGACGCACGTGACGTCAGACTATTTAATGTCAATATAATTGAGTACAATGACATTTTCAAGCCAAAACGTTTCAGTTCGGTCTCATTAAAACGGAACAATTGTTCAAATGCCCCATATGCTTATAGTACAGTCAACCCGTTTTATACATTTAGGTTATCAAGGCCCAAATTCTTTGATAAGGTTGGACCGTTGGGGTTTACAGTGCAGTGAGAGGAAATGGTTACTAACCATAATAAACTCTACGTGTTTGGCTAGTGTTATTGTCACGCTCTGTACTGTTTTCTCAGTCCTATGAATGTCCCTTCAGGGTGATGTCCAAGGCAGAGATTCTGATGCCTCTATGACTGCCTTCTGTCTCATCGCGCTGCAGGAATCCCAAGGAATATGTAACGCCCTTGTGAATGTACGTTTAATCATGTTTAGTGTTTCCCTTAGACTCCTGTTTCAATAAATGTTTGTAAATGAACTTATTTTGCAGACTTTACCCGGTGCCATAGACAAGTCAGTGGCGTATCTGGAGAAGCGGCTGCCCAGTCTCACCAACCCTTATGCCGTCGCCATCACGTCATATGCTCTGGCCAATGCACAGAAGCTGAATAAGGAGATTCTCTACGATTTCGTTGCCCCAGGTTTTGTAGTTCTGTTTTATCTGTATGTTTGTTGTTATGCATTCAAGTTAAAGCGCATATGGCAGGTTTTTCATTATTGTTTAGTTTGGTGGCATAATGCTTGGAGTAAGTAATGTATTAGTGATTTATTAAATTACAAGTGAAATTATTACAGCCAACAATTACAAAATAATTGAAGTGAGAAAAAAGTGAGTGCACTCTGAGTGTAATTGTCCAAAGCAGTTCAATTGCTGGGCACTAGACTTGTTTAGAAAAGTGCATATAGTTTGCACGTTTATATTTGTTCAATGATTTTGCATAGTTTTGTATAAAAAGGGGGAAAAAGGAAAGGAGAAAAAAGTGAATATTTGTTTGAATAATTTCCTAAATAATTATAGCCTGGCTAACGCCAGACTGCTGTGTGCGCTCCAATCTTTTCGAACTGCACAGCAGTCTGGGGACTAATTATACAAAAATGAGCTGCCCAACAGTGATGTGTAAGTTTAAAAACAGAAAACAAAACAAAACCATAAGTGACAGGAATAACATGACACAAACTACATTGATATTACATTGCAAATAATATTAGCAAAGTACGATCTCTCTGTAAGGGGCGTCCGTTCAAATCGTTCGGGGAATGGACCGACTTTTAGCGGTGGATCAGACCTACCCTGTTTCACTGGGAAATCTCAACATCGCAAAACAACAAAGGGCCATTAATGAAAAAAGTTGACGTTTTATAACATCATACCTTGAATTTTGAACTTAGTTAATATGTATAAATTCTAAGAGTTTATTTGTGTGTGTTGACAGAGATGAATCACTGGAAGTCCCCGCTGGGGACCCCGTTCTCACTAGAGGCAACGGCTTATGCTCTTCTGGCTCTTGTCAAAGTTGAAGTGAGTTTTTTTTTTTTTTAGTTAGAGTTATCTCTCTCTCTGATTTGAGTACAGTTTTTGGTCATTCTACTCACCTCATTTTGCAGCAGATTCAGATTTTGGTGGTTATAACCGTTGCCTAATGACAATGATGCATAATCATACTAATAAGTTGATTTTGTGACTTTTGTGACAGCTTTTAGAGGATGCTCAACCAGTTGTGAGGTGGTTCACAAAGCAGCAGAAGGTGGGCGGCGGATATGGATCAACGCAGGTACAAAGTTATATTTTGCTGACAAAAACGGAGACGCGAGCAAACATAAAAATGAACAGACGGGGGCACATGAACACAAGATGCAAGAGTGAGGAAAAAGTTTGACTTTAGTGTCCCCTTCTTAAAGCAGAACAACTAAGAAGGCCCCTAGAGGCCATAAGCGCCACTGCAGGTGTTGTAGCATGTTGCAAAACTTCAGTGTGAAATTAACATTCAACAGAAATTTATAACAATGGCAAAAGTCAGTATTTTTTGGATAAACCTTCTAAAGCAGAAGTTGGCAACATCAGGCCCGGGGGCAAAACGTGGCCCCCATTTTTAGAACTATTGTTACACACATCTGATTTCAATTACTTACTTAAAATAAGTTACTCAGTAGGACTGTGCGATATTGAAAAAAAAAGTGATACTTGTGTGTAATATTGTGATCATGTTTAAACGCGGTATGTCAATTTAAAAACGGATTGCAAGTAATTTGTACAAATCCTGTTAAAACAACACGTCAAAAAACAAAAATCAGGACGAAAACATGGCTTAAAAGGAACAAAAATTATAACAAAACTGACCTTTTGTGCGTTTACAAGTTCCATGCATTTTTTTAGGCTGTTTGCAAAAGTGTGTCGATCTCAATCAGATGGAAGACTTTAGCTTTGTGGCTTTGTGCGATGTGGACATTGCACCATCTAATATTGTGATAAGATACTTTATATATATTGTGTTGCCCTACTTCCCCCAAAATCCCGTAGGCATATGTGATGTACAACACTGGCATTTGTGTGAAGAGATGCTGTACTTTGGTGGTACTCTTTACACCAGGGGTAAGCAAAGTCAGGCCCGGGGACCAACACCGGCTTTCCATCATCGAACCTCTGGCCCTCAAAATGATTTTAAGGAATATTATTACATAAACCAAGAGAGAGATCAAATGCCTGTTTAAGTAGTCTAGAAATGTAAAAAATACTGTCAATTACATTAAAATGTCTTAGCAGAACACCAATTTAGGACATATATGATGTATAACACTGGCATTTGTTGAAAGTAATGCCTTACTTCGGCCAACAGTTGGAGGGTCTGGCCCTGAAGAAAATCGGCCCCCTCCAGCAGACTTGCCTACCCCTGTTTTACACCAAGTTTATTTTATATTGCATTATATTGTAGTGTGAGACAGTTTAAGTTTCCAAGTTGTGGTTGCACAAAAATGGACTCAACTGAGCACCAATCTATGGCCCTATGGTATACACTTCAATAAGCCGCTCTCAATGAACCCCTGAACTATAAAAAATAAATAATAATATTAATAGTTGTTTTTCCAAATCTTAGAACAAGCACATTTGTCAAAATAGTAAAATGACATTAAAATGTGTTGAAAATATACACTGGGAACCACAGATCTTTTAAAATGTCTTTACTTGTAATAATGCAACACCACATTTAAAACCACCTCTTTCACCCCAGGCCACGATAATGGTGTACCAGGCAGTGTCTGAGTACTGGGCTGCGGCTAAAGAGCCAGACTATAACCTGGATGTGGAGCTGAAGGTCGCAGGCCGCGCTGCTCCGTACAACTTCCGATTCACCCGAGAAAACAGTTACACCACGAGAACATCAAAGGTGACGTGCTCTCAATTCAGTTTTCCTTTGATAATCTCTGCTTGTGTCAAATATTCTATGTTAATATGTTTACCTTCCTTCACAGAACTTTGAAGTCAATGAAAATGTGACCGTTATAGCCAAAGGCACAGGAGAAGCTACTCTGACCGTAAAACACTTATCTGTTTTTGACCCTCCTCATTTTTAATATTCATGCATGTTCAGTATTAAGTTTCATTTTATTTTACAGCTGGTGACACAGTATTATGCAATGCCCAAAGAAACTGTGAGCGACTGTACGAGCTTTAATCTCACCGTGGGATTCTCTCTGGGTAAAGTTTTTGGTCTTTTCATTCTTGACACTTTTCAGAGATTCATAAAGATATTTCTACTTTGAATAATCAGATAAGGTTGATGAGAAGGATGGGGATATTTACAAGCTGAGAATGGAGTTTTTGTAAGTAAAAGGATGCCTAAACTATTATTTTAACAAAGCCTTGTTTTATTAATGACTTGATCTTCATAGCTTCAAGGATGAGCAAGAAGATGCAACTATGTCAATCTTGGATATTGCCTTGCCCACTGGCTTCATTCATATGGATGAAGACTTGAATGCTGTAAGAGCATTCACTGTTGCTTTAGATTTCTCTGCTCTTTTATGCAACTCATTTGTTAATGCCTGGTGTGATTGTAGTTGGCTGAGGGTCGTGCCGCTGTCATCTCCCAGTGGGAATACAACAAGGAATTGTCAGAGAAAGGCTCCATTATTATCTATCTGAAAAAGGTCTGGGATTATCTACCTTATTTGTGACTTTTTCCTCAAACTTTGCTGACTTTGTTCGGTCTTTCAACAGGTGGCTCACAATCGTATTGAGGAGCTGACTTTTAGAATGAGACAGACGCATAAAGTGGGCGTTTTACAACCAGCCTCTGTCTCTCTATATGAATACAATGATGGTAAACAATGACCGTAGTATTTTCAATTGATACACAGTTTTTTTTTCTTTAACTTACAGACAAAAAAGCAAGCCAGATGATATTTAAAATATTTTCTTACAGCAAAAAAGTGTGTGAGGTATTATCACCCTCAAAGGAAAGACGGCCAACTTATCTTGAGGCACACAGGAAATGAATATGTGTGTGCTGAAGGTGATTTATCTGTACTGTATTCTCTGGAAGTGTAAACACTTATTTAGAATCCTAAAATATTACAATTACAGCATTACACTGCCTGTAGTGTTGAATCTAATGTTAGTATACTTTTTTACAGAGGATTGTTGCAAGCAGAAGACGGACAACATCCGCCCTCAGGAACGCATAGCCAAAGCTTGTGAATCTACACAAACCAGCAAGATCGATTATGGTAAGCAAATGTGGTTCTGCTGTTAAACAAAGGCAGGCACACTGACGGGAGGTCAAAATTTGTCTCTTCAGTGTACCAAGCAGTTCTGGAGGACATTAAGTACGACTTGACTTTTGACACCTACACCATGCGAATTGAGAATGTCATCAAAGACGGTTGGTCGTTACTGAGTTTCAAATAGACAATAATAATAATTTCATTAATCTTTTTTGTTTATTTTTTTCTGTCTGTGTAGGATCCTATGATAAGAATGCTGAAGGTCAACTCCGTCAATTCCACAGTTCCTCACACTGCAGAGAGAGTGTAAATCTACTTAACAATAAAGGATATCTTATTATGGGCACAGCTGAGGACACAATTTCAGATTTAGCCGCTCAGTCGTAAGTGTATTCTGATGTGTATATGCGTCAAATTACACACAGTCATTGTCTATGTGTAGGTTAAACTACCCTTTTTACTTTTAGATTTGAATATATGCTTGGGAAAAGAACCTGGATGGAGTTCTGGCCCAGAGGAGAAGAGTGCCAAATGGAGGAACACAGATCAACCTGTTTAGGAATGGAAGACCTGATCAACAAGTATGAATCACATGGCTGTATTGCTAAATAATTTAATGGCAGACATGTTTCAGTGAATAAAGTTGTTCATCTTTTGTAAAATTGGACAAAGACATGTTTTCTACAGTGGCCCTATTGTGACACTATGATCAACTCTCAGTCTGACACTTAAGCAATAAAATATTTTGTAAAGGTCCTCACGCTTGTATTGCACTTGAAGGCGAACTTTTATTAACTATGATTGAACTGTCTATCTCTTTTTTTGTTTAAAACAATGTTTTCACATGTGTTCATTCATAAATTAACGTATTCTGTGAGAATATGGTATGATGTGAATAGTCTTGAAATAAGATATATTTTTAGAAATGTTTGACGGTACATGTATATTTTATGTAATTTTCTTTGGATTTTCACATCATTTCTATTTTAGTTTCTTGAACACTTGAACAGTTACTCAGTGCTCATATACACTAGTAGAACTTTCTGTAAGTACTTTTGTACTCTTACTACTACTACTTAAAGACACACTGCTTAACATTTTGGATTATACTGTTGCCATCAGTACAAAACATGCTCCAATGACCAGCTCGACACAGAAAAGGCTATTTCTGCAGTGGGTAATCAAAGAATATTTGGATGAGGACCTAACCTGTTTGAATCTCAGATTCTGCTGACTTTAGTCACATCTCCATGGAGACGAGCTGGAGAGTCACAGTCATGTCTTAGGAGAGCTGAGCCGCTCACAGCAAAAGCACATGTTTGTTTGTACATTTATGAGGTATTTTTCAATGATGAAAATATCTGTCATAAAGTAAATGCTTGTATTTCAATTTTATTTATTGAGTTAAATTCAAAACGGTGTGGCTTTACAGGAACTACCATACCTGACATGTTTTTCTTTTTGTAGGACAACATTCCTTTTACCCCATAAAAGTATGTTGTAAAAGTATTATTTTGTGAATAAACTAGCCTGATTCTTGAAGCTTGCATTGTGTGCATGATTTGTGGATGTTGTGTATGGTCAACCCAAATAATCAATATGTAACGAAAATGGGTTTATTCATCACATATTGACTTCGAAAGACGGCCGTTCGTCACATTTTGACTTAAACCAAACATTATTTTGCACCCCTCTGTATAAAGAAATAAATACAGGTTCAACAAAAAAAGGATCCCATAATAAGGTTATTTGTGTGTGAAAGTGAGTTTGTGCCTTTTCATTCTGTTCCTTTCATTTCTATTGTTCGTCAGGGTTTAATGAGCAGCAATTATCAGAGTTTGCTGAGGGTTTGTTGGTCACTGAGGTCACAGCAAACACCAGGAGTGGGTGAGCTGCACTTATAAGGTCAGCAATGGCTTCCATTTTTAGTTTAACTCCGTTGGTAACATTGGTCCTGACTCACAGGAAAAATAGCTTTAACAGCCAGACACTTCACCCACCTTGAAGTTACAATGTTTTTTTCCCACAAATGTCTGCTTTTATAAAACAAACCTTAACATGGCTTTAACCTTGAAATTTATAAATACACATTTTTTGTAAAATGCTTTAAAAGTGCATCTTGGAGAATTAAGTGAGGCTTAAACTCCGACACGTGGCAGCAGGCCAGGAGCATGTGGTGATATTCTCACTGCTTTTAATTGGCACAATAAAACAAACACACTTCTGCAGAAATAACTTTATTTAAACCAGGTTTGCACTAACAACACACAGTTAAAAACAGAACCAATGCAAAGTCAAGATCTGTTTTAAATGATTCCCGAACAAAGGCAATAAATATGAGCTTTTACAACACTTACAAAGACGAGCAATTTGAACAACTTTAAACATATTTAGCATTATAAGCTAATCGCCAACACTCAAAACGGATTCCTCTTCGTTAGAAAGATTTAATCCATTTAAGCTTCATGATGTATCCTTCGAGTGAGTAAAAATGAACGGATGTGGCGGGCTACTCATACGGTCTCAAGTGTAAACAACATTGTAAACAAACTTTTCCACAAAAGAGGATAAAGCAACAGCGCGTTACATTTACTCAGCACAGCATAGAGAGAGAGTTCGACGGCAGCAGAAACACCAACCCTGTGGCCCTATGTACAACTATATTAAAGATACTGTACAGACAAGAGTAACTAATGCTCTATTCATATGTCTTATTTACTTCCAATATTCCCCCAGCTATGTCTGAATCCAATAACATAAAGATAATTCGCTGACCTTCACTGTGTGCTTCTATGTGTTTTGACTTGTGAAATGTAAATTTTGTTAATTAGATTGTATAAAGCATTGGCTATCAATTTTAAGAGTGCCTCAGTAAATCAACCTCTTTTCCTAAATGCCGCTCTCTGCAGGTCACCCAAACGACTGCTTTCTTTTACATGTGCTTCCACTGTTGCCAAGATGTATTTCTAATTAATTTTCTTGCTCTGATCGAGTCCATCTTGCTCTGGAAGTCGTTCAGTAAAAATATAGTTTTTTTTTCTTTTTCTTTTATTTGTCACTGAAGGTTCAAACGGAAACGGTGAGTCACTTTAAGACACTCAAAGCCACAGACTGCAGTTCATTTATACATGCAGGCTCCAAAAGCTTAAAGATTGCACCCTAAGATTTAACTATGTACATTCAAGACGTCAGTATATGTAATAGCCTGCACTATTATACGAGCAAAGCTGTGAGCACCACTGTTTCATCTGAAGTCATAAACCTGTGATAAAGTATATTTCTATATATTTCTCGTATTTCTCTTCTCTAATGATGGTAGATTCATTTTTGGTGCAAGTCAGTTAATCTTTTTTACAATGGGAGGTTGGGAATCAAACAAATGACAACGAATTGTCTGTGTGATTTTATAATTCCAGCTGCAAGATTTCTGCAAACATGCTCTGAAATGCAGGTGATTCTCGTGTCAGTTTAGTATTTGTGCCCACACGAATTAGGCTCTCAATCCCAGATCCTCCTCTGTATTTTGAGCCACTGCATAAATAGTGAAATGGCAGAACACGCCTCCTCTAGCTGCAGGGGTCAGCGGCTACTAATGTGTGTTTGCCAGTTCCAAATTCAGATACGTTTGGAAAGGACAAACTGCATTAAAGTGTTCAATGAAGATTCTTGAGTCAGGTTCATTAAAGTGAACTTTTTATGCATAAATGTAGCTTTTAAACCTGCTTCTGGGCACTTCAGGAGTGATATTTTAGATGCTATACGCTGAACTTTATGATCCTAGGCTGTGTTGGTCTCAAAGTTTGGTTGGAGCCCCTTCGCTTGCAGCAAGTGGGACCTAAACAGTATGTGAGGTTTCAAAAAAACATGGTGCTGTGAAAACGCATTCATTTACTTATGGGTTTTAAAAGAGACATATGCAAAATTGCCTCATTTTTTAAAGCTTCAAACCATGTTTTTAACGTTCCCTCTCTAGGACACAACAGGAGTAGTATTTCACAACATTCACTCAGTTTTGAGTAATCCTCGGGTTAATCCTCGAGTTAATCCTTGGGTTAGTTACTATTGCAACAACACATCATCAGTAGGGTAAAACTAACCTGTCTCACGACGGTCTAAACCAACCCAGGTTCCCTATTAGTGGGTGAACAATGATAGGAAGAGCCGACATCGAAGCAGACATGATCCTGTTTCATTTAGCTGTTTCTTCTTCTACGGTGTCGGCACTTAGTTCTTCTCCACATTTTTAAAGCCCATAATCCAACATTATATTGGTTCTTAGAAGTTATGCTCAAAGAGATTCATTGTATGGTTTACTGAAGCTGTAAACTACACCATAAATAAAAACAAAAAGTTAATTATTCATTGAATTTGAAGTTATTCCAACTGCTGCCAGTAGGAGGAGCCCTAGTCAAAGTCTTCACCAGCGTTAGCCTTGTATTTCATTGTTACTATTTCATTCTTACAGCGTTCTTACGAAAAATACCAATGCTGAGGCACCCAAAATTATGTATTTAAGTCTATTTTATGCCCCATATGCATGATATGTCCACTATGTAAAGGTGGAAAACACTTCATGATTCAACAGGATCAAATTGAATGCAGCGCAATACTACTCCAGGTAAGTTTTTGACCACATAGGTAAGAGCTCAAAAAAGTAGATATCGCACAATAGGCCATGCATGTCAACTCAAGACCATCCAGTTGTTTCGATTAATTGGACTTACACTCTATAGGTCGAGCATTTGCCCTTGAACACGAGGATCACTGGCTGAGTTCAGCTCTGGCCACTCTGTGTTTACCGTCGAAAGGTCTGTGCTTCAAATACAATGCTTTATATTACTCTTCACACAATGGATGCAAAGGTTCAGGCGGGTTTGTCAAGTTGACCCCACAAAGCAGCTTATGGCCTGGCTGTTTGCTCCAGCCACTTAAAGCTGTCCATTTCCCCTCTATTTATAAAGGTTAAGCCATCAAATCCAGCCAGTCAAATTCACTCTGATTGCTTGACCAATATTGGCTGAGATCTTTAGAGTTGAGCTCCGTGTTTGCCTTTCCACATCGATGACAATAACTGTTTACTTGTCCGGCAAAATGTCAATCGGCAATCAGCGCATATTTCTGTTTAAAACCTCTCTAGGTCGACCCCTAAGCGTTACCGAAGTCGTCCCTACCGTAAATACAAGTGTCAGGGAACATGATTTTCTGATCGGCTAGCAGTTCGTCGGTCACCGTAATCTCCTCCAGTTCGGTCGTGTAGGGATCCGTGCTCTCCACCATCGACGTGTCCTTGACGGCGTAGGTGAGGGCGACGCTGTAGGCGGCCGGTTTGTCCGAGCCTTTCTGGGCGCAGCCGCAGATCTTCCGGAAAGCGGCGCGAAACTTCTGCGACATGGCGTTGTAGATGACCGGGTTGATGGCGCTATTGAGGTAGATGCAGATGCGGCAGAAGAGCAGGAACCACTTGTCCGTATAGGCCTGGTCCAGGAAGGAGTTGACCACCACCAGAGTGCGGTAGGGCATCCAGAGCAACGCGAATAAGATGACCACCACTGCCAGCATCTTAGTCACCTAAAGAGGGGGTCAGAGAAGATAATGGTTACATTTTTCCCACTGTGTGTTATTTTTAAATTGTTAGTTGAGGTCCAGATTCATTCCTAACATCCAGATGCTTCAGGAGGATGAGTTCAAAAGCACGTTTCACAGCTTTCCATGAGCAAAGAGGTCCGATAATGTTTACAATATTAACCTGGACCTTCCTAATTGCTCTTGGTGCTGCTCCCGGGTTTACGAGTGCTCATAATATGCAGACGCAGCTCTTTTATCCCAAATGTAACACAAACACTGAATACTGCAAAGGGGGAACATTAATGAGATCATTTCATTCTCAAATGTGTATAAAGTTCATATATGAATAAGGCCATATTGAGTGGATGGATAGTCTCCTGCTGTAGCATCTGCACCTGCACATCTGTGAAGTTTAAGGATTTTATAGTTTATTATTTATCTAAGTTATATGTTATACTGTATGTTTCATGTTGCACGATTGAATTGAAAAAAAAAAAAATCATTTGTAAACCTGTTCGCCAACAATGGCAATAAAACCAATTCTGATTCTAGACGAGCTCTTTTGTGAAGAACATTGTAAATCTTAGCCATTTTTGTTTCCTGTTACAGCAAGAGTAATTCATTAATGGCTTATTGCGCTTTACAAGCCTGTATTGACAAATTTCTTATAGAACCACTCTGTTTTATGATATTGTTAGTATCAATTGATTTGTTTTTACTGCTTTTATTGTATTTTTTGAGTGTTCGGTGTTGCTATGAGACACATTGACTTGTTTTTGACACAAAATGTGCTGTACAAATACACTTGCCTAGTCCTTACTCATTCACTCCACACTCAGTTGTAGTGTATTGTATTGCTACCCTGGGGCGGCAATACATTCCTATTCCTATTAGTTTACAAAGGACTGGAGACTTCAAGATAGAAACACTCACTACACGAATACAAAGCCGTTTTTAGGCTGCGCAGAGAAACAGTGCAGTGTTGACTTGTTGGTGCAAATAAACATTGGACGTTTTACAAATAAATCTACTAAACACTACCAGAAGTGTCAATACAATGGAAGTGCAAAAGTGGGCGGGGCGGAACGAGGTGAACAGGGGCCTGGATATAAACTCGGTTACAGGGTGAACCACTCTACCATCTGAGCCACTGTAGCACTAGCAGTGTTTAGTTGCAATTAGTGAAGTGAATGCTATGGTCCACCTCTATTCCAATATCATGGCGGTGACTCGATCGGTTACAACTGTGTTTCCCAACCAGGGGTATGGGGACCTAGCACTAGCACTTAAGAGGCTAACAAATATATAAATGAAAGGTCCATGGGTTACGCAAGACGAAAAAGGTTGGGAATCAATCATAACACTTGAACACTGCCCGAATGGGGTTGGTTTTTCCTCTCTTCAATGATACTGCTTTACTGGCCATGCGCACCCCCAAAGACACAACTCTCTTCTTTGGGATCGGCACAATCTCATTACCTTCTCTGACCCAATCACTTTTTAATGTTAATTCCTCGTGTGTAATATATTGAGGTTTTGACCCCTATTCCAGTCGCTGAATGACTTGCTGGTTATAAGCCATCTAATAAAAATCCTAATCCCATCTTGATCTGCTCAATGCCAGAGTTATTTTTCACAAACTGCAGCCTTTCCACTCCTGATATCAACATTTCATTATGGGTTTTAATGACGTGCAAAGAGCTATCGTTCCAGCCAGGCACAGCGTTCAGACGAAGCTTATCTGAGAGAACAATGATGTCTATTGTCCGGGGAACCATCTGAAGTACTGTATCTTGTGGTTGAAAAAATAAATGAATAAAAAAAACGAGATGAGGCTGCTCTTGGAAACAGCTGCAGCCGAACAACAGAGGGCGGAAGTTACATAAATCAAAGGCGGCCATATTGTCACTGTCAAATCTGGTCTCTGTGGAGATAAGTTTTGTTTCCAATGGTTACGACGAGACTATAGGAAGATTCCCGCTCTAGGCCTGCGTAAATATGCTCTAGATTATGTGATGGCACAATCAAGTGTTCAGTTTCTGTGTGTCATATCATGTTCTTTCTGGAATCTTGTGTAGAGCAGTAATTAGCTCTGTGGCTAAATCTGGCATATTTACAGCACTATTGTCTGTTCATTAATATGCATTGTCCAATTCAAATCAGTGAATATATTAAATTAATAATCGATACTTTTCCACCACTGCAAAGGATTTAGCTTTAACAAAACTGGTGGGCTGATTTCCTTTCAAAATACTCATATGGCTTTGATTGTAGGGGAGACCGGGGCTATTTGTCACACGTGGTAATTTGTCGAATTGCTATTTATAGTCACACTAGAGGGCGCTGGTATGCTGGTATTGATACGTATATATTATGTGTATTCGTATTCCTCTTCTCTTCCAATAATAATTTTCTCATTTGGACTGAAGATATGAGGACAGGACACATTTGAATTGTTTTAATGCCTTTTCACAAACTTTAATGTTTGGGTTATTTCTGTAATGAGATTGATCTGAAAGAGAGATATTAGCTTGATTAATCTGAAAGAGAGATATTAGCTTGATTGATCTGAAAGAGAGATATTAGCTTCGATTTTAGACATTTTAGAGCAAACATGCTAAAGCCATTTGTTAGGGAGCTTACATTGTTGGTAAAGTGGACACTCGGGGTTATTTGTCACATGGGGTATAACATGGTGGGCCATTTTTTTTCCTTTTGTATCTAATATGTTTTTCTGATCACTTTATTATAACATTAGCTTTTATAGAGGCCACATGTTGGTGTAATTTTAGTGAATTTGTACATTTTACACCACATAGAGCATTTTGCAAAAAGAAAATCAACAGTTAGTTCAAATGAGTGTCATGAACACATCTGGCATTGTATTGCGACTGTTTTAAAACATATTTCTTTCTTTTATCTCAAATTTCAAGTTGGCATAAACAACTCCATTAAAAACAATAGTGACAACCAACCCCACGCCTTGTGACAATGTGCCTCACATATGGGGCACATTGTCACAGACGATTTTGTTGTGTTTGACCGTTAATAACTATTTACATCAATATGATAAAAAAAAGAGAGAGTTCAAGCTTTCATTTAATGCAGGTCTGACTTTTTTTTTCTGTTGATGAGCAGTGAACTGTAGGGAAAAAAAGTGTGACAAATAGCCCCGGTCTCCCCTACTTCATTTAAGTGTGAATGAAAACTGGAGCTGTTGCACTGATACACATCTTCTACTACTGCAATTCTATTCTACTTCTGGGAGCAATCTTAAAGCAGCAAGCAATGCATTTAGGCCTACATCATTTTAATTCTAAACAAAACCCTCAAGTTCCGAACTGATTGTCAAAAAACAAATAATAGACTAAAATCTATCTTTCATAATTCAGCACGCTGTGATCTGCAAACCCACTATTGAATTGAAGGCCCATGTGTAAAGCAACAAGTTGATAAAATAAAAAATAAATAAAAACTTTTAGCCTTTGTTTGTTTGTTTTCTTATCAAACCGAGCCGTTGAATGAAACTACAGCAAAGGGTCACATAACAATGCTACTCTTTGTGCCCAGGGAAGCGCTTTTACCGCAGTGGTCCGTTTGGCACAGACCGCAGTGCGCCGCGCTGCTCTGGCCCCGTGCCACCCACCTGTCTGCGGGAGGTTGCAGTGGAGCTGGAGTGGCGCGAGTTCTTGCAGCTCGTGTTGTTTTTGGCCGCGTGGTTGTTGTTGCTGCTGCTGTGGTCGTTCTTCTTTTTCTTCTTCTTCTTGTCTTTGGGGTCTGACGGCAGAGGGTTTAGGAACAGGATCCTGGCGATGAGGCCGTACAGCACCGCGGAGAGTATCAAAGGCAGCATGAAGAAGACGCCGTAGTCGAAAAAGTAAATTGGTGAAACAATCTTCCTGTCCACTCTGTAGCCGCATATTGTAACGAGGGCATTGTCGTAACGGTGCACTTCTACGTCTGACAGGTAGAACCACAACACGCAGTAGAGGGACGTGAAAACCCACACGGACACAATAATCTTTTTAGCCCGGGAGAGCGTGCACAAAAACTGGGCTTTGATCGGGTGACAGATGGCGATGTATCTCTCTATCGTGAACGCGGTGATGGAGCAAGAGGACGCGTTGATGCCAAGGTACTGGAAGTAAGTGATGCACGGGCACCCGTAGCGTCCGAAGACCCACGCGTTGAAGATGCTGTCGGTGATAGCGGGCAGACCGGCCGCTGTGAGCACCATGAGATCGGCCACGGCCAAACTGACCAGGTAACAGTTCGTGGGGGTCCGCATGTGTTTCGTGGTCAACACAACCAGGATCACCATCACGTTCCCGACCATCCCCAGAGCGCAGATGAGGGAGAGGAGAAAAGTGCTGACCACTTTGTACTGGATGCTGTAGTCGGTCCATGTGCCCAAAGTCTGGTTCACTTCGGTGGATGAGTTTTCCATCTTTACGCGCGCGCGGGGGGGGGGGGGGACTCTCTACGATCTCAAATCTAGCTTAACAATCACACCGTCCCCATTGAAGAAAAGTGTCCGTGTCCCGGAGCGATGATGCGCCTGTTGCTTTGGCCGCGGTGATGCGCGTAAAGAGCGGAGCGCGGTCAGAGTGGCCGATGGACAGATGGCGCGTCGGTTTTGAGCCCCGCTTTTGGCACAGAGCGCTCATTACGCATGCGGGCGGATAAAGCCCATCCTGACATTTCCGACCCACAGACCCCCGTCAGTCCACTCACAAGACCCGTCAATCACCAAATATGACCTGCTACCACGAAGCTTCCTTCTCAGCCGCGGTTTTTATAACTGTCTCTAGAGGCGCTGTGCTTCTGTGGCTTGATACTTGCACAAAGGGTTTACGATTATGCCCTTGGAAACATTGGTGATGCGTTAGCAGCCAGTGACGCATTTGAATGTACAGTATATTTCCTCTCTGTTTTTGTTTTTTGCTTCTTTTTTTGTTTTGTTTTTTGTAAAAGGTATGACTAAACTTTCTTCCACAATGATATGTTCATATGACACACACACCTTAATGTCCTGAACAAAAGTAACTTATATAACAAAGTATCATATCTTTAGCAGAAAGTATCTTATATCTTTAGAATCAATCCTATCGTTTATTGCGATATTTTCCTGCCTCAATATATCAAACTTCAGAATTTGCTGTGTGGCATTACGAGTGGTAGTGGTGGTGGCTAAATTGAATAAATAAAAGCCAGGACAACGCCATCCAGTATAACTGGAAAATGTGCTTAAGGCACACAGCAACAGGACAGAGGCAGCATGTTCCTTTAACATATCATTTATTTTTAAGTTGCACTTTTAGGTTTCTGTTCGTATTTCATACTTTTGTTGACATTAAACATTTCATTTCACAGCTTTTGTTACATTCAGTTGACTCATAGTTTGTACACATTAGTTAGTTCACATTAGCTTTCCTTTGAAACACAGTTTGTTCACCTTTAGTTTCCAGGTACATCACATTTTGACTTAGCTTGAGATACAATGTCCACTCCCTTTTCATGAGTTCCGTAAACAGATTAAGAACAAAAAGAAACAAGACAGCAGCAACAAGGCCCACCCAAATGTAAATAAAAAGGTTGCTTTAAGAATTACTTGCAGATGGCTTACCATGAGGCAAGGCCCACATCTAGCCGTCCTCGGCTTGTCCAGAAGCCGGCTATACTGCACTCTGCACGAGAGGACCCGAGTGCAGGGTTTCCCAAACCTTTTTGGCTGGGACCCCCAAAACTGACACGTAAACAACTCGGGACCCCCATTGTATAAAGTTATTGTGTCTTCTGCTATTTTAGGGCATAAAAACATCAAGTTAATATGTATTTAAACTGTTTGTTTCAAGTATTTCCATGGATTTTACAAATTATGCTTTTTTACACTAAAAATGTACTAGTGGGCTTTTAAACATTTATCTGCCGTACGTTACATTAAATAATAAAATATATGGAGCTCTTTTATACATATAATTTTTGTGTGTGTTTTGTATTGTTTTTGGTACTTTATGTACAGCACCTTGTCCAGGCATGTGACAAAGTCGGTCACGTGACTCACTGTTATAATAATCACCGTGCACCTGTGTGGGTATGTGCCCTGATGAAGACTCAGTAGAGTCGAAACGCATTGGCGTGATACAATAAACTACTCAACGAATACGGAGTGCCTCGATCCTGTTTTCTTAAGTATATCCTGGCCCTCGGATCTTGAAGAGCACCTGTTTTTCCACTTACAAAGGTGATCTAGCGAGCGCTCACAACTTCTCTCTCTACACAATAAAAAACATCAATTTATAATAAAATAAAATTGATAATGCCACAGCTATTGTGATTGGACTAATAGTACATAATAATAAATAGGCCACATCATGTAAGTGCCAAAAAACGGTGTCAAAAACATTAAGCCCTCATAGAGAAAGAGTACTGTCTTCATTTGAACTATAGCCTACTGAGTGACTTTGAGCCCACACTTTGAGTAAAATCAATAATTTATTTTTAATCCTTTGTCATACATAGCGCTTACATAATAGAGCGCTGTGTCTGTACATCTCCGTGCATTGAGACCTTCACAAGAGTCCTTAATGACAAATGAATAGCGCTCTCATGTGAGGCCCAGTGAATATCGAGCTGGGAACATCATGAGCACATCATTAACACCATTGACGTGAACACAGAGCCACAGGCGCAGCTGCCGCCTTTCACTTGAGGGTTTCATGAGCTAAACATGTCCAGCTCTTTACGGCGAAACTAGTGAATACACTGTACTATCATCAATGGACAGTTATCTGTTGTCAAGGCGAATGTTTCAAAGACGTTGATGTGAAGTTGTGGCAGATCAAGTGAAGCCTCAAAATGTCTTGTGATGCCATTACTAGAAATAAAACATAGTGTGATAAAAGCTACTGCTAGAAGGACAATTGTCTGCAATGAATTAAACTAAAAAGGAAACATTTCTGAAGCAACAGCATCGCAATGTTGGACCCGAGAGTGAGTGATTGTAGCAACTGGGCCAGAATCTCAAACTTTTCCAACAGAGTGAAAGCAGACAAAATCAACCTATTAAACATACATATAATCATTTCTAAATTACATTAAAAGAGAAGAATGTAAATAAAATACTTTCATTGCTAAAAAAGAAGTGCGATCTAAGCAGAAAACTGTCTATTCTTTGGGTAAATTGTCTACACCTGTAAAGCCGGTCAAACTTGGGGATAATGAGGTGGGGCAGCTCTAAAGACAAACCTAATTTCTGTTTTTACAAAAAGTGAAAGAGGGTAGGCCTACTGTTAGATGTGGTTAAAACTCATTTCTAGCTTTCCTGACCGTACTGCGTCTGGAGGATGACATAGAGATTATGGCCAGTGTGTGATCTCATCTACAACATGTAACATGAAATGTTTTGGGAATGATCATTTATCTTGTTCTAGCCTTGCACCCAGGTGAATATGAGAGAAAACATTTCATACAGTTTATATTCACGGGGGTGCCAATAATTGTGGCATTGTAACATTTGTGTTTTTCCAAAAATAAAAAATATACATTTTCTAAATTCTTTGTGTTAGTATTTCTTGTTTTGAGGCATGTAGTGTATTTTCAAATATATTTTGAGTTGAAGTGAAGACATTTCTTCCCCACATTTTTTTTTCTTTTCTAATTGACTTAGGGAGACGGCTCCTTTGAAGCCACTCATCTTCAAAGGCTCTGCCGGGAGAGAGAGCCGAGGGCTCTTGGGTCTATACATCTCCCAGGACCTCAGCTGCAGTTGAAAAATTCTATTTCAAGCATGAGTTTAAATTTCTTGAAATTAAGCTTCTACGCAAATTCAACCCGGAAGACCTACCTGCAGCACTCATTCATTACCTCATCGCTGGCAGCTCCTCACCTATCAACCAATCAGCCAATCATAGCCCCATCTCAAGCTGCACCTTCACAACAGCCAATCACCAAAGCTGCTCATTCCTGCTTCAGCCATTCATCGCCCAGGATCCCCTTCTTAAGCTCCCTCATCCATCGCTCGGCCGTTTCCCAGCTGTTCTGCGACCCTCCTCCGCCCCTCCTCCGCCCCTCCTCCGCCTCTCCTCCGCCCCTCCTCCGCCTGGCCTTTCCTCAGCTCTGCTCATTGTTGTCAACTGGCTGCTCCGGGTCTCATCCTCTACCACCACCAGTGTCCAGACTCCGGTGGGAAGACTCCGTCAATCATTCATCATCGCCGTGTATTTCACATCTTTAATTCAATCTTCCACCAGGGTCTGAGCCCTAATCATCCTGAATCATCCTGAAATTAAAACAAAATGTACTGAATCGAGTCAGAAACTCAAGTAAAGTAATCTAGGTCAAAGGCCCAACTAAATCTTAACTAGTCAAAACAACTCAAATTTTAAAAAGCTGCTCAAATTGAGAGATTAAACCTTTTCCGGCCACAGTCCAAGTTGTGGCACAGGATTAAATAAATAGGGAAATACTTTATGGCAGAATGATGGATAATGAACCATTCAATTATTCAGCAGGCAACACTTATTCATGCTGCACCTACTGCATCTTTAAATGTCATACTGTGTATTTATTTCACTTTTTTATTGTTACTTTTGACTCCAGAGAAACACGCAAGAATTCCAATGTGCTTGCACTGTTTTGTAATTGAGCAAATGGCAGTAAAATCTATTCTGTTTTGTATAATTTACCAGAGAAGCCAATATGTCTTGAGGGCTGTTCTAGTAAAAAAGTCATACTTACGATGATGCACTTTTCTTATGAGTTCCTCTTCTGCTTTTTCGACAGGGTCCCTCAGGTTTTGTCAGCTTACACGAGACCGACACATTCTTTTTCCATGTTCTTACATAACATCGGGTATAAAGCCAGTCTCCGGTCCAGTTTGAAAAGCGTGAGAAAACCAGTTTGCCTCTGTGTGGAGGTGGGAAGGCTCCTCCACACCAACTGTGCCCATCGCTAGGCTCCCGCTTTCGAGCCAAAGCCGCACTATTTCAGTCTTTGTGTTTTCCACGTCCGTCCGTCAGGCTTCAGTAACAGGTGGACAGGGATCATTACGCAACAATGATCAGTGTGAGCCAGTTTTCAGACTGTATATCTGGCTTTGTAAATGACCAAACATGAGAATACAGTAAACCCTAGTGCGGGTATAAACCAAACTGGCAACGATCCATCACTGCACATCTTCAAAAGCTACAGACATGACTTTATGTTAACGCTCTTAAAAGTAAATTAGCCCTTTTGCTTCTTTATTGCCCTTCCTATTACTGGGCAAGTTACGTAAAAAACTGTAATATATTCTGTATTAGTAATTACAGCTATAAAAATGTCATATGTTTGCATTACACATTACTGTTTCAAAAATATAGCTGAGTTACACTACTTTTGAGTTACTTTTGGCAAAATATAAACTGAAAATAGTAATAATCCGGACGAGCAAAAGTGAAGTCAAAGATTTCATTTTCCTTCTCTTTCCCCCACTCTCTCTGTTGGCCTTTTAAAAAGACAATCACGCCAGTGTCTCCACCAGTCAGATTGATAACGTGTTGCACTCCATTTTATATTTGTGATATTATATTCCTTAGTTACTGAAAAAAGTAGTATATTTTTGTACTTTTGTAACACTGATTACTACTTTACTCTAGAAAGTTATTATTTTAACTACAGTAACAATGATATTATATTTCATCACTTTATTCCATGACACATTAAAGGCTCTAAACCTGACTTGTTTTTCCTTTTTGTAGGGTGACATTCTGTTTGCCACATAAGACTATGTTGTAAAAGTTGTAATTTATGGGGAAAATAACACCGGAGGACGGCCAAGAGGGTATTTCTAGATTGTATTCTAGCTTTTATTGTTATCTATATTATTTGAAGCACTTTGGGCACCTTGTAAATGAGCTATAGAAATGACCTTGATCATGACCAAAAATCATAAATCTGGTCAGATTGGCGTATTGAGTTGCCTTGTGTATGAAATACGCGGTATAAATAAAGTCACCTTGCCTTGCCATTTTACTAAAAACGTGTTTCTTCTTTTTTAGTGAAAATCTGATGGAAATGGTCAAAGTTAACATGACAAACAGGCTCCTAAATACATCACATTGGACCTGATACAGCCCTATACGTCTGCCCATTGGGATATTCAAGACAGAACTTGTTGTTGTTGGGTTTCTAAGACCTAAAAAACAACAACAAGAACCAACAACAAAACATGTCTTAACCGAGTGCATTTTCCCCAGTTCGGCTTTAACCAAATCTAAAAGCTTCTGGACTTGCGCTTATTCAAGCTCAATAGACTCAAACAGACAAAAGCAGCGATTAGGAAAATTTAATGACATGTATATTTGTTTTGGCGATCAGACGCCGATAGACAATTCAACCTGAAAAGACTCACAGAGACGTGTTGCGTTAGAAAGTTTTATCGAACTTAATTGAGATTGGGGCTCAGACCCCGGCGGAAGATGGCCGAACGATACGGACTGCCTGGTGTTGATGATGATGGCCAGCATCTTCCCCCGGAGCCTGGACCTGGTGGTGGTATAACGGGACCCGATGCGCGTAGATGTGACGGGCAAAGCCCGGGAGGAGGAGGGGCGGAGGAGGGTCGCTGCACGGGGAGCTTATGAAGGGGATCCTGGACTGTGAATGGCTGAGCGGGACAGCGCTGCGCTGATTGCTGATGCGAAAGCGCGCTTGCGATGGGCCGTGATTGGATGCTGGTGAAGGCAGCCGTGAAAGATGAGTGAAGCTGCAGGTACGTCTCCAGGTTGAATTTGCGCTCAAGCTTCATTAGACATCGATAGATGAATTATAGTCAGTATGGATGAGCAGATTGTAGTTAGGGATGTCTTCCCCCGGAGCCTGGACACTGGTGGTGCCATAGGAGACCCGTGAAGGATGAGGCAGGGAGAAGCCGTGAACAGAAGAGGCAGAGATGGGGTGGAGGTGGGTCGCAGCATAGCTGGGAAGCGAAAGATATCGGCCGTAAGTCTGGTTTACAGGTTACTTTGAGCCTCTCATTACACGGATTATACTTTTGTTCTGACTTTTGTAAAGCACTTTGTCACCCACAAAAATGTACAGGAAAAATAAATATTATTTACAAACTGACTTGAATTAAGCAAAGTCCTCAACATCCACACACACATTTGGCTTCTGTTGCTGTGATGTCATCTGCATATTGTTTAATATTGAGGTGGAGAACTGTTCAGAATTCTAGCACTTTTAACTATGAAAATGTGTATTAGTAATATCTCAATCAATGTGAAACAAAAACTTGCATTTAGTTTCATGTCTTCTATCAGCATAAATTAACTGTGGTAGCGTTAACATTCTGTCACAAATCTGTAGTTGTTTACGGCAGGCAGGACATTCAGCTATGGCAGGTTTGGGAACCAAATACCTGTAAATCACTTATCCTGCCTGAGACCAAATTTCTAAACTAATAAAAATGTGATAAATCGGCTGAACTTTCTGCCATAAAAAAAACACAGCGGGTTTGTGAATCCAATCACGACCAAATACTGAGGGTACAACATTTGTTATCTTTCTTTTTGGAGATTTCTTACAAAAATGGTAGTTATATACCCTCCATCTTCTTCTGGCATTTCCTTTAGAAATATACATGGATTTTTACAAGGGGTGGGCCATATCGTATCACATATCGTTATTGTGATATAATTTTTTATATCGTTGTGGACACGATATAATTTATGTTACGCTCAGCTCCATCAGAGCAGCATAAACACTGACTGTAGAACACGGGGACAGGTGGTTATAAAGTAAAATAAAATGAAGGATGTAAACTGCTTGAGTAAATCATATTTGTGAGGAAATTAGTATGCAGTTAAAAAAATGAATAAAATATCACAGAAATAGGCGTACAGTTGGAATTTTGAAGTAATTTGTCCATTGTCAATTATATCGTGAAATATATCGTTATCGTGATATTTCTTTTTTTAATATTGCGATACAGATTTTAGGCTATATCGCCTGCCCTAATTTTTACATCATTTCATGTTGTGTTTCTCATCATTTATGTCACTCCTGAGTCGGAAATAAGACTTTTACGCTCAAGCAGTTACTCAAGTATCTCCTCAGAAACTTATTTACTTTTACTTGAGTAAATCATGTTGGTCACTACTTTTTACTTCTTTTTGAGTTAGATCATTTCAAAGTAAAGTTACTCTTACTTCTAATCTGCCCACCTCTGATCAAACATGATACAAAAAGTCATTCTCAGCTGCAGAACCTTTGAAAACGACTCAAAGCACTTTACTGCCATCTGCTGGACAAACACTGCCATTACGTCTCCTACAGCAACGCCAATATCATCTATTTTAAATCTCTTTTTAATGAGTTTGTCTTGCTAATGGTGATGGTTATTTCCCTGTAGGTTCTGTGATGGGTTGAATAAGACGCGGGGGTTGACAAAACATGGCACTGCGGCTGAGACCGTGAACAGCAGCGTCCAATTAAAAAGTGAATTTGTGTAAAATAAACACCCCAGAGACACTGTCAGTAATTAGAGCAATTTCGTTTTTGAAGAGCTTATTTTATTCATGGCGTGTTTTCCACTTTTATAGCCTATTCCTGTTAAGTGCAAACTGAGGCAGCACGAGCCACTGCAGCACGAACCAAACCAGAACCCTAAAAATATAAAATTAACATTTCACCAAGTAAATAATGTCTTCAAATGGGGGGTGTTTTTAATGGCTCAGTTGTGAGGCAAAATATTTACTATGGCGCGGCTGTGAATCCCATTTGTAGACCTAATAAATGACTGTAGGGGAGACCGGGGCTGATTGTTACACTTTTTGTTATAGAGTCCACTGCTCATCAACACAGCATCCCACAAGAACCACACATATATTAAAGGAAAGCTTCGACCCTTGGCTTGAATTTGGCCCCTTTTTATTGTTAAGAACCAACAAAGACAGGATTTTTTTTTTTTTTTTTTTACTTTTTTGTTTCTTAAAGCCACACCGTGCAACTTTTCACCCCATACAAAGAATACAATACATGCATTTATTTTATTCAATTGTACTGCTGAAAAATACCTTTAAAAATGGACAAACAAACCTGTTTCTTGCTGTGAGCATCTCCCCTCTCCTAAGACCTGACTAACTTTACTGGGAGCAGGACATCTCCAGCTCGTCTCCATGGAGATGTTGACTAAAGGCAGCCAAATATGAGATTTAGGTAGGTTAGGTCCTCATCCACGCCCCTACTTTGATTACACACAGCAAAAAAGAAAAAAAAAGAAAGAAAAAAAACATTTTCTGTGTCGAGCTGGCCATTAGGAGCATATTTTGTATTGATGGCAACAGTATATTCCAAAATGTTACGCAGTGTGCCTTTAAGATAAAAAGACAAAATAGGTTTTTAATTGTCAATTTTCTGCAAAAGTACTGATCTTAAAAATGTAGTAAAATATGGTCCAGTTTTCAGCCCGTGTCTGAGGAATGGAGAAACAGAGGAACCCCGTCTAGAGGGATTGGATAAGAAGACCTGAAGCTCCAACAAGGCCTGGTCAGTCTGCGGTCTTGGCCCGTCTAAAGGACCCATCGGCCCTGGGTCCATGGGAGTGGATCTCTCCTTCTGTGGTCCTCCCCGAGGTTTCTTTTTCTCCCACTGGGTGTTTATGTTTTTCCGCGCCATGTTGGAAGGTTTAAGGACAGGGGACGCCCACGCGGCTCATCACCACCTGCTGCCGACCCTTATTTGGACTTTATGATTTCCTGCACTTCATTTGCCTGAACTTTACATTGTCTTGTTTATTGTTTTGTTTCATTGTAACTCCCATTGTGATATTGGGCAATACAAAACAATTGATTGAATTGAAATATGTACTCAACAAATGCTAATTAATATGATCAAAAACAGAAAAAAAGCGAGTGGACGTGAGGGGGGAGAATAACCGAGCTATCCTTGGAGGCTGCCAGATGTCCATTTTAGCTCCTATAATTTGAAGAGGGAAAAAAACACATTGCTTAAATAAGAACTAAGTAACTTGTTTACCTTAATAAATCCTTTCCGTAGTCCCTCTTGGGGTAATACAAGTGTTGATGGGATGATTGGGGGGTCTTTCATCTCGCCCTGGTGTCTCTGGCCAAAAACCACACAATTGCAACTTTCCCTGCCCCGGGTCGGAGCACCAATACACACTAATGGAATCACGAAGAAAAAGCTAACAGGCTAACGGGCAAAGCTAACTTTGGGCTAGCACCACTTAAACAGTATTTACAGCCAAGTTTGAGTGTAAAACATTATCTCCATTGTGTAATTGGATGTACAATATCCCTCTCTCCCTTTGTCTTTTTTGTCTGCGTAGTATTTACTCTCACGGACAATTAATGAGTAAAAAAACACAACATGCTACGACACCTGCAGTGGAGCTTATGGCCTCTAGGGGCATGAGTTACTTAGTACTGCTTTAAAACAAAAACACAACAGTAAAAAAAAGGTTTTATGTGTGAATGGAAGCATATTGCAGCAGGAGAATCAGGATGTTAAACTTAATGTTCAATATCAATATCAAGTCACAGCGCCCCTTGTGGTCATATAAAGCAATGTGACAACCAACCCGTGTGACAAATAGTCCCGGTCTCTCTTCCTCTGGAAATCTCTAATGTGAAAAACTGTAAGAGGGAAAAAAAGTCAATAAAACCAATGCAGATAATATTGATATTAGTATATACATATGGATGTTATTTTCTTTGCTACAGGAAATGTAAAATAGGCCGTATTTCTTGAAGTAAATTGGATTCAAAGTATTCAAAATGGGCCCACAATGCAAAGTTTGAAAACGTAATACCACTAATACCAGTAATACCAATACCAGATATTTCACTGTGGTCATGGCCTCAGCTTTGTATTGGCCATTTGGGGATTTTAGCTTCAGGAGACAATTTAAAGCCCCATTACTTCGGCCTAGTCAACAACGAGACGCTGGTCTATCAAAAACTCCCCCAAACGGACTCCATAAAGCTTCACCAAACCATAAACATGAGGAAATATACAGCGTTCACAAATCACAAAGGCACTATCCTGGTGACATTTTGCACGATGTTCTCCGGTGTACAGTATGTTGCGTGTGGACCATAAAACAAATCAATTGCTTTGAGCTATGTTGCCATTTCCCGATGGTTTCTGAAACTGAGCGCAGCTATAGGAGAGTAAATCAATTTATAGTGCGCACATGACAGGAAGCGGCGGCTTTTCTTTTTGTTTTCAGGTAAATCATGCCGCTCTGAGCTGTACACGAGAGAAGCAGTCAGATACATTATTTTAGCCTCTTTACTGTGAATGGAGTTTTATACTGACAAATGCTCAGGTCAGACGACACAGGTGAGACTATGAAACATTAGCAGAGCACAGAGAAAGTATCCCATAAAAGAGGTTGTTGAATTGTCCTGCATTGATGGAGATGAGGGAGCAGGAGATGCACGGGGCAAGCGCTGAACTCTAGGGCACCGGTCAAAAGTTTAGAAACACTTTTTATGTATACATGCATTTCCAATGACATCACACATAGTTCCGGCGGCCATTTTGAGCACCAAAGTAGAATTATGCAGTACTACAACATGTAACAATATCTCAACTCAGGATGAAAATGAAAGACAACTGTTTGACAGTGGTATTTTTATGTACTCGTAATCATTGCTCAAGAAGATAACAGTTAAAACAGGGAACCAGAGAGCACATGTTTATGTGATATAACCAGCAAATGTAGCACAGACGTTGCAGCGCTGTCTGTCGAACTACAGCAGGATTTACTAAAGATCTGTTTCACACCTCAGACTAAATTAACTCATCAAAAAGTAAAACAGAAAACCTTTCTCTGGGATTTTTACAGTTTCAGTCTGAGTCAGTGTTTAAGCTGCTTAAGATGTTAGCATGCTACTGGTTAGCAACTGTCAACCAACTGTTAATGGCTTCAACACGATAAACACATGTGTGGCTCACATCTACAAACACTGAGGAAATACTACAGTAACAGCTCAGCTCTGACCTCTGTCACATGTTGTATCCAAGGCTAGATGTCTGTGGTTCAGGGCTTTCCCTTGGAGAGGTCAGAGCTGAGCTGTTGAAGCTAAATGCTAACTGGTAGCATGCTAACATCTAGAGCAGCTCAAACACTGACTCACTGGTTTCTTCACATAAACATGCGTCTCTGGGGCCTTGTTTTAACTGTTATCTTCTTGAGCAATGATTACGAGGACATAAAAATGCCACTGTCGATCTGTTGTCTTTCATTTTCATCCTGAGTTGAGATATTGTTACATGTACTGCATAATTATACTTCAGTATTCAAAATGGCCGCCATAACAAGAAAAGTCACATGACTGAAAAGCATGTATAGGCTTTTCTTTATTTTCAAACACTATTTACATTGTGTGATTCTCATTAGAGGCATTAATCTCTTAACCCCCACCTGAACCGAGTACTTTTTCAGTTTGGCTTTATCCAAATCTAAAAGCTTCTTGGAAAAAAAGCATTAAAAAGTGACAAAAGAGCAACAAAAAAGTAACGAAAATGTGACGAAAAAGTGACAAAAACAAAAGAGCAGTCGAAGACCAAAAAAAAAAAAAGTGTTTTGTGTGAAATGGAAGCATTACTGCAGGATGTTAAACTTGATGTTCAATAACAATATCAAGTCACAGCGCCCCCCGGTGTGGATTTTAAAAACAATATGACAACCAACCCCCCTGACAAACAGCCCTGGTATCCTCAACATGGAAATCTCATATATTGTGAACAATAGTAAGAGGGAAAAAACACGAATAAACTCAAAGTACTCCCAAAATGCATTGTTTGAACAAGTACAGTATTACATTTTACTGCATAGAGGTTTGCCAGATCAGATGAAGTGCAAAGCAGTAATCAAAGCTGTGGAATCCATTTCACCTTTTTTTTATCGAATGCCTTCAGTGAGAATCTGTAATGTAAATAGTCTTGATACAATGAGAGACAAACCAACACATGAAAAAGCGTTTCTTAACTTTTGACCAGTACTGTAGATTTATTTTGTTTATTTAAGTTATCAAGGCAGAACTGCCCCGAACGAACACAAGAATCAGCCCAACAATGGAGCAGGCAACAAGTCAAAGCTAAATGCACTAAAAATGATTTGTCAGACAGTTGCAGCCTTTTTATTAGTTGTTGCGGGTTGACAAGCTCTTCTTTACGGCAGATAAAACACGCACAGGATTAGTCATTAGAACTACTTGTACAGAATTAAAAACCTATCGTATTTGCTTTCGTTTTAGAGCTCGGGAAAGCACTGGTGATCTGGCTCATTGCCCTGTTTTTATTGCCCCCTCGCTCCTCACTATAACGTCAGCCTCTTATATTACTTTGGCAGAAGGGAAAATTTGGCCTGGATTCTAAACTCAAGTGCTTCACTCAGCGAAATAGGTCTGAAACTGTGGAGCCCCAGAAATCTCTGTGGCGCTATAAGCTCATAATGACTCTGATTATGCACTGGTTTTGAAATGACTCGCCCCGGTGAAACTGCAGAGTCGGTGCTGTAGCTCAGTTGGTTGATGGCTCACTGATGTAAAGCTTTAAAAATCTCAACTTTGGCCATAAACAAAACCCACTGAATAGAAACAGAAAAATCACTTATCAGCCTGTAAAATGATGGGATTGGATTCTGCCTCAGCAAAATAGTATTCCATAGACTCTTATTTAAAGCCATGCTGTGTAACATTTCACTTTAAAATACAAGCATTTATTTAGTTATAACAGATGTCTCAAAAACATTGTCACTGTGAGAGGAAATTACTTCGAAAATGAGTCACCAGAGCGAGTCCGGGACTTGAGGACAAGACTTTTCCCGTCTCCACTGATCTCGTAAAGACAGACAGAGAGAAGCATTTATCTTTCTAAACAGGGCTTAAGAGCTACGCACACAACTAATGATGCTGCGCCTTGAGTCTGCCTCCACTCTCTATCTCTTTATCGCTCTCTTTTGAATCAGCATCGTTTTCAACCAATACATCGCTTTTATGGACTTTTCAAAACGGAAACAACATTTGCAAAACAGCTCACGCAAATTCCTAATCTTCTCAGAACCAGATATGACCTCAGTTTTACATCCAAAATGCTTGAATCATTCTTAGTTTTTGCATCAACCCCCCAAACTGTTCTCATGTGCATCGTCATGTATTCGACACAGCAGGTAAAAACTCTGTGGGTCGTTTACTAAGCGTTTGCTCCTGTGCAAAACAAGTAGCACGAGCAAAAGTGGATCCGCCGCAGAAACATTTTTCGCATTTTTGCGATTTTATTCACGTTGCCTTCTCTCCTGATTAGATTAGAGGCCATTTCAAATGGTAAATTTGGTGCCTTATATCCACAAAAAGGTACATTATATTTTTCCAGCTTGCACCCGCTTCGTAACGCCTGTCTAGATCGATGATCCCCTGAGTCCAGCACTCACTGACTCTCTGTGAGCATTAGAGTTTAGACTTGACATCTCTGAAGGAATACACAAAAGACAATTTCAGCCTCCAAAACTCATACCTTACTCTATCCCTTTTTGGAACAGGCAGAATGAGGCATTAACACTCACAGTAATTATTATTGGTACTGGTTTACCGTCAGTGTTGTATAGATTCAGTACTGTGTACCAGTACTGTGCTGCTGTATTAATGGTAAAGAAGACGCCAATTCTTGCCTGTATTTTAACAATATACTAACAAAGTGAAAAGATGACAGTAACAAACTGAAGCAACAAAATAGTCTTTAATGTATTGCATTAAACATGCGTTGTCTCCCCACTGTTGGTGGAAGCCTATTACAGCGAAATAAATAAAATAAAATCACCCACAATCACCTTTTTCCCAGGGACAAAGTAGTCCTGTTACTGTACTGTATACATGCATGTTTGCATTGAATATTGTTATGCCTACTTTTGATTCATGTGCAAAAAAACAAGAATCAATCCACTGCCGTAAGCTGCTGGGAGCTCACGGATTTTAGACTTTTGCAGTAATGTTTACTATATTGAAAGTACTTATTTATAGCACATTTAAAACAGCTAAATCTGCCCAAAGTGATGTACAACAAGCATTATCAAGCGCAATTAATGAGTGAAAACAGTTACAAAATATTCAACATGAAATAATAACAATATGAAAGACTCCGCTTGTGTTGAAGGCCAGCGCAAAAAGATGTGTTTTCAACAAAGATTGGAAAACATGAATAGACTGGGCCATTTGAACATGTAAGGGAAGGCCGTTCCAGAGCCTCAGCACCGCTACGGCAAAAGCCCGGTCTCCTCTGGTTTTCGGCACCTCAAGAGCTATTTCATTGGATCATCTCAAGGTTTGACCTGATCGACAGAAGCTCTGAAAGGTCGGGTTCAGACATTTAGTATTGTCTGAAAGTGCATGTGTATGAGAGAGAGCTGTGTGAGAAAGTGAAGCAGTTAGAAATGTGTTAAATAATCTGATAACCGAGTGAAATGTTGAGATAAATATTTGAATCAAAGGATAAACTGGGACCCGTTTTTTTTAAATGTCTTAAAGCGATTGAGAAAAACTGTAAAACTTATTTCAGATTAGTAATGATGCTGAAATGGAATAAATATCGGTTTCAAAGGAGAATGTAAACTGGTATCTTGCAGTGAAATAAGAAATACTGTAAATGGGGCTTTAGTTTGAACACCACTTTCTGAATAATAAAGATATATAAATATAAATAAAAGACTCAAGGGGTAGTATATGTGTTTCGTAAATGGTTGCACAGCTTAATACCATCTTGTAACGATCGTGTAGACGGTGGGCGGCGTCTTCTCGCCACCGACTCTGGAGTGAAAGAAAAGTGGTCCCTTGTGAAGCTGTTAGGGTGACTTGTGTGAGGAGCACTTTAAAACAAACATTTCACGGCGGAGTGTCACCGCTCTGCAGGATCTGGAGCCATATGTCATTTCCTCCAGAGTATAATGGGTCCAGTGCGTTTTATTTACCGCTGGCATTTTGCGCTGACACATTTGCCACCACTGGAAAACTGCAGAGCTTTAGGGAGAAGACACTCAAGACACTTTGTTTTTTTTCAACATTGATGCATTGTCCAAAAAGAAAGTCGTCCGCCATCCCTGGAATCCAGCCCTGGACCGTCTCACTTTAAGGCAACAGTGCAGGAAAAGAGTCATTTGTAATTTGTCGGTAAATTCGCCTCATATAGAGGATTGCATCTCTTGGTGATTTCTATCCACGGAAACCCCTGTAGGTTTATGAAAGTTTCGCAGTGAGGGAAAACTTTTTGTCTTTAGTTCCCCTCGGCACCAGCTGACACTGCCTGTTGCCGTGGAAACATGGTAGAAGTTTCGAGTTAACTCGAACCTTCGAGTTTAGTTGCATATAATACACTTTGGCGGGTTAAAAATATGTAGCCTTTCTCCCACACAGCAGGAGTACGATAGTCAACTGTTCGAACACGTGGATTGTAATGTTGCATTTTTGAGAGTATTGTCCCTGTGAGTCACAGATAACATGGAAGTGAAGTGATCCTACTTTCACTTGGAAAATGTTCAGTTCAGAATATTTTATGATTTTTTTTAAGTATTTTAATAGGTTTATATTTCTCAAAACGAAATGAGGGGCCAGTGGATACATGCTGGGCCGGATTTGGCTCTCGGGCCTGACGTTGCCTACCCCTGATTTAGATCATCATCATGGAGATGTTAAAATATCATCGACTGGGGATGTTTCTCTTATGTCTTCTTCTATCTTCAAGTCAAAATGAAAGACTGGCTTCAACTCAATCAGTCCCGATGATAAAAATGTACTATGATAAATAATCCCTGAACAACCGAGAGCCTCATACAGTTTATATATAGGCGGATACTAGTTCAATAACACCAATATGATTGTGTCTTACTGATTGTGGCTGGATGTTTGAGCGTTTGAGTGTTTAGTTGAATCAGAATTTGGGCTCTGTTTGCACTGGAGACGAGGATACATTTTAAACACCTGTGCACTGTTGAGTATCACTGCCCCCTGCAACCTGGAGGAAATCCTGTCACAAGCTTTGGCTTTGAAGAAGGGATTTACCATTTATTAAAAAAAAAAAAAATAAAGTCCAGCTGTTCATTAAATTCTGATTATGTGGCTGTAGGCTTTATCAGTAACTTGTTTAATTATCAGACTTTTTTTTTTTTTAGCTTTTTACCATGTTGCAATGTTCTGTTCCCCTTTAAAAACAGACCCAGAGCTGGTTTAGTGGCACTCACACATCTTTGAGTAATCTTCTCTGGTCCTGCGTTTGCACCAGGAGCTGTTTTCCTCACCCCCCCATCTCTTGCTAAGCTTAAACCTTTTATCTCAAAGTAAAAACACTTCACGCCAGCCACGCAACTGACTTATAAAGTCAGCCATGCAGCTGTTCGGCGAAGAGGAACAAGAGGAGACGGGTGGGAGGGACTTACGGCGAGATTGCTCAATCTCTTAACCCCCACCTGAACCGAGCACATTTTCTCCAGTATGGCTTCACCCAGATCTAAAAGCTTTTTGAAAAAAGTGTCAAAATAGCGACAAAATTGAGATGAAAACGACAATGAAAACGCAACAAAAAAGCAACAGAAAAGTGACCAAAATGTGACAAAAACTAACAGGAAAAAAGTCAAAAAAGTGACATCAATGCAAGGAAAAATAACCGTTTAGATCAGTTTTGTCTTAGCTTTCAAATGAGGCGTTACACTGGCCTGTATGCTGTAACCTTTTAGATTTGGGTAACGCTGAACTGGAGAAAATGAGCTTGGTTAAGGTGGGGATTGAAAGGTTAAAAATCAGGAAGTGAAACTGGTTATTGTGAAAGATAGTGATAAAGATGTGCAACATATTACCCACTCTTAATAAAGCTGCACTCAGGCTTTAATAGGTGTTTAGGCAACACACTAAAAGAGGTCTGAAAATATTCTGAAGCCACTGCAGTGTTGTTTACCAAAGTGCGCATTACATTCGGTATTTTCTGCCCACCTCAGCACTCACTGCTCTACTGCCCCCTGTACCTCCGAGTCCCACACATGCCCCAAGTAAGACGCGCTCGGACGGAAGATTAATGAGGCAGAGTCCTGTGCTCCACCTGCAGCTGTGGCTCTCTGACCGCAGTGTTAGAGCCATGTTTAAACCTGGACCGGTGCCATCAGAGCCCCACACCCACGGCTCGGGTTTAACACACATGACCCACAGTCCCATCAGAGTGTAGACGCCTCAGTGCATGTGAATGTCAAGCCTGAGGAGCAGAGAGAATGGGAGGCGTATTAACTAAACGTTCTGATCTGGGGTCGCTGCAGTTGGTCAGGTCTTGGTTCAGAAACATTACGTCCCCAAAGGAGATCAGCTGACGACCTGAACATCCTGAATGACCAGGTTATTCCATCAGTGGATTTCTTCTTCCCTGATGTCACGGGCATATTCCGAGATGACAATGCCAGGATTCATCGGGCTCATGTTGTGAAAGAGCGTTTCACACATAGATTGGCCATAGAGTTCAGGTCTTAACCCCATTGAGAATCTCTGGGATGTGCTGGAGAAGGCTTTACACAGTGGTCACACCATCATCAATAAAAGATGTTGGTGACAAATGAATGCACGAACGAAATAGAGAATATGCAGATTCTATTTCTATGAAAATCTAAATGGAACCTCAAATGAATTAACAAATTAAGGTGGAATGTAAAATTGAGGGACAAATCAAAGAATAAATCCAAAATAACATTGCAGGGAAAGCCTGCAATGTTATTTGCAGGCTAACATTAGAACCATGAGGCCGTCCTTCTGTGGACCCACCACCTGCAGGAGGAGCCATAGGGGCTGATGCTGTGTGATTTGGGGCGGCAGCTCCAACAGCTGCCCCCACGACAACGGACAAGTGGAAGAAAATGGATGCATGGAACGGCTTAACTTTAATAATACTCATGATTTAATACTTCAGCTTTCAACTGGCTAAATACTTCAATAAATTATAAATAACATCAATTTTCTGCCATTCTTGCTGCTCAATGATGTTTTCTTTTTCGTGAGACATTACTCTCATAATTAAATCCTTGTCTATTGCCAAACCCAGCTTTTGTTGATTCATAATTTTAAAAACTAAAATAGACTTTGATTTGTTTTGTGCCATGTTGTGGACGTTGTAATATTGTCATATTATTGTCAATGGTTTTCGACGCTGCACATTATCCTTGAGGATTCAAGGGTATTTGAGTAAGCTGTAGGTCTACACTGTGAGCCTGTGGAAAGGCCACTCGGAGTTCAGACCTTTTAAAGTCAATCTAATTTAAAAGCTTAATTTAAAGGCACTTTTAGCGTCTGCCTTGTGGTACTTTTAGATGCAAATTGTCAATATGAGCTTGGGAAGTATTTACTGGTTTTAAGCATTGGGGGAAACATTGATGAAGGCCAGAGCTGCATGTTGTTGTCAGTGACTAATGCTGCACGGCGACTACAGTGTAGGATTTGAGCTTGAGCATCGTGTCAGAAGCGACACAGTGTCGTCTCTGCGTTGCTTCACTAAAGTAAGAAGGATGTGATTTTGTTTCATGTAACACTTTTCTGCGCTGAGTTCTCTCTCTGTGGTGAGTTTACGTGTGTTAAACCACTTTCCAATTCAGCAGGTTCCCTGAGGACCAACAAAAATGGATCGCAAGGTCTGGCTCCTGGACCATAGTTTGGACACTCCTGCGCTGTGCCATAACCTCTCTCTGCTCCATTACCACAGAACGAGCTGAACTATCCAGTGTTCTTTTCGTGGACTAAAATATTACGCAATAACTTTAGTCAAAGCAATATGAGACTAAAACAATGACTGAAATGTCTATATATTAAAAATATGATACAGACAAAAGGGTATTTTTGTTTACTCTATGATATTTCCGTGAAAAGAGTTCCAGAACAAACTCTTTGGACACACGTTTATGTCCCTAAGTCTGAATGTGAAACAAAAGCACTTCAAATGATTCACTCCATAGTTATTGGTGGTAAACTACATAGCCACAGCTGCCCTAAGACTAAAGGAAGGGTCTCTGCTCCTGGTGGTACTTTATGATTGAGTTAAATGTTTTGCTTTTACTGCCTTTGCTATACATTGTCCTTGAGTCTACTAAAAAGGCCACTTTATGCAAACACTGTTGCTCTCAGTTTGCACAATGAGCACAGCTGCACTTTTAGTTTTCTTCTGTGATTGCATAACCTTCTTGGCCCAAGCAATAATGAGATTCAGGGAAGTCAATCATCGCAGTGGCCTGAAGTACAAAGCCTTGAACACATCGCCCACATTTGGAAAAGCACACACTGTTTAACGTTCATCAAGAACTGACAAAGTTATGAAACAAAACCCACTGTTGACGGCTCTGTTTTGGCTGGAGGTTTGACACGTGTTGTCACTTTAAGTGTTGCCTCAAAGCCGTGGGTTTAAAATGCACAGGCGAGTGTTGTATAATGTTGGTTGTAATGGCTGCAGATGTCGAGATGCTGCTTTTTCCATTTCCCCTCTTTATTTGGTTTGAAATGTTACAGCGACCCTGAGGCATGTCACTGCGCTGTCAAAGAGAGGGAGAAAAACGGAGTGTATGTTTTTGAGCAAAGCTGAGACCATGTTTGACAAAATGCGAAAAATGTGGCTGAGTCGACATCATATAATCACATCATGCAACTAAATGGTAACAGACACTAGTCAATTCACGTAGAAATGTATCTTATTTGATTTTATTGTATTGTAAGTTGAATGCCAAAATTAAAATACAAATAAAATAAAAAGATTTTGAATTAAACCAAATTTAACTAATGTCAGAAGATGACCACCTCAATGACTTAATGAGTATTATGTGATACTATATGAAATATATTTTTTGCTTTTTATTTTTATTATGTGCGTGGCTCGGGACGTCTGGGCATCTCTGCTGAGACTGCTGCCTCCGCCACCCGGCCCCGGATAAAGTGGACAAAAAAAATTGATGGATGGACTTTTATTTAACCAGTCCCACTGAGATTAGGAATCTCATTTCCAGGGGAGTCCACCTGGTGCTCCCGCACAGATTCTGATCCAGATACTAACCTGTCCCATCCCTGCTTAGCTTCTGAGAGGAGCTTAGCGACAGCAGAGAAGACTTTGGCTACTGCTGCCTCTCTGGAGGTGTTTCAAGCACGTCTCGTCAGGAGGAGACCCCTGAAACTGGAGGGACTGTGTCTCTTTGCAGCGAACGCCTTGGGCTTCGATCTGAAGCGCAGCGTTAATTTTATCAACAAAAACATTTTGTTTAATTTCAGTCAAAGCAATATTTTTTTCTGAATAAAATTAGAATAAAACCAAACAGGTAAAAGCACTTAAAGAGACTCTTTGACTTAAAGGATCTGTATCATGCTTTTTTAGCCATTCCAAAGTAAACTATTGGCATTTACTGTATATGATATATTGTACCTCTATCACTATGGAGTACTCATTTTTGTGAAAAATATAAGTATTTTCTGGAGATATTTTTCAAACCTTGTACATTGCACCAGCCCCTATGGCTCCTCCTGCAGGTGGTGGGTCAGTCACTCATAAGGGGCTTCTGAACCGCTCTTGGTCTGACCCGTCACCCTAGGACCTGTTTGCCATGGGAGACCCTACAAGGGCATGAAGCGGGTGCTCAAATCCATCGCGTTAAGGTGGCGGTTTGAGGAGAGGTGTAAGCGTAAAGTTCACAAAAGTTCATTTTAGATTTTGTCAACTAAATTTGCATGAGATGTTTGGCGACTGAAATTGACGAAAACTAAATTACATTTTCGTCAAAAAACAAACACTAAAGTAAAATAGGCTTTCAAAATTAACACTACGGGAGGATGGGACTTCCTCTTCTTACCCCAGGACCTATAGCACTAGATAAGCAGAAGAAGATGGATGGATTTTTTTTTCTGAGCCATATAAACATAAGCATACAGACAGTGTTCAGGAACATAGACAAAGGTACATGCCGAATCTGTCCAAAAATCATTCATTTTCATACAACATACAACATTTGCCCCTATAATTGGCACACACAAAAACATTCCTTTAAATAAGATGCGTTGCTCATGCTCCCTAGCACTGATTTGGAGGTGAAATAAACCAGCCAGGACAGCTTTACTCTCATGTGCTGCAAGTTAAACCTTTTACACCACAACTAGCACCCAAACTCTTCATAAGTTGTACACTTATAATTCGCAGTTGATTACACATCAGACTCACACCATTTTTTTTTTCCAACACCATGTTATTTGCAAACTCTTACATTAGCAGCACAAAAGCGCTCCCTCTTTGAACTCTTATGGCCCAGACAATGTTGTTAACCCAAAGGAGGGCTGCAGCATGAATAATGATGTTTACAGAGACACAAGTCCCTCATGTGCACAAGAAGCAGCCACAACTCTGAACTCAGTGACAGCGGGAATATTTCAACCTGATTAAAAATGTATGCCTCCAAACATTGTTACGAGCTAATTCCCTTTTTGATTACATTAGTCGCAATAAAAAATAATAGAGCTTTGGTGCGTTCAAATGATTTAAAACTGGGAACACATTGGACAATAGTCAGAACATATTCAATCTTGTATGGGCACATGAAGGCATTGGCATAGACTGTGCTGTTGTTATAGTCTTTATTTATTCTACACTGCAGTCAAAGGTATTGACAAAACAGACCCCAGAAGGCAATAGTGGAATGTCCTGAATAGTGCATGGCATACAGAAGTAATCAATCCATATAAGATACATAACATGTTAGTGCTCAAGCCGGACAGAGTGAGATGTTTATGAGCCAACAGTGAAGAAGGATGATGTGTAATATGCTTTCAGTGTGCAGGTTTACTTTCAGGATTCCAGGTTTTGGATGTAAACACAGTTAAGACATTAATTGTTGCCTCTACATCGGTTTTCCGGGCTCCTTTGTTCGAGGGTTCTCTGGCGGGTGAAATTTTCATCCATAAATATGGGGCCACTGGGGCACCATTAGACACAGACACATTGGCGTACAACAAAAACATTGAAAGAAACAAACAAATTAGAGTCCCAACCCTGAACAAACAAAAACATCACGTTTAAAAAGGGCCAACATAGGCTACAATCTAGATCGTATAGCTTATAGGTTAGCTTCTGAAATGTCAGTATTATTCTCAGCTTTTGCAGCCTACTCTATTGACTCTGTGCATAACTTCAAATCATAATAACACCGCCCAAGAAGGGACTTCCTGTTTTGATCCAGTACGCCACAATAAAAGCACACAGCTCGTCTCATTGATTAGTTCAGCACTTGCAACATTACGAGAATATAATTAAATACACACATTTTAAGTGTGTAAAAGTTAGGCAAAAAGAATGTTGAACTAATGAACTGCTGAATAAGATGGTGCTTTTATTTTGGTGTGTTGGATCGAAACAGGAAGTCATTTCTTGGGCGGCGTTGTTATGATTTGAAGTTATGCACAGAGTCAATAAGCCCAATGCCCATCTCGACTGCGCATGCGTGAGTCAATCAGGCTCCTAATTTCAGCCCAAACAAACCACACCGCCATTGAAATGTGTGAGTGAGTTCAGGTAGCGGAGCGTGAACACTGAAGTATATTGAGCCATAGCCGTGAACTATAAGGCTTACGGGCATTGGTTTACAGACTATAAGTCTCAAGTGACATTTCTTGCAAATATTTAAGTTGTTAATATCTTGAAAGGGAAAAGTCAGGGCGGCGGCTCCGTAGGCAGGAGCGGACCATCACGACAGGGGAACAACAGGACCTGGGATCAGCCCGACACAGACACCCTCACTTTTTAAATCATTTGAATTCGTCTTGTAATCACAGGGAAAAGTTCCAAAACGGTGTTGATGTTAAATATTGTGGGTAAATTTCCATCTGTCAAATTAGCGACCGATTAGCTGATGTTGTTCACCAACAGATCACTTGTAAAAACACTAAAAATAAAGTACATTTAGATGGCATAGCCTATGTGTGTATGTGGATCTCTCTGGTCACAATCAAGACAAAGATTTTGTCTACTGTCGACCTCCTTATTGACAAAAAAGAGGGATTCTATGTTTTTATTTCTCATTTCAGTTTAAATGTTGTGAATATCGGCGACATGAGGCCACAGTTTCAGACCCTGGACTTTGTCCAACAGTCGCCTTCAAGGGTCACAAATGTTTTTCTGACATAGTTATTCCAACTATATGAACAAGGACTGGTCGTCATGTTTGAAGCATCTCTTCGTATGAATGGCAGTTTTGTTTCTGTTTAGCTCCGTACGCAGCCCTGATTGTAAAAATAGACTTTAAGCTAACATTGTAACAAGCTCCATGGCGACGACAAAAATGCTTTAAATCAACAACTTTCTATGGTTAAAACGGTCCATAGCTTTCTTCGTTGCTTTACGCTAACTATGAATATTGTTTGGTAGCCAAAAGACATTCCATTACCCATAATGCAACGGGCGAGCCGACATGGGCATTGGGCTTATAGTAGCACATTTGATATCAAGAGTATTAAAGGCATACTATTGCTAATACGCAAAAGCTCCTAATGGCCAGACACAGAAAATACTATTTTTGACTGGACCTAACCGATTAAAATCTCATATTTAGCTGCCTTTAGTCTTATCTCCATGGAGACGAGCCGGAGACGTCCTTGCTCCCGATTAAGTTACAAGCCAGGTCTAGGAGAGGTTAGCCACTCACAAACACACATTTTCCAACGACAAAGGTATCTGTTAGCAAATGTATAGGCTGTGATGTTACGTGGCTTTAAACAGTCAATCACACTAACATAAAACAGTGAAATAGGCAAAGTCAAAATGAACAGCCGACAGTAAAGCGTCCTCCCTCCTCAACAACGGCATGGGAAAACCTGAAATACAAACATGTTGACTAATGCGATGTGACTGCTTTCGCCGAGACCTGGCAGCTATAGCTAAACTTTGACTCAAAGACCAGACGTGCCCTTTAATATTAACCTCTTAACCACCGCTTTAACCGAGCACATATCCTCCAATTCCTTTACCCAAATCTAAAAGCTTCTCGACTGTAGGTTACAGCCTCTAGGCCAGTGGAACGCCTCATTTGAAAGCTAAGACCTACAAAAGATGATTCAAGATTTTTTTTGCACATTGTTGCCACTTTTTTGTGCTGTTTTGTCACGTTTTTGTTGCTTTTTCATCACTTTTTTGTCACTGTCTTGCTGCATATTGTTGCTTTTCTTGTTACTTTTATGTTGCGTTTTCGTGGCTCTTTAGATCACCCTCATTTTATGTCTCATTTTTGTTGCCAATTTGAGATAGTAGATTTGGGTAAAGCTGAACTGGAAAAAATGTACCAGCTTCTGGTGGGAGTTAAGAGGTTAACCTTGGCATATAAGTGTTCCCCATTCATAAATCCTAGTCACAGGCAGCTAACAGTTTGTGTGTTGTGTGTTGTTCATTGTTCATTTAATAAGGCTGTGTGATCTCACTCACTCACTCTCTCTCTCTCTCTCTCTCTCTCTGTCTCTCTCTGTCTCTCTCTCTGTCTCTCTCTCTCTCTCTCTCTCTCTCTCTCTCTCTCTCTCTCTCTCTCTCTCTCTCTCTCTCTCTCTTGAGCTGATGCTGAGGAGGACCAGACCTTGTCACAGCGCGTAACGAGCGCGTCCAGCAGCCCGGTCTCTGGGCGGGGTCTGGCGAACCTCTCTCTTGTAATTGCCCGCGGAGCAGCAGAGGCAGTCGGGGCGGGAGAGGCGACAGAGGAGCCACCGCAGACGGGGAAGCGCGGCGGTGCGCATCCATTTACGCAGGAAACCGCATCTTAGCTCTTTATTGCCGCTCCTTGATGCTGGATATAAACTCGTTTGGGCACCGCGTGGCTTTACAGAGCCTCTGCTCTCCGGGGAAAGATTTTTAAAGAGAGTTTCAACAAGGGAATAGCCTGCCCCCAAACGCTGGCGCAGCAGAGGACGGAGAGTTGGTGTCTTTTTGGCACTCTAAGCCAAATTACGCGAGGAAACCGGGTGCTCCTGTCGCTTTTGTTACTTTTAAACGCTTGTATCCACACTTCGCATCGCTTCAAATGGAACTGTTTTACTATGACCAAATTGAGACGAGAGGAGCGTCGGCTTTGGCTCCCAGCGGCGCGCACCCGGGACCCCAATCCGAGACATGCTTCGTGTGCCACCACCAGCATCAGCAGCGAAGACACGAAGAGGGAGTTGACGACGCCGCGGGACTTATTGGGACTTGCCCGGAGACGCGTAGACTGAGCGAAACGACGTCTAGCGAGTGTTACTTTGACGACGAAGACGCGATGCAAGATGCCGTCCCGGAGCTTTACCAACTCTCAGAGGAAGACTTGGACTCCGATGGGAAGTCAGTGGACTACGGGTTCATTATCGCGGTCACGTGTTTATTGACTGGCATCTCCTTAGTGGCCATTTCCTACACGGTGCCCCGGGACGTGAGGGTTGACCCCGACAGCGTTTCGGCCCGCGAGATGGAGCGGCTGGAGCGCGAGAGAGCCCGGGTCGGCGCGCATTTGGACCGGTGCGTAATAGCGGGGCTGTGCCTGCTGACGCTAGGGGCGTGCTCCTGTCCACTCTGCTCATGATATCGATGTACAAGGGCGAGATGATGAGGAGGAGAGCGTTCGCGTATTCCAAGCACGCCACCAAGTTGTACGGCTCTATTGGTTTCAAAGCGGACGGCAGCCCCACGCGGGAATCCCCGTTTGCGGAGGAGGATTTGGAGATGCTCAGCTGATTCATAATGGACAAAGACTGTGAGAGTGAGCTTATGAGGGCTTTTGGTGCTGTTCTTAAAAGCTTTGATCTATAGTTTAGGCTGTGTCTCAATCAAAGTTGGGTCGTCTATTTTCAGAGGCTTCTTTAAAGTGAAATAGAATAAAATCTCAGAAGCATGAGAAGCCGCCTAGTTATTTAAGCGTGTAGCCAAGAAAAGTAGCTTTTTTGGTGAAAATAGCCAACCAAGGACCAAGGACTTCTTCAGGTGGTGCTGGGTCTTCATTAATTTATTTTGTTTGTGCTTTATGTGTTTAAGTTGTTTATCTGGTTTAGACATTAGGTCTACATCCAGTGTATTCACTCCACTTTCTCGATCTATTTTAGAGTTTTGTCCTGAGTATCTTGATTTTGGCCTGGTGGTAGTTTGAAGATCAAATATTTTATAAAGTGGTGGGAAAGGTTTGAGACCCATTGCTACATTCTGTTGGAGGGTGCATGCATGTCAAAGTGATGTTTAAAGGCACACTGTGTAACATTTTGGACTGTTCTGTTGCCATCAGTACAAAACATGTTCCAAATGACCAGGTCAACACAGAAAATGCTATTTCTGGATTTGGATAAGGACCTATAACCTGTTGAAATCTCAAATTCTGCTGACTTTATTCAACATCTCCATGGAGACGAGCTGGAGACGTATCCTAGTGAAGTTACAGTCATGTCTTTGGAGAGGTGAACCGCTCACAGCAAAGGCACATGCTTGTTTGTACATTTATGAGGTATTTTTCAATGATGAAAATATTAAATAAATGCTTGTCCAATTTTCCCCGTGATGATCTTCTAATTTTAGAAGAGAGATCGACATATTGAGCTTCATCGGTGGCTAAAATTGGGCCAGGGTTGTTCCCAAATGTACCTTGTCTTGTCCTATTTAAAAGCCCCATATGGAAAGGTGTTGACAATGCTTTATGTTATGCCATGTTCATAATACATGAACAAATATAAAGAAGAAATAATGCAGCTCTTTGCTCAAATATAGAAACTTAACCCACTCCTCCTACTGGTCAGTCTCTTCCCGTAACAAAGTAAATTAAGTACTTCAGTAGAGTTTTTCAGGATCTGTACGACTTGTGTTTTTTTTTTTGTTTTTTTTTTTTTTTTACTCCACTACATTGAAAAGATAGATATAATACTTTCTATCCAAAGCTCTCAAGTTAAAGGTAAAAGTTGGGCACATATATTTTTTATAATCCACATTTCAGAACAGTAGGTGGCGCTGTGCAAACCAGGAACTCGCCACAAGTAAGAAGATGTATCCCCGTCGTGTTGCCATACAGGCGCTGTTTTTGAAGCCATGAAGTTATGATTCACAACACTTATTTAAAATGATTTGTATTGTAAATGAGCGATGTGAATAAGCACAAATGCTCGTGCTTTCACTTAATCATTTCACTGAGCAACTTTTACTTTCATTGGAGTAATATTTGACCTGTAATAACTGTAAAAATCCGGCTCTAAGAAAATAATGACATGAACTTTAAGGTGGTAACTTGAATTTATCACCTTACATAGATTTAATGAGTAACCAAATGTTGTACCCTCTGCGTATACTGTCCACCTCTGATCTTGGTAATGTTGACCTATAAGTTCTTAGGGTAAACTGGTCTGCTCTGATTCATTTTCTTGATAGGCCAAATTAATGAGAATATAATTTGAAACGTTTCCTCGGTTCTTGTAGCTGTTGCAAACATTTTTTTCAGTTACCGTTATGAAAGCCAAGTTCGTAGTTTGCCAATGTGTTTGTACTCTGTCTCCAGACTCAAAATTGCTTCCAACTGGATTGAGGCATTAAAAGAATGTGATATCCCAATGCCTCTAGTTTGCCATCTGGCCGAACATAATCTTTCCAAACAATTCACACGCACCAGAAATATCACCGTTTTAAAAAGTGATCACCCAGCGAAGGGTTTAGTGAAGGGAAGTGTCTTGCCCAAGAACACAACAACAGTATACAGCGACTGGAGCTGAATTCAAACTGCCAGCATTTTTTGGATTTGTGGATGAACTTCAATCCAAAGATCTTTCATAAAACTCTAGATAGGACATGGTCATCATAATACGTTGTAACGAATGGCAATTCTGGCGGCCATCTTGTGACTGGCCCTTCTAACTCATTGCAATGTAATCAAATGGAACCCCCACTTATTTCCTTGATACTGTTTTTTTTTAATCTATTTTTAGTTATTTCATGACAGGTATGGAGACTAAATAGCGTTTTGTCCAGTTTTATTAATGCTATTCCAGTTTCATAATATGCATAGACTTTAGCTACATTTGTTCATGTAATTTCCTCGGTCAAACACTTCAAATCATTCACTTCTATCAAATATTTGTTTCCAACTTTAAAACATAATTCTCACTATGACCAATATTTATTGAACATGGGACAGTAATACAATGAATCTAACCACTGAACCCTGGGAATGAATGGAGAAAACGATACTAATACGGCTAAACAACACGACTAAAAAACAAGACATTTTAAAGAAATGGCATCCTAGACTAGAAACCTAGACTACAAAGTAATAAACCTATAAACCAATCACAAACAGTGAGTGGATCTCACATTCTGCTGTTGAATCAATGAATATGTTGCTCCTGGTTTTGCAGATGGCCGTCACGTTTGGCACGTCAACAAATCTACAGTTTTATTAAAGATATTTGACCGATCTTTGATCCAATCACTGAGCCACTGGCGCCTCAGGTTTCCAGTATTTTCTTGTTTTCCCACAAAGTACATGTAAGATTGTCGTCAAAACTATTAAGACTCCTGGAGGGATTTTATAATGTAATTACTGGACACTTTGGGGGTAGTCAGGGTTTGAGGAGTACGAGCAAAAGGACTATGAGTGATTTGAGTGTCTTAATAGGACACATTCTTTCATAAGGCCTTTAATCCAGTAGCCTGGCTAACGCCAGACTGCTGTGTGCGCTCGAATCTTTTCGAACTTCACAACAGCCTGGGGACCATGGCCGACATTTTTCCATGGATTTGGGCACCAATCACAGAACGAGGAGGGACGGTAAGACGATGACGCGCTATTTGACATACGGAAGCTTGTAGTTTGTTTAGGGATAAAAAAAATAAAAAAATATTTACAGATCCAACATGACAGCAGCAGACGCGATGCCATCTTTCGATCAAGATTTAGAACGTGTTCTAAATAGTTTAGCTCAAAAGTTTACAGCAGGTACGTCATACGTCATCTGATACGATGATACGATTGGCTATGGCTACGTGCAGACGCATTAGAGACATTCGTAGTGCCCAATAAACGTCTATGGACAATCGTAAACCACACCTCTCCTACGAGAAAATGAATTGGTGGTCCCCAGACTAAATATCACTTGTGATTTTAGTCTGGCGTTAGCCAGGCTATTAATCCGGTGCAACACACCCACATTAAGCACATTGTTTTATGGGAGACTGGGGCTATTTGTCACACTTTTTCTTCTAGAGTTTGCTGCTCATCAACAGAAAATCCTACAAGAGTCAGATCTGCATTAAATGAAAGCTTGAACCCTTGACCTGTGTAGCTCTATTTTTTTCGGTCATATTGAGATAAATAGTTATTAACCGTCAAACAAACACAACAATATCGGCTGTGACAATGTGCCCCATATGCAGGGTAGTTTGTCGGTAGGTTGATAAACCTTTTGTAAGGTTTGGCTTTTTGAGATAAAAGGACAAAATACGTTTTGAAACAGTCGCAACGTCTGCGTCTTTCAGATCAGTGTCTTTTGTTTATGGCACTAACGAAAGAAAAGCTTTCATAACAGAAATAACCGAAACATTAAAGTTTGGGAGAAGGCATAACAACAATTCAAATGTGTCCTGTCCTCATGTCTTCAGTCCAAATGAGAAAATTATTACTGGAAGCGCCCTCTAGTTTGGCTATAAAAAGCAATGTGACAAATAGCCCCAGTCTCCCCAACTGCTTACACTCACTATTTAGCGCCTGTCTGATAAATGAAATCCTTTGTTTCTTAGTTGCCAGATCATAACTAGTCAATCTTAGGGAGCTGCTCATGAAGTTTTTCTCCCTTTTTAATGTTGTTTTTAGCTGATGGAACTCATTGAAACTCTATATTGGCCCTGTCACACTGTGCTTTGAGAGTTGTACTTTGTTGTCGAAGGCAAAGAAAGTTCACGGCAAATCTAGTGGGGTTTGTTTGTCGACAGATGCGCGGAGAGGATTGCGGTGCCCATGGGACCGCTCTCCGGGAGAATTGGTCTGGTTTAATTACTCGTGGGACGGCGCTTCAAAACAGTGACACAAACACTCACAGCCTTTTAATGTTTGAGTGAAGAGCCCTTGACGCTCCTTTTCAAACGCTAACAGCAGTCTGACAGATTTCAGTGACGGACACTTGAAAGAGATGGTCACAGTTTTAGGTAATGTCGGACAAATCGTCAAACGTGATGATTTTAAGATGAAAGGGCATTCATTTTGGAAATCTGACAATTTCACAAAATAAATCAAAATGGTGGCTGTATATTCTTATTTTATTTGATATACTACAGAACAAGACGCTGACCCTAAGATTAAACCAAGTTGGTAACACTCTACAGACTATTCAAAATTCTCTGCCTAAATCCATCCATCCATTCATCCATTTTCTTCCATGTGTCCGTTGCCGGGTCGTGGGGGCAGCTGTTGGAGCTGCCCAAATCACATTGCACCAGCCCCCTATGGCTCCTCCTGCAGGTGCTGGGTCCACAGAAGGACCTTTGCCCAAATCCATTCGTATTTAAGTCAAGGCTGTTTCCTAAGGTCCAAAAAATACCATCGGCTGAAAAATGTTGGTCCAGCAAACTTTCTAGTTGCTAAGAAACATATGTGGTGAACTGAATGTAATATGAAATACTCTGTTCTTCTATGTGTTACTGACGGAGGCGGTAATGTACTGTATTGTATTGTATTGTGTTGTGGCCATACCGCCTTTGCTATGCCCGATCCCGTCAGACCTGGGAAGCTAAGCAGGGAAGAGCCTGGCAGGACTTGGATGGGAGACCGTTTGGGAACACCAGGAAGCCTGGGTGAATGTAGTTAGTGAATGAGTGGTTGGTTGTGGTCGGAGGGGCTGATGGCGTAGATTGACAGCCTTGCTTCTGTCAGTCTACCCAAGGGCAGCTGTGACTACAATATAGCTTACCACCACCAAGTATGGAGTGAATGAAAGACTCTTTGAAACTACCTGTAAAACATTGAAAGCTACAACGAAACATTATCTTACCTTCCGTCGGTATTTTCCCGATAATGACCAGCATTCTATACATTATCCCTTACTTAAATGAAACATGTAGTGACGGTCATGGTGACAGAGGTGAGTAGAGGCGGATTCATCTGGTAATGCTGTATGAGAAAGTATTTACTTTAAGTTTCGTTCTTTGTCCCCAGCGGCTACAGTGATTGACAGAAGACATTTGAGCATGTAAGTTGTCTAAATACTTGAATTTAAAAATAAATCTAATCATTTCTAAATGGATGAAGTTCAGGGGTAAATGCTCACAGTTTTTAAGAATCCTTTACTGACCTCTACTGGTCGAGCTATTTTTGTCCACGGTCTTTGCACATGATAAAGTTACACCGGCTGCATATTTCATCACAGGATTTCGCTTTGATCTTTACATTTACATTCAGACACTTTCACACAAGTCGACACTTCACTATAATGCGTTTGCTTTGAAGTAGGTGACTGCATTTTACGGACTAATATCGTCACTCAGCCCTTTGAAACTAGAATAAAATAAATAAATAAGTAAAAACAGACTACATTTATACAGATTTGAAATGAATACAACGATTAACCTTTTAACCCCCACTTTAACTGAGCACATTTTCTCCAGTTCGGCATTACTGAAATCTAAAAGCTTCTTGACCTGAGAGCTTACAGCCTACAGTACAGTAGAGCAGACCTGGGCAAACCCCGGCCCGTGAAGCAATTTAAATCCGCCCGTTGCTCATTTTCCATAAAAGTATAATTTTTATGGAGTACGAGGCTAACCTAAGAAAACAGGAGGCGATCGTAGGACAGAATGACAGATGTCACATAAGAGAAGTGTAAGGACCACGTGCTTCGTGTTTTTAAAGTCTGAGCGAATGGTTAGCTATATCGCTGAGGCAGGACTCCTCACGGGACACGGCCGTGGACAGCACGTTGCGGATGTGTTTGCAAAGCGGATGAAATAATGTCTTACTAATGAAGTGCATCACTGACTCCGTCTCTTTAACATTTCAAAATCTGAAGTGCAGAGGTGCTTTCTGTGCGGATCATGATGTCAACGAGGATAAGAGGCTAAAGTTGAATAAATAACGATGTACATGAGAGCGCTTCCCCACGGAGTGTCACCGTCATTTACTGCTGAGTTGCATTTGTTTGTTTTTTTGCAAAGTCTAGACACAGACAGGTGCCTGCCAAGCCAAGTCCGCACCAATGGCCGTTGGCTGCTCTGCTTTGCGACGACGACACTGGAGGCCGCCATTGCTCCGCCAGTGCTGTAGTACCGCCATATAGCCGCTAGTCCTCCATTGGAATGCATTGCACTTTAGACACGTTAAAAACAACTTTAATGCCCGGTGCCTAATTTTTTTGAAACTGTCTACAGCTACATATTCCTCCTGTGATTACGCTGGGTTAGACACAATCAGAGGCACCGGGCTGGTTATCGTAGGATACATTTTAGAAATCTCCTACTTAACGAGGGTCGGACTGTTAGCATTGGAGCTGCGCGAGCTACACGTCACGCAAGGGCCGAGTCTACAGTGAAGATCCCGCCCTTTGCCCTTATTAGGAACATGCTTCATCAGAGCTGGGGAGAAGGAGTCTGTAAATCCGCCATGATTTCCCCCTCGAACGTGGTCATTGTGATAAACGGGGAGGACTGAGTAATGACGGTCTATTAATAATATGTCTATGGTCCGCACAGTTAGGGTCTCGGTGAAGACCTTATTCTTCTCTGTCTTTATCTTGTTTACTTCTGCAGCAGACTTGTTTTTGGCCTGGTTTACATGGTTTAGGTCTGAGTTGGTCTTAGTCCTGACTTTTGGTTGGCTTGATATGGCTAAATATTTACAGAAAAATATAATCCTACTAAATACCAGTATCAGCTATTCAAAAGACACTTTGTAGCATCATGTACAATAAGTTAGTTATTGTTGGTGCGGCCCTCTGACTCAATTGAATCTTCTTATGTGGCCCGTATAGTGAAAATGAATTTCCCACCCCTGGCCTATGGGCACGTGTAATGCTTCATTTGAAAGCTAAGATCTAAGCTCTTTCCTCGTGTTTGTTGTCGCCACGTTTTTGTAGCTTCATCACATTACACTTAAAGCAAAAATGCGGCCAAAAATGCAAAAAAGCAATGAGGTAGTAACAAAACAAAAATGCAACAAAGCAACAAAAACATGGCAACACTCGTACAAAAAGCAACGGAAAATTACAAGAACGCAACAAAAATGACCACAATTTGACAACAATAACAGGGCTTAGGTGAGTTTTGTAGGCTTTAGCTTTCAAATGAGGTGTTATAAGTCAAGAAGCTTTTAGATTTAGGACATTATATTTGTTTATGGATCCCTCAATTCATTCATTCATTCATTTATAATGAACTAACTTTTAGTCACTCTCTCCCGGAGTCTGAGAAATAAAACATGTCCCTCCAAAGCGCTCTCCTGCTGTCTGCGCGTTGATAAATCAGACTTCCTCGTGTGAACTATCGCCTTAAATTAATGACGTTCTCGATAATGATTGGGATCGTCGCATAGCAACACCACAGAGCCGCGGAGACACAGCGGACACAGGAAATGAAAGTTGGACCAGAGTCAACCTCACGTCATTTAGCCGACCAAGTTTTTTCCACTTTTTAGATTCAGCAGCACAGACGTCTTGAAAAAAAAAAAGCATCCCCTCAAACTGACAGATCCAGACTCCCCACATGTCGCTCAAATGGTTTTCAGAGCTGAAAATCTCCAAGGTGCAACTTTACTTTCAGACACATCTCACCCTGACACTTTAGACAAGAGACGACTTTTCTGAAGGTTTTACCCATCAGCCCTCGTAATGGTGTTTGTTGGACATAACGGCCTGTTGCGATAAATGCAGCCAAACGTTTAAAAGGAAGTAAACCATGGTCGGCTTGTTCTGGTTTCCCAGGATAAGATAAGAAGATAACCCTTTATTGATCTCACAATGGAGAAATTCACTTGTTACATTCAGAGACACTCACGGTGTGCAGGATAGACAGAAAATGTGCAAACAATTAAATAGTAAATAGAGGTATCTTATATACAATGACTACCAAAGAATGTTATGGGGGCAAAAAATATAACCAGTGAAAAATAAAACAGACTATAATAAAAATGTCAGTATTAGCAGTGCAGGTTTACAGTCATAGTGCAAGTGGTTGATAAGTGACGCAGATAAAGTGACGTACAGTATACAGAGATTATTGCACGTAGTTTTGCAAAGGGGTTATTGCACATGTTACTTCAGTCTTGTTGTACAGTCTGACAGCAGTGGAGATGAAAGACCTGCAGTAGCGCTCCTTCTTGAACTGAGGGCTTCTCAGTCTGCCACTGAAGGAGCTGCTCAGCTCCTCTACAGGGAGGTGTTGTCCATGATGGAGGTGAGCTTGGCTAATACCCTCCTGTCACTCACCTCCTCCACAGAGTCCACGGGGCAGCCCAGGACAGAGCTGGCCCTCCTGACCAGCTTGTTCAGTCTGTTCTTGTCCCGCTCTGAGCTGCCCGGGGCCCAGCACACGGCAGCGTAGTGGAGAGCAGAATCTACCACAGAATCATGAAAAGTCCTGAGGTCTGCTCACTCCGAAGGACCTCAGTCTCCTCAGAAGGTGGAGGCGACTTTGGCCCTTCTTGTACAGGGTGTTGGTGTTGTGGGACCAGTCCAGTTTACTGTTGAGGTGAACACCCAGGTACTTCAAACTGTCCACCTCCTCAATGTCCTCCCACTGGAAGTTCAGCGGTGTGTGTGGTAGTGACTTTCTCTTAAAGTCGATCACCATCTCCTTCATTTTACGGTGTTCAAGCTCAGGTGGTTGTGCTCACACCAGTCCACAAAAGGCTCTTTTCCACATGCAGGCGCGTGTCAGCCGAATGGCTCTTTCACCCGCGTTGTCGAGCTTTTCCACAACAAAGGCCAGGGCCAAACCGGTCTGACCAGGTATAGGTTTTGGGACCGACCTCTGGCTGTGGCCAAAGCGCTGACCCTTGTCTGATGTGACGTGAACAGACTGCTGGCCTCTGATTGGCAACGAGAGAGTGGACAGCCCTCACTATTGACACGCAGTCATATGGATTTAATATTTCACAACATCATACCGCTGTGCTAAAAGGGGATTTAGCCGATAATAGCATTTAGCGCAGCTTTAGCTGGTGTTAGCATAACATTTGCATGTAGCTTACCTTCATAGTTCATAGTTTAGCAGTTTATTTTCTGTTTTAATACAGCTTGGCTCCTCTGAATGATTCCATAACTCCCACCAGATGACAGCATTTGTCCACATTTGTTCTCATCGCGGCTCTAAAAACTTTTAATGACGATCTGTACAGCGTGCGGCTCTATGCGGCTCCGCCCACAACAAATGCATGTGTGTGTGTGGTGGAAACAGAAAGGTCTGCGGGCTAGTGTCGATATGTGCACGTAGATCGTGGCGTGCGCGGCCGTTTCGCACTATGTGGAACGACGGCTAAAGTCCATGATAACCGACCGGTACCCCGGGTCGTTCCCCTCAGACACAGGGCCCATGATGGCGGAGTCGGTGAACTTCTGCAGGTGACAGCTGTCCGTGTTGTATGTGAAGTCCGATGTGTACATGGTGAAGAGAAACGGCGAGAGGATGGTGCCCTGGGGACACCAGTGCTGCAGACGACCACCTCAGACTCACAGCTGCACAACGAAAGAAGACACCCTGTGGATTTCAAGGATGTATCGCACGCTGGGATATTGTCTTTCCTGTGGACAAGAGCGAAGTCACAAATGAAAATTGTCCCAAATGACCTTAATTGACCGTACTAAAGTAAACATTCTTGTCTTCTTAGCAGACCCTGCTCCGTGTGAGATTGTTTTATCGTTAATTCCGTCTGCATCAGATTCACAGATGGAGTTTACATTATGTTTCATGGTTCAACAGTGATTGTTGGAAATAAAAAGTAAAGCTGTAAAAACGGGGCCATTTTCTTTTTTGTTTCTTGTTTGATTTTCAAGGTCTTTGTGCACAAAATGCTCCACAAAAAGACTTCATGGGTGAAGTGAATGGTGCGTAAATTAAGACCTTCAGGTTTTTGGGAGCCACTTATTCACAAACTGAAGGGTTAATGCAGTTAATCATAGACATGCTTCATCTTTTAATTCAGTGCAAATGAAAGCCACAGAATTCAAGATTAAAAAGGATCTTCGAAACGTGGTGCTGATATTGTGCTTGCATTTCTCATAATTCCAATAGAAAAATGTGCCGTCTGCAAACTGCAAAGAGATCAAAAGTGAAAAGGGCTCGCTGACATCTCCACGGCAGCTCAGTGGTGGCTCTGTGCTTAGATCTAAGTATCTGTAAACCTGTTAAAAAAGAGAGCCTGGATTCTCTGTCGCTGTCAGATTTCTGCTGCTGAGGTGGTTTTCGAGGCTTTGTGTTTACAGGAGAAAGCCGTAGAGGAACCCGCCGACAGTGATGTTTTCAACCAATTATTAGTTTGTGCTGAAGAGGATGAGTGTCATTGGATACGCAGGGACCAGTGGGTTTATTAAGGTTAAGACGTCTTTTCAGTTCAGTTATAAAACTATCAAGATGTTTCTCCCAATCAGTATTATAACTGTTTGAATTTATGAAATTGTTAAATCATTCGAGAGTGAAATTGTGGTGTTATCAGGATTTCTGGTCGCCTATGGTTTACAACAACAACTTAGATAACCAAGGACCCCCCAAAACAAAGACAGTTTACAGTGGTATGTGGAAACCTGGGTCTTTTGTTGCAAAAACCCAACCACACATTAAGGGTGCATCTTTAAGGACGTAAAATTATAATTTTGACAGAGATAAAGAACTTGACACTGAAGAGTAACCTGAACTTGCTCTTGACTTGGGGCTCAATGTGGACTTGTATGGAATTGTCTTTGTATGGACGTTTATCCACTGCTCACTGCTTTTTTGACAGGACTCTTTTCCATGCTAAAGTGCAATGTATAGCTTCATTCTCAATGACAAATCTTATTTTGAAAGACAAATCTTACAAAATGATGGTCATCAGAGCTACTCTTAATGTGAGAAAGGAGGAAGCACATGTGGATTATGGGAGGAACACAGTGATTTTTCAGATGCTTTATAGCAAGTTTTGCTGCCGATACCTGGCAACCATCATGTGCAGTCTCAGCGGTCACCAATCTTGAACTAGATATATGATCAGGAGTGTCCAGCTGGATGACATGAGGAGAACATGCACAGAAAGCTTAGAGCCCTGGTGGCACGAGCTTTAACCACTCAGTGACTTGGACATAAATAATAAATAACAAATAAATGATGGTCGATGTGAGCAATGTATAAACCTTTACGACCCTAAAATGCAGTGTATCCAAATGAGTAGATAACAAAGCATTCAATACATGGTGTTTATCAAAGTTAAAAGTTACAATAGTGACTAATCGCACTCCTGTTATTTTCTCTTCATATACGACCAAAATGGCACGACTCTGTGGGCACACTTCAGGTTTTTAATCAAAGAGAAAACACTTGAAGGTAAACAGCCAAATGAAATGTTTTGTTTATGGCTGAGGCTGTCATTACTCATAACTTTGTCAAATCTCCGCAAACAGTTTCAGATGAACAGATCCATCACACTCAGGCTGTTTGAGAGATTTGGACGTGGGACGGGTGTGGGCAGAATTCATCTTACTGCGGGACACTTCTGCTTACCCCGCTCCAGATTTATGCGGCAATTTATGGCACAAATCTGCAGCCGTCGCACCTGAGCGAGGCCTATTCAGAATACTGATTTGGTCAAAGTACACGTCAAAAGTTCAGGGGTTTTTCTTACTCAAGGTGTGACGGCTGAAATGCTTGAACAGAGCTTGGGATTGTTATGAAGTATTCAGGTAAAAGAACTATATTCCATTGTCAGTTCAGACAATTACAAACCCCAAAAGCCCCATGATGTGGGACCAAATCAATCTTTCTCTGTCTCGAACACAGTCAGACTTTTCACTCTTTGTTTTCGTGAAAAAATTGCAGTAACATTGATCGCTCCCACGGTCTTTGAGACGCTTTGATCAATAGCCCGATGGTTTCACAACACAAAGCAGTTACAAGCTGCTGGGGCGGGACATTACCTGGTGCACTGTTGGAAACGGCCAGGCAGATTATTGAGAGTTGTTTCTTGCAGGCACCTATAGATTCTGGCTGTGTCTATAAAATGGGTCGCATGATTGCAGCGGCGTGTAACGGTGTCCTACTGTGCAATGACTCAAATGTTCTCCACACGGTTCCCACAAAGCAGCAGGAAAACAAATATATTCACAGGATCTATAGTTGCAAAGCGAGAGTTTTGTTCCAACAGATACGTTTCAGACCAATGTAAAGTGTTTAAAGAGGGGGTATTATGCTTTTTTCAATCACATAGCACCAGTCTATAGCATACTACAATGATGACGTAACCTTCTGTTGGTCTGTATATGCAGTAAATTAAAATAACTGCCTTGAATAAAATTGCTCTCTCAAATGGCTGTACTGAGCGTCTTGAAATAGGCCTCTGTCTCTTTAAGAAGCTTTCCGACACGCCCCCTTCAGCACACTGCTGTGGCATCTAAACAACACTACTGTGCGGGGAGGGGGCTCTGCTGAGCTGAGGAGCAGTGGTTGGTGGCTTGGCTGGTGACGAAAGGTCAAAAGGCGTCTCCAGGAGGTGGGGGCGTTCCTAGGAGGACTGAGGCATAGCTACACCTAAAATGGCTGCCGTCTAAGTTTTTACTGATTACTCAAAAATATGTGAATGAGCCAAGGCAACACTCCAGGCATGTGTTTAATGAGGGAATGACATAATAACATGATATAAAGCTTGAAAAAGTCGATTTTACATAATACCCCCCTTTAAAAGTGACATATTGACAAAGTGTCTCAATGCTATAATATTCATTTAATCTGCAAATATGAACATTGTACACAGTGGCCTAAATAGAAGCAAATTAGCCTAAAGTCTTCTGTCACCTGAAACACTTACAATGGGGGAGGGAGAAATAAAATGCATGAAAATACTCATTTATACAAGATAAGTGAATAATGAACAAAATAAGACCCCAAGTGTGCATTTTCCTTCTCATTTGGAGCCTCCAGTATGCTTTCATGACACTTGATCTTAACCTCTTAACCCCCACCTGAACCGAGCACATTTTCTCCAGTTTGGCTTTACCCAAATCTAGAAGCTTCTTGGAAAAATTGTCAACAAAACGAGGATGAAAACCAATGGCCGCTGGCTGCTCTGCTTTACGACCGCAACACTGGAGGCCGCCATTGCTGTAGTACCTCCATATAGCCGCTAGTCTCCCATTGAAAAGCATTGGACTTTAGACACGTTAAAAACAACTTTAACGCCTGGTTTCTAATTTTTAAACACTTTCTACAGCTACATATTCCTCCTGAGATAACGCTGGGTTAGTAACAATTAAAGAAACCAGGCTGGTTTTCGAAAGACATTTTTTTGAAATCTCGTACTAATGAGGGTCGGACTGTTAGCATTGGAGCTGCGCGAGCTACACGTCACGCAAGGGCCGAGTCTACAGTGAAGATCCCGCCCTTATGCCCTTTTTAGGAACATGCTTCGTCAGAGCTGGGGAGGAGGAGTCTGTAAATCCGCCATGATTTCCCCCTCGAACGCGGTCATTGTAGTAAACGGGGAGGAGTGAGTAATGACGGTGTATTAATAATATGTCTATGATGAAAACGCAACAAAAAAGTGACTGAAGAGCGACAATAAGGCGACAAACACGTGACCAAACCACGACTGAAAAAGCAAGGAAGAAAATGCAGCGACAACGCAACAAAAAAAGTTATGATCAGTTTTGTCGGCCATAGCTTTCATATGATTCAACACGACTGCTCTCCAGTCAAGAAGCTTTTAGATGTGGGTAAAGCTGAACTGGAGATAATGCACATGAGGGATAAGAGGTTAATGTGTAGTTTCCAAACAGTTCACAATTTACATTAAAAAAAAAAGAAAAAAAGAAATAATAATAATTGTAAGGAACACGCTCACATTGAGAGCTTGTACTGACACTGAGCTAATCCATTACTGTCACAATTCCCAGAGAAGATTGGACACAAACTCACTGAACATCTCTACTACAAGGTGGCACCTCAGTTAGTGCTCGTGCTTCACAGTTAGAAGGTCCCGGGCCTTTTTTGTGTGTACAATAAGCCAGGTTGAGTGAGGGAAAATGGAAATTATCCCATGGCTACAATCGGCAGGTGTCCCACGTGTGTCCATTAACATGCACTGTCACGACCGATAAAACCATGAATAAATAAAAAAACTACTTTCACGGTACAGCAATGTCACATAAAAAGGTGGTAGCTGCAAAATGAAAAGTTAAAACACATAAAGGTTTCTGCTCCATAACCAAAACTAATGAAATACGGCCTCCTCCATGGGTCCTGTTTTAACCACCTCCAGAGTGACTAGAGTCGTATAAAGCTCTGAGATGTGAGGAGTTACTGGTCAGCGGGCTCTCAGTCGCTAAATCAAAAGTCCATTATGTTCGTCTCTGTAGGAGCAGCTGTATGTCCCCTATAGGCTCCCTTAGCAAACAGCACGGGAGAAATAAACCTAATAAAGCACCAGGTCGGCTGCAATAACTGGGAGGTCGAAGGGAGCAGACCCACTGTGTGAAGGAATAAGGAGGAGATTTCCAATCACACACGAAAGACAAGATCATGACAATCTAATTATGAAGTAACGACTAATGCAACAGTCTGTGTTAAGACACACTGGGTCAAGCCTGTTTACGCTCCAAATAGAGATGGGAAGGAATGGCAAAAGTGGACTTATATTTTCAGACAATTAAGTTAAAATGTCGAAATTTGTTCAGTTTTACAACAATTTTGCAACTGGATTCTAGTACAGTTTATTTTCGTTTAGTTTATTTGAGCGATAGAACGATGCATACAGGTATAGTATACATATAATTTACAGAAATCATTTTACAATTTACAAAACATCAGAAGCATTAGTGCAGTGCTGCTCAAAAGGAGTAGGAGGATCTCGATTCAATGCTCACGGTAAAATCACCATTTCATAGGCTCTCCCATGTGATCCACAAGGTAATTCCACTTGGTAGCAAATGAAATAAATGAACAGCTCCTCTTAACAATATCGAGTAAAGTAGTAAAGTAACTTAGTTCATAACATTGTGTGTGCACTTGTATAAGGTTGAAGGTGCACATACATCACATAATCCATGTAGCTTTAAGCAAGATAGATGTTCAGTAGCGCAGTGGTTAGCGCTTGTGCTTCACAGTTAGAAGATCCCAGGTTTGAATCCCACCTGGACGGGGCTTTCTGTGTGGAGTTAGCATGTTCTCCCTCTGGGTAGGTGACCTTAAAGGGGGGTATTATGTAAAATCGACTTTTTCAAGCTTTATATCATGTTATTATGTCATTCCCTCATTAAACACATGCCTGGAGTGTTGCCTTGGCTCATTCACATATTTTTGAGTAATCAGTAAAAACTTAGACGGCAGCCATTTTAGGTGTAGCTACAGTATGCCTCAGTCCTCCTAGGAACGCCCCCACCTCCTGGAGACGCCTCTGGACCTTTCGTCACCAGCCAAGCCACCAACCACTGCTCCTCAGCTCAGCAGAGCCCCCTCCCCGCACAGTAGTGTTGTTTAGATGCCACAGCAGTGTGCTGAAGGGGGCGTGTCGGAAAGCTTCTTAAAGAGACAGAGGCCTATTTCAAGACGTTCAGTACAGCCATTTTGAGAGAGCAATTTTATTCAAGGCAGTTATTTTAATTTACTGCATATACAGACCAACAGAAGGTTACGTCATCATTGTAGTATGCTATAGACTGGTGCTATGTGATTGAAAAAGCATAATACCCCCTCTTTAAGGTTCATCCCAGCGGTGTCGAAGGATGGTTCATATGCAGAGGACAAACTTCTGTTGTATAATGATAAAAAAAAGCACCTTACCTTAATTTGAACAGTGATAAGATCAGAATGGACAAAAACAGCATCACCACATGAATGGGGCTGGTTACTGTTAAATAATTGCAGAATGAAATAAAATGTACATTGAAGGGACTATAGGTATCAAGGAAAATTGGCTATTCCAGTTCAAATGAATTACAACATTTAAAAAAAATGAAAACAAGTCGTCTTTTCTGGAATCAACATTATCTTTCAGTTTAATTGTTCTACAAAGTAATGAATAAGGTTGTATTGGTATCAGAAAACGTATCATTCATGCTCAGGTATTGTAAACCAAGTGCCTTTAAAATACGGATATACTGTATTTAGTAAAGATTTAAAGGTACTGCCTTACCCATGACCTCAGCAGGTGGGTAAGGCAGGTCTTGAGAAGGAATGAGCAAGATTACTAAAGCATTTATTGTAAGAATCATCTTTCCTTGTCACTGTGCAGTAGCATATTTGATTTTGCATTACATTTCATAGGTCATAAATCTGAACAACATCTTCTGAAGTGAACACATCTGTGAAAAGGTCTGAAATGTTCTGAATAATGGAGGGTTTTGATCAAAGTGACAGTTTTTCTCCAAACAACTGTCTCATTTTACTGGAACAGGTGACTCACTGTGTCTGACTCAGAACTTCACCGAACACTTACTCCATAACATCACACCTCAGCGTTTGTCCTTCTGACCCCTGACTGTCGGGGTTATGGCTAAACCGGTGAGCGGGAACAGAGCACTAATGAAGTCAAAATAAGTGTGTGAAAATTCATTCATTAATCCTATAAGAGTTCAAATTTTGCAGCATTTTCCATTAAAGCTTTGATGGTGGATTCTACAGGTGTTGAATGGAGGTTAGGTGCAGTGCAGAACAGGTAAAGTTCTGCAGGTGTTTTTTAGTTTAAGCGAAAGAAATATCAAGGTGAATGAGTTTTAGATTGAATAAAGCCGAAAATATTCTCGCCTCCTTTAAGCCCACGCTCACTTGGTAATCACTACAATCTTCTGTTCTGAAATGGCAGGAAGTGCTCCTGTTGTTCTCCTTGTGGTGCTTCAAACACTCTTCACCTTTCTTATAAACTTGAACTCTCTCACGCGACAAAGCTCTCCTCAAACATGTTTTGTCTCCTCTCTGCACCTGAACACATCAGGTAGGTAGTGCATTCAAAGACCACCGTCTGCTCCCCCACCGCTCCACGCTGAAAATAATGAGCCTCTGCACGAGAAACACTTCAACATTTTTTTATTCATTTCCAGTTTTTTTTTTTTAGCTTTGGACGGCAGCAGCTCATTATGTGCCACTGTCACACGCAGTGCATGTAGTATATATTTAAACTCTTATTTCTGCATCTTCCCACACATCGAATCTGACTCACGAAGATTTGCCTTTGTGCCGTCATTCATGGTCACGTTTGCCTTCATATGCAGGGTACAATAAGAAACAGATGCATTCGTTTGTATTTGCAGAGTGCTACACCCTGCACCAGAGGTTGACAAATGATATGTGGCAATCCAAGAGCCAAACAATTGTTTATATATAATGCAAAATACTTAAGCAAGATAAGCCTTTCAAGGTGATATACAGCGGGAATATGTTTACATACACTTCATAAAAGACACATTTGCATTTTTTCTCACTGTCTGACATGAAACCAGAATTAACTTATTTTTTGTCAGGTCAATTAGAATTTTAAACATTATTTCTAGTTGTCAAATGCCAGAAGAATGAGATTTTCTACACATTAAAAAAAAAATCCTTTTAACAAAACCAAAAGTTTACATACACTAAGATTACTATACCTTTAAACAATTTGGGGAAGCCGAGATGATGATGTCATGACCTTGGAAGCACAAGTCTGGTTCATCCTTGGGTGCAATTTCAAGACACTTGAAGGTGTCAAGTACATTGGTTTAAACAATGATGGAAATTTCCAGCCATCATACAGATCAGAAAGAAGGCGGGTTCTGTGTCCCAGAGATGAACGTGCTGTGTCTGAAATGTGAATATCAACCCAAGAACAAATGCAAAAGACCTGGTGAAGATGCTGAAACTGGTAAGAGTTTGTCATCATCCAGAGTAAAACAAGTACTGTACCGACATGGCCTGAGAGGAACTCTGCCAGGAAGAAGCCCTTACTCCAAAAGCAACATCAAAAAGTCAGCTTGGAGTTTTTTTGCAAATAAAAAAAGGAAAAAGACTTACATTTTTGGAGACATTTCCTGTGGTCTGACAGGGGAATTTTTATTTTTATTTTTGCCATAATGACCATCATCACGTTAAGAGGAAAAAGGGGGAATCTTGCAAGCCTGAGAACACCATCCCAACTGTGAAATACAGGGGTGGCAGCATCATGCTGTGGGGTTGTTTGGCTGCAGGAGGGACTGGTGCACTTCACAAAATAGATGACATCATGAAGAAAGAACACTATGTGGAAATATTGGAGCAACATCTCAAGACATCAGCCAGGAAGTCAAAGCTTGGACCCAGATGGGTCGTCCAAATGGACAATTCCCAAAGCATATGGCCAATACTGGCTACAAAGTGGCTTAAGGAAAACAAAGTCAATGTTTTGAAGGGACCATCACAAAGTCCTGATCTTAATCCAGTTGAGAATGTATCGGCAGAGCTGAAAAGTGCACACAAGGTGGCCTACACATTTGGCTCAGTTACACCAGTTCTGGTTGAAGGAATGGACCAAAATTCCTGCCAACTATTGTGAGAAACTTGTGGAAGGATAGAAATAGAAAAATCCTGTCCATATTTTTCTTGTGTGTACCTAAGTACCCTCTCTGGTCCAGCCCCTCATGTGTCGACCTGTCAGAGCGTCTGGGTCCGAAGCTCTCAGTTAAGTGGAGTGTCTCTGATCTAAGCCTGTTCCGAGCACTTGTCTTTCCGCTTCAGAAAATTACAACATCGCTGATCAATGGCTGCAGGCACGACAGCGCCTCACTCCACAGGGCAGCGAGAGTCAAGGAGGCAGTTCATCCGTGCGACCACAAGCTGCTCGAAGGACAATGGTCAGAGCGCTTGATGGGTTTGTGCTCAGATAATTTAATCCAGTTCAATGATTTAGTCTTATTTTATTATTATTTATTGTCGTCAGGTTTACAACAGTGCTACGGGTATATTTTTCTTACAATCAAACCTTTCAGGGATTTTTGAAACAAATAATGATATTTCTCTTTGTTATAGAACAGTGCTGCTGTGAAGGTCCTCGAGGTACTTTTATACAATACATTACTTCAAATATCATGTGCAGTGTCGTATTATCCAAATAGAACAAATCTAGTAGTAAACAACACAAACTCATTTTTTGGAGGAGCTACCCAAAAAGCTGTGATCTATTTTCATCATTCATGATTGTAAAGCATCCTTTTTGTGCTTTTGCTTGTGTTGAGTCACTTCTTTCTTCTCGCTCGTTTCTGTTCACACCAGAGTCTTGGCGCTGACTGTTTCTTTGAGCGGCTGAGAACATTTACAACGCTGACAGTCACTGCACTGGCCTTTATTGTCCTCATGCACTATTCAGCAGAGTATATTATTCTTACTATCGGCCAGGAGAGAGCTGCCTTTGGAAGAATGGATGGTAAATAATCCCATGTTGCTATAAAGAACGATCTGCGTGGACCACTGCATACTTTATGAAACCAAAGCAACATGATTAATACATGCGTTAGACGATAAACAAGATATGTTATATGAGAAGGTCTCGATCTGTGTACCAGGTCTAACTGACTGAAGAAGAGCTTCCGCCACAAGAATGTCAAGAAGCTGAACTTTCCCCTTTCTTCCTTCTCCTATTTCTGCATATTTGTAACATGGTAAAACTGTTCTGCACTGCCACACTGTTTTTTCTTGCTTGCCTTATCTTTTCTTGTTTTCAGGTGGGCCAATGGTGTTGGCAGGTGCGAAAAATTGGTGTAACTTGTTTGAAAACCAACCAAGCGTCTTTCACAGTAGCTATAGATCGCCACAAAGCATCATGGGGTGTAAAGCCAGTCAAACATTTTGCCTGGGTGTCTATGGCCTGACCTGCTGCGATAAGTTTTCTGCTACAAAACATGTTCAAACGCCAAGGCAAAAGGACGATCCGCTATTAAACTGGAAGAAGAAGAAGGAACTGAGCTGCTTTTGGGGCTTGTGCAAATCAGACAGTAGATTTTCAGACTGGTTGCCGGAGGGAAATTTTCTTTCCCATTTCCAAAGCTCCGTGACAACATGACATAATTGGAAAGTGCCGAAACAACGCTTTTAGCCCAGCCCAGCCCGACAACCAGTCTCCCGTTCTCCAGAGTCGGCATGAGGAATGCTAGTCAAAGAGCTAGTGGTTTGGGCCTGGAAGCCGTGAGCAGAGTGGGTCCGACCCAGCCTTGGGCCCCTGGCGAGAGCCAATTTTGCCAATTTCGGACTTCAATGACGAGAAAACTCAATACGCTTCAAAATGTATAACTCTGCCCTACTTTTAAATTTTGTATAAAATGATTTAAAACCTTGAATTTTTCATGCAGTTCTCTGGTTATCTTTCTGTACACTACATATTGTTTCTGTTATTTCTGCAAAATAACAGAAAGGTTTAACATCTCTATCCCTGTTTAGAGAGGACTTTATCTGTATAGCAACTATCACAGACATGACCACAAAGCGCTTATGGGACAATTACATCCACTCCATAAGCTACCTGGGTGCCAGTCTATGCCAGCGTCCGTCCAACCACCACCAAGCACTCACTCTTACACAAACATATATTATACACCCTAATGTACATGTTTTTAGTGGTAGGGGAAACCTACGCAGATAAATGGTCTCAACTTATATAGCACTTTTCCACCTACATTAGGCACTTAAAGCGCTTTACAGCAAGGACCCACTCACCCATTCACAATCTCATTCATTCACCAATGTACACAGACACTGGAGGCAAGGTGGGTGAAGTGTCTTGCTAAAAGGACACAGTGACAGCGTGCACCTTCAGGAGGCGGGATTCAAACCCCCGACCTTCCGATCATGAGACGACCCGCTCTACCACCTGCGCCACCGTCGCCAATGATAGAACTTCACACAGAAAGGCCCTGTCCAGGTGGGAATCGAACCCGGGACTGTCTTGCTGAGGCACAGACGCTAACCACTGCGCTAATCACAAATGGCACGTAAATGACTATGTACATTTGGAAAAGGCAATCAAATGTTTGTTAAACTACAGAGAAATCTTTCCATCTGCCATTTTTATTCTGTAAGCAAACTCGCTCTAGAAACATACATATCTTTTTCCCACTCACCCTATTTCCCCAGCGAAAGCAGAAACGGCAGCAGCAGCAAGTGTTGACAGCCTCAGTATCTTTACGTGACAGAATAATAACTTCACGGACCTACACTCTCTCTACACAGTCTTTTTTTACATTATGTGTCAAAGAAGCGCTCTGCCAGAGAGGAGCTTTTTGTTGTTTACAGCAGCGGACAGCGACTAAATTAGGAAATGTCAGGGACGTCGCTGCTTTCTGTTTCAAAAGTTGCAGTGGATGTCAGTTTGGACTAAATCTCAGGTAAATATGAACGTCATTTGATACTGGACTGTAAGGAATGTAGTAGGCTGTATTTCTATTCCAGCAACGTAGGCGAGGAACAACTGAGAAAGAAGAAGTTTCCTTTTCCTTTTTTATGTTTGCAATGAAGGATTGGGAGTAACTATAAACTATGACTTGAAATTGAATTTGTCTTCATCATGTCAGATTCTCTTTGACCACACATTGTACACTGCTAGCCCAAAGAAAAAGTCCCCAAAGCAAGGTCCCACACTCATATTTCAATGGAGTTAGCCCTGGTTATGGCACACATTTGCTGTGTCAATAAGCTTCTACAACGTTACATGATTCCTTCCCTTCAGGTGTTGGATTCATTTTCCTCCAAGATCTTATATTGACGATGTGAGAGTGTGGTCACTGTGCAAAGCCATCTCCAGCACATCCCAAAGATTCTCAATGGGGTTAAGCTCTTAACCCCCACCTGAACCGAGCACAGTTTCCCAAATCTAAAAGCTTCTTGAACAAAGTGTCAAAACAGGGATGAAAATGCAACAAAAAAGACACAAAAGAGCGACAAAAACACGATTAAAAAGTGATGACAAACACAAAAGAGGGAAACGTGACAAAAAATATGTGATAATAACGCGGCGACAACGCAACAAAAAGGTCACGATCAGTTTTGTAGGTCTTAGTTTTCGAATGAGGCGTTACACATGGCCTATAGCCTGTGAGCTCCAGTCGAGAAGCTTTGAGGTTTGGGTAAAGCTGAACTGGAGAAACTGTGCTCGGTTAAGGCGGCCAATCCATGAGTGAAAAATAATGTGACTGAATAAATCCTGGTATTTTGAAACTTGCTTGTACTGTCAGGGAAGACACAATCCATTGCTGGAATAAACGAGTCATTCAGTATGTATATTCAGTACCACCATTTATCTACTTTCAATCCAAATGTCTTTTCCCACATGATGATATGCAGGAAAAAACAGGTCAGCTCACTCCTCTGACAGACATGATTCTGTGTTTGATAAACTCACTCAAATCCAATCGCTTTTGCCTGTTTTTTTCACACATCAACTTTAAGGAGAAAGTGAACTCGCTACAAACCTATATCCCACTCACTGCAGGTGCCAAGAAGAGTCTGTGTTACCTCACCTGTCACTGGTCATAATGCAGTTATGGCTGCCTGGACTTTATCCATTTCCGATTGGATTTCTGGTGTGGAAATGTAGCTACAAGGTAAGAAAGTAATCCTTGACCTAACAATAGCCTTAGCTGGATAGAAAGCTGCTTTTGGGGAGGATGCAGAGCCTATATGTTTACCTCGGAATATCGCCTGTGATCAGCACATGTTATATTATACAGAATTTTTAGATAAAGGGAAACTGCAGTGAGTTCTGAAGCAGTAATTACTGGAGTGTTGTGTTCGTATTTACTCGGGCTCAGTGCAGTTTGACAGAGGCTTAGAGCGTTGCCCGGTGACAGCAAACCAATAACAGGCCGCAAGTCGAGCGCTCGCTGATCGTTTTAATCTACTGCACTGTGCACTTCTCCTGAACGGTGCATGGTTTTCAGAGAATGTGCTGTTGTCCAGCTCTCAGATGGGAGCAGCGGCCAGTGTCCCTGTGTATATGGTCATGTTTTTTTTGTTTTTGTAAGTAGCTAAAATTTAAATCCTGAAGTGTTGAACTTGTTGAATCAATCGGCAAGACCCGTCACTGAATGAGAGTGTGTGAGAGTGCAAAGGTAGAACATTTCGAAATGACCCCTTTGCTGTAATCCAGTGTGTTTACATGCACGCATTTCCTGTTTGTTCATTGAGGCCATGCTGCATAACATTTTACATAATAAATAAAATGACACAGGCCTACAATGAAATACATTTGATTAGTTGTTATTTGCTCAAAAATTCCAGTTAAGCTTTGTTCGAAAAGTACTTCATCTTAAAATATCCCACAATGAACAAGAAATATTATCAATGAGACACAACTTACTTTGGGTAAACAAAAGAAAAATTGGGGGGAATATATGTATTGACAATAAATATAGAGCCCAAAAATGCATTTTTTGTCTGACATTTATTGAACGATAAGTCGATACAGCATCGTTGCCTCCCCTCAGACTTACTTTACTGTGACATCGTGACATCACCAGCTCATCTCTATGGGATATTACTGCTTTGTCTTGACTGTAGTGAGGTATGACTTGGTCCTCTTCCAAAGGCCTTATTGTGTTTTGTTAATGTTAGCAACACTTAACAGGAATGTTCCACGCTGTGTCTTTATGCTGCATCCAGCCACAATCACAGAATCTGCCCAAATGTCATTTACATTCTTCAGGTCTGTATAAAGTTCCGATTGTCTCTAAAGCCTATTAATCCCTGTGTGTTATTCCAATGTACTGACTGCTGACAGGGGAAGGGGCACAGCGGCAGTGATTGTGGGACTGTTGTAGGGGCTGCGGGACATGCCTGTTGTTCCCGCTGCTTCACTGTCAGCAAATGGGGGAAAAAAAGCTCTCTCCTCCTGACTCGTCTCTCACGCAGCAGGGACAGGAGCTCACAGACTGTACGACTGAGAGGAAGCAGCTCACAGCAAGGAACTGAATGTACAAAATAGTTTGGATTTCTTTTGTTTTGCTGAACGCCTTGTTTGGGGAGGCATAATGTTTTGTGCACATGTAAGGTAATTAATAACAATGAGAAGGACAGTTTGCAAAATAAGGCAAGACTTAACTGTCTTTTTGTCTCTGTGACCAAAATGATGTTGTCAGATGGATTCCAAACTTTTTACATCAAATACCAGCTAGGAAATTATTCGGTATTCTGAGTGCCACGAAATCAGGACTATGTCAGATTTTAACTACAGCAAGATGTATCTATATATTTAAGGAGTAACAGCAATAGTTTGTGTATCACTGAGCTGCTGAGGCAAAGTCACATTGTACTGCAGGATCCAAAATGTCAAATGTGTTTCCAATTTTAAATGTCATAAATCAAACAATTCAGTCAGAAAATCCAGCTTTTATAACAGCAGAGGTTATTCAATGGTCAGGCAAAATCCTCACCCTATCATTGCAATCATGATTTGTTAAAAGCAATCAATTATTAAAGCTCATAATGAGTGTTCTTTCACAATGTCCTGCTATAAATTTGATTATGTTTGTAACTGGCCTATTCAGTTGAGGCTTTTGCATTTCTAATCCACTCTCACTGTAACTATATTTCATTTTTATGTCTCAGTACTTGGCTGCTTCTTTTACTGTGCCTTGGTGCAGCTGGTCTCTGTGTTTTAATGGAAGGCAGCCAGTTGCTCAGATGGAGACGACTCGCTTTCACCTCAGGATGGACAGACTGTATAAAGCTATTTCATGGGAATTCATGTTGGAATATCTAACACAAGTGATGGAAATGTATGTAAAAGTCCAGCGTGAAACAACGAGCAATTTCTGACTTTCCCATTCTTCCTATCTGGTTCAACAGCAAAGCTTTGCATGGATGAATGATACAGATTGAATCAAGAGGCTTAAAGCTCCTGGGTTCAAACAACACTGTTTTGCTATTTGTGCATTTTTCAATACAAATCAGCTTTTATGAATGGTGACAAGGCAATAAAACATTGTGTAGGAGGGTGCAGAATTGTTGACACCAGGAAACACAGACATTTATTCACTTTCACAATATATATATGGCAGTATATGGCTTTTGTGGTGATTTTAGTGAGTATTTCTAGCTGATCAGGCCAGTGTCCTGAAGTAAACAGATGTGAAAATTCCAATTGCACAATACTATTATGACAACTTTGCAGGCTGCAGCCAACTTGTATTCCCCACTTGTATGTTACAAAATTGTTGGAGTCTCACAACATAAGAGCACTGGCTCAAGAAATCCACACATGAGGGTAATTTAGCTGTAGAGGTAAAAATCTGACATTTGATCGGCCTACAAAAAGTTGTTAAAACACTTATTCATCGTCTTCCACTTTTTCATGGACCATTAAAATCCTCGGCATGTCACTGAACTAAATAGGAATAGGTAGCCTAAGTGCTTTATTTGTCATTGTACAAGCGTACAACAAAATAGTGTTCAGGTGTTAGCCCTGAGCCGCTGTGACTGAGCCGTGACCAGCATGTTTTTGGAGGTAGGGGAAACTGAAGTACCCGGAGGAAACATGGCTGGCTGCCTTCAGTCTCCTCTGATCCTCTGAAATGGTGCAGCGCCTCCTGGGTTTGTCCCTGTTTCAGAGCGTGGTGTCCTGCACTGGTCAGCTCCTCCTTCCTCTTCCTCCTGCGCAGCTCCCTCCGCTCCCACCGCTCCACAACAGTCTTTAACCATCTTCTGAAGAGCTTAGCAGTTAATCTGTTTTATTCTCCAGTAAACGTACATTAGCCAGAACAATAGAAAGTATGTGTGGCTTAGTTGTGAGTCTCGCCTGGATACCTCCTCGTTTGTCCCTTCCTTGTTTCCTGTAGCTCCTCTTGTGACGCCTCCACTGTGCTGCATGTGTAGGGGGCTCTTGATGCTTCTTCAGTGTCTATGAAGAAGAAATGATTTATTATTATTATTATCATTATTTATTATTAGGTCTCTCAAATTCAAGTTAAAAACTAGATATATTTAGGCCATTCTTGATAAAACATAGCCTAAATAATGAGGATGGTGGACAGTGACCTGATGATGACGTACGCAGCCGCATCAGCGTTTGTCCGTGTTGTTCATAAAGGTTCTTTGAATTCAGCCAAGATGGCGGACTACGACTTAACAACCAAAATAGCACATTTTCTTGACCGGCATTTGGTTTTTCCTCTCTTGGAGTTCCTTTCCGTTAAAGAAGTAAGCTGTTTTATGTTTTATTTACGATATTAAGTGAATATGTGGGTTATTACTGTGCCATTACGCTTGATTTCTGTCGACATGATGATGGATCGAGACGCAGAACCGGCTTTTGAGCTAATGCTAACCATATGCTACAAAACAACACGCATTTATCGCAGTCTAGCGTTATATAGCTCGCTGTATATTGGCATTCCAATAATATTGATGAAATCCATATACATTGTGTATCTGTCCCCTAAGCTTCAGGGATTCTGGTGTTTTGCAGCTAATGATAACACATGGCGGGCTAACTGATGTACTCAGTAGCTGTGTGCTGCCTGTATTATTGTTTTATTTCACACGTTTGTCTTTTCCCTAGATCTACAATGAAAAGGAACTACTCCAGGGGAAGCTGGAACTCCTCAGTGAGACGAACATGGTGGATTTTGCCATGGACGTGTATAAAAACTTGTACCCAGACAAGGATATACCACACTGTAAGAATATCTATATTATATTTTTTTTAGTCACAGTTTATTATGAATATGATTTAACAGAAATGCATTTGTCAAACACAGGAATCTTCCTTTAAATATATCTAATTAGCAAGTATATTTATTTGTAAAACTAGGTGCTGTAGTTTTTATGTTTATGTTGGTCTGTGTTTTGCCATTGTTTTTTTTCTTCTGATTCTTAAGTTTTTATGAAGAACCTGCAGGCACCCATCCATTTGCTCATATTTAGAAGGAACTGTTATTTTGCAATTGGTTTGGCATTCTCATTATTGCCTCTCCAGCCCTGAAGGAAAAGAGAACTACTGTTGTGGCGCAGTTGAAGCAGCTCCAGTCAGAGACGGAGCCCATCGTGAAGATGTTTGAGGATCCAGAAACAACACGGCAGATGCAGTCCACAAGGTCAGAGCAAGTCGCTGGGTCTTGCTTTTGCGCCAATACATTTTATTTTGTGAACATAATTTAACATCTGTTGATTATTTCCTTGTTCGACAGAGACGGGAGGATGTTGTTCGAGTACCTGTCAGATAAACACAATGTAAGCGTCAGAGAGTTTCATTTTTGTCTTTCCCTGATTGTAACTAAAATTAATTGTTAGTTTCCATGACAACCCCCGGGTATTTGCAGGTTTTTAATTATAAAACCTTCCTCCATCTGCTCTGTGATTGTAATCAGTTTAATTATTGTCAGTGTTTTAGTTATGATGTTTTAAAACTTTTTTTGGTCAATTTCTCGTCAAATGAGTTGTAAATTTAACCAAAGAAATTCGATTGACTCAGTAGTATTATGTTAATGTCTGTCTTTGCTTTTGTTCTCCTGCTTTAGTTTCGGCAAGAGTACTTGGACACTCTGTACCGGTACGCCAAGTTTCAGTACGAGTGCGGTAACTATTCTGGAGCAGCGGAGTACCTCTACTTCTTCCGTGTCTTGGTAAGAGCCGGTGAATACGTTTTCTACAAGTGTTTAGGCGTGAATGTAGGCTGAGATTTGGTTGTTATTTTTTTGTCTTTAGGTGCCCTCCACAGACAGGAACGCTCTGAGCTCTCTTTGGGGAAAACTGGCATCTGAAATCCTAATGCAAAACTGGGAGGCAGCTATGGAGGACCTGACACGTCTCCGAGAGACCATTGACAACAATGTAAGATATTATTAAGCTATTTCCTGGACTACATGTGTACAAATTATATATTATATATTTTTCTCCATTGCTTTAGTTGCTTAAAAGAGGCAAACCAACACATTTTATAATATTAAAAATTAAATCATGATTGATATACTTTTACATACCACTTCTTATTTATTTTTTTTCCTCTGAAGATTTGTCTGATCCGAAGCAGACCATTAAATCCCTATAATTGAATGTGTTTGTGTGCAGTCTGTGAGCTCCCCTCTCCAGTCTCTGCAGCAGAGGACGTGGCTCATTCACTGGTCTCTGTTCGTCTTCTTCAACCACCCCAAAGGTAGAGACAACATCATCGAGCTCTTCCTCTACCAACCACAGTAAGTACAGCACTCATTACATCAGTCTAATTTATTGACATGCACTCATTGTAATGTTCAGACTATTATACGCACCTGAATATAAGCTACACTTAAACAAACATAAAAATTAGGCTGCACTTTTTTCTCCGTGCGCGGTCAAATATTCCAAGAGAACGGTGGCCTACAGGTACATTTACCTTTTTAAAAGAGTGTTAACTTAAAAGTTTATAACTTAACTTAAAAGTTCATAATTCGATTAGATTATTTAAACCTGCGTGTGTTCAGTCAGACGAAGCGCCCGGTGTTTGAAGCTGCTCTGATTGTGGCATAGTCCAGAAATTGTGGTATTTCTATAGACGAGACAGCTTCCAGTATTTGTGCCATTTTCCATCTGTCTTTTGCTCTTGATGTTTTATTTAAGGACATGTCAAAGTGTTTGACATGTCCTTAAATAGTGTCAACAGTGTCAAAAGCTTTATCTAATCTCACTAATATGGTTTTTGCTTTATGCTAAGATTAAATTAAGATCTTAAAGGAAATGTAAAACAACTTTTTAGAGCTTTCTACCATGTCCCCCATCAAAAACATACCTAGAGTTAGGGATTGGTTGCTATTCAAAGTGCCCAGTCACCTGCCTCTATTTATTAGTACATAGCCTCCCAGTTAATCATTGGTCCAGACTTTCATTCGTTGCACAGCTTCCTCTCCTTTACAGAGCAACAAGAGGCAAACATATTTACCAGAGCCTTGATACTACAAAACAACACAAACCTCCCCTCTCTCTCTTCTCTCTGTCCTTTGTGGACTGGTGTGAGCGCAACAACCTGAGCTTGAACATCGTAAGACAAAGGAGATGGTGATCGACTTTAGGAGGAAGTCACTACCGCACACACCGCTGAACATCCAGTGGGAGGACATCGAGGTGGTGGACAGTTTCAAGTACCTGGGTGTTCACCTCAACAGTAAACTGGACTGGTCCCACAACTCCAACGCCCTGTACAAGAAGGGCCAAAGTCGCCTCCACCTTCTGAGGAGACTGAGGTCTTTCGGAGTGAGCAGACCTCTGCTCAGGACTTTTTATGACTCTGTGGTAGCCTCTGCTCTCCACTACGCTGCCGTGTGCTGGGCCCCGGGCACAGAGCGGGACAAGAACAGACTGAACAAGTTGGTCAGGAGGACCAGCTCCGTCCTAGGCTACCCCCTGGACTCTGTGGAGGAGGTGAGGGACAGGAGGGTATTAGTCAAGCTCACCTCCATCATGGACAACACCTCCCACCCACTGCACGGGACTGAGGAGCTGAGCTAGCCTGGCACCAGCCAGACAGATCCTCCATGAAAGAGATACATGGGGATACAGTCTGCAATTGTGCGATATGAATCTCGCTGACTCGAGCAAAACCAAGACGAGCCAATCACTGCACGGGAGGCGGGAGTTAATAGTGCGTCATCTTCAGCGCTAGGATTGCCCATCCTGTGCTCCTCCGGGCCGTAACCAAAACAGTGAAGATGGCGGCCGCGACACAACGATCTTTTACCAGTGCCCTTTCTTTTCGTTTTAAATGAGCTGGACTTAAAGCCACAGCAAGAAGCTGCTCTGAGGGCTTTCACCGGAACATTTACCCGACTGCACATGTGGACTACAAAAAAAAATGGCGGAGGACGTAAATGTAAAGCTTAGGTCGTTTTGTGTTTGATTGGTTCGCTCTCGTTCAAACTGCCATCGTTAGCCCCGCCTCCAGTCTCGATTTGGAAATTGCGTCCTATTACCACAATTCCAGACTGTCTTTATATGTATTTACAAATACATAAATAAAGTCAGTCTGGCTTTATGCCAGGCTAGAGCTGAGCAGCTCCTTCGGTGGCAGACTGAGGCATCCTCAGTGCAAAAAGGAGCGCTACCGCAAGGCCTTCATCCCCACTGTTGTCAGACTGTACAACAAGACTCTAAAGTAACATGTGCAATAACACACCTTTGCAAAACTACGTGCAATAATCTCTATATCAGCGCCACTATATTCCCTGTACCAGCGTCACTTACTGACAACCTGCACTAGGACTGTAAACTTTGCACCTCAATATTCTACTTATAGTCAGTTATAATTTTTATTCTATTTTTATTTATGCTTATTTATTTATTGTTATAATTCCGCCCCTTAAGATTTCTCATTTTACTTATTGTACATAAGATACTTCTTTTTTTACTATCTAACTGTTTCCTGTCTATTTGCACACCCTGAGTGAGCTTATGGAATGCCGAATGTAACAAGTGAATTTCTCCATTGTGAGATCAATAAAGGATCTTATCTTATCTTTGTGTCTGTTTAATCAAAGCCATTGCGCTCTCTGTCAGGATTTGAGAGTGTATTATGTGGAAACCATGGCAGCTTTAAAAGAAAATAAACTATAAAGTGAAACCGTGTGCACCGTCCTTAGAGAAGGCTGCTGAAATGGAGTGTAGCGCCGTTTGAAATTACTGTCTAATTTTCAATCCGTCAAAATGTCGGAACGGCCTTGAGAATTTTCCATCAAAGCTATTGTAACACCTACGCTGTTAGGCAAAGGACTGTAGGGTATGGACCAGTTCTAGATTCGAAAGGAGTGGTGTGTAATCCAAAATGAGAGCCAAAGTCAATAAGTTTAAATGGAAAAGCCGGCAATTTACTTTACATAGACAATAAAAAGGACAGACAAACATCAAACATTAATACTGGCACTTCTGTTAGTTACCCGTTACACCTTTATATTGTTTAACTTTTGAGATGAGTTCAATAAAAGGTATGTTTTACTTGTTTCACTTATTTCAACAAGTTTTGTTTTATGACCGGTCATTTAGTTACTTTGAGTGTTTTTAATTTAAACCTATTCTTAAATTACTTTAATTTAAGTTTAATCTTGGTTTCAGGTTTATATTATTCACTCTTTTCAATTTTCAAACACGTTTTGTCACTTTAAAAATGACACCATAGGTACCCTTTAAATACATAAATAAAACAATTATCAAAAGGATCCAGTAAACAATTTGGCTTGCAAAGCAATAACAAAAAGAAAATGGCTTCTAATTGTCCAAAAACTTAGCAAAACTTAAATTGTGGATATGTTCTGAGTTCAATGTAGGCGCCCTTTAACGTGCGCTCAAATCCGTTGGAAAAACTCCACAAACGCTCCTCAAACCTTGGTCTGGGAGTCAGTGAGGTTCTTTGGTGGAATGCGGACCACGCGCGCCTCGCGAGACGCTGCCGTTGATCCTGAGAATGTTCCGTTGGGTGGCTCGCCTTGGTCTCGACTCGATCCTGGGTCCAAGAACTCGATCCAAGCCCAAGAACTGAGGTGTTCTCGGGGTGGGGATAAAACCTGGCCGTTATCTGGTCCCTGCCGTCTCGGGCAAAAGCGTAACTGCCTCGTTTAACCGCAGCGACAAACGCGTTTCTTTGCTCTCTGCCGTCTCAAGCAAAAGCATCGGCCTCGTTTAACCGCAGCGACAAACACGAGACTACTCTCAAAGGTTTCACGTCTCGTAGACACACTCTTCCCTCAACCCGGCAAGGCAAACGGTGTGTAAGATCACTTTTCGGTGTAGTTTGGGTCAGTTTTGTTCGTAACGGCTGCACTGCTCTGTTCGCCCATGCGCTCTTTTTAGACTCCTGTCGCTGACTGAGCCTCGGCCAGGTGGGGAGGGGCATACGCTGAGAGCGTCTTGAATAACGGTTATATTGATAACGGTTTACAATGTAACTTTTTATAATAACATTGTAAATCCCACTAATTATATATTTAATGTCACGTAGTTTTTTAACTGTTTTAAGCGAATATTTAATTAGGTTATTTATGAATATTTATAAGGTTATTTATTGTCAGGTTTTGTCCAGTTACACCAGTGTTTATTTGTAACGGGGGTTACATCCTCCCCTCCTTTTCCTATGTACGTCCTCGTACATGTTTCATACAGTTTCAACTTTAAACACTCTAGGGCCATTCAAGGATTCAGTAAATGCTATGGCTAGGCCCTGGAAGAGTGACTGGACCACAGAAACTAGTGGGTTGCCTAGTTCAGGATAAGTCAGTCTCTGAGCTGGTTCCCTACGTCTGGTTGAGCGTCTTAGGAAGTCAGAGTTACTGTCACAATGGTCAGTGACATCTGGGCACTGGTCTGTGTCAGCTGTGGTCTCATTAGGAAAGTCAGGAATGTCTTTAGATTGGCTGTCCATTTCAGGGAAGTCATTGGTTGACACTGGTTCTTCAGGTAGGTTTTCTTTTTCAGGGTAAGTACCGACTGTCTCTGTCTCTTTGTCATTTTCTTCAGGATTCTTTTCAGGTAAGATCTCATTCAGTGGATTTGTCTCATCAGGTAAGTTTGACTCATCAGGTAAGTTTGACTCATCAGGTAAGTTTGTCTCATCCGGTGTCTTTTGACATATTCTGTATTCAGAGAAAGCGTTGGGCATTTCTGAAGAACTTTGTTTGACATCATTTGCATGTTTGTCCGTATCAGGTGAGTATGAACTTTTGGTTTCCACTATTAGGTCTTGGTAGTCATAAAAGTAGCCAGAATCGGATTCTTCACAGTCTGATTCTTGTTCATGACTTTCTGTTTGTTGACGTGTTTTGGGTCGCTTGAGTTTGTCTTTTATTGGTTGTCCTGTTTCATTTGTGTTGGTGGAAAGGAAACCACATGGCAGTAATAAGTCACGATGGAGGGTTCTTTGAGGACCTTCTTTTGCCTCAGGCTTTACAACATAAACAGGGAGGTTGTTCGACTGTTTCACTACAACATGGACTTCGGATTCCCACTTGTCGGCTAGCTTATGTTTGCCTCTTATGCGAACATTTCTAACAAGAACTCTATCTCCTTCTTTTAAGGTAGAGTCAACAATGTGTTTGTCAAATCTTGCTTTGTTGCGACCTGCTGATTTCTTTGCCATTTCAGTTGCGATTTTGTAGCTGGATTCTAGGTGTGACTTAAGGTTGCGAACATACTCAGAGTGGGAACCTGACTGATGATGGACTGGCAGACCGAAGGCGAGGTCGACAGGGAGCCTTGGCTGTCGGCCAAACATAAGCTCATATGGGGTAAACCCTGTCACCTCGTTTTTAGTACAGTTATAAGCGTGTACTAAGGGTCGGACATAATCACGCCAGTGGGTCTTTTTGTGGTTCTCCAAAGTACCAAGCATGTTGAGAAGCGTTCTGTTGAAGCGTTCAACAGGGTTTCCCCTCGGGTGGTAAGGTGTAGTTCGAACCTTTTGAATGCCAGCTAGTAAACAGAGCTCTTTTATCGTGCGGGACTCGAAGTCCGGGCCCTGATCACTATGTAGTCTCTCAGGGAAACCGTAGTGTGAGATAAAGTTTTCCCAGAGGAATTTGGCAACTGTGCGCGCCTTTTGGTTTGGAGTGGGCAAAGCAAGCGCGTATTTAGTGAAATGGTCTGTTATCACTAATACATCTTTAGTATTGCTTGAATCTGGCTCTAATGTTAGAAAGTCGATGCACACTAGTTCAAGCGGTCGTGTGACAACGATATTCACAAGCGGCGCGGCTTTCTCTGGATGGACTTTACGGCGGGTGCAACGGTTGCAGGTTTTGACTTTAAGTTCTATGTCTGAGGCCATTTTGGGCCAATAGAATCGCTTTCTCACAAGATCCAGTGTTCTTTCGACACCCATGTGCCCCATGTCGTCGTGTAAGCTTTTTAGGACAAGGGGTCTTAACTCTTGGGGTAGCACGAGTTGGTATTGTGTTTGTGCTCCCTCTTGTCTTGTACGATAGAGGACTCCATCTTTGAGAATGAACTTGTTCCACTCCCTTAGCAACAAGCCAAGTTCGGGGAGTTCACTCTTTGCAGTTGGTGGGGGCTTTTCTCCCAATTCCATTTGGTTGATTATTTCTCGAATGCTTGTGTCATTGTTTTGTATTTCTTTCAGGTCTGATGTTGTGTAATGGGACATTACAGGTAAGCCACCAAGCTCCTCCTCCTCTTCAAAACTTTGGGGGATAGCTTGGGGATGATGAGCGAGAGACAGAACCAGAGAGCTATTGACTGTAGACTCAACTGGATTGTTCTCTGAAAGCTGATGGACAAAGTGTTTTTCGCAGATGGCTCGGATTGTGCTCTGGTCAACAAGGTCAAGGTCTGGATGGTCAGGTAGGTGTCTTTGTGTGAACTGTTGTATCCTTTCCAACTCCTTTTTGGACAGCATGTCGTCAGGCTCTGCACTGTGTGGACGTCTGGACAGACCATCTGCATCCTGATTTTGTTTTCCTGCCCTGTATTGCAGCTGGAAATCGAACGTGGACAGCGCCGCCAACCATCTGTAACTCGCGGCATCAAGTTTTGCAGTGGTAAGTATGTATGTTAACGGGTTGCTGTCCGTGATGACAAGAAATGAGCGGCCGTAAAGGTAATCTTGAAATTTTTCTGTGACTGCCCATTTAAGAGCAAGGAACTCTAACTTATGTGCAGGGTACTTTGTTTCACACTTTGACAACCCGCGACTTGCGTAGGAGATGACACGGTTTTGACCTTGTTGATTTTGGTACAGAGCGGCCCCTAATCCACGAGTGCTTGCATCTGTATGCAAGGTGTAAGAAAGTTTAGGGTCCGCGAACCCGAGCACTGGTGCTGTGGTCAGTTTCTGAATGATTGTGTCAAATGCTGTTTGACAATCCTCTGTCCATCGAGCTCCGAAGGGGTCTTTCGGGTTGTGGTACTGGGTTTTATCAACTTTGTTTGTTTTTTTCCAGTGAGGTGGGTATCCACCAGTGAGTTGGTTGAGAGGACGCATGATCTTTGAATAGTCCTTTATGAATCTACGGTAATAACCGGAAAATCCAAGAAAGGTCCTGAGTTCTTTCAAGTTGTTTGGTTTCGGCCAGGTTTGAGTGACGAGATCTTATCGGGGTCTGTTTCAATGCCTTTTTCCGAAATGATGTGGCCAAGGTATTTTACAGAGCTCTGAAAAAAACTGCATTTTTCTGGTGAAAGTTTAAGGCCAAACTCCTTCAAACGACTGAGGACTCGCAAGAGGCGTTCTTCGTGCTCCTCCAGAGTTGAAGAGAACACAATGAGGTCATCAAGGAACACAAGGGCCTGTTTTAGATTGAGCTCCCCCATGCAGCGCTCCATGAGTCTCTGGAATGTGCTAGGGGCGTTTGTGATTCCTTGAGGCATTCTATTAAACTCGAAGAAACCTAGAGGGCAGACAAATGCAGTCTTTTGTTTATCAGCCTCCTCCATCTCAATCTGATAAAACCCTGACTTAAGGTCTAAGACTGAGAACCATTTCGATCCATTCAAAGCTGAAAAAGACTCTTCGAGGTTGGGTAAAGCGTAAGAATCTTTCACAGTCTGGAGGTTTAACTTTCTGTAGTCAATACATAATCTGACATCTCCATTCTTTTTTCGTACGACTACAATTGGGGATGAAAAAGGAGATTCAGAGTCACGGATGACTTCGGCATCAAGGAGTTGCTGCAGGTGATTACGTACTGCCTCTAGATCTTGTGGATGTATTGGCCTTGCCCTGTGTTTGAAAGGAGTAGGGTCGCTGAGTGTGATGTGATGCTTGATCTTACTGGTGCGACCAAAGTCGAGCTCGTTTTGGGCAAATACCTCAGGCATAGAATTCAACTTTGAACGTATTCTTTCTTTCCACTCACTGGGGATTGAAGAATCACCAAAATCGAATTGGAGATCTGAGTTTTCAAACTTTGGTTTAAGCGTTGGGTCATTGGCTGATCGAACACTTTGAATGGCGTGAATTTGTGCAATGACTGTCTTTGGAGTGAGTGTGATGGTGTGATTGGATTCGTTTTTCAAGATGACAGGTACACTGCGTGGGAGTTTGGATGGGAGGGTCGCTAACCCATCTTTAACAAGAAGGCCACCAGTTAAGTAGGTTGTTGTTGGTGCTTCGACTGTCACCCATTTTCCAGTTTCCGGTACTCTGCATGCCACTGATCCTTCCAGAACTTTTGTTTCTCCAGCTCCAATAGTTTCACAATCCATACTGTTTAGTCTGACTTCGCCCAAGTTTGAATCAGCTGTGCGTTTTTTCCTCGCTGCAAGGGTTTTGAGAACGACTTTGTACCCATATGGAAGCGTGTGTTTCTCTTTGGGCTCTACAACTAGTCCATACTGCTCATACAGAATGTCCAAAGTATTTGTACCTATCAGCAGTGAAGGTGAGTTAGAACTCAGATTGGGAACAATCAAAGCGAGAGTTGGCACTTCAATGTCAGCACCCAAAGAACTCTTGGGAAAAGTGATGGCTATCTCGATAAAGCCAAGGTAAGGGACATTTTGGCCATTTGCACCTTCTACCTCTAACAGGTCATTCAAGCTGTGGACAGGTAAGTGAGACAGGTTCTCTTCGTAGAAAGACTGGGAGACTGTTGTTACCTGTGAGCCCGTATCTAATAAGCAACTGCACAGATGGTCATTGATAGCTATTTGAGCTGTACACTTTGCTCCAACTAAGCCTTTTGGAAGAGAGAGAGGCTTTTCAGTTTGAGCATGAAAGTTCAAAGCACATTTCTTTTTCTTGGGACACCTTGTGTTTTGTTTAGCTCCACTTTGTCCCACAAATGGAGCTGGGTCTAGTTTAAAGAAGAATATTCTGGATCATTCACTTTGTCCCATGTCATTTGCTTTTCTCTTAGCTGCTTCTTTTTAAGAGCAACAAGATGAGAGTTTGGCTCATTCTCGCATTGGGGTTTGATATGCCCATCCTCTCCGCACTTAAAGCAATACCAGGGCTTTGGTCGATTGCTTGAGTGGATGTCCGGTCTTTGATCAGAGGACTGTGACTTTTGAGCTCTGGAGTTATCAAAAGGGACTTTATGTTTTGCAGAGCTGAAGACTCGTGGTTTGGCGTTGGGTGTTTCAGCATCTTTTTTAGTTTGAGAGACGCAAGATGCGATTGCAGATCAGCAATTTGCTTTTTGAGATTTTGAATTTCAGAATCGACTGCTTTTGGTCTGGGGCGTTCTGGACTTTGAGACTGGGCACCCTGATAGTGTGAGTAGACCTTTGGCTTTGTTGTATTTAGATGCTGTTTCATGCGTGACATTTTCGATGTGCGTCTTTTCTCTGCAGTACGGAGCATGAGCAGGAGATCAGCAAAAGTAGGTGGAGTTTGTTTCTTTTGCTCAAGCTGAAGCTCCGCAATCAAGTCATTGTCCCAACAGCCTCTTATGAACTGTTTCAAGAGCTGTTTATCAAGTTCACCAGCAGAGATACCTCCCCTTATGAACGTTGTGTTAAGCATGACTTGGAGTCTCTGAAGGTAAGATGAAGGTTCTTCACCATGATTTTGCATGGTGTTCAAGTATTTGGCGAAAAGGTCATCACCATCTTCGACTGTACCAAAAGCAGAATCAAGGATTTGCAAGTATGTGACTGGAGGCGAATCGGCAGGTAAGTGTTTTACAAGATCAACTGCAGGTGAAGAGAGACTTTCCAAAAGCCTTCTGGACTTACTTGAGTCTGGTTGCTTGGCATCTTTAAGAAGAAGCTCAACACTTGAACGCCAGCTTTCAAAGTCAACTTCATTGTTTGGACGGGGACAACGCCCAGAAAAGAGTCTCAACCTGAAGGGAGTGTTCATTTGTGAATGAATATCTTCAGTTCGGAGAATGTGCTCCACTATTACTTTTTGAAGCTCTGGTGGATTAACATCAGAGGTACTTAGAGTAGGAGTCTTTGTACTGATTGGGGTTTGTGAGCGATTCCCCACAGAGACTGGGATCGGTTGGTGGAAGTCACCAGATTGAAGGGCTCTGTGCACTGGATTGTCTGAGTCAGGGACTTGAACAGAGTCACCATGGTCACTTGGACTGTCATGTTCGTCCGTGTCAACAGCCCTAGTAATAGAGCTAAGCTCCTCTCTCAGTACGTCTGTGAAATCTTTACCTGTCTGTTTTGCAATGTCTCTCAGTTCAGCTAAGTAAGTCTGTGTAGCAGTCTTGCTAACTACAGGAGAGTAGACGGTGCTTAAAGTCTCGACAAGGTAAAGTATGTCAGGTTCATCTTTAGGTAAGAATTTGTAAGGTAGCAAGGGTGAAAGTGCCTGTACTGATGCACCTGAAGTGTACTCAACAATGTTCTGCTTGCCTACCTGTGGGCTTGTAGGGGCTATGGGCACAATCTGAAAAGACCCGTACTGTTTAAGAAAGTCAAAGAGCTCCTCATCAACTACAGTGCCAGTTATGCCAGTAATAATGAGTGAGTTTGGTATCTTAACATTACTCTGTCGCACGGCTTCCATATTGGCTGTTTTGAAAACAATACCTAGGCTCACAAGAGTGTACGGACCACTCCTGGCTGGCTCGCCAAGAATATGTAACACCTACGCTGTTAGGCAAAGGACTGTAGGGTATGGACCAGTTCTAGATTCGAAAGGAGTGGTGTGTAATCCAAAATGAGAGCCAAAGTCAATAAGTTTAAATGGAAAAGCCGGCAATTTACTTTACATAGACAATAAAAGGACAGACAAACATCAAACATTAATACTGGCACTTCTGTTAGTTACCCGTTACACCTTTATATTGTTTAACTTTTGAGATGAGTTCAATAAAAGGTATGTTTTACTTGTTTCACTTATTTCAACAAGTTTTGTTTTATGACCGGTCATTTAGTTACTTTGAGTGTTTTTAATTTAAACCTATTCTTAAATTACTTTAATTTAAGTTTAATCTTGGTTTCAGGTTTATATTATTCACTCTTTTCAATTTTCAAACACGTTTTGTCACTTTAAAAATGACACCATAGGTACCCTTTAAATACATAAATAAAACAATTATCAAAAGGATCCAGTAAACAATTTGGCTTGCAAAGCAATAACAAAAGAAAATGGCTTCTAATTGTCCAAAACTTAGCAAAACTTAAATTGTGGATATGTTCTGAGTTCAATGTAGGCGCCCTTTAACGTGCGCTCAAATCCGTTGGAAAAACTCCACAAACGCTCCTCAAACCTTGGTCTGGGAGTCAGTGAGGTTCTTTGGTGGAATGCGGACCACGCGCGCCTCGCGAGACGCTGCCGTTGATCCTGAGAATGTTCCGTTGGGTGGCTCGCCTTGGTCTCGACTCGATCCTGGGTCCAAGAACTCGATCCAAGCCCAAGAACTGAGGTGTTCTCGGGGTGGGGATAAAACCTGGCCGTTATCTGGTCCCTGCCGTCTCGGGCAAAAGCGTAACTGCCTCGTTTAACCGCAGCGACAAACGCGTTTCTTTGCTCTCTGCCGTCTCAAGCAAAAGCATCGGCCTCGTTTAACCGCAGCGACAAACACGAGACTACTCTCAAAGGTTTCACGTCTCGTAGACACACTCTTCCTCAACCCGGCAAGGCAAACGGTGTGTAAGATCACTTTTCGGTGTAGTTTGGGTCAGTTTTGTTCGTAACGGCTGCACTGCTCTGTTCGCCCATGCGCTCTTTTTAGACTCCTGTCGCTGACTGAGCCTCGGCCAGGTGGGGGAGGGGCATACGCTGAGAGCGTCTTGAATAACGGTTATATTGATAACGGTTTACAATGTAACTTTTTATAATAACATTGTAAATCCCACTAATTATATATTTAATGTCACGTAGTTTTTTAACTGTTTTAAGCGAATATTTAATTAGGTTATTTATGAATATTTATAAGGTTATTTATTGTCAGGTTTTGTCCAGTTACACCAGTGTTTATTTGTAACGGGGGTTACACTATGCAATTTGGTAAAATAAATGTTTGCTGTGCTTTTGTGTTTGCAGATACCTCAATGCCATTCAGACAATGTGCCCACACATTCTGAGATACCTCACCACCGCAGTCATCACCAACAAAGACGTGCGAAAGAGGAGACAAGTGCTCAAGGACCTCGTCAAAGTCATTCAACAGGTTTGTATTGAAAACACGCTGTATAGAGCACTTTATGGCTATATCCACACAAAGACAAAAGCTTATGTTTTCAGAAACTTTCTTTGTAAGCACAAAGCCAGCTTAGTAAATGTGTGCGTCCACTAGGGATGGGACGGTATGAGATTTCCACGGTATGATAACCTTGACAAAAAATACCGCGATATCACGGTATACCGTGAAATTGCGTGTTTTATATTTAAAAAGTAAAAATAGGGTTCGCATTTAACAAACCCTGTTTGTTAATGGTACATTTGTAATTGGTTATGACTTTACATGTTGCTAAGGATCAATAAAGTGTCCTATTATGACTTATTATCCAAAACAACACTTTAAACAAATGGATATTTTTACCTTAATCACTTTAGTCACAGACGGAGCATGTTCGCTGATGCTAATCACTGTTTGTTCGATGTCTGCCCAAAAACTTCCAAAGGCAGGCTTTCCATTATAATTTGCTGCTTGATTTCTTAAAGTAGTCGGTGCATTTAACTTCATATAAAAAAAATCATAATAATATACAAAAAGTGTCGCCTCAAGCGGTCAACAAACTTGAGTGCTTGTCTAATAATTGACCGACTAGCAAACTGCATCAGGTAAAGGTTCCCACCTATGTCTAACCCTTATCCTGCAGTGACGACTACAGGGTAAAGAATAATCTGCCTGTACGATGCATCAGATTATTGTTTGGGGAGATTTTAGTGGAGTAGCGCGTAGGTTTGTTTACATCACGTAGTAGCTAGTAGTAGTAGCCCTGGCGGCGAGTGACAGCGAGCCGGGGGTTTGTAACTAAATGAAAATCAGTGCCTTCTTTGATGAGCATTTAGCAAAGGAAGGCTGAGCGTCTTCTGAAAAATAACACGTAAAACAGTGTTGTCTAGAGCGTGTCTGATAAACGATGGACTGGATGATGAACAATCCAAACCACAAAGCTAACGGGTTAGCGTAACGCGAGCTAAAGCGCTAAACAGCTTTTAACGCGACAGATCCAAACAAAGCTTCATTTCAGCGGCAGCGTTCACGTTCACGGAGGACAGTGGCTTTTTACTCTGCTGCTACGGGCCGTGTTCAACAGGCTGAAGGCCGAGAGAGAGAGAGGAGAGAGAGGGACTGCGCCGCGGGGTCAGGTGAGGAGCAGCAGAGCAGAAGGGGAGAGCGGGGGTTTGCACGGAGCGCAACTTTTTGTGTGTGGCAAGAATAGCATATAAAACAAGCATTTTTAATACCGTCGGACAGGGAATCCTCACGGTAGTGATACCGTAGCATTTTAATACCGTGGTATACCTTGAAACCGGTTATCGTCCCATCCCTAGCGTCCACATGGATTTACTCAGGTCTGTGAAAACGGCGTGATTCATCTGCCAGGCCTGTGTGTGGCGCTGTGACGCTAACACAGATAGAACAAGATGTAGAGGGCGCATGCGCAGTAAACTTTTGTGGAATGTAAACAGTGAAAAATGAAATGGATTCAAGGATTTACGATTTACAGAAGAAGATCTTTATTTATATAGCGCCTTTCACAGACATGGTCACAAAGCGCTTTACATGAGAGCATTTTACATTCACTCCATACTTGGTGGTGGTAAACTACATTAGTAGCTTCAGTTTCCCCTGGGGAGACTGACAGAAGCGCTGTCACTGTAGAAAAGAATCTGCTTGGAGTCTCATTGCGAACAAAAAGATTTGCAGTTATTCAAATGCAAACTTCAGTTCAGTGCACACTTTAAACGCATCCTTGAGCGTTCAAATTTGACAGGCGGATAAAATATGAGCTTCATTTGTACAGGACAAAACTACAGATTTTTTACATATTAGGACAATATGGGGACAAGATGTTTGTTGTTTGCAAAGGACCTACTTACAAATTTGTTTGGATCAGGTTTAATTGAGCAGCTCTAACCCATAACCTATTAATAACAATGATTTTAGCAGCCTCTCATATGTTGCATTTCCTCGCACTTGCAGGAGTCCTACACTTACAAGGACCCCATCACTGAGTTTGTGGAGTGTCTCTACGTGAACTTCGATTTTGACAGCGCCCAGAAGAAGCTACGAGAGTGCGAGTCGGTGAGTGCCTGCCTGTCACGCTGCATGGAACTAAATCGCCAAAGAAAAGTTCGCTGCCTCCCGGGACCTTGGCCAAATGCGAGTCTCCACTCAACCGTGCAGCTCCGATCCTTCCCCACCCACAGCACAGCGTTCAATATTAAACCTATTCAGCTTCTGCAAATCCCGGTCTGGCCTGATTAGCCTCCTCTTACTCTGAGACAGTTTGAAGTGGAACTGCTGTCAGATTTAAGGCTCTTAAGAAACCCCTGGACTGCACTTTTAGACTTCGGGACCACTTAATTACTCTCTTAAAGACGGTAACTTTCCTCTCATTAGAAGGGAATTAGCTTTGAGAATCATGTTTTAGTTTCTCCAAAGATTCATGCTTTTAATGGATGTAAATTCACCCGTTTTCTTATCGTCACACATTTTAATAGGTTTTGGTAAAAGTCTCTTTATTTGGACTTGCAATTCAGACTATTTAAATGGGACATGTCATGCAAAATGTATGAACTTTCTTTTTAACAGTGTTATTACATTGTTCCACTGTGTAAAGTGCAATCAATATAAAGTTTTGACAGGATAATATTCGTACAATCAGAACAGCTGCCCCCTCAGTCAAAACTCTAAAGTCACATAATCTTGGAAAAATGTTATTTGTAAAGGTCTATCCACACAGGCTGGCGCGTATCAGCCCAATGCCTGGTCAACCCGGTTTGTCGAGCTTTTCCATAACAAAGGCCTGGACCGGTCTGACCAGGTATACATTTTGGGACCGACCTCTGGCTGTGGCCAAAGCGCGCTAACCCGTGTCTGATGTGATGTGAACAGACTGCTGGCCTCTGATTGGCAAAAAGAGAGAGGACAGCCCTCACTAATGACCCGCAGCAACATCATACCGCTGTTCTAAAGGGATTTTGCCGATATTAGCATTTAGCCGCTGTTAGCACAACTTTAGCTGGTGTTAGCGTAACATTTGCATGTTGCTTACCTTCATAGTTCATGTTTTAGCAGTTTATTTTCTGTTTTATTAGCATTGGTACCTCTGAATGCTTCCAGAAGGCAGTATTCGTCTGCATTTGCTCTCATCGCGGCTTACAAAACTTTTAATGACATCTGTACAGCGTGCTCATCTGTGAAGGCCCCGCCCACAACAAATAAGATAAGATAAACTTTATTGTCTGTCCCCGAAGGCGACAGAAATTCATCTTTGACAGGCTCAAAACATGCACACACAAATGCGGGATGTGTGTGTGGTGGAAACAGACGCGTGTGCGGGGTAGAGTCGATTCGTGCACGATGTCAAGTCGCGCTATGTGGAACAGAGGCTTTTGAGAAACTTCTACCTTCAGTGTTCCATAACATAAAGAAATATAAAATTGTTGGGATTTTACATTACATTTTGAGAATCTTGTTTATACTTTTCTTATTCCCAACAAGGATAAGAAAAAGACTTCTCCTTCGCTACATCTGGGTAGAATTGGAAGAAAAGTTGGTGTCTGTCGGTGCTTATTTAACCTTTTACCCCCGCCGTAACTGAGCACATTTTCTCCAGTTTAACCCAAATCTAAAAGCTTCTTGACTGGAGAGTTTACAGCCTATAGGCCAGAGTAATGCCTCATTTGAAAGCTAAGGCCTAAACTCATCTAAGAAGCTTCCTTGTTTGTGGTATCATGTGTTAATTTTTTATGCTTTTTTGTCATGTTTTTTGCCACATTTTACCACGTTTGCTTTTTTGTAGCGTTTTGGCCGCACTGCGCTTTTTTAGTGTAATGTAACTGTAAAATCTTACCAAAACATGTCAAAAAGCAACAAAAACCTGATACAGGTCTTCGCGTTCAAGTTAGGCGTTACACTGGCTGTGAACTCCAGTCGAGAAGCTTTTAGATTTGGGTAAAGCCAAACTGGAGAAAATGTGCTCAGTTAAAGCGGGGGTTATGAGGTTAAGTGGTATCAGAAAATGCCCTTTGACGAAACGGCTTTTGACTTTACAAGTTCCTGTTAAATTATTCCACTGAATCAGCTTTCCTCTACAGATTTAAACTGCTCATTGTGTAGATTACAGTATGTCTTTGTTTCCAAGTGAAAGCTTACATGAAAAGAAGGCAGCAAACTGGCCTTCAAGTTTAGCTCGTTTGTTATAATCCACGGTGTGCCTGTTGGGAAAGTCTGATTTCTTTTCTTCCACGTCTCTCAAGTCTTATAGTACACCCAACTCTTACGTAGTATAAAAATAACTTCAAACTCTTGACTATTTATGCTCACCAGATGTTAATTTTGTGGTTCTTCGCTTTAGGTTTTAGTGAACGACTTCTTCCTGGTGGCGTGTCTCGAGGATTTCATTGAAAATGCTCGTCTTTTCATCTTCGAGACGTTTTGCCGCATTCATCAGTGCATCAGCATCAGGTAAAATCAGCGTCAAAATGTGCGTCTTATTGTTTGCTTTCAGCGCATGTTAAGAAGGTGTTTAAAAGTGTTGGTTTAGTCCTGGTTAAATCCTGGGTTAGTTCTTGTTTAGACCGGTGGATCTCTCAGTGACGCTGCCCGAAGTCTTCATACTTTACATATTCAATGCCTTAGATGTTTTTCAGAGTTGTCTGTGAAGTCTTAAGTGTGTGGCGCTTTAAAGCGGCTTTAAAGGCTCTGAATGTCCTCCCCCTGAGGTTTGTTTACTTAACTGAATGGGCTGCTCTTCCTGTCACTTTTCCCAGCATGCTCGCCGACAAGCTCAACATGACGCCGGAGGAGGCAGAGCGCTGGATCGTCAACCTCATCAGGAATGCTCGACTTGACGCCAAGCTCGACTCCAAGCTGGTGAGAAGCTGTTCTTCCTCTGCTGCAGTTTTCTCTCTAAGTCTGAGGTTCAGATCACGGTACTCTGTGTGTGTGTAGTAACATTTGAGAGAAGACTGCTTAACTAGAGTCGCGTACACTTCAGATTCTCAACATGTTTGTGTAATGCCAGCCCTAGGAGACTATTTACATCTGTCCAGGGACTACGGATGAAAAATAGCCTTTTGGCTAATTCCGGTGCATTTACAGAAATGTTGATTAATGTACACTGTCCCTGTCAAATAAATAAAATAAGCATAAAACTACAACACTCAACACACCGATATGGCTGCTTTAAGCAAGGCAAGTTTATTTATACCGCGCATTTCGTACACAAGGCAACTCGATGCGCCTTACATAAGAAGATAATGCGAAATTACCATCAGGTTAAGTTAAGGCAAAGCATATACAGAGAAACATCAAGACATGGGAAATACACAATGACCGGCCATTGACCGGGGGCTGAAGAAACGTGCTGAGGCAGACGCAGAACGGCGGGGGCGTGGTTAGGGAGGGGTATGTGTGTGCGGTTATTTACAGTCTGAAAGCCAGTGTTATGGAAAATATGACCCAGAGAGCTCAGTCCTTATCTGGTTTAGCTCCGTGGCTTGGCCTTGAAGGGAAGTGTTGACGGCGTAGGCGAGATAAGGTCCATCTGGGGGGAATTATTCCAGTAATAGTTCATACATTTATAATTAATTTGCTTGTTTTCTTGGTCTCAGCATTAGTTCAGTTCTCCAGAGCAGGTAGTTCCCTTCACAGTTCATCCCTTTTCCTCACAGAAATATAGTCCATCTATTGTCCGTCTCCACAGTGAGCTGCCAGGTCGTATATAACAGTTCATCGTTGTTGTGTGTTACTTTCTGGTGTAATTCCATCACTCGGTCACTCCCTGCTCCAAAGTGCTCATTAATTTCATTCGACAGCAGCGTGGTCCGATTGAAAACTGCTGTCATTCCAAATTTCCGATAATCCAGGGCAGTCCATCCATTAAGCAGGGACCCTGTTATCAAGAGTCCAAATAAGTGAATATCTTTCATGTCTCCGACCAACAGGACTGCTAGACAAAAGACATCCATTGCAAACTGAGCTGTGAAAATCCGGTCAGGGAAGACGACCTCCTCCGTGGCCTCACTTTGTGAAAAAAACGTTTCAATTGCGCTGAGATTCCAGTTAATCAATTCCATAGTTTAACGGTTCGGGAGGACAGCGAGCAGGTGGTCCAAGAGGAAAGATAAAAGTCAGACAAGACACTCGAGACAGGAAACCAGCACGAAAGCCAGGAGAAGTGAGAAAACACGTCTGCACTCGACAGAGACAGGAAGATAATCAACAGGTTTGTAAGAATAGTTCTGTGAAAGCACAAATCATCCATTTCTGATAATAGTCTGTAAGTTTAAATGTATTACTGTTTTAATAGTATTAACCTCTTGACTCCCACCTGAACCGAGCACATTTTCTCCAGTTTGGCTTTACCTAAATCTAAACAACATACAAAAACATAATGAAAAGTGACAAATGGAACAAAAATGTCAAAAAGTGATGATAACATGGCAACAACCTGAGGAACAAGCTCCGTTTAGATGAGTTTTGTAGGTCTTAGCTTTCAAATAAGGTGTTACTCCGGCCTATAGTCTGTGACCCTCTTTGTTGTGCTGTAAAATTAAGTGAAAATGGATCAGAGTTTAACAAAATGTTGTGCTTTTCTCTTCCATTTTCAGGGCCATGTGGTTATGGGAAACAATGCGGTGTCTCCATACCAACAGGTGATCGAGAAAACCAAGAGCCTGTCGTTCCGGAGTCAGATGTTGGCCATGAACATCGAGAAGAACTGGCTCACACCAACAGGAATGAGGTACACAACGGTTTAGGCCATTGCTTTGACTAAGGTTACACTAAGGCAGTAATTCTTAAAGTGTGGTCCACCATCGCCCCCTAGTGGTCCGCGAACCCCTTTTCCCCCAACCCCTCCACAGCGCACATTGCACAGGGAACTTCCTGGGCTGAATTGGCCAACTCTTATCACTTGATTAAACTTTAAGAGTAACCAGCATAGTGTGACCAGGGCGTCTTTCCTTTTTGAGGGACAGTGTTAGAACCGTAATCTTTCCTCATCCTGTTTGTCAATATGTAGCTATTGTAAACACGCAGGATTTCACACGTGACTGGGGGGATTAGCGCACCTGATGCGCGGGTTGCGGGTTCCCCTGCGATCTCCGCAGCCATGCTCGCGGATCGGGTCATAAAATTCTCCTTTGATCACGGGTCGGGTGGAGCGGGTCGTATAATCCCGGCCTGCTGCCGCGTGCCACCGCTCACCGCCGCCGTACACGCGTCCACTGTATGCAGCCACGACTCCAGAGAACGCTTTTGTGGAGCCAAATGCCTTCTATTTTCACGTTACCTAACATGCAAAGCTTGCAGAGTCTGCCCTCAAAGTGCTCATGCCCGTCCCAATACCTGTGAAGTTGGGTTTTCCAGTGTGAGACTGAAATTCTCCTCTTTAGCGCCAGACATTCAGAAACTGATGTGTGATAAGCAGCACCACTTGTCTCAACATTCACGTTGAGTTTTTGATGGAAATCTCAAAATGTAAAATCCACAGATCTATTTGTTTTGTAATGTATAGTTTTTGTTTCATGTGTAAATCCAAGTAGTTTCCGTGATACTTGACATTAGGGGAATATTGTTTTCCCCAGCATTTTTTCAGCATTTTATTGTTACCATAGTTACACCCATAGACTTCCTACCACAGCCTCAGTTTTAAACTAATGGCTCTTTAGAATGACATTAGGTGGAACTATAGGCCGTTACAGCAGATTTTTCCTCCACATGTGTGTTGTTCATATTAAGCTGCAGCTCATTTCACATTTACTTTTTCAAATGAAATGAAATTCATATAAACATTTCTGGTCATATAATTGCATTTGTGTTTGAATAATTCGTTTTTGTCTTGAAACAGTTGCATTTTAAACATAAATTTAGCTTATCCTTCTTATTTTGTTGTTTTTTTGGGGGCGTGTTGGAGTGGGATTCTGTTAGGTGGTCCCTGGGCTGAAAAAGTTTGAGAAACACTAAGGTTATAAGGCGCTGCCCTGTCTATGATGAATCGCTGTGTGGTTATTACTATTAGGCAAAAGAAAAGCTGTGACGCATGAGTTTTTTATGTTGCTTTTTCATCGCACTTTAGTCGTGTTTTTGTCGCTTTTTTATTGTGTCATTGTTGCTTTTCCGGCACATTTTTGTCGCTCTTTTGTCTCAAGTGGCTGCAACATTATGAAACAATTTCCTATTCAGTGTAAAAAGTAGAAATTGAATATTGATACTCATTTTCTATCCTCAGACTCCAAACTGGGCGGCTCAGGACAGCGGCTTTACTGATCCGTCGCCATGGAGACCGCAGAGGTGACCCACGAAACTGTCCCGACCAGCTGTTTAATATTTATGCAGAAACCAGACATCAAACGCAATTACCATGTTTTCCCCTCCGTAACCTTTGGACTGTGTAATTATTGTTTAAAAGTCAGACACTGTTCACCCTCCAAAACTTCAACAATGTCACCGGGTTTCATTAAAATCAAGTTTAAAACCAAACGGACCACGCGTGTTTCATGATGTCACCACCAGAGGACAGTGTTGGCCTACTTTTACTTCACTAGTGTTGTAAGCTCTTTCTCTTTAACCTCTTAACCGAGCACATTTTCTCCAGTTCTAACCGCCTCTAGGCCAGAGTAAAGCCTCATTTGAAAGCTAAGACCTACAAAACTGTTTAAAGACTTTTCCTCATGTCGCCACTTTTTTGTCACGTTTTTGTTTGTGACTCTTTGTTACTTCTCCATCACTTTTTGTTGCTTTTTCATCTTTTTCATCACTTTTTCTGTTGCTTTTTGTCACCTGTTTGGCTGAGTTTTGGTCACTTTATTGTGGTGTTTTTGACACTTTTGTTGCTTCTTCATTTTTGTCGCTTTTTCGTTGCTTTTTCGTTGCTTTTTCGTCGCTTTTTGTCGCTTTTTTGTGTCTTTTTTAATGTTTTTTCAAGAAGCTTTCAGATTTATTTTAAGTCAAACTGAGAAAATGTGCTTGGTTATGGCGGAGGTTAAGGAGTTAAAATGATATAGGAAAACTTACCGTAAGAATTGATCAAATGCACATTTTTTTAGTACCATTTTGACCTTTTTTGCTGTTTGCCATTAGAGGTATAGCATCCTGTTCAAAGTTATTTTCAGTGTGTACATAAAACAAACATTCTTTGTTTATCATAAAATCTGAAAATGATATGTGTCGCTTTATGATTTGCCTTAGGACAAAAATCAGTCTGCTGTTGAAATGACACTTGTAGTGCTTTAAGTATCAGAAAGCGTGACATAAGTGCAGTGGGCTCTTTCATGGCACGAATAGGCAATGTTTCAAGATTAAAAGATCCGATGTTCCCCTTGTAAACCCTAAGAAACTACAAATTTGGAAAGTTTCTAAAATAGCCTCGTCCCAAATAACATGGAAAGAGTTCAGTGCGTCACGCGACACGAGTAAGTGTTAGTCACCAGATATTTTAATGGCTGCAACTTTGCACCGGATACAAACTGCTTAATATATTTTTTATTGAGGCAGTGAAAAGCAGAATAGCGTGGTGTTTGAGCTAGGGGTTCATATCTGTTTACAGTGGTTTAGTCCTGGTTTTCTGCATACGCTTGTATCGTTATTTTCTTTTACTTTGACAGGCAAAATTCAGGCCTCCCCCTTGAAATCCAGGTCAGACTTACTGGATACAATCAAATCTGCTGACACATATTAATTTAGTTAAAGGCACTATACCAGATTTATTTTTAATTTTTATTACAAACAATGAAAAGCTAATTAATTAACCCCTTAACCCCACCTTAACCGGGCACAATTTCTCCAGGTATCATCCAGGTATCCAGGTATTCCCCAAATCTAAAAGCTTCCTGAAAAATGCGTCAAAATAGCAACAACAATGCTACATAAATGAAGATGAAAAAGCATAGAAAAAGTGACCAATAAAAGCGACTGAAACGCAACTTAAAAGACCACAAAGTAAGTGATGAAAAAGAAACAAAATGGTGACAAATATGCGAAGAAGAAGTGACAACAACGCATGGAAACACAAGGAAAAGTCCTAGCTTTCAAATGAGGCATGACACTGGCCTGTAGGCTGTAAGCTTTAGATTTGGATAAATCTGGAGACAATGCTCTGTTATAAGTGTTAGTCGTGGTACAAACTCATTCGTAGCATCCTGATTTTTGACAGGCTCGGGTTTATTGGCACATTTCACAACTTGCAGGGTCACATTTCAGGGACACAGAAATGCTACAAATTATTAGATATACTGTACATGGTGTTTTCCCCACAAATGTGCTAAAGGTCGACAAAACAGAATGTGTTCCACTACTAGACAAAAATCAAGTATAGTGTTTGTTCTTGTTATTATGCTTTACATTCTTGCATTACGGTGGTGCAGCAATTTTCACTCTCAGTTAAATTCCCCAACGGCAATAAACCCCAAACCCCCTAAATTATAGACATACAACTCCAACAACCTTGTCGACAAATATTTTTCCACAATAAAATGTAATTTCTTAATATCAAAATAAAGCATTAAAATTCTTCCTCACCCTCAACACTAAAACCTCACCTTGTGTTTTACTGCGGTGATTATCTTTACTGTCATTCCTACGCTACTATTTACTTTGACAGTGTCCTAGATACACGTGTAACGGACCACACCCAGTTCATTGACTCTTCAAACAGCTACAGGTAAATATTGGTTCATTGTCTTTACTATCAAAACATTCACTGTACAGCACCTCTTACAGGCTCAAGCCTTAAGACGCCAACTGCATTAAAAACCGGTTTGTGTGAACACTTTTCATAGAAACGTCAGAAGTCGCCACCTCGCATTGTGCTCATGTGAAGGATTTGTAGTTTTAATAGCAGGTCTGGTTAACACCTGCTTTGGGATAACATACTGTATTGACGTGTGCTTAAAAACTCATCCCTGGGAAGAATGAAAAGGCATCGGGAAAGTTGGGAATCCTTGGGAAATAGAGATGATATTGATATCCATGTATGTGACAACAATTTAACATCAGACTGCCAGATCTTGATGCATTTTTGAAACTACATGTGTGAAAATTAGACGTTACTTCAACATATAGTTTAATAAGCCTGATGATAGATATATAGACCAAGTCTCTGAAGTGCTGCATTTGTCGTATAGGATGTGGCTTTTTACAGTCCTAGGTCGGTAAACTATTTTACATTCTAACAGTCTGTTGAATTTTTTTAGACACAAAAAAAAGTTCTTTAAATTAATTTTAAAAGTAATTGCAGATATTCCAATAATAATAAATATCAAAAACAGTAGAATCTCGTCCCTTTATTTTATATAATGTATCTACTTAGTTTGGACCTCTTTGTCTCTGACGTTTTAGGGGCCTCCTATGAAGTTTTGCAGACCTAACCACTGAGCTGAGAATCACAGGTAATTTATTAATTTTAATTTCCCCCCCCTCTTTTATGGCTATTGCATATTTCAAATGTATACCTTCCTTTTTATTGTATCATACTTGGAAGAGTTAATTTGCAAAACAAATAGGTGCCTTTGAAAAAAAGAAAATCAGCGTATACCTCTTTGTAATCTTTTATTTCTCAGATTACTATTTGAGCTACAGTAACAACTCAGTTTCTCTTGTGGATCCATAAAGTGTGTCCGAGTCTAATTCAATGTGTGTGTTAACGGTTTAAGTAACTCTTAAAGAAGTGGTCACAAAAAAAAATTGCAGGGTTTCTGATTAGGTTTCAGTCAAAAATTACTACTATCACACAGAGGTATTTGCGGTATGTATCCTCAATAGGACCGGTCAGTGTCTAAATATAGCTCCATAAGTTTAAATGCTGTGTATTGTTGTGCCCCAGGTGCATTTTTGACTCTCAACTCTGTTCTTTTACTGCCCTCTGTCCCGTCTGTAAAGCTCCTCTTCAGAAGCACATTTCGGGGCGTGGCCAGTTCATACTCCTCACCACACCTCCCACTCAGCCTTCAATGTTTTCCTTTTGCTAGTTTTACTTCTTTTTTTTTTTTTTTCCTTTCCGTGGAGCCGGTAACACAGGCTGTGGAGCTGAGTCTGAGAGCTGACGTGGGCTTTGAAAAAAAAAGGATCTCGGGACCCGCAGCAGCTGGGGAACATCTGGTACCGCTCTAGTCCTTTGCATAGACCATTCGGGGCACATGAGACTGGACCTGGTTTGGACCCGGGTTTGCGAGTATGGACGTCCTGACAGCGTGGGCAGAAGTGAACCCGGCAGTGGCGCGGCTCCTCTGGGTTCTAGCCTTAGTTTTGGCCACTCTCACTGTGTGGCTGTTCTTTTTCTGCTGCTATAGATGGAACCAAACTTCATCTTCGTCCATGGAGAGGTACTTGGCAGGTAGGTTACCATGGCATACACACACACACACCCCTTTCTTGCATGGGATAGGGGTCACGTTGCACTGGGCACGCTCGCAACTTCTATTTTTTACCAGAGTGGCGAAAGAAACAATTTTCCAACTCCGGTAATTGTAAATGTGAGCCGTTTCCTTTGCAGAAATTGCCAGCTTTCATTGGCTTCTGTGGTTGGCAGCTTTTAACCCGTGCAACAATGCTTCTTTCATTCTCACATGAGCTATAAAACTGCAGTATTCAGGACATATTAGTGCTGTTTAAAACCAAGAACGTGAACAGACAAACTGCACTAAGTGTCAGAGTAATGATATACGCTGTAAAGAGGACGGACATGCCGCTAAGTCATGGTTTGACACAAAGTGCAGAGTCATGGAAACTCGTTTAAAGTGACAGGTTTGAAAGCTTTTGAAAATCATAGACTTATTTAGATGGATAACAGTTTTGCATAATTACCATTTTATTTCAGTGAAGCAGCGATTTTAATGAAGAAATGTTGGGCAGAAAAGTTATTTTTATGTTTAAGCTGCTGACAGTTTGACTCACTCCTTTCCCATTGACTTGACATGGTCGGCACGGCAACAGTTTAAAATGGCTTTCCCTCTTCTATGTCACTTCCTGTCGGTGTCCAATAAGGAAGTGAAACAATAAACATCACAAAAGGGCCAAACCAAAGAAAGCTGGGTACAATCTTTAGCAAAATCTGAAATATAATTGTGTTAACTATGTCTTAGCAAAAACTTTGTCAAATGTGTCATATGTGCTTTAAGGGGATCCACGCTGCTTTTAGCTTGACACACACAAAAACTGTTATTACATATGGAATTAATGCAAAGAATGTCCATACTGAAAATACGAGTCCTTTTGTCATCACAGAACTTTTTCCTCTGGTCACTGCAGTGCATAAGTAACATAATGTAAGTACGTTTGTTTTTTCTCTCATTCATGCAGTGATCACCAAGACGACCAAGTCCAAAGCTGCTGCACAGGTGAGACGCAGCCGCACCACATTTGATTCAGAAGGATTGTCAGAGCGAGAACAGGAACAGCAGTAAGGATTATGAGCGTCCAATACGTTCAACACGGTCATTGTGGAACTCTTTCACTCTTCTTTCAAACCACACGGGGATCCTTATAGTCCACGCAGATGTAATACCTACTTAAGGCCTTTAGGGGTCCTCAGTCACCAGCCTTTCTGCAATGAAGCGGCTGCAATGTTAATTTAAACATCTACAGAGACAAACTTAAGGTAAACAATGCACATGATTCAGCTCTAATTATGTCATCAGACTATAAGGATATTTTCCTTTCTATAGAGAGTCCTATAGAGTTAACTGAATGAGACACATAGTTACAAACAAATAACATCAATCGGTAAGATGTGAATCCAAGCTTTTAACCTCTTAACCCCACATGAACCAGTTTGGCTTTACCCAAATAGAGAAAAAATAGATAATGAAGTGATTTAAAAAAAAAAAAGCCAAAAAGTGACGACAACACAATGCAAAGAGAGCAATTCATGAGTTTTGCAGGTCTTAGCTTTCAAATGAGCCGTTACTCTGGCTTATAGGCTGTGACCTTTTAGATTTGGGTAATGCTGAATTGGAGAAAACGCACTTGGTTATGGCGGGGTTTTTAAACCAGGCATCAAAAAGCATTAAATTAGATTCAAACTGGCATTAAATCTAAATTTCTTGTAAAATGATGACACTGTTCAACCATTTTTACTGTTTAAGTTAATAAAAAATACTGCAGTTTTGGCTGAAATCTACGGCTTTTTTTGCTGAAAAGTTGCCAGTTTTGTCCAATTCTCTTTTTGTTAGTAAATATAGTATTTATGCATTTAAAAGCATTAACCTCTTACCCCTGCATTAACCCAGCACATTTTCTCCTGTTCAGTTTACCCAAATCTAATAGATTCTGGACTGGAGCTTACAGCCTCATTTGAAAGCTAAGAACTACAAATGTTTCTGTGTTTTTGTTGCTTTTTTAATGCTTTTTAAAAAAAGCTTTGTTTTCGTCACTTTTTGTCGCTTTTTATTGCGTTATTGTTGCTTTTCTGGCTCGTTTTCGTCTCTATTTTCACGCTTTTTCTCCAGGAAGCTTTTAGATTAGGGTAAAGCCAAACTGGAGAAAATGTGCTTGGTTCAGGTGGGGGTTAAGAGGTTATATGTGACTTGCTTCTGCCGTATAAACCCTGTAAACCACTGAAGCATATCACATCATTACAACTCCTTTTAAACATTATTGTTGATATTGTTGACATTTTGTTGACGCTTTAGTTTTTATCTGAACATGAGATGCAGAATGAGGATCCCTGCCATCGCAATAAGAAAAACACTGTTCTATCTTTAGCGTCACAAAAAGTCTTCAAAATAGTGCCTATAATGAGGGAAAAGTCCTAAAAACCCATGAATAGGAATTCTGCTATGTAGCCTTCCGGCCTAAAGTGCAGTATTTATAATCAGGCTGTTTGTGTGCACTCTCCTTGTTTGATACTACAGTATGTACAAGTGTAACATTAGCCCAGAGCAGCTGCAGCTCATCGCTTGATTCCTTTGCTAAATATACTCTTTATATACAGCGCAGAGTTGTGTTGTTGTGAGACCTGTCTGTCGCTATAGCTGATGAGTTTGAGGACGGCTCCATGAAGACGCTCTTCGTCAACAGAGCAGCTTTGCACCTCATCAGGAAATATTGAAGTGTATGACAGTCAGGGATGTAGTTACAACTGGAGAGTTATTGTTAGTAAAGCTGATTGAGAAAGAGCTACGGCCAACTGTCGACATCTCAACTTAAACGCCCTATGTATTTTTTTTATTTTTAAACAAACAATGAAAGAGGAAGCGACTTTAAAACATTAAAATATTAGTTGTGGTTCAAACTCATTCCTAACTTTCCTAATATATTTGTAGCATCCCAGTTCTTCTCAGGGACACATTTCACAACGCTTCAGGGTTACGTTCACAGAAATGCTAAAAAAAAAGCCATGAAGGTCATGAAATTGATACAAATGCTTTATAATGATGCACAGTGCTTTTCCCCCACAAATGCCAGAGTTTATAATAAAGGACAAAAAACAGTGCCTTTAAGTTATTAGCCTCGCAAACATCTACACTGTATCTACGAACAAGCCAAATAAGCCTTTAAAGTGCATATGACACATTAAACTGTTGCCGTGCCAACCATGTTATGTCAATGGAAAATGAGTCAAACTTTACCTTTATCTGTCACTTCCTGTCAGCAGCTTAAAAAAAATCTAATAAAATAAACTTTCCTGCCCAACATTTCTTCATTAAAATGGCTGCTTGATCCCTGACATAAAATGCAAATTATGCAACTGATGTTATCCTTCTATAAGTCGTATTTTCAAAAGCATTAAAACCTGTCATATGCACTTTAAGCCTCTTAAGCCCCACCGGAACCTGAAGCACATTTTCTCCAGTTACCCAAATCTAAAAGCTTCTTGAAAAAAGTGTCAAAATAGCGACAACGATGAGATGAAAACAAGGATGAAAACGCAACAAAAGAGCAATGGGGGAAAAAGTCAGAAAAGTGACGACAACGCGACAACAACATAAGGAAAAAGATTTATTTAGATGAGTTTTGTTGGTCTTAGCTTTCAAAGCAGGCGTTGCACTGGCCTGTAAAACTGAACTGGAGAATAATATACACTTGGTTAAGGCAGGGGCTAAGAGGTTAAAACACCCCACATTGTTGTAGCATTGGCTAGTATTACAAACAGTTTTCAAATTACACAATACATAAATATGATAAAATATACTGCTGCAGCTAATTATTGTGTCACTAATCCCTTTTCTCTGGATGACTACTCTAATCTAATTAGTCAACATGCCTCCACAGTCTTCTTCCAAAATATTGCATTACAAAAGCCTGTATACATCACAAAGCGCCGTACATTTCCTGCTGCCTACTGCCGGGTCAGATGTCGCACTGGAGCTATTCGCTCTGAGAATGATTTCATTATAATTTCATCCCATTTTCACCAAACGATCAAAGAAAAGTCTGTTCCTTTCACAATGTGTAGATGCCAGGCGTATTTCAGTTTGAAGGGACGCTACATAATTGCAATGGACAGTAATGGCATTCTTAAACTTCTTTGCCTAAATGATCAAAAATTAGCAGCTTTCTTGCTAAAAGGGAACAAACTTAGAGAGATAAGTTTGTATTCATATTCTCGGACCGGACAGAGGCTCATTTGTTCACCTGACAACAACAATCAGACTGATGGCCTCGGAATGAGCAGCAGCTTTGTCCTGAACCGTCTCTGTACAATTCGACACTGTAATAACTGAAGCACATTTTCAGGGAGCATCAGAGTTTCATGCATCAAAACTGGACTTCATGCACTTGGGCACGTTTGGGAGGCCCGACTGAAAATGTTGCTCATGTGCCTTGAGAAGCCAGTTTCTGCCTACCTCTTTTAGTCATCAAATTTGAAAGAGGCCCTAAAATATACACTGCCTGTCCAAAAAAAAAAGGCACAGGCTCTAATGTTTGGTTTAACTTAGCTTTGATTACAGTACGCATTTGCTGTGGCATTGTTTCAAAAAAACGTCTGCAATGTCAGAAGATCCAGCGTTGTATTAAAGTTTCACCAAGATCTTGTATTGAAGATGGGAGAGCGTGACCACTGGGATGTGCCTTCTCAAAAAAGGGCTGTAATAGACTTAAATAGCATTAATGATAAAGGGATAATCTGTGTTATTCATCTCACGTACACATGTTTCCTTTGTAGAAGAAGAAAAAAGCCAAAGATAAAGCGAGTCCCAGTGTCCATGTTGAGGATGTGGTGGAGAAAGAGGCGGTGGCTCTGGGACAGGAGCCAGCGGCGACAAGAGCGAGGAAACGGAAGAAGAAATCCCCAAAACCCGTCATGGAAACTGTGACTGAACCCAAGGTGAGGAACATTACCGCCGCTAAAGGCCTGTTTCCTGCCTTTTTCACTCCAGGCATCCACAGTGTAATGCCACGGGAAGGAAAATATTAATACACATCTTCAAAACCGATTATTGAACATACATACAGCGGTACTGGCACAGTTTAAATACGCTGTTCCTAACGGCTTGGGCTAACAGTGGTTTGTTTGTGTTCATTCATTCAGACAGGAGCCTAATAGGGCCATAACTCACACTACACTGATTATGCAACAACTCAGAGTGACGAGGTTTCATTAAGCTCTGTGCCGGAGCTCTTCACGACACGGTGGTCACGACTGAAAAGTTTATTACGCGATCAGTCAAAAGCGGTGAGATACTGTAGTTGATGGAGCAGGTTTTATATACCAGGGAGGATGGCTTTTCATATCTTGTCACGCTTGTAAAGTGCTTAGTACAGTTTGTTGGTTTTGAATGCATTTTATCTTGTGACAAATGGGATGGTTGTCTTGTTTATGTATGTGATTCTGATGCTTTTGAGCTGTCAGTTTTGCAAACATAGTGACGCGTGACCAGAGGAAAGTTTCCAGACTGACATTTAGACAATGATCCAGCTCTCAATGCCTCATTCGTTTGTCTTCTTGTACCAATTATATTTTACAACCCCCAACATTATATTCATCAATTATTAATGGAAGAGGTTCTGCAGGGCTCCTGACAGTATAAAGGGTGAAATTATGAAATTGAGTGTGGCCAAATTTGAAAGCATGCAAGTATTTTCATGACTAATTAATGATGGGTAGAGCAGCAAATGTATTTAACCATGTATACTTTAAAATACATTTACTTAAAGCTACTCTGCGTAACATTTCATCATTTATTTTATTACAAATGTTTCTATCTTTGAAAAATATCTAAAACAGTGAAGAAACAAATGTGTGTTAACTCCTCAGACTTGACGGTGACTTTACTGGGAGCGGGACGTCCCCGCCTCGTTTCCATGGAGATGTGACTAATATGAGATTTGAAATTTATCAACCAAATCCATTCTTTGATTACCCACTGCAAAAAAATTGCATTTTCGGTGCCTAGCTGATCATTAGGAGCATGTTTTTTATTTGCAACAGTAGAATCCAAAATGTTACGCAGTGTGCCTTTAAGTTGAACTAAAAAGTAGTGACAAGTATTTACTCAAGTATTATAAGTAATCCAAGTCAAAAAGGGCTTGGTAAAAAAAAAAAACACGGCTTAGAATGTGAGTCTATGTTTTAGTAGTTGTGTAATGGGACAGACAAAACATAAGATAACTTGATGAAAATAATGAAAAGACATATCCTTAAGATAAAATACCAAAACCTATTAGAAGCTTAAAGGCAAGGCAACTTTATTTATACCGAGCATTTCCTACACAAGGCAACTCTAATGAGCAGTTCGACCTAGAAAATGCTATTTCTGCAGTGGGTAATCAAAGACTGGATCTGGATGAGGACCTAAATTCTGCTGACTTTAGTCACATCTCCATGGAGACGAGCTGGAGACGTACCCACTCCCAGTAAAGCTACAGCCATGTCTTAGGAGAGCTGAGTCGCTCACAGCAAAGGTTCATGTTTGTTTGTACATTTATGGGTTATTTTTCAATGATGAAAGTGTCGGTCAAAAAATAAATGTATGTATTTCAATTTTATTTATTGGGTAAATATAACGCGTTGTGGCTTTAATTAAATTCTATTAATTATTTATATTACATCTGTTCCTTTCTGATCATGGAAATGTGTCATTGAACGTGTGAACTGTATGTGGCTTGTACAACTATGCATTTTCATGAAAGGGAGTGAATGAACCATATGTCAACATGAAGCCTCCGTCACTTACAGATTTATTGAAGGAGGAAACCAAACCTAATGTTTAGCTTACGTGACAGTGGCCAAGAGTTACTTCAGATTACTATTACTCAAGCAGAAGAAGCAAAACTACCCGTGTGTGGGAAAACTACTCCAAGAAGTAACCTACTTAAAAAAGTAAATGGTACAGTAAATAATCTCAACTTATATAGCACTTTTGTACCTTCATCAGACCCAAAGCGCTTTACAGCAAGGAACCAGTCACCCATTCACACTCTCATTCATACACCAATGTACGCAGACACTCGGGGGCAAGGTGGGTAAAGTGTCTTGCCCAAGCATCTTCAGGAGATGGGATTTGAACCCACGACCTTCCGATCAAGAGACGACCTACCAACTGTCGCCCTCAAAAAAAGTGCAAAAGGTTACTCATGCAGCTTCCAATCTACTTGTGTAAATGTAACACTACCTGCCTCTGCTATTATTGTGTGTTAGGACTTGGTTCTTTTGTATCACGCGAGAACAGTTATTTGGATATGGCCAAAGCATACACTGGAGATAGAAGTCGAAAGAGAAGAAGCGAAGTCCATACCCCCGTTGACAGTTGCCTTTTACCCTAGTCTTGCACTTCTCTACGCAGAGAGGGTGACTGCCTATCAGTGAGTCAGTTGTTTGTGTCTATGTGTTTGTATTTTATCTGTACTTCACGTTATGTTCAGAATGATTATGGTGTCGACCGTTTACTATCAGCTAATCTCACTGACATGGTCTTCTTGTTCTTCTTGTTCTTGTCAGGAGCTTGTTCAGATTTCTTACAATCCTTACAATCCCCCTGTTACTTATTCACTAAGAGTAAGTATAATAATAAGTTCTAAAACAAAGCTATCTATATTAGCCCTTAAATCTAAACTAACTAACTTTCAGCTTGTGTGGTGTGTGATCCTATGTGTAGTGACATTCCACCTTCACCTCCATAGCTAGGCGTGGCTTTAACGTGATGCTGACCCCCCCAAATCAGCTCTGCCACCCTTTAAGTTCCAGTCAATGCCAGCATGTAGCGTGTTTTTTTTTTTTTCTGGAAAGCACATAGTGTATTATTTTTTATTACTAAACATTGTGTACCTGTCAATAATCTAGATAAGCAGACCTATAACTATTTCTAGCAAAGCACAGCGTTAACATGTGTGATTAACTTTAGCAACATTGTGTATCAGTAATGTAGACCCTAAACTATCACGTCCGAGGTTTCCAGCCTCACGACCTCCATCTCCAGCTCACCAACGCCATGAAACTTTTTATCTGCAAATTCAGAGTGCCTCAGCCTATCTCCTTTGCGAATTTGGTATGCCTGGTCCACTAAGCTTGAAGAGCACCTGTTTTTGTTTTTGTAAGTGTATTTGCTATCTAGCATTTACCATCCGACCACGGTGATCCAGCGAGCTCTCTGCTTTTTCTTTTTCCTCTAGACATCATCTTTCTTAATTTGATTTCACCTGATAATGTCCTCTTAATCAGTGAGCCCTTGTATGACTTAGTATTTCATGTTCGTTGACTCTAATTTTGTTATTAGTGTGTGGTAAGTGCTGTGCATGCCAAGGTGTGACAGGACAGTTCGCTGATATGGCAGCCTCCAGTAGCCTCCGCAGTCCAAGTATCTGCATTACAGACAGAATCGATACAATATTACTGTAATTCACGAGAGCAGCCCATCTGTTTCCCTGCGCCTCTGACGCTGAGCTCAGCAGAATCAGCCCTGTACCAACAACATCCTGGAGGCGTAAACTACAAGACCCCGTACGACTCATGATTACGCGTTTTCCAAACTGAATCGTTTCAGAAATGATCTCTAATAGTATCGCGATAGCAAACACCTCTTCAATTAGCCGCTGAACCGTCCTGAGATCAGTTTCCACATGCGCAGCGACCCGCGCATAGTTTCCCCCCTCCCGCTCCCTCCATCCTCCTGATCCTGAGGCGAGCTGCAGAGAGCGGTCCTCCCTGGCGGGTTGCAGCGGGCTGAGGGAGCGCTCCGTCCGGCTACATTTTCTCCACAGATTATAGCGTCTGTACTAGGACGCAGGCGCGGGACTTTTGCTGCAGACTGGGAAAGACGCTGGAGCTCGACATTTGAACGACGAAATCACGCTGCGCTGTTGCAAAAATAACTCGAGACATTTTATTTTATTTTTTTTCGCAGATTTGTTTACCTGCCGCGCGGAGCATCATGGATATTTTGAGCGTGAGTAAAAACGAGACTGTGGAGATTTGTCGCATCAAAGCTAAAAATAGGCGCGAGGAGCCTATCTGTGGGGCGTGGGTGTGAGGATGCGCTTTGGGGCATCTTTGGAGAGGGCTTATTATAGCAGGTGGACGCGGTCAGGTGTTGGGACGGTCAGGTCTCAGGTGTGGTCATGCAGCAGAGCAAGGGCACAGGCCATGGCCAGGTTTACCCCTGTGTCTGGGCTTCAGTGATTTATGACCAGAGGTGGAGAGAGCAGCACATTCCTAAATCAGCCTGGACTGCCATCTGAATGACTTCATTCAACTTTTATGTAACTTTAAAGTGTGATTTCTAACGTGTCTTCAATTTCTGATGTAAATGAAAAAATGGAAATGCCAGTCTGACCAACAAATGTAAGATTTACACGTAGTTTAGACATATCCTATTGGCAGCTGATGGTGATTGTCCTTGTAAGTTGTCAGTCACATTGACCACATACTGCCTTTCATTTTAGCTAAAGTAAATGTATTGTGAAAGTACCCACTACACCAGTGGCTCCAGACCTTTTTGTGCCATGTACCCTTGAGGCATCAATTTATACTCAATTTATCCAGCCTAAATTTTAACAGATAGATGTTTTTCATTATTAGTAGAGTGTTCTGTTCAAAATGTAGCTAAAAGTCAAAGCTTTTGCAGAAAAACACATTTAAAGCTAACTTTTGTTTGAAAGTAATACTGAAATTCTACTCGACAGTGGCGCTGTTGGTAGAGCAGTTCGCTCATGATCGGAAGGTCGGGGGTTCGAATCCCAGCTCCTGAAGGTGCCCACTGTCGTTGTGTCACATGACACGTCACCCACCTTGCCTCCAGTGTTTGGGTACATTGGTGTATGAATGAGAGTGTGAACGGGTGTCTGGTTCCTCTCCTGTAAAGCGCTTTGGGCCTGATGAAGATATAAGTTGAGACCATTTACTCATCTTGTTTTTTTTAATCTGAAGCCATGCTCAAGTACCCCAGGGGTCCTCGTACCCTCGGTTGGGAAACACTGTACGAGACTATTTCATATAGAACATTTAACAGAGAAAATATTCTTTCAAAGACAAAGTGAAAAGGAAGTAAACATTTTCGAATATTGTGTGAAAGTGTAGTATATTCTATACTGAGAGCCACGTCAGCAATAAACCAGATAAATAATAGACTGCTTAGATTTGACAGATTGAAAAAGCAAGTAGAGATTCAGTCAATTAAACATGTACTGTAACATTTGTTTCTAGCCACATCAGTCCATTTGTGCAACTCACACCTAACTCTGTGTCTAACTCTTTGGAGCGTGCTCTGTAATGCTCCTCGCTGTTGCCTGGAAACTTTAGATGCTTTCACTCACATTTGGACTCGAGCCACAAGAACAAGGGACACTCTGAATGGACAGAAGCATGTGGAAATAAATGAGTTGTTTCCACATTTGGACTGCAGTAGTCCAGTCACAGGGGGCTATAAGCACAAACAGAGTGCGCCAGTGTATCAAGTCTGGATTTAAAAAGTAAAAAAAAGGACATTTTGACCAAAAAATGAAAACAGAAATTTGTTCACATCAGAGGCAGATAATCCGATATGCTCACATTGATTTCAAATTTGAATTACCCTTAGTGGAAGTTGTATTGTGTTTGTTTGGGAAGTGGGGTCCCAAACAGTGGTGGTTGTAACAGAAGTACTTCTGCTATTGAAAAAAAAGTATTTTCCGAACAATAGTATTTGTATCATCCCGTGGCATTCATGACAGTAATTTCCTTATTATGTATGTATTAAATGTATACTACAGTTACTCCCAATGAAAACACTACCACATATATATATATATAGCTATATGACATTTAAAAAGATCACTGTAATCAAACAGTATATTTGCAAACCATAAGAAAAGTGCAATAATTGTGCACGAGTTTTGCATGTGTAACTTTTTTCGTTGGTTTCTTATTGTTGATGATGCTTTTGGTCCCAAAGAAGAATTTTGATTTGTAAATGACAAATTGCCCACATCTATAGTTGTCAGCAGTGGGTAAGTAAGAGTGACGTTAGTTTTTAATCATTAATCACTCACGCACAAGTCTGATTGCATGGCAGAAAATACAGAAAAACTAAATCATTCTAAAGAACAAGGAGCACGAGATGAACTACATCTACTTTATTGATCAAAATGAAGCATCACTCAAATATTTACTCACAGTGGAATAAATATATAACAGATATTAGTAAGAGTACAGATACTTCAATGTCATTTTATTGAAGTGGAAGTAAAAAGTACTGTATGATATTTGTAGTAGACCCTATATACCTAAAGTGCTTAGAGTTCAGGTCTTGGTGGCTGTTTTGGGCAGTAGCAGTTCAAAGCCGCACCTCTCTGTTGCCTCTCATGTGTTGTAAACATGATCATGCTGAAAACCTCCCTGGGTCCCGGGGGCCACCCTCTCTCTCTGCTGTGTTCCAGGCTATTAAAAAGCCTATGAATATTTTACATGTCTCTGTCGCAAAGTGCTAATATTCGGAGCATCCGCAGGAGCACAGTCTCACAGATTCACTTTCTTGAAACTAGTTTAGGTTACTGCAAGGCCTCACCATGATGCACCCTGGTAGTCAAGATCAGATCAAATGTTGAAAGTGGCACAGCTGGTTGTGTATTGTTTACCGTGCAGAGAGGATGAGACGAGACCGATTCATCTGGATCAAAGCGAGAGAGAGAGAGTTTGTGACTCAGCAGAAACAGCAGCTCTGCGTCCTGACGTTGTGCTGTCTCGAACGTAACCATCCTCACACTCTTTATAGCAGTGAGTCAGCATATCAAACCGAATCGTATATTACATGCATTTAGGTGTTTCAGAGTTGTCCCATGCAGTACACTTAAACATACACTATACTGTTAGGGGGTCATGTATCAAGTCAGGTGCTAAATATTGAGTTTAAGCTGGAAAATGGCATATTGTTCTTTGTGTTGCACCCAGTTTGAAATGTCTTGTATTACAGTAATAGGGACCCAAATCTGATATGTAAGTGAGAGGATGCTGTGTGACTAAAACACATGCAAATGACTCTGCTGCTGATCCACTTTCGCACACGCTATTCATTTTGTACATGAGCAAATGCTTGATAAATGACCCCCTTAATGTAAAGTACAGCCACCTTTCAGTAAACTAAGAATTTGTTTGGACTAATAGCCTAAAAAGAATATAGATTGAAATAGTTATGGGCGTCACCTAAGCGAGCTTTCTTATGAGCCTTATGTGTCAAGTGGCCATATAAATGTTATTTCTAGTATCCTTTCGCATAGAGGTTGACTTACCGATGCCAATTTTGGGGGATTTTTATTGGCCAATGCAGATATGCACAGCCGATATTTTTGGCTGATTTTTCCAAATGTCTATAATCCTGTCTGTGTATGAAGCTTCTAAACTGTGGAATGTGTCAGTGTTGAGCTGTGAGTCTCCTTGTGAAGGTCCCCCACACTTTTGAATGGCCTTTTCCTGACAGTCCTCTTCAGACTGCGCTCATCTCTGTGGCTTGTGCACCTTTTTCTTCCACACTTTTCCTTCCACTTAACTTTCTTTGAATGTGCTTTGATACAGCACTTTGAGAACATCCAACTTCTTTTGCTCTGACCTTTTGAGGCTTTTGTCAATGATGGTTTTCTGCACAACTGTCATGTCAGCAGTCTGAACCCATGATGGTGACATCTACTGAACCACTGAGAGACCATTTAAAGTCTCAGGGACCCTTTGCAGGTGTTTTGGATGAATTAGCTGATGAAAGGAGACACTTTGAGCCACAATAACCTTTTCACAATATTCTAATCCTCTGAGGTTTTGACTGTTTGTTTTTTTAAAGCTGTGAGCCAAAATAATCATGGAAAGTGAGATATATCAAGCCTTTATTTCTTATCATTTTGATAATTATGGCTCACAGCTTGTATAAACCCCAAATAAAACATCTCAGCAACATCTAAGGATGAGTGCAGTCTGGAGAGGACTGTCAGGAAAAGGCCATTCAAAAGTGTGGGGGACCTTCACAAGGAGTGGACTGAGGCTGGAGTCAGTGCATCAAGAGCCTCCACACACAGACGGATCCTGGACATGGGCTTCAAATGTCATATTCCTCTAGGTACATGTACTAAGTACATATGCATGATTAGAGTTTTCAGAAGACCCAGATTTCTCTGTTTAAAATCATTATTTTTATTGATTTCACGTAATATTCTAATTTTCTGAAATGTTAATTTTGGGTTGTTTACAAGCTGTAAGCCATAATTTTCAAAAGTAAAACAAACAAAGGCTTGACATATGTCACTTTGCATGCCATGAGTCTATATCATATATTAGTTTCACATTTTAAACTGAATTACAGAAATAAATGAACTTTTTCACGATATTCTAATTTTCTGAGTTTCACCATTTTGGTACATTTTCTTAATCACTTTCTTGTTGTGTTTTCATCCTAGTTTTTGTCGCTATTTTGATGCTTTTTTTTAAAAGCTTTTAAATTACAAATAGCATGTGCATAAAACAGCATGGTAGTGCAGCGGTTAGTGCTAGTGCTTCACAGCTAGAAGGTCCCAAGTTCGATTCCCCCTGGACGGGGCCTTTCTGTGTTGAGTTTGCATGTTCTCCCCGTGTCTGCGTAGGTTTCCCCTACCACTAAAAACATGTACAATAGGCCAGGACGAATGGGAGGCTACAATCCAGCGTGGTTTGTTTACATGCATGTATCCATGTTTGTTCATCAAACAAATAAAGGAAACTAATAAATAGTGGTCATGAGCTTACTGTACATTACAACAGGAACTTAAGGATTATTGACTTCAACAAACACGAACAACACCAGGAAGTACATAAAGAACGTTTTTATTGAGTTTTTAATAACCTCTCTCCAGCGCTCGCCAGTGATTTTACATGTTCAACACCTTCAAGACACGGCAGAGTCGTTGGCTTTACAATTACCAATCCGATACTCGGCAATATTACGATGTTTGGTATCGGCTACAAATATTCGATACTGAACCTGCTGTGGCTCGCACCGCTATATGGGCTGTATGTCATTTGAAGCTTAGAACATGGAGAATTCAATCACTGAGTTTTATCCTTTGCAAACATATTTTGATCTAGAAATGGAGAAAAGAGAAATATTAACTTTTTCACTCAGAGAAAGACACTTTTAAGAAAGACTGTTGGTATCGGTTAATATCGGATATCGGCAGATACTCAAACCCCCACTATCGGTGTCGGAAGCAAAAAAGCTGGATCGATGCATCTCTATTTGAAGCTCCAGAAAAAGCAAAGAGAAAGACTGAACTTTCTCCCATTTCTCCTTCATTACTTTCACAAATGAATGAAAGTGGCCGGACATCTAGAACTGTGGGGCATCAAAAGTTATCCACGGATTTTCGTTAAGTTTTACGGTTTGTTCGCGGCGAAGCAAACAAACCTTTCACCCCTGGACACAACAATGTGAAAAAGTGACATTGAGCACGATAGCGCCCCCTCTAGGCTGGAATAGTAAAATGCATTGGAAGTGAAAGAATTAGTTTCTCGGAAATGGCTCATATTTGGCAGTAAATAGTTGCTGACATCCCGATCAAAAAGTAAATGAGTCCCATATTGTATTTTGTGGACACATTAATCTCCTGTACAATAGCCTAATCTGTACAATAAGGTGTTCTAAAAGCTTCCTGAAAAAGTGTCAAAATAGCAACATAAATGGTCTGAAAAATGCAACAAAAAGTGTTAAAATAGCCACAAAAACGTGATTAGAAATGTGATGAAAACTCAGGGCAACAAGGCGACAATGCGAGGACAAAGATCCATATAGATCAAGCTTTCAAATGAGGCGTCACACTGGCCTATGTAGACTGTAAGCTCCAATCAAGAAGCTTGTAGATTTGGGCAGTGGCGGGCTCCAAACAAACTCCAAACAAAAGTAACACCTTCAGAAACACTCGGACTAGCATACAGAAACACACAACACATGACAGGTGGAGACGAGCGTGTTATAACGTGGACTTTTTAGGAGATGTTTTGTTGACAGAGCGAGACATCAGAGATCAACTCAAACGCAAAATCCACCGTAATAAAAAGATAACTTCAATTTGACCAGCATCTAATGCAGCGGCGGAGTGATCTGCGAGAAAATAGTCCCTCAAATGCGGTAATTCATGTGATACAAGGTCAGTTATATTTCAAAAATTAACACAGACATTTATATCGTTAGTCTGGCGTTATAAGTGATTTACCTCAGGTGCACTGTGGAGTGGGCCATATTGTTTTTAATGCAGACTAGCTGATAGCATAGACATGCACTAACCTAAGACTAGCTATAGCGCCACTAAGCTCTTCAAATATAAGGCCCTATGTCAAAAATTCTGAAATATCCTTTAATATATGATATAGTTTTATGGCATGCAAAGTGACATATGTCAAGCCTTTGTTTTATTGAATTGAAATTGAAAATAGAAAAAATAGAAAAAATTATTTTAAACAAAGAAATGTGGGCCCTCTGAAAACTATAATCATGCATATGTACTTAGTCCTTTTACTTGATGACTTCCTTAATGTGGTTGCGTGGCATGGATGCCATCAGCCTGTGGCACTGCTGATGTGTTATGGAAGACCAGGATGCTTCAACCAGAGGAATATGACATTTGAAGCTCATGTCCAGGATCCGTCTGCGTGTGGTGGCTCTTGATGCACTGACTCCAGCCTCAGTCCACTGTGACAGCAGGGGGCGCTGTATGAGGGGCATAGGGCTGATTTATTCAGGACATTCCTGTTTAGTTGCACTTCTGAGGGGGTTCATTTGAAAGACAAAAATCGGCAGATTTAAAACTAAAAGTCTCTATCTCTTATTCAGCTTATTCCATAAGGTGATCAAATCAGTTACTACATGAAAATGAAACAAAGCCGTTTTTGGGCGGCACAGAGAAACAGTGCAGTGTTGACTTGTTGGTGCAAATGAACATTGGACATTTTACACAAATCAATCGACTAAACATCAGATTTTGGCGGATAACATTTCCCTTGGTTCTCCATTTAATGAACGGACTTCGCGCTCGACCGGAAGATATAATACAAAGGAAGTGCTGAGACAAAGCAAAAAGAGGAAAAAGTGGGCGGGGCGGAATAAGGTGAATAGTTACGAAGTTAAAAGCAAAGGTCTGCAACATAAAAATATATAAAATATGATCTGAGGTGTACAAGCTTTTCATCACGATGTTTCACAGTTTCCCTGAAGCACAGGGAGTTGTGGAAGGGCTCATTTTAAAGCTCTGACTGAGCTCTTTGAAGAACTGATGAAAGATCCTCAAAAACTGTTATGCTTTTTTAATTTCAGCTCACCTAAAAAAGCTTGGGAGCTAACAGTTTGTGCAGATCTTTCGTACACACTGACTCAGTACCTGTGGATGGATGGTGCTATAAAGAAATGTCTCTATTGAGATCATTAAAGACTTATCTTGTAACAGCTTTCATATTTGTTTTGTTTTTTCCCCAGACCATGGATGACGTGAAACAGTCCAGTCGGAGGAGGCCTTTAGTTCGGGCGTCTTCAGAGGAGAGCACCTCTGAGCTGTGCTCCATCAGCTCCCTGCCCTCGTCCCGCGGAGACACTCTGCCCTGGAACCTGCAGAAACACCAACGCATCAAACGCTCCAAGTCTGCCTCAGGGGACGTCCTGGACCCGGCTGAGAGAGCAGTCATACGCATCGCAGGTAAGAGCGGTAATGAGGGAATACACAAGAGCTGAACAAGAATACATTTGCCAATCAACAAATCACTTTTCCTTCAACTGGCCATTTGAAGTGTTGCTTCCTGTCAAGGAATATAATACAGTGTTTTGTTGTATGGCGGAAAGTCCTGCATTTCTCTCAAAAATGCCTGCATGAAACTTCAGGGTTTAGTAAAGTACAAATCCGTAGTCCGACCGTAGTTTTTTCTCATATCATACAGCCCTAGATTTACAGTATGTTTTATTTTTAAGGCGAGACACGGCAGGTGAAAATATAGATTTTTCACGCAGTGGTCAATGTGGAGATTTTTTGCTAGTTTTCGCCATTAAATTCTTCATGTCAGTGTATAGATGATGACAGATGTTTTGTGAGGCGGAGTTATCCCGGAAGTAGCCACAACATCGCTTCGCAAAGCTGGCTTTCCCTTGCGCATTCATTCACAAATATTGACATATTTTCTATATCCACGTGTCCTGCAAGGGGTTCAGGAGATGAAGCTATGATCCAAATATGGTAATTTACTTTCTGGGAGAAACCCGTACGAAAGACTGGAGAAATGTACTTGCACACACGTTACAAAACTTCAGAGATGATTTTCTCAAAATGAGGTTTTCGTTCCACTCATGCAACGACCTCACCACTTTAGTAGCTCCTACAGTCTTGGACAATAATATTTTGAAGGTCTTTCCAGGAGTTTCTTTTATATCTAATTCTGAGCCTGATTTATTGAGCTTTGAACTAAAAAAACATGATACTGATTTTTTCACTTATGATTAGCTTATTGAAAAACTAAACTCGATATCCAAATCCCCTCTGAAAAAATCTAATATAAAAACAAATAATACCATTTTTAGATTTAGTCGCTGAAAATATCAACAATTCTGACCATTTTTAGGCATAAAATGTATTTTATATGAAAACATAAAATTACAGAAAACTTGAGATACATTTTGTCCTCATATTTATGTCAGTACAGTCATCTACAGCAGAAGTTTCAAATTGGTATCTCTACTTTTAACTTTTTCCCCTGTTCATCTGCAGTGACTCGTCTTGCACTAGATGCAAGTTGGTCATTTTATGCTCACTACTGCCACTTCAGGTCTTATGCGTAACTGCAGTCTCTATATTAAGCTTGTGCATGACGGCATTTCGGACCGAAAGTAACAACGTTTTGAGTGACAGTGCAGGATTTTAGAGGCAGTTGTGGTGAATAGGTCTGGACTCATTCTACACATTAGGACATGGCTGGAACATGTAGGGGGATGAAAATACTTAGTTTTAACATTTTTAAACTCTGTATAGTCCCTTTAAGTATAAGTATAAAAACTGGCACATGGAAAAAGCCGTACGTATGTCTATGTATTTTTGGCATCTCATGCAACACAATTTTTATCTAATTAAAGCACTGAAAACCAGTGGAATATTGCTCAGCAAATACACATTTTCCAAATCTGCCAAATGGGCAGACTCTTCACTCATTGGCTTGCATCTGTCCCTTCTTCCCGGACCTTATTGCCTCTAATATTGATTATTCAGGGCGTGGTCCTGCGGTGGCCAAATGTTTTGCTGTATTTGCAAATAATAGATCATGCAAACAGCGGCAAGAAACGTGAAACCCACGCTCTGCTGTGTCTGTGCACACTGAAGGGTATTGTATTACACCAAAATGTGCTTGTCCCGACACAGTGCGGGCAACACGGGTGAGTGAAAATGCCATATGAAATACAGCTTGGGCTGTTGTACCGAAGGAAAGTGGAGTTGGACGGCTGCCCTTAGTCCATTTATTGTCAAATCGAGGGCTGCATCTAATGATAGGAGCAATTGTTTTCGAACTGTAGACAAATCCCAGAGGCAGCGATGGTTCAGGATAAACACTATGAAAAGGTTTGGGGTGGTCCTGATTACTTTGAACATGTGACTTTATTGATTTGACAAAGCGGCTCATTACAGTTTATCGACTTAAAGACGCTGCACTACAGTATCTGTGATTGGGAAAATGAAACCACTGGAAACATGCAGTATATGGACATAACTGTATTGCATCCCAGTGTCACTAAGCTTTGCCTTTATGGACCCATTATTTGAGATGTGACTGTTGTCGTGAGCCTGTCCTCAATGATCCTGAAACAAACTGCATAAACTAAACTGCCTCGTGAGTAAGTTGGCGATAGAAACTCGTTCACTCTCCAAGAAACATAGAAACAAAGAGCGCCGTAAGTCCCTGAACCTTTCGAGCTGTTTGGACACAGATCAATGCAAGGAGATCACGTTTTGCATATTTAAACAGGCTGCAGCTCACAGACAGTATACGGCCCTTTGCATTTCAATATCTGTTTTGTTTGGAATTTGTGTCATGACCTGACTCGTGCTCAGAGACAAAAACTGCAACAATACAACAAGCACTGACCTTTGCAGAAGGCAGGGTCTGTCCAAACGGCGGAGCCAAAGCGAGGGCAGGAAGGTTGAATGATTATGAGTGTAGGAAAATGTTTGAGAAAATAAAGAGTTTGTTATGGATTGATGTCGCCTTTGTGTGCCTTGATCTCATTCGTCTAAACAAAAATATGATAGTACATGATGATAAATTATTCATAAAGATGGATTTCGTTTTATATTGCTCTCATTTTGTAGTTATGTTTTTTATTTATGACACCAATTTTAATTCAAATATATTTATTGAAGGTATTACTCAAAGCTATAAGCTATTCAAGACATATTTAAGATTTTATTTTTACATACAGAAAAAAAAAACAGGAAAAAAAAAACTTTAGCTTTCACTGGAAATACTTGTGTCCTTATTTCAAAATTTAAAAAAACTCCCGTAGACTGCACATATCAGCTATCCTTAAGAAAGGATATCAAGGGTTGCCAGATTTGAAGTGTGTCAGTGAGTTTCTTTCTTTATTATTTTTAAAGAAGGGGTGTCTTTTCCTTTCCACAGCTGAAGAATACGTTTCTTTGCGGTTATAAATGCATATGATATGAGGCTCCGTGCTGCATGACTAAGAATATCTGTCTTTTGAAATATTCCAAAAACTATGAGTAGTGGGTTTGGAGTTATTTTCAGCTTCAGGACACTGGATAAGTAATAAAAATGTTATCCCAAAAACCTTGAAGATTTTAACAAAGTGCGTAACTATGCAGCAACGTACCTCATTCTACCGTACTATCAGGATGATTTTATAGATTTCCTCTCTTGAGTAATGTAATCTATGTACATCAGTTTTAAGTTTAATTAAAAGAGAACAGCTTGACCTTTCATTATTTACCAAGAGTAGTCTGCAAAGAGGCACGATAGTTTGAGAACCATTTATCGATGCAGTTTGCAGGTTGGACACTAGAGGACAGTGTGTTTAGACAAAAATAATTTCTGAATGAGACCCCTCCTCAGTCTTCATTGTCAATTTACTATTGACTCAAGCGCCTACATTAATAGGAATCATTATGAGGATCATTGTACGCGTAAAATGTAAACAGAAATGCCTTAAAACTTTGATATTCAGATCCACTTAATTCCCCTTTTCTTTCTATCGTCTTTTGGACATTGCAGAGGCAGGATTTGACAAAGGTATCCTCACAAAAATGACCTGCTCGACTTTTCTTTGTCATTCTTTGCGCCACTGTTTAAATCTCAGTAATTGCAGTGATGGATCGTTGTGGTGCAAGTTCTCCCGCACTGTTTGTCTTTTCGGCCTCCGAAACCAAAACGTAAATGAAGCCGGTCAATGAAGAGTGAGCTGGACACATGTCCCTCATCACGTTTAGTTTGTTGCTTGTTTTTAGCTCAGACGTAAATTAGACTGGTGGAGCAGTGGACCGTGGTGATATGTGGGAGGAGAGTTGGCCAATGAAACAACAGACGAGAGCCAGAGTGAACTGGACTGGCATAAGACAACACTGGACAGGGCTTTTATTCACGGACTAGAAAGTATACAACGCAAAATAACTGAGTCATTATCATCGTCAAATTATCTGTTATTTTTTGACCTGTTTTTGCATGTTTTTTGAAGGCATATGTCCAAATTAGGAAGTGTTACAATTTGCTACAGATTATTTTTAGGTATTATGCAATATCAACTTTTTAGAGCTTTTTACCTTGTGACAGTGTTGTTTCCTCATCAATAACGAGGATGAAAATACAACAAAGAATGACAAAATATGATTAAAAAAGAGCCAGAAAAGTGACGGAAAGCAACAAAATGTGCTGGAAAAGCAACAATAACACAACTAAAAAGTGACAAAAATGTGACGAAAACACAATAGAAAAACCCGTCAAAAAGCAAGGTAAAAAAGCGATGAAGAAAGCAACAACAAAAATGACAAAAACACGGCAAAAAAAACCTACGAAAACCAGATGAAAAAGACAAAGACATGACAAAAATATGTGACAAAATGCGACAACAACGAAACAAAACATCACAAATACTTTGGTAGGTCTTAGCTTTCAAATTAGGCCTTTCAAAGTCCTATGGGCTGTAAGCTCCAGTGGAGACGCTTTTAGATTTGGGTAAAGCGGAACTGGAGAAAAATGCCATATCGTCACTACAGCCACACAGGCTTTTCCCTTCTTTATTAAAACAGCTGAGCAGCGAAGGGGAGTAAGAGGAGGGGGGGAGTGGGAGGAGCTTACCGTAAGATTGCTTGAAAATCAGGAAGTGAAACTACTGGTGTTTTGTTTTAGCTATTTTAGATCGATATTGCATTTTCTAACCAACAAAGTGTAAGATAGAGATAAAGCATGTGAGAGAAGAGTGTTTTCGATTTGATTGCGGTTCCACCTGCAAATTCATATTGGGGATAACATGTATGTAACTTCCTACGACAGACATAATACAGAAGTGTGTTTGCAGACTTCTTTGTTGATACATCTTCAAATGACTGATGAGCCGTTTGGCCTGACCCAATGCTTAAGAAACACTAAACACTTTAACTGAGCAATTGTGAGGCTTTGTGTTTTTCTCACATTTCAGTTGTGACATGTGCAAACGTAATTACAGGCTCCAGTGAGGATTTTATAGGAACCCACAGCCCTCTAGAGCCCGGCGCGAGTTTGTAAATCTTTGGTTGAGAAACACGAGTTGGAATCTGTGGTGTTAAACATTTAGTTTACTTTTTTATGGCTGTTGTTGAGAATTTATAAATGTGAGTGGTGCAATATGTGTTCAGCAGAGTAAGATGGTGAGTGTATGTAATTAGGCTAAAGGGAAACAGTGAAAGGAAGAAGGAAGATTATCTCTATCTAGGAGCACAACAATTTCACTGACATTTTTCTGAAATTCTTTTATATTGTTTCTGGAGCCTGGACAGCCGCCACTCATTCTTTCTGTTCAAAAATGTCTGAAATAAGTGCCTTGTTTGTTTCATGGACAATGCGGTTCTCTGATTAATGATCTGCCTGTGTAGAGTATGAAAAGTGTGCAGTGGGTCTGACCTGGCTAGAATTTCGAGGACTAAAAGCTAATGTGTGTTTCGGGTGCTGCAAATGTCAATGCCTGTTATATTAGTCATATCTGTTGGTGTGATTCATGATTTAACTTAACAGGGTTTGAACTTTTAAATAGGTCAAAGGTGCATTATGGAGAAAAAAAAGTTGATGCACTTAATTGACCTTTTTGTGATACAGTGGCTGTGTGAGCGGTTTACTTTCGATCACGGCCTCGACAACTCTTTGTATTGCTTTGTAGGAACAACGAAAAACAATTGATCCTGGAGCATCATTGAGGCCTCTGTGATGGAAAGTAAAGCCGCTGGGTCACTAGAGGTCAACAGATATGGGTTTTTCTAAGGCCGATGCTGATTTTTGTGGATTTTGATTGGCCGATGCCGATATCACGGATGATATTTTTGGCCAATTTAGAAAAAAGTCTTGTCTATAATCCTGTGTTTGATGCTTCCGTAAAATGTGACAGCAGAGGGCGCTGTATGAGGGGCATGGGGTGATTTATTCAGGACATTCCTGTTTAGTAGGTACTTCTGAAGGAGCTTGTTCGAAAGACAGAAATCGGCAGATTCCGAAAAGCAAAATCGTCATCGACTTATTTAGAAGGATACCATCTGTTCATCAGTTGCATAATTATCATTTTATTTCAGTGAAGAAATGTTGGGCAAAAATGTTTCAGCTGATGACAGGAAGTGACATAGATAAAACCGTTTGACTCATTTCCCATTGACATAACATGGTTGGCACGGCAACAGTTTAAAATTGTTTGCCTTCATCTATGTCACTTCCTGTCAGCGTCCAATAAGGAAGTGAAACTATAAACATCACAAAAATGGCCAAACTAAAGAAAGCTGGGTACAATCTTTAGCAAAATTTTAAATAGTAATTGCTATGTTTGAGCAAAAATTGCGTCTAATGTGTCATATGCACTTGAAGTCTTTATCTCTTATGGTTCTGAAATTATAAGCAAAAGACTGCAACATAAGATATGTAAATATGATCTGATGTGTACACATTTGTCACCGATTTTATACCCAAGCAGGTGAAATCTGTGGGTAAAAAGTATTCTTTACATACAAAGTTCCATAGTTCACCTTTAAAGTTTGAATAGTACATTAATACTAACCAGAGAACCTCATACTAATCCAGAATCATGTGCCAGTCTGACATATTTGGGCAGTGAGTCAATGGGAGTCAAGCTTCACTGTAGCCTGAGATTTCCTCTTGGCACCTTATCACACTATACCATCCCTGATCACCTTCCATGTTACAATTTAATGACTTCCAACTCATATGAGCCAACCCACAGCCCACAGTGAGAGCAAACATCTTTTGACCTGAAAGTTGGACATTTTCAGGAAGATTTCTAGTCCTTTTCCATGTTTTTTTTTGCCTTAAGATGTGACCCTATAATTTTATGGTCCAAACACAGCCACTGTTTTTCCTGGCTGCCTCGCTCTCCATTGTCACTCCTCGGCTGCTGCGGCGTGTTTTTCTGAATGAAAGTTTATTTACTTTGGTCCCAGCGCTGACTGTGAACAAAAGATTTACTGTGCTTTAAGTGTGGTTTTTCCCGTTGCTACAGTGATTGGATGGGGAATATGTGGCACCGCAATAGGCTTTTGCAAAACCGAAAACAAATGTATATCTATAATCTGTTATACGGAAGTATTAGTTAAACATACCCAGCAGTGGAAGTTGTTGCCCGCCAGCTCTTTTTTCTTCTTTTTATGTTGTTTTGACAAATGTAACTCTTGTATGTTACACCATAAGAGCTGATTTTGCCCATAACATTCAATCCCATCTTTTACTGCAAATGTATAACATCCCATTTTTATATTACATTATACTTTACATTATACAAATTATTCAGTTCTTTCATTATATCCTTATTATAGTGGTATGGCTGCAGATTACTACTTTTGAGCTAAGTTTAAGTCTAAATAGTCAAGAGTAGAAAATCACACTCAGTAATGCCTTTGTTGTGATCCTTTGTGAGCTCTTCTAGTCATTTTGACAATATTTACCATCTCGGTAGCTGAAGTTTCCCAGTTATTTCCTGCTCTGTTTTGGTTGTGTTTATCATATCATATTCTGAGTACTAGCACATGTATATCGTATTTCTTTTGCTTTTATTTTCTTCAGTTCTAATCCTTTGCTTGTGAAGTAAAGAGTTGTTTTGCAGAGGAGGAGGTGTGGTTGTCTTGCATTAAAACTTAACAGCGTGACATCATACAGTTTTGGGAATATGACGTCAGCTGCCCCATTTAAATGTCCCGAGGCTTTTAAAAAAAAAGGGGGAATCCAAGTGTTGACGCTGCTGCTTCTGCCCCAGTAATAACCTCATGTGTCTTTTTTGTTTTGTTTTTTTGCTTTGAGTGTCTACCATCTACTACCCACTGTCCCGGGGTGGAGTTTTGAGATGGGTGCTGTAGGGTTTCGCGTCTGTGCCTTTAAGGGGGAGGGTCCCGGCATGTGTTGGGGTATTTCTCAAGAGCACGAGGGGAGTGGTACGGGACAGGACAGGACTCAAATATACTGCTTTACATGGGAATAGTGGGACTCAGAACGTGGGCTCGTACTGGGCAGCAGCAGCAGAAGCATTTGCAGGAGAGTGCAGCTACAGGGGTGTCGTTATCAGAAAAGTCTGCAGATAAAGTTGTTAAAAATAAATTTGCAACATTATGAGTCAGCCCGTCTCCATGCCCCTGCTGGACCCGGGACATAGGCTGCAAGAGGAGCAGGACTATGTGCAGGCCTACGAGAACGTCCGGGAGAGATATAAAGGTAGGGCATGCTGATGTGGTCACTGACAGGTGTTTGAATGGGAGGTGGGCGTGCCGTCAATTGCTTCCATATTGGTTTAGATAAAGTTGTTTCTAAGTTTTGCAAGTTTTATGTAATTGTAACCTGGCATTTTTGGCCTTTCTGTTTGTTTTTAAAGTTCTCCTCACTGCCATCTATAATTAAAACTGTAATGCCATGTCTATATTTGGGTTTGACGTTGGATTGATTTAAATTTTGACAATGCAATGATGGATTGTCTGGTCAGGAAGTGCAGCCACAATCCATTGCTACTGGACAAACGTCTCGCACATGTGACAGTTTGAATGAGAGGTGGGCGTGTTACTGCGAACATGGTCCACTGACTGTGGTTAATTGGTTTCACGTCAGAGTTGTTGCTTGTACAATGTTCATGAGAGCTGCTTCTTCTTCTTCTCCTTCTTCTCCTTCTCCTTCTTCTCCTTCTCCTTGTCCTTCTTCTTCTCCTTCTCCTCATTCTTCTTTTTTATCTTCTCCTTCTCCTTCTTCTTCTCCTTCTTTTTCTTCATCTTCTCCTTCTCCGCCGTCTTCTCCTCTTTCTTCTTCTCCTTCTTCTCTTTCTTCTTCTCCTTTTACTCTTTCTTCTTCTCCTTTTTCTCTCTCTGCTGTTTCTTCTTCTTCCTCCTTTATCTGTTATTGCCATACTCATATTATAAGAAACCACAATATATTGCATATTATTTACCCATTTGTGCTAACATGCCTCAAACAAAAGTGCATAGTATTAGTGCAACGGTGCAGTAGTGATTTTTTCATATTTTAGTTCAATTTTTACCTTGTTTTGGTCCTGATTTAGTATTGTGTTGTATTGTTCACTTTTGTATGACACCAATAGGTTGCGTTCACGTGACATCACCACTTTTTAAAGAGCCTATATTTTAAAAATCGAGGTGGAGGGCTACTGTAAATTCCATGGTGGTAACTATGGTAACTGGCGAAGTGCAGATTTTTTTGTCTTGTTTTTGTCAAATTATCTCAGTCATTACTAAGACAATCAACATGAAACAAACACTGTCTCAAAGTTCATTGTCTCCTCTTAAAGTGCATATGACAGATTTTAATGCTCTTGAAAATATGACTTATTTAGATGGATTACATCATTTGCATAGTTATCATTTTTTTCAGTGAAGCAGCAATTTTAATGAAGAAATGTTGGGCAGAAAAGTTATTATTTGAATTTTTAAACTGCTGACAGGAAGTGACATAAAAGAAGGTAACATTCCATAGCAGTTTGACTCATTCATTTCCCATTGACTTAACATGGTTGCACGGCAACAGTTTAAAATTGTTTACCTTCTTCGATGTCACTTCCTGTCGGTGTCCAATAAGGAAGTGAAAACATAAACATCACAAAAATGGTCAAACTAAAGAAAACTGGGTTTAATCTTTAGCAAAATCTTAAATATAATCGTGTTAACTGTGTTTTAGCAAAAAGTGTGTCTAATGTGTCATATGCACTTTAAAGGTCCTCATAAAGGTGTGAAAAAGTGGAGACAATATTCAAAAACATGAGCGTGATGTGAAGCCATAAGAATAATGTGTCAGGTTTGTGAATCACTATCAAACACTGATGGGGAAAAACATTTGACTCCCCACCTGACATTATGACATCATCACATTCTAAATCGTGAACGCAACAAAACACTTTAAAGGAACATATACATGGCTGAAAGGTTTTATGAATACACTGCAATAATATCCTTATTGTAATAGTGAAAACATACAGTATAACACTTTTTTCTTTTTTTTCCCCTATCTGACCTAAATTTAGCCACATTCGTGCACTTGTGAAAACTTGTTCTCTGTGCACCTGTTGAGCAGTTGGAAAAATCCCTCTATTCCCCGTCAGTTATGTTGGAACAACTCAAGTTTATTATGTTTTCGTTGCAGAAAAGATGTGAACAGGAGTTTGAAGGGGAGGTTGTTGTGAAGCAGAAACGGTTTCCATTTTGGTCTTCACAACAACAAACCTAGAAAGTTTGTCTTTATTCCCTCATCATTTCCCCGTGTGAGTCTTTGATACAGCTAAGTTGAATAAGAAATGCGTCTTGTCAGAGAAGGTCATAATAAGGGCAGAGCTATTGCAGCGATGGGATTACCTCATCACGTCGTCACTCAAGTTGTTTAGTTGATTCATCTCTTATCATCGTTCAAAGCATATCAAACAACTGTAATCATACTTCAGTGGCTCTCTTTCACATCAACAACCACCTTAGAAATAAACTGGCCCTCCGAGTTCCACCAGATCTCAACCCTGTCTAGAAAAGGACTATATCAGGTCTAAACTTTAATCTGGTATAAACTGGAGATAAACCAATTGAAATGCAGATGTAGTTACCCGACAAAAAACACATTGTTCTTTTGAGTAAAATGTTCTCTATATTTGTAGTTCAATAACAGTTAATGACAGTCTTTGGTCTCAGCAGCCGTCATCATACCAGTGGTGCTTCTTAACAATCATTGACTTGTTTATGTCTGACTCTGCTGCATGATTGTTTTGCCGCCAACATCAGTTCACCGTCAGACACGAGGAGACCTTTGAGCCGCATCCAGTTTGTTTATTTGATCCACAATCACAATCTGACCAATGCCACAGCCCGGTTTACAGAACACACAAACTAACTTTCTGCCCAGTATCGCCACCTTACTGTTGTGGATTTGTGAATGGAGCAGCTGGTTACAGTCACATCTGGAGGCGGCACAAACAGCTGGACTCGCTCTGCCCACTTATCAGTATTACAGTCAAAGAGGCAGTGTTCCAACTCCTCTGAAGGTTTTGCAACATATAGGGCCGGATCTTGTGTTTATAAACGCAGGTTTTAGACTAGACTTTCACGGTAAAAAAGTGCGCTCTGTAATCTTCCAGACTAAACGTAAGTGGGTTGAATGAGGGCTGTACATGGGCTGGACAGACACTCATGGCCAATTGGCAAAGTTATGTACAACAGTGGTCCCTCCTCGAGCTCTTTCCTCCTTCAGACCAAAGTTTTCCACGGAGCAGGAGCTGCGGTGGGTATGGAGTATGTGAGGGGCGCACATGCTGATGTTTTGATCACGTTTCTGCGGTGTGTAGAGCCCAGTACCAGAGTCAGCGGTGTGCTCTCTTTTACTCAGGACACGGCCAATGTTTACCTCACAGTGGAATAAAGTTTCTAGTTTGTCCTAAGAGCTTGAAAATGATGCAGCCTAAATGCTGAAGGAAGTACATGAGGCGAGAGGGGTCTGGCTGCAGACCTCCACTCTCAGGACCCTGCCTTGCAGACCTCCACTGTCAGGTCCCCTCCGCTGTCAGGACCGGACCGAAAGTGCATATTGAACGGAAGAGGGCAGCATAACGTGTACAGCCTGCCGGAAACCATTAGAAGAAGAAGTGCATATTTATTAGTTTCCCATACTATATTTTTTCTTATCTTTTTTAAGCAGGGGCGTGCTGGGACCTAATTTCAGCCCGGGAATGTGGAGAACACCGGCCCGGAATTATGGCTCTGTAATAGTGCGCTGGTCTCAAGTACAAGAGGTCGCTGGATCAAATACCACACATTGACAATTTTCTAACAATTTCTCTTTTCACATGGGCCGCTGCACACACAGTCTGAGCCTGATACAAACCCACAATCAGCACAAGTTATGTAGATAAAAACATTTATTTGACCACTTTTCTACCTTTCACTGCCTTTTAGTCTCTTAACTCGCGCAGACACTTGTCTCCGCTGGATTGGACTGCACCAACTTGAACTAAAGCGGAGGGGTGTTCCACTTAAACACCCCTCTGAGTTAGTTCAATATGAAATGGTATCTCCCCGCTGCAAGAATGAAAAGTTTGATGCGAATATTTTTCAGATTTTCATTCATCAGTCGTTATTTTGATAGATTTCCATGACAATTACGCTTGTGTTACTTCATTTATATCTGGAACAGCAGCTCATGCTCCTGCTGCAGCCCAGTTAAAGCCTTTAGCCTGGAATAGTGAGTTATTATTTCATTATTTTATTCTGATGGCCCGGCCCAGAAGCACCGGAACCGAGCGGCCCACCGGGAAACGTCCCGACTCTCCCTATGGCCAGCACGCCTCTGTTTTTAAGTCAACGTGATTACACGTAAATAATACTTACATATTTAGACATAAATGAATGTGCCAAGAGCTAAAGTGTGCTCACATAGAAAACTAAACAAAAATTGAAGGCAGTCATGAAGGCTACTACTTATAGTTGCTTTTATATCATATTTTTATACATACATATTATACATTTTTATATCATATTATCATATTACATAAAATAAAGCCCAAGGAACAACGACAAATACGTGCTTCCAGTATATCCGGTTTTATTTTGAAAGGCTTCGAATAAACTTCCGGTCCTGACAGCGGAGGGGACCTGAGAGTGGAGGTCTGCAGCCAGACTCTCTTGCATGAGGCTGCGTGTGATGTTGTAAAGATGAGGAGAGAAAAGGGGAAGAAGCAACAAGTGCTTGTTGCAGTCACAACACGCCTCAGTCAACCCGTTCTTTCTAAGACCCGCCCCCGCGCCCCGGCCATGCAAGCACTGACGCACTGTTTGCACGCAAGATGTCACATCATCTTCGCTAACGCTGTTGTTGCGCCAGGCGGAAGATCGAGCCCATACATACATATATTATAGGATAGTTATAGTAGCATGTGTATGTCTATTTTATGGAGAGTTGGACAGGGTAAGGTCGTTTTACATGGATCAGATTTATTAATAAGCACTTGTAACATTCAGTATAATGCAGGTTGATACACTACTTTCCACTGTTTGCAGATATCTACCAAAGCCAGCATGAATTTTAGGTCACTATGCTGTAGTACCCTTGCACCCCAAAAAGCTTCTCTTTTGGAGATGCTTTGTTATAGCCTGGCCAAGTACCAGGCTCACAGCAAATTATTGTCTCCAATAATTTTGTTATTGCTCCAACAACAGATGAAAAATGGTAACTCATCACTCAAAGCAGAAGACTCAAACCCTGCATCATTCAAAACAAACATGATAACTTCTGTCTTCTGTAATTAAGAGTTCAGTGATTGGCCTATTGATTTGGAAGCTTCTCAGTCTTCTGTGTGATATTTATTTGGTTTTTTTCATGGGTTTGTATTTGGGTAAACTGCCTCTATGGTTGGTTTCACACGAGCAGACCATGCGTTCCTTTGATTGGTTAATTTACACGGCTATCATACCGATCAAAATGCGTGGAGATAATGCTGGCTACACATCTTTGTAAAGAATAGTAAAAAACTGTGCGGTCTGGCTTGTCGGGATAGCTTTAACTCTGGTTGACAAACTCACTCTGACAAAAAGGTAAAATGCTATACAGTAAATCATCTGTTGACCCTCAGTCGCCTCATGTATGATTGGTGCAGCGTCATTGTTTGTCGAAATACACTCAAATTGATACTTGACTTCGATCTTGTTACTCCCTCTGTGACTCGGTGCTCCGCCTCAGCCAACATCACACTTCCTGTTCAGTTTTCATACTTGTGACTCAGCTGTCAGTCCAAAAGATGGTATCCTCCCGATGTGAGTGCATTTGTGAACAGAAATCTTCAGCAAGTGGAAGATTATTCTAAGATATTTTTTGTATCTTCTGTGTTATATTATTCCCAGCTTGTGCCGTAGCTGTTGGCATTATCTGTGTGCAACACCGCAAGAAACTCGATCTTTTGCTGTGGATTAGGGGCTAGTCTTCTTCACAGGAAACATGAATAAGGTTTAATTAATGAGTGCGTGTGTGTAAACAGCAGGTTATTTCGGTCTGACCTGAGTTAGTTACTGGAGCAGGTGACGGAGCGTTTCCTCTGGGGTTGATGAAGTGTGGTTAAATTCAGACCCGAGTTATAAAAGTGACTGGACACATCTATTACAGTAAAAACATGCAGCGGGGCTTTAAATACTGCTGACACATACCGGGGGAGTGTCTGGGGTTATCTCTGGTCACATGTACCTCATTCCTTCAATACAATTCAATTCAACTTTATTACCTGAACGATACCTTTTTCCGATACTTATACTGAAATATTTGTCATCTAGAACCAGAAAACAGAACAATAAAGTTTGGAAGAGCTGCACATTTACAATATCGGGTTGATCTCCAATGTCAAGAAATGTGAGAAAAATGGGGAATAATTTGGACAAAATGGAGGAAAATTGGGAGAAAATCTGGCAAAAAATACGGGGAAAAAAAGACAATTTGGGGAAATTCAGGGGGGAATTGGGGAAATAATTTGGAGGAAATGGGGAAAATATTAGTAATAAAAATAGCAAAAATTAGGGGAAAGATTGGGGGGGAAATGTGTAAAAAAAAAAAATAATTTGAGGGGAAATGGGGAAAACATTCAGAAAAAATTTGTGGAAAATGGGAAATTATTTGGGGGGAAATGGGGAAATTGTGGCAAAATATAAGAAACAACTGTATAAAAATAATTGGAAAAATGGGGCAAAAAAAAAAAAGGAAAAAAAGTGGGGCAAAAATAAGGAAGAGTTTGGGAAAGTGGGCCAAACATTTAGAAATTTTTTGGGAAAAAATATATTCATTTAAGCTGAAAAACCAAGTCACTTCCTTTAATGCTGTCCCTGGACAAACAGCATCAAAACTGTATTTTTGTTTTGTTCCGTTGCCTGCTTTCAGTACTTTTATTTTTTCGAAACCAGTAGTACCAGAACTTTTTACCCGTATCGTTTAACTGTACCCAGCCCTAGTCCCCAGAAGTCAGACTGATAATGTGTCGCACTCCATTTTATTTTTGTGAGGGACACTATTATTTCAGTCGACAGTCTACAAGTGAATTTTTCCATTGTGAGACCAACAAAGTCTGATCTTGTCTTATCTTAAATAGTTCGTAGTTTTCACTCTGGCGTTGACAAACATTTCTGTGACACTTAACCATCTTGGCTTCCTCAAAAGATCATGCGTCATTAGAATCACCCGCAGCCTACGCATACTGTCTTTCTTACTCAGTTGTATTAGATTAATTTGTTTGATATGATTAATTTGGTTATTATGTCTGATTCTCTTTAGAGACATAAAGTGTAAATCTCGCCCTCGTCTCTGCTGCCCTCACATCCACTGTGCGCCAAAAATGTGAACCAGACAAAGGTTTGAACAATGCAGTCCATTTAACGTCCACTGGAGGTCATTCAAAACAAGGGTTTAGAGAGAAATTCCTCGCTTAAAAAACTCTCATTGGGTGGTTTGACTTTTGGAAATAATTTTGCTGCTCATCTTTTTCTTTTAATGCAAACCAATTTTGTTTTACATCTACTATCATACATATATACTAACATTGGCTAAAACGATATGAATAATAGAGAAAAGAGAAGGAATAACTCTTAACAAATTGCAATGTCCAAATGCTTTTTTTGTGAATGAGCTCTATTATAGATGGTGAGACCTTTTTTATGGTATCCATTGAAATACACTTTATGAGATGTACCTTAGACCTTCTTCACTGTTAAAGGGATATTTCAGGATTGTTGACATAGAGCCTCGTTTCCTAGTTATCCAGAGTGTTGTTGATTTCTTGAGATACGTTTTTTTTCATTAATGTAGTCCTTATATTTGAAGAGTTTAGTGGCGCTAGGCTAGTGCTAGGCTAGTGCATGTCTATGGTAACTAGTAGCCTGCAGTAAAAACAGTCTCGAGCACAGTGCACCTGAGGCAAATCACTTATAACACCAGACTGCTGATATAAATGTCCATGTTGACTGAATATTTTTTTTTATATAACCATTTTGCATTTAAAATAACTTATATTTACTGGTTGTAAGCTACGCAGCGGCGGAGTGATCTGCTAGGTTACCGGGTCTACAGTAGTTGTTTACCTGCGGCCGGCATTACTTTATGTGGAATTCACAAAGGAGCTTTCTACAAATCAGATATGGTAACGTTTGGAGGACTACCCGATGATTTTAATGCGGGCTACTAGTTACCATAGACATGCACTAGCCTAGCACCACTAAACTCTTCAAATACAAGGACTGCATGAATGAAAAATAACAACTCTCCAGAAATCAACAACACTCTGGATAACTATGAAATTAGGCCCTATGTCAAAAATCCTGAAATATCCCTTTAAAAAACAGAAAACTTAACTCGTTTCTTCACATGCATAGGCTGCTTATTGACTGTTAACTGCTTCTCTCTTCCTTGTGTTTGTTTAATGGACTGAACAATCCCGTCCTGTCGTATAGATTCACCTTCACGTCTGCGCACTCCCTCTTTCTAAACACGCCTAAATAAACTTCACTTCGCAGGTTCATCGGTGGAGGTCCAGAGAATGCCCTGCTCGCTCCTGTCACGCCTTAGATCAGTTTCATGCAACTCGACCTCATCCTCAAAAATAGACTGAGCAGTATTTACATTCACTCTGTGTGTGAACTAAAGCCTAGCAGAGGGATGGATGAAAGGATATTTTTCCGTGCAGTCATTCCCACTTGTCGGGCTGGGTGTTAATTATTAATTTGTATTTATTTTTTGACACCAATACCTGAACGATACCTTTTCCGATACCTATGGTAAAATATTTGTCAGAACGAGAAAACAGAACAGTTACCCCCATCTTAACCGTCTTCTCCAGTTCAGCGTTACCCAAATCTAAAAGGTTACAGCCTGTAGGCCAATGTAACACCTCTAAGACCTACAAAACTCATCTAAACGGATACATTTCCTCGCGTTGTTGCCGTGTTGTTGTCACTTAAAAAAATTAATTAAAAAAATCCATCGCTTTTTGGTCATGTTTTTGTTGCTTTTTTTGACACGGGAGAAAATGTGCTCGGTCCAAGTTAAAGGGGGGGTATTATGTAAAATCCACTTTTTCAAGCTTTATATCATGTTATTATGTCATTCCCTCATTAAACACATGCCTGGAGTGTTGCCTTGGCTCATTCACATATTTTTGAGTAATCAGTAAAAACTTAACGGCAGCCATTTTAGGTGTAGCTATGCCTCAGTCCTCCTAGGAACGCCCCCACCTCCTGGAGACGCCTCTGGACCTTTTGTCAGCAGCCAAGCCACCAACCACTGCTCCTCAGCTCAGCAGAGCCCCCTCCCCGCACAGTAGTGTTGTTTAGATGCCACAGCAGTGTGCTGAAGGGGGCGTGTCGGAAAGCTTCTTAAAGAGACAGAGGCCTTTTTCAAGACGTTCAGTACAGCCATTTTGAGAGAGCAATTTTATTCAAGGCAGTTATTTTAATTCACTGCATATACAGACCAACAGAAGGTTACGTCATCATTGTAGTATGCTATAGACTGGTGCTATGTGATTGAAAAAAGCATAATACCCCCCCTTTAAGGGAAAAAATGACATACATTTACTTGAATTAAGAGATTAAATCTAAAGTTTGAGTATATTTGGTCTGGTAGATAAAATCACTTATCGAACAAGCACATTTTAACTTAATTATTTTGTATGATTTCAAGTGAAAAAGACATATATTTAAATGTAAAAGTGAATTGGTCTGATTTCAAGTGCTTGTTCCATTGGCATTCACATTTTTGTTCAGTTCATATCGACTCAACCTCAACATAAAGTACATGAGATTTTGATGATTCTTTTTCTAGTGTAGTACCTAAACTTTCTTTTATATACAATACTAGTATCGTTTAAAGATACCCAGCCCTACTTGTTGGTTAGTTATCCTAATATTATCCTGATGTTTCACTCCTCTGATGGGACGGTCCCAGCTGCAGTGTGTTGGTCATAAGTCTGTAATAACAAACCTAACATAAGTGTCACTACTCCGAGAGTTCACAGCAGCTCGACAGTCCGACCTCATGATCCCAGTCTGTTCACATCTGCATCAGAAACATAAGTCAATGTCCGCTGTCTGAGTGCAGCGCTGGACACTCGGGGAATACGGCACATTTTAGTAACGCTTATTTTCATTATTAATAGTGACAACTGCCAGATCAGCTTGTATTGTATTGATTTTCACTAATGCTAGTTCTTAGCAGCGCAAGGACTGCTCCCAAAAAGCTCCTCCTGAGGGCCTACGTATCCAGGAAATGCTTTTCTATTCTCGCTCTCGTGACACTATTATTTATTAGCATTTAAAATAACTTTGTACTGCGTTTGTTGGAAAGATGATCAGAGGATAAAATATGGTAATTATGGCCTCTTTGTGTGCTGCTGGTTAACCTCTTAATCCCCGCCTTAACCGAGCACATTTTCTCCAGTTTTACATAAAAGCTTCTGGACTGGCGCTTCATCTAAACAGATCTTTTTCGTCGCGTTGTTGCCATGTTGTTCTTTTTCCATCTCATTTTTGTCACTTTTTGGCGCGTTTTTGCTTCACTTTCAGCGCTTTTTCATCACTTTTTTGTTGTGTTTTTTCTCGTTTTTGTCCCTACAGTATTTTGATGTTTTGATATTTTGAAGCCAAACAGTCGAAAATGTGCTCAGTTCAGGTGGGTGTTAAAGAGGGGGTATTATGCTTTTTTCAATCACATAGCACCAGTCTATAGCATACTACAATGATGACGCAACCTTCTATTGGTCTGTATATGCAGTAAATTAAAATAACTGCCTTGAATAAAATTGCTCTCTCAAAATGGCTGTACTGAACGTCTTGAAATAGGCCTCTGTCTCTTTAAGACTCTGACTGTTTACATCTGCGCTCACATGCTGGGAGGGGGCTCTGCTGAGGAGCAGTGGTTGGTGGCTTGGCTGGTGATGAAAGGTCCAGAGGCGTCTCCAGGAGGTGGGGGCGTTCCTAGGAGGACTGAGGCATAGCTACACCTAAAATGGCTGCCGTTTAAGTTTTTACTGATTACTCAAAAATACGTGAATGAGCCAAGGCAACACTCCAGGCATGTGTTTAATGAGGGAATGACATAATAACATGATATAAAGCTTGAAAAAGTCAATTTTACATAATACCCCCTCTTTAAGAGGTTAAACAAACATGCAGCAGGATTTTTTTGGCATGTAAAAATGGGACAAAAAGGACTCTTAAAGTGAAAGAGCATTACATTTGTTATCATATAGTTTTCCTTTCACATTTCATGGTTCATGTGGCCTCTAAAGTGATCTGTCAGAGGGAGCTGCTGTAATGGCGATGTCAGAGGTGGGACTGCAGTAATTGAGGCCTGTTTGAGTGAGGATTAGTGTCAGCTGAATAGTACTGCTGTTACGTAACCACAGTCATTATAGTGTTCAAATACAGCAGCTGCATGTCTTTATCAGGCTGTAAATGGCATCAAATCAATACATTTTCCTCTGTTGACCTGGAAGATGAATCTCCTATTGGTCTGAAGACGTCAGTTTTGATTGATTCTGGGTCTGGGTGACTTTGTGCTTTTTTTTTTTATTGTGATGAGACGATGATGTGACGCAGCGACTCGAGTCTCCAGGAAACCGTCAAACAAACTGTCATAGTATCTGCCCATGAGTCTGTCCTATTCTGAGTAATAAAGGATGGAGACTAAATTAGACGAAATATCAGCGCTGGGAGTGGTTTACCCAAACGCTAGACTGCAATATCGGAAAAAGGAGCAAGAAAATATGAAGAAAGAAGTGGATTATATTGGTGAGAATGAGAGGCCAACAAACAAGTCTAGTCCCAATATAAGCTCCACTGAGGCAGCAAAATGTAAAGTAGCTATTGTTGCCTTTTACACTGCTTTGTGGCTTCTTGTAAAAAAGCTAAACAAAGCTCCAATGTGTGGCATGTCCTGTTTGTGTCACAAGCATTTATGTTTTAACACTGACAGTTTCTCTACTGTTTCTATCCAATACAAATCAACCTTTTCCTGATGATTTGAGTTTGATTTTTGAGGCCACTGCTTATAAATGGAGATCGCAGTGGTGACAGGGCATTAAAAAGCATTGAATGAATTTAGCTCAAATCAAGGCCTTAAATGTCACTAAAAAGCATTAAATTAGATTCAAATGGGCAATAAATCTAAATTTATTGGAAAATGATGACATTGCTCAATAATTTTTCCTGCTTATGTTCATTGGAAATAACAAAATGATGGTCTAAAACATATTTAGTTGCAGTTTTGGATGAAGTTGACCACGATCTCCCGCTCTCTCTGCGATCACTTGACTCTGTTGATACTTTTAAATCCCAACTCAAAACGTTCTTGTTCAGTCGAGCGTTTTGAAAGTACGGTTTTATGGGCTGATATGACTGTCTCCACTGTTGTTTGATCTGTGTAATTTTTTGTGTTTTTATTATTGCTTGTTTTTGATGTGAAGCACTTTGTGACCTTCTGTCTGAGAAAGGTGCTATATAAATAAACTTTGCTTGCTCAAAATTTCCCTTTTTGTCCCATTCTTGTTTATTTGTTTATTTGAGCAGTTAACATTCTGCTCAAAGGGAGTGGGCCGAAGCAAAAGCTTATAAGCGCCCACCACCCAAACATTACAATACAAAATTTAATATCACAACAGTACAAAGGAACATTACAAAGTACATACAACAAGGAACAAGGAACATAGGGACACAGCATCGTTTGATTTAACGTTATCCTATTGTAATTACATTATCAACCACACAATTAGCAGCATCATATTTTGATTTGCCTCATTGGCAAGAGAGAACCTGTTACACTTCAAAGCGGGTATTTTTACACAGACCAAACTTACAAAGCACTGTTTGAAATGTTCATATAATTAACAGAACACACACTAATTCTCTTTCCTCTGTTTGATGAAATGTTTGCAAAATCTTAAGAAATGAAATATGCACATTTTTTTTATGCATTTGGAAATTAAATATGGCATTGAAAAGCATTGAATTTGACTTGTTCTGCCTGCCCTGAGTGAGATTTATAAGCATAATAATAATAACATTGTAATTATTGATTTAGTTTATTCTGGTACTGTAAAAACATCCCCAAAATAAATGTTATAAAGATAAAAGTCAAAATCTACATCTCAGCTTGGTTTCGTTTTGGAGTAATGTGAAAGTGTGCACAGTGTCCTATAAACTGCTGTGGCCTTGATTAATGATATTGCGTAATTTACACACAATTGTTCCATTGTTTAACTCCACTATATTTCGGCCTTGAATAATGCTGCACTTGCGTTGGCTCATGTTTGGATGCCTCTGGTCCGCACCTGTGAGTCCAGTGTTTGTCTGAGTGGAACAATAGCTCAGAGTGGTGCAGTGAACAGGACTAAAGCAGGAATGTGGCTCTGGACCCAAACTCTGGAGTCTACACAGGCTTATGTACCGCTCTGCGCTTCTGGCACAAGAGCAATACCACAGAAGAAATGCTGCAATGAATATTAGCGCTTGTCTACATGGCATATCTCCTCTGTGTGCTCAAAACGTCTATAAAAATACTGCATTACTTGTAATATTATTTTATTTTACTTAAAGCCTCACCTCGCATTTACTTTATCACAGATATCTTTATTGTTGACCGGGAATGGGACGTCTCCAGCTCGTCTCCATGGAGATGTTGACTAAAAGCAGCCAAATATGAGATTTGAATAGATTAGGTCCTCATCCAAATCCATTCTTTGATTGCGCACTGAAAAAGTAGCGTTCTCTGTGTCTAACGGGTCATTGGGAGCATGTTTTATAGTCCAAAATGTTACACAGTTTGCTTTTAACCAGCAAAAACACCACTGACATTTCAGTTCTAGAGCTGGGTAATAGGCATCTATCAATACCAGTACTTCTAAATCTATACTAACCTTTGCTGTCCTCTAGAACCATAAATCTGAACAATTACAGTGGCAGGAAAAAGTGAGTACACAGTTTGGAATTTCTAACATTTCTGCCTAAATTGCTCATAACATGTGGTCTGATCTTTATTAAAATCACAAGAATGAGTAAACAGTATCTGCTTTAACTAATACCACCCAAACATTTACATTTGATCATGTTTTTATTGGCCAGAACATGTAAACATTCACCGGACAGGGTGAATAAGTGAGTACACCCCCTGGCTAAGGATGGTCCAAGAGCTAATTAGACAAAATGTATGCCGACCCATTACATTGTATTAATCTGAGTTGCTTCCAAAAGCTATAAACATTATTTTGTGATACTTAATAAACATAAGTACATTGGCTCAGACTAGTTTTACATTTATGCAAAGTAAACGCTGTACTGCAGTGTGCTTTTTTTCAGTAGTGATGTGTTTTTTTACTGAAAGCCTTTACTTTTAGTAAAACATAGATGGTGTTTGTCTGTGTAAGCTCTCAGTCGTACAGGAGTTGTCCATCTTCAATGAAGGTACTTGAGTCATCATCTGTACTCTGTAGTTGAAGTCTTGAACGTAGCTGAGAGGCGAAACCTTCAAGACTTCAACTTCAGAGTACAGAAGATGACTCAAGTACCTTCATTGGAGATAGATGGTGTTTGTGTTGCAATAATACTTCTTAGAAAGCTAGTTCTTGTATACAACCTTCCTCACCCAAAACTAGGAGTTATTTTACATTTTTGGTACATTAGATCTAAAAGCACAATTTAGAGCCACTCGTGTATTTACAAACAACTGCTAACAGAGTTGTTCCACGGCTCTTTTCTTTTTCTTCTTTCTCTTTCTCTTTTTATATATTATTATATTTAGTTCATGTTAGTCTGTAAACAATGTTTGTGAGCTCCCCGAAAGCTTTTAAATACCAAAGTCAGTGCCCATCTTATTCATCAGCCAGCCCTGGACAAAACGGTTTCCTTCAGGCAATATGTCACCTTACAGGACAAACAAGACATCGAATACAAAGTCATTTGGAGGGAATAGTGTTCCTGTGGATCATTCGCTTTGTTAGTTTGCTTTAAAAGGATGACGCTGGCATCTTCCAGTTTATCCTGTATGTAATAGAAGAGGGTGTATCGATAGTAAACAGTGTATATTTAGCCTCTGACCGAGACTGAAGCAGGAGATGTTTCTATTTGAGCGGCTGCGACTTTGGAGTTTGATAACAGGAAAAGAAAGAGTGAGCAAAGGAGACGCGGACCTATTAATACCTATGTACATAAAGTTCGAAAAACAGTTCTCAACAACAATGCTGATTAATAAATTGAGGTGCAGACAGTTTAAGATATCACATGATAAGTCACATGAAGTTAATTCAGATTATTAGATTAAATGAATTACAGAAATTGTTTTCAGAAATAATGTGTTCCAGTGTTTTTGAGAAGTGTCTTTGCAAACTGCTTAAAATGCAATACTGATTAATGGATGTTATTTGAGCAACAAAAAGGCTTCATTACAAAAAGCTCAACTCAAAACACACATTTTTAATTCTTCTGTTATTGAAGCCATACTGTGGTTCTTACTGAAAACAATGCAGACTTTAAACTCTTAACCAACGCCTGAACCGAGCGCGTTTTCTCAACAAAAAAAACATCAATATCGCGACATAAACGAAAGGAAAACGAGGATGAAAAACCCACAAAAAGTGACAAAAAAACACTATGAAAAAGTGACAAAAACGCAATAAAAAATGATCTCCCAAAAAAGAAAAGGCGACAAAAATGTGACAAAAAGACAATAAAAAAGCCACGAAAAACACTATGAAAAAGTGACAAAAAAACAATAAAAAGCCTAAAAAAGTGACCAAAAAAACTATGAAACAGTGACAAAAATATCTCAATAAGACAGTAAAAACATAAAAAGTGACCAAAAAGCGATGAAAAAGTGGCAAAAATCCGACGACAACACCGCAACAACGCAAAGAAAAAGATCCATTGAGATAAATTTTTATCGATTTTTATTTATTTATTTATTTTTATTTATTGGTTTATTTGGTCGGGACAGTGCATGTTAATGAACATACAGTACATGGGTCTCATGCATGTAAACAAGCCACACCGGATTGTAACCTTGGACTAATTTCCATCCGTCGTCCCCCATGTGCACTCTCAAACACACTCTCATTCATGCTGGCCTATTGTACTATATTGTCGGTCTTAGCTTTCAAATGAAGCGTCAGACTGGCCTATAGGCTGTAAGCTTTTAGATTTGGGTAAAGCTGAACAGTAGAAAATGCACAACCTCTGAGGAAGGCCACAGTTGTAGCCGAAACCATCAGGTACGAAACTAACACTAAGGTCTGTCTATAGGAAAAAAGTTACGTAAGTAGAAAATGCACTGGGTTAATGTGGGGGATAAGAGGATCATGAGTTTGTGTGACTCCACTGTACTGTATGTGCTGTGCTGTCCATCTCCCTCTTGTTCATTTCTGCTGTATCTGATATCTTCAGCTCAAAGCGCGTATCGATCGAGCTGTTATCGACCGAGAGGGGTCATTAAGTTCTTCCTGAAAAAAATTACGCATGCAGACAGACCCGCCCAGGATCATAAAATCCTACTACACACTATCCATGTATATGATACTTCTATGTTTCCTGTGTCTGTCGTCCCACACGGTTTAGCAGCTGCATACTGTTTTTATGCAGCGAGATTGAGAGGGCGATGCTGAATTCTGCGCCTCTGTGTTAAGAGCGAGAATACATGCAGGTGGGTCAGGTCATGGTCGCAACATAAGCTCATATTTGTTTGTCTTGCTGTAAATGTGGCTTAAAGAATAATATTGTTAAGGGTTAAGGGGTATATGAAGCATTTTGATGACATTTTCTTGTGAGTTTTTAGGATTTTTGTGTGATTTATAGTCTGGGTGAGGCTGCAAAGTGATTGATGTTATTTCTCCAGTCTAACAGAAAGCAGCTGGCAAAGCTATGTGATTTTGGACGGGTTTTAGATTCACAAAATAATGACGGATCTGCGGCTGAAGTAGGGAGGCAGACTGAGGTTGGCAAATGTCACAGAAAAAAAACTAATTTGTCACTTATAGATGACAGTTTCAATGAAAATGAAGCTGTGTTGCCTGGTTGATAAAACCTGCTCATGTATATTGACAGGTATCCTCATTCATTTGTCACACTTAAGATAGGCCTATGTGTTATCAAAAGACTCATGCACTTTAAATTCTGTCCAGTGATGCCATATTTCTGCTGACAAAAGTCACAGGAGACAGAAATGCTGAGTCACTTTTGTCCAAATGCAGAAATACAAACTACAGAAGTCTTCAGCATCGCTCTAATCCCTATTAGTTAATTTCTTCATCTGTTTGACCTTCAGTATATGTATGATAGTCTCCTTCTCATCGCATTATTGAATATTAATAAGGACCAGATAACAATGGGCTGATGAAGTTAAAGTTGCAAAGTCGTGTTTATGCATTTGCAAATTAATGAAGGGAGTTGGCTGTGAAAGTAATCGCCTCTAAAGATAACTTGCTTACTCATTGGTGACTTTGAAGTTAAAGCTAAAGGAGAAGGTGGCACAGTTGTACTGAGTGAGTGGGATTTGCAATGCAGCTTTTACTATTCTTGCCGAGTCACTGCATGTAAAGGTCATCCATTTGCTGAGTCCGCACAATTTGTTAAGTGGATTCTAGTCACAGTATTGCTTTTCAGATGCTCAGAAGTATATTTTTTCTCTCTCCATGCATGAGAACCCTCTGCCTCCCTGACAGCGGTGTCCTGCGCTGTGCTATTGGCATCTTTTCACACTGATGCTGCAGCTCCGGTCGCCCGTCATTGGCCGAGTTAAAGCACCCACACGCGGATGAGACGGGACAACGCCGGGCTGGGACAGTGCTAGCGGAGGAGGGGGGGCGAGGGCAGGGAGGTGCTGCGCGGGTTTGGCTCCCTTCAGAAATACCCCTTTTTTTCGCGGGATCGTGTTGTTGGGAGAGAGTGCGGGAGAGAGAGAGTGAGAGCCAGGGAGCAAAGCAAGCCGCTGCCAAGTCCCTGTGGCAAACACGCAGCGGGAGGAAAAACTACCCCTTGACACGTCTACGCTGTCGAAGGTGTGGAGCTAACATTTCGGGGCTTTCGGCATGGATTCGGCACGGTCTATCCAACAGGAGATCTCCTCCCTCAAAGGTACCGCTTTATTCTATGGCACATTTACTTCCTCGTGTCATGACAGTGCCGGACCGCCTTGTTTTGGTCACCCCCCCCCCTCCTCCCTTTTCGGGCACTTCCTCGTTCTGAAGAAACGTCAAAAAAAAAAAAAATAGTTGAAATCGTATGTGTGCCACGCGGGTAATCCTCCCCCTGCTTGCTGCATGCCTTCGTGGATAAGAGTGTTGAGAAAATGCCCCATTGTGTTTGCAGGGCGCTGTGGGGTGGACAGAGTGGTTTGTGACACAGGGGGGTGGATGCGCTGAGGTGCTGGTTTTATTAGACGGGACGTAGGAGGATGGGGTTGCTGCATGCGGCACGTCGATGCAGAGCGAAGGGGAGACGCGAGCAGAGGAGAGGAGGACCACTGCTGCGTCAGAAATAACAGTGACAGGTGTTGATGTGCGCAGAGGGATGAGGGAGCAGTGGTGTTCGGGCTGGAGCACACGTGGAGGGGACAGGACAGGATGTGTGTCAGGAGGCTGCGCTGTGACCTGAGTGGTCATTGAACATAGGGTGTTTTCCTGCTCAAAATAACCTTCAGAGCTGCTGACAATATCCTTACGTTAGGCGTTTGCGGCTGTCAGAAATAAACAAAGCAGAAGATGAAGTTGTTTCACCTGAAAAGACATAGACATACTCGTGCAGTTAGAGTAAGAAGTAAAGATTCCCGATGCATGGTCTGTTTAAGTTTTGGAGAGAAGTCCATTTAATATTCCACCTGCATTTTTAAGAACTCCTATAACGTCTGTAGAACATGCTCTTGTGTGACAGTGATTTAATGTTTTTTTCCTCTGTAAGATCTGCTCTATAAATGCCCATGTGTGAAAGTGCATGTGCAAGACATAACAGTTCCCAATAGGGCTGCACAATATATCGCAAAAAATATCGTATCACAATTAGGGGTGGGCCATATCGTATATCGCATATCGTTATCGTGATATAATTTTTCGATATCGTTATAATTTTTCTATATCGTTGTGGACACGCTCAGCTCCATCAGAGCAGCACAAACACTGACTGTAGAACATGGGCACAGGTGCTTAAAAAGTTAAATGAAACGAAGGATGTAAACTGCTTGAGTAGATCATATTTGCGAGGAAATTAGTATGCTGTTAAAAAGAAAAGAATAAAATATCACTGAATGTATCTTCCCAATAAGTGTAAGGCGGGGATTTTGAAGAAAATTGTCCATTGTCAGTTATATCGTCAAATATCGTTATCATGATATTTATTTTTTTATATCGTGATTAGGGCTGAAAGATATATCGTTATCGTATTTATATCGAGATATGAATATTCAAAATATTAAAATCGAAAAAGCAAGATATAAACGATATAGATTTTCATCAATAAAACTGCACTCTTTTGTATTATGATTTTATTTTTCTAAAAAATGCTTAGTTTTCACCTAACCCACAGTTATATCGTATCGTATCGATATCGAGATAATCTGGCATGAATATCGAGATATGAAATTTTGTCCATATCGTTCCGCCCTGATCGTGACATAGATTTTAGGCCATATCGTCCTGCCCTAATCACAATATTTTGTTGCTACATCCGTATCGTAAGAAGCCACAATATATCGGAACATCAGTCTTCATCTGACTCAGCCAAAAACAAACAATGCATTGAACTTATAAATGTGTTTAGTTTTGGCTAAACATTTACTAGTTACATTTTTGTCTTGATTTGGTCTCAATGTCTTGGTTTGACCTTTTTTAACCGAGCGCATCGTCTCCAGTTCGACTTCACCCAAAGAGCTTCTTGACTGGAGAGCAACAATGTAACGCCTCATTTGAAAGAAAAGTGTAGCTTTTTTGTCACGTCGTTGGCGTGGCTTTGTCACATTTGGAACTTTTATGTCGCTCTTTTGTCATTTTTTTGTTGCGTTATTGTTACTTCTCTGACACGTTTTTGTCGCTCTTTTGTGGCTTTTTTCGCTGTTTTTTCGTTGTGTTTTTGTCACTTTTTTATTTTTGTTATTGTTGCTTTTCCGGCACGTTTTTGTTGCTCTTTCGTTGCTCTTTTTTTCCGAGATGCTTTTAGATTTGGGTAAAACCAAACTGTATAAAATGTGCTCGGTTCAGGTGAGGGTTAAGAGGTTCTTTTGACACAATTGAAACTGAAAAACTAGTTACGATTTGTGTTTAAAGCAGTATTAAGTAACTCTTGCCCCTAGAGGCCATAAGCGTAACTGCAGGTGTCTTAGCAAGTTACGATTATTAAATGTCTTGGAGAGTAAATACTACGCTGACAGAAAAGGTGAAGGGAGAGAGGGGTGTTGTACATCCAGTTATACAATGGGAATATTTTTTTCACTCAAACTTGGCTGTAAATACTGTTTAAAGTGGCGCTAGCCCGCAGTTAGCTTTGCCCGTTAGCCTGTTAGCTTCTTCTCCGTGATTCTATTAGTGTGTATTGGTTGCTCCGCCCCGGTGGCAGTCAAGTTGCAAGCATGGTTTTCTGGCCAGAGACACCAGGGGGAGATGAAAGACCCCCTAACCATCCCATTAACACTTGTATTACCCCCAGAGGAACTACGGAAAGGATTTATTAACGTAAACACGTTGCTTAGTATTGCTTTAATTAGAATGGAACATATCGTGTTGAAATGGTTTAGTGAAATATCGTAGTAATATCTTTATCGCGATATTGCACAGCCGTATCGCATATCGCAAAGTTACTTCAATATCGTTCAGCCCTAGTTTCATGTGCCCAAAATATCTTCTTAAAGTCTTCTTGAATTCAATTTCAAGCAATATTTCTTTTTGGTTTTGCCCATTATCACATCAGCAGTCGTTTCATTTCTTACTTTTATTATGTCGCTCGGTAACAGCGGCATCATAACTAGGGATGTCAAGATTAACCGGTTTTACGATTATCACGATTATAAAAGGACGCGGTAGGTTATCTGTAAGAATTTCAGAAGCCAAGGTTTACCGCGGAAATTTGTCACGCTGACGCACGAGCCGCTGCACGCCATAAACAGCGCGTAAACTCACCGGTAGTTGAGCAAGACAGAAGGACGCTCTCCGACAGTTTTGTATCCACCCAAAAACGATTGAAGTCAGCAGAGTGGGACCTCTTTAGGATCCAAAAGATGACCAAGGCGTTGTTGTTGTCGATGGACACCTGTCTTCAGAAAGTTGCAGCAAAATGCGCTGATATAGGCTACGTCAAATATAAACAACATCTTGGAGATAATCCTTCGCTGTGAATGTCCAGGTCAAGGTAATGAACTGCATACATCCCAAAACAGTTGTCCAAATGTTCGGAAATAGCCACAACTGGCTCAGGATGTAAACAAAAAGCTAACGCGCTCTGTTCTGCTTCAGCGTAACAGAAAGGAAAGTGAAACCGCGCACATGTGGAAATCAGCTGTTCAAAAGAGTCTCCTTAGTCATTTTGTAAACACGTTCTCTGTTCATCAAAACATCTGACAAATAATTAAGCAACAGCAGAACTTTAGAGAACAGGAAACCTAGCCTAGACTGTGGCCTAATAATATATAGTAAAATAATTATGATAATTATGGTCAAGAAGTAAGGTTGACATTGTTTTGTCTTATTCAACGTAGACCTATTTATTTTAATGCAAAACAATCTTAAAGCATTTTTCATTTTTAGAAACAGTGAATGTTTACAAGTATTAAAAAGCTTTTTAAAGACAAAAACTAAAAATATCAGTTCTTTCCTTTCATTCGGTCGATAATCGTGAATAATCGTAAAATCGCAATATTTTCTTTCACAATAATCGTGACTCAAAAAATTGAAATTGTGACACCCCTAATCATAACTATTATACAGTATTGTTTCTCGACATTGCTGTTATTTTATCCTTTAAACAGTCTCACAGTCCTGTTTTAAAGTACATGTTAAGTCCCTGACGTTACCTGGACTTCGCTGTAACTTTCCCTGGTGTTTTGGAGGCGGAGTCGTTGCCATGACGATTCAGGCCCTCCTCTGCATCAGGATTATCTTAATGAGCTTGTCCTCCCAAAGCCTCAGGAGCTGCACTCTGCAGCCGGTATTTTCACACAGGCAATTTACATGTGTAGTAATATTATGTCAGATCATTTTAACATAACTTTATCATTATTTAAATGACATAATAATCTGCTGAATTGATTCATGCTGTTGTTCACTCATAAAAAACATTGAGTTAGTTCATTCAAATGCTCAAACACTCACCCTGAATGTCTAAACTAAAATTTTAGTTTTTGTGTCCAAAATTTCCTCTGATATAAAGCATGTCTTGCAATAAATGTGGCCGCACTATTTAGCTTTGTTTATATTTCATGTCCCACTGTGGGTCAGTTAAGACTGATTTGTGCTTGTTTTCTTTTAAGTAAACACGTGAAATACTAATCCAAATTTGTCCTAAAGTATTTGAATAATGCACATTTGATTTTCAACCAATATTTGTACAACATTTAACAAATATAACAGTTTGCAATGATGTGCATACGATAATCCGTTTATATTATATTACTTAAGTTCCAGTCAAATAGATCAAAGTGCTTGTTCCAGACTCTGTGACTCATTCCAGACTCATTTTAAAAGCAGTTCTAAAGTCTGTCTGGTTGAGGTTTGGCTGTGCTGTTTTTGTCTGGCAAAATGTGGCGACAACTTTGGTCCTCTTTTTAATTAGACTTAAACTAATCCTGGGGGGGGGGGCGGGGCTAAATTTGTGAAGACCGATCTGATTGGATGAGAGCGTTTCCCCAGAGATCTTTTTTGTTTTGTTCAAAGGCTTCTTCGCTTCACTGGCTGCTCCCAAAGCGCTCAGTTCATTTGTAATCACGTCACCACCTCAGCACCCATTGTACAGTCCCCGCTGCTTTCTGTAGTGCCAAGTAGCCCGGGTGCTAAATAGTACTGAAGTACAGCTGCACACTATACTTTCAAATGATCGTTATTGCATGATCAATATCTGTTCTGACTGTTACTTGTGAAAGAGTGGTTCAGGGAGCATGAGACATCATTTTCACACAGAGTCCAGGTCTTAACCTCTTAACCCCCGCCTTAACCGAGTGCATTTTCTCCAGTTTGGCTTTACCCAAATCTAAACATTTTGGAAAAAAGGCGTCGAAATAGTGACCAAAAATTAGGTTGAAAACGCAACAAAAAAGCGATAAAAACATGCCGGAAAAGCAACAATAACACCATAAAAAGCAACAAAAATAGAACAAAAAAGAATAAAACAACCGAAAAATGTGTGAAAAGCAACAAAAATGACAAAAACGAAACTGAAAACACTACAAAAATGAGACAAAAAAGAGATTGAAAGCACAACAAAAACGCTTAAAAAAGGCGGCAACAACGCGGGAAAAAAGTTACTATCAGTTTTGTAGGCCTTAGCGTTCAAATGAAGCGTTGCTCTGGCCCATATAGACTGTAAGCTCAGGTCGAGAAGCTTTAACATCTGGGTAAAGCCGAACTGGAGAAAATGTGCTCGGTTAAGACAGGGGGGGGGTAAGAGGTCTTGAGAATCTTTGGGATGTGCTGGAGAAGCCTTTGCACAGTGGTCACACTGTCCCATCGTCAATACAAGATCTTGATGAAACTTAATGCAACACTGAGTCTTTTGACATTGCAGAAGTTGATTGAAACAAAGCCGCAGCAAATGTGTGCTGTGATCAAACCTAAAGGTGGTCAAACGCAATATTCAGGCAGTGTAGATGGTAACTTAGAGTTTTGATTTAGTGCCATTTTAGTCTTATTTTGATCCTGATTTAGTTTTATATTTATGTATATTTACGGAACTTACTGTTTTAAACTGGTTCAGTGCAGTGGGTCTCAAAGTACTGCCTCGTAAAATATTTGACCTTTCAAGTATCACTGGGCCTAGATCAATTAGAACTAAAAATAAAGAGTCCATAATAGATCTAAATTGGACTAAATTATGTCTATAAATGGTGTAAGCTGATTGTCAAAACAAATAATAATGAACCTTTGACCTCTGACCTTTGCGGCGACAGCACTTGCATCCAGTCTATTTTTTCTCAATATTCATTATGTGCTTCAGGGATTATGATAATGCATATTGAATGCCACTTAAAGGGATATTTCAGGATTTTTAACATAGGGCCTCATTTCCTAGTTATCCAGAGAGTTGTTGATGTCTGGAGATATTTTTTTCTAAAATTCATGCAGTTCTTATTTGAAGAGCTTGATGGCGCTAGGCTAGGGCAAGGCTAAAGCATTTCTATGGTATCAGTTAGCCTGCATTAAAAACAGTCTGACCCACTCCACAGTGCACCTGAGGTAAATCACATGCATTACATTTTGCATGAATGAACCTAATCCTATAGTCGATAACTCAATACTATGTTTGGTTATATATTTTCAGGTCTTAGACCATTTAATATGACCATTTTCAATTGTTTTCTCTAAGTTGAAGTCAAATCTGCATCTACTGTGAGACTTTCTAGACCTAAAGTCATTTACAGTCTCAGTTTAAATTTACTTGCACTGTGAAATCTTCTCTTAATCTGTATGATTAACATACTTAACTTTGGATTTTTCCAAATGAATCATGCATGAGCACTACCTCTTATTCTTGTACTCATGAGCAAGGCACTTCTCCTTAACATGCACAGACCTTTCTGAGCAAGGCGTTTCTCTTAACTTGCACAAATATTTCTGAGCAAGGCATTTTTCTCTTATTCTACTCTACTTTGCTACACTATTTTAAAATCAGACTTACTCTAGATTAAAATACTGACAGCAAGGTCTTACTTACATTACAAGGCATAATTCTTTACTATTCAAGTTACTCTGTAATATTCTCATGTTAACATCAAATACAAATTTTCTTGACATCAATTCTGCTTCAACTCAACCTGAAAAGACTCACAGAAACAAAGCTGCATTAGAAGAGTTTTATTGAACATACATCGACATTGATGAATTTATAGCTGAAGTCTGAGCTGGGATGATTATGCGACACAAGGCCGCTAACCCGAGCGCAGATTGAGACAGATACAGCGCAACCCTGGCAGGTGATGTGAAAGGCTGCGAGCCTGAGCTTGGAATTACATGGAACAACAGAGGTAAGGTTGCTCCAGAGAGTTGACAGAGTAATAGGGGATGTCACAGGAAAATCCCTCTGACGTGGGCAGCAGAGGAGCCCTCTGACGATGCCCTGAGAGACTTTTACATATATTTAACTCGACAACTAAATTTGATAGATTACTTGTCCATCATATTGCATTTACAGAGGTGGTCAAAGTACTTCTTTTCATTTCTTGAGTAAAAGTATCTTTGTAGCTTAAAAAATATGAAGATATACTTCTGAAGACAACACAGTTCCTGACCACATCCGCACATTTGTCATACATTCTAAACTCTGTATAAGTTTGCAAATCCGGTGCTGAAGTTGCACGAGAGCAGGAGTGATTAAACTCACACCAGCAGCTCCCATTAATTTCCTCTGCAGGCCTGAGCTCTGAGGCAACAAGCGGCCGTCCTAGGAGGAGAGTGTCCCGACACAAGAGACTTGAGCCTAGACCGCTGAGCTGAAGAAACAACCAAAATGCAGGAACAAGGCGATGCTGCCCGCGACAGCAGCCACAGAACGAGGTACACTACAGCTGCATGGAGCCCTGCCCCGGGTCCTGCACATGGGGTGGTTTGGTGACACATCTGGAACTGAACTCAGAAAAGCTAATTTGTCACTGCCCAGTTCGTTACGCGCGGTACCCCTCGCTAATATCCCCCCGCGATGTCCTATCCCTCGCTAAGTTGCCCGCGCGATGTCCTACCCCTCGCTAATTTGCCCCGCGCGATGTCCTACCCCTCGCTAATTTGCCCCGCGCGATGTCCTACCCCTCGCTAACTTGCCCCGCGCGATGTCCTACCCCTCGCTAATTTCCCCCCGCGATGTCCTACCCCTCGCTAATTTGTCCCGCGCGATGTCCTATCCCTCGTTAATTTGCCCCGCGCGATGTCCTATCCCTCGCTAATTTGCCCCGCGCGATGTCCTACCCCTCGCTAATTTCCCCCGCGATGTCCTACCCCTCACTAATTTGCCCCGCGCTCTCCTACCCTATCAAATCTCTAGCGAACTGAGCTCAGAAAAAGCTAATTTGACGCCATTGGTGTGAGTGAACCTCTCCCTCCCCCCAGTCCTGTCACCACCTAAACATAGCTCCCCACCAACCCCCGCCCAACCCCCCGCCCTTGTCCTACTACCCCAGTCCTTCCTTCCGGTCACCCCTACCTCGTCACGCCCGGTCCTGTCACACCAATGGCAGCAAATTTACCCCTCTGACGACAAATCAGCTTTTTGGGCGTCAGCTCACCGCAGAGGTGCCCCAACCCCCCCATTGTGCGGGACCCCGGGGTCAGAGGCTTCCAAACGCAGCTGCAGGTCCTCGCTCTGTGGCCTGCCGTCGTTCGAGCAGCATCGCACGTGCACCTGCATTAAGTTGTTTCCTCAGCTCAGCGTTATCTGGGCCCTGGTCTCCTGTACGGGACACTTTCCTCTGAGGATGGCCGCTTGTTGTCTCAGTGATCCGGCCCGCAGAGGAAATGTGTGTTTAGTCCTGAGAAGTATATCTTTATATTTTAGAAATTGACTGAACACATTTTACTATTTGTACTTTTAAAGTATATTTTTGAACAAAATACTTTGACCGCCTATACAATAACCTTTTTTTTTTTTTTTTCAAACTAAGATGAATTATCTGTATTTAAGTAATTTAGACCTTTTTACATAATAATTTGTTAAAGCTTGGAATAAAACAGCAGTTTGGCCTTATATGAGGTGAACTCTCACCGTCTTCACGTCTCTCTGCTTATTCTGCCCCTTCTTCGTTTGTCTTTGAGTTTTAGTGGCGCATGCAAGCAGGAAGGTGTTTTTGTCCTTGATGTGAGTCACAAATGTCTCCTGAGGCTGGGATTTCTGAGCTCCGTGGTCCAAGAGAGCTAATGCTGGGTTCCTTTGTCTATGATAAGTTTGGTTTCCTGTGGAACACACTCTTTTTGAGCTCTTTGGGATCTTTCAGCTCCAGCATCTGAAGACGTTTCACCATTAAGTGGATAAAAGTCTATTGGTGCGTTACGAGTCTTATTTTTCTCTCTCGTGTAGCTGGTGGTTTCAGAAGACTGGATGTTAGGAATACTTGTCTCCTCTGGTTGGCATGTGTCAATTATCCTGTTGACCTGAGTCTTGTGTGGAACCATTGTGACCTTGGTTTGCTTCAGACGACTGTCTCTCTTGTGGTCCATCTTTGCAACATCGGGTCTTGAAATGTTGTTCTGTGGCTCTGCTGGAAGTCTTTCTGTATCACAAACTTTTACTTGAACAACCTGCTTCTTTGCTGGCATTTTTTGGAGATTTCTCTTTTTTATGTTGGTGCTAGGTATTTCATACTTTATAACCGTCTCGGACTGTGCCTCAGAAGATCTTAATTGCTCCATTTCGACCGCTGTCACTGAAGGATCGTTCAGAAATCGTTCTAGCTCTGGGGGGAAATCCCCAAATGTGACCAACACGTGGTTAGTGTGGCCAGAGCTAGTTTTGGCACTGTTCGCTGGCTCAAAATATGTTTGTTGAACTTTGACTTCTCCTAACTCCTGCGTGTTTGTAGGCTGAGGGATCAACATTTCTGACGTTCTCTCAATTTTTATTATTTGATGCTGCTTCTCTTCTTTCAACAGTTTTAACAGTACCTCCTCCCGCGCTTCGGACTCTTGTGCGGCTCTTTTAAAGTCTTGTATCTGCTTGTCATGTTGGATTTTCCATTCACAAAAGCGTCTTTGATTCTCCAACTGGGCCTCTGACCATTGTCTTTCTCTGGCATGAACGGCGGACAGCCAGAACCTGTCCCGCTCCTGACGCCATCTTTCTCTCTGAACGAGAATTTCTCTCTCCTCTCTCCACTGTCTTTCTCTGGCACGGAGCGCCTGTATCTCCTGTATCAGACTGTCTTTTTCCGAAAAGACTTGACTGCTTTCTGTAGCACTGTAGGACTTGTGGCCGTAGCTAAAGTTGGCAATGTTCGCTGGGTCAAAATATATTTGCTGAACCTTGACTTCTTCGAACCCCTGCGTGTTTGTAGTCTGAGGGATTAAAATTTCAGAGGTTTTCTCAATTTCGATTATTAGATCCCTCTTTCCTTCTTTCAACAGTTGTAACAGTACCTCCTCCCGCGCTTTAGACTCTTGTGCAGAGTTTTCAAAGTCTTGTATTTGCTGGTCATGTAGGACTTTCCAGTCCAACCAGCGTCTTTGATTTTCCAACTGGGCCTCTGACCATTGTCTTTCTCTGGCCTGAAAGGTGGACAGCCAGAACCTATCACTGTCCTGCCGCCATCTTTCTCTCTGAAGGAGGAAATCTCTCTCCCATCTCCACAGTCTTTCGCTGGCGTGGAGTGCCTGCATCTCCTGTATCAGCCAGTCTTTTTCAGAAAAGGCTTCACTGCCTTCTGTAACACTATAGGACATGGTTTGGGCGTTTTCCATTTCGCTAATGTCGCAAAAGTTTGTAAAAACTAGATCAAAACTGTCAGAAATGTACTGTACACAGCTGCTGTGAAGAAATCGCAATGTGAACTTAATCAACAGGCCTGCCAGATACCAAGACTCAAACCATGGCAACACGACAACGTTCCAATATGGAATTGTGTTATGGAATTTTGGAAAGTCACATGGGCACATTTTGGAATATGACTTGTTGCTAGGTTACGAGGTAGATTCCACTTTACATTATCCATTACACCAAATTTACATGGGATTTCAGTCAACAGAAAACTAGGCTAAGTAATGATAATAATGATTTGACTAAAAAAATAAAATTACCTTTTCGTCAAAGTCAATAACGTAAGTCAGTGCTTTATTTGTCATTGTTCAATTGATCAACAAAATTGCATAAATATTACAGTTTTCAATTGTCATTTTAAATAGAGGTACGGTATCAATTTTCATTAATGTTACAATTATTTTCTCGCTATTGATACCATAGATAACTGTATGGGGCTTGGAGCTGTTTTTTATTATTATTTTGGTCGGAAAAAATATTTATATTCTTCCCCTTGAAGCTAGTTCTGGCCCCAATATCTTCTATTATTATCAAAAATATCCCAGCTTTAGAAATGATCAAATGAGAGCAAAAAGTGCAACATGAAAACCCTCCAATGGCCCCTGGAGGACGATGGCCAGAGGGGTGGTGAACTAGGGCTGCGTACCGTTAAACGATACTAGTCAAAGAAGTATCCTAACTTTTGGACAAAAAAAAACCACACCAACACGAAACCGTACAGCTGTTCAGTATGTAAGACAACGTTTAACCAAAGACCTCATCTAGATCAACACCAGAGAACACACACAGATGAAAAACCATTCAGTCAGAAACATGATCCCAAATGTCATCTTAATAAACAAAGTAAAACTGCACAGAATAATTCCTTTGACGACTTGCAATTTTGTTGAAAACTTTGTTTAATGGAGCTTTCAGAAGCGGCAGAAGGAGTTTCTTACCTCTAAAGGCAATAAAACACAAAGCGTGCACATTTATTGTAATAGGCCTTCAAGAACTTGTGATAATCATTTTTTGTCAGGTTGCCCACACATACATGGAAGACTAACCTTACAGCTGTTTACTCTGCAGTGAAACAATAACAGACTGTAGGACCTGGACCTGGACAGATGATTGTGATTGAATCTGTATTGGTTGCGTTCAGTTTACACACAGATGCATATCTTGGAAGAGGCAAGAAGTTCATAGAATCTGCCTTGATTTCTTTAACATTATTTTTGAAAGAGTTTTTTGTTTTCTGATCAATTTTCTTTTTCATTTTTAAATTAAATTTTTTTTGATAAAGCTAAAAATTATCTGAGATACTTTGCAGCATGGTTACAACGAGTGTTTTTTCTTTCTTTTTATATGGAAGAAAATACATAATCTAGCTTTAAAAAAAAAACAACACTTTCTCACAATCATCATTAGACAAAAAGTGCGATAAAAAATAAATCTAAAGTTATAAATTATGGCTTTAAAAGTACAATTGACACGTGAAACTCAATTTGCAGTACCTCATTACTTTAAGTAAGGTTAAGACGGAAACAAAAATAACCATTTTCAACAGCTAATATTAAAACATATATCAGGGTTTCCCACTAATACATTAGTCTGTGGCGGCCCACCATAGTCTATTTTTATCCGCCACAGTCTCGATCTCCCCTCTCTTTCTCTGTTTCTCACCCAACACCAACATCTGCAGCAGAGGCGCAGGTTTAACAGGACAAATAAGGAGCAGTGAACAATGTGTCACTGTTTAACTAGCCTATTATTATTACAAAAAATGAAGGCAGCTTCGCATAGTTTTGTTTTCGCTGATAAACTAAAAGACCACATGGCTAATTTGCATAGTAAACCTCCAACACAGTCTCACTCCGAAAGCGTCATAAATTGACGAACGGTCACTCGCCTTATGCGTAATATAGAACGCAAAAAGTACCCGTTTGCGTCCCCAGTAACGCAATGGGTTTGTAATGTATTTGAATGAAGAGTCCAGACGCGGCTCATTTGACGATATCGGACAGCTCATAGTATAGAACACGTAGTACAAATTCAGCTCAGTTTAGCCAACTATAAAACAATCAAAAATGCAAAAATGACTCGCTGTGTATTTGCAATTACAACAATGCTAAAGAAACATGCAAAATCACAGTCAACACTCGCTTGAATCCCTCGCAAGACAGGCAAAAGCGCATTCAGCACGCATACACAAGCGCAGAACTACAGGATTCATATTTGCGTGAATCTGAGGCCAAACTGTTGTTCATCAAAGCCAAAAAATGATGGATCCAGGACAAACCAAGCCGGACCCAACCCAATCACAAAAACTTCTTCAGGAACTTTTACAATATGGCATTGCATTACAGCAGTACGTAGTTTAAAGCCTTTTCCCTACCTTCTGCTGTCTTCGTGGGACGAGTTCTCCAGTATTTAGTCCCACAAGTGGCGTGTCATGGTCCGGTTTTAATCCATGGCTTGCCGGGTCTTTGCCGGGCTTGTACCCAGCCAAGGTACGCTCTGTTCGGGTTAGCTTTGAGCTGCGGCCCGCTGGAGTCCCATGGAGGATCGTAACGCCGATTTACACTTCCTCTGCAAAAGTCCTTTGGGTGAAAGTGATGCCAAGCGTCCACGATGATATAAATGTCCTCATGTTTGCCTCGGTCAGCCATTTAAGGTTCAAAGATAAGCATTTATTGATCATATGTTTCATTAGGCGCCAATATACAATAACACGATCAGCTGTTCTGATTGACACCCGCGTCAACCAATGACACGCGTTCAAAACTGTGACGTCACTAAGAAGGCGGTCAATCTATATTTTTTATTGTAAAATATTAGTATTACACTAAACCTGCACTGCTGATACCGACTATAGCATTATTATTATTATTGTTTGCTGCAGTCTGTTTACTTATTATTATTTACTGTGTACACTTTTTGTCCCCACAAAGTCCTTGTATATAAGATACCACTATTTACTAATTAATTGTTGTTTATTTCACATTTCCTGCCTATTTGCACACCCTGAGTGTTTCTAAGAGCTGAATGTAACAAGTACATTTCTCCATTGTGAGATCAATAAAGGCTATTTTATCTTATCTTATTAGCCTTATTTACGTCATTGAGCAGAAGAATCTGAAAGCACATTTAAGGTTTGGATTGGAGGCCTTTTTTATTTTATTTTTAGAATTATTATTTTATAAAATTTTCAGCAATTAAAGACGGTTTACTTCACACATCTCTTGTATGAAACAGGTGCATAAGAGAATGTATAGAAGCCAAACGTAGAACAGGAAAAAACTCTCACACTGTATACTCCAAACACCAGTGTTCCTTTATTTGATGCAACGTTTCGGCCAGTGGCCTTCGTCAGGCAAAATGTTTTTTATGAATGAGAAGCCATCCTTATATAGGGTGTGGCCTGCTGCATCACAGGATGCTGTCATAATGGCCTATGGCAAAACGTAGGCAGCATATACAACATACATCCAAACACAAAAAACAAAGCCAGGATATAGTGAATAAAATATACATATGTACATATATACAATAAAAACATCTAGTGGCACATGAAATACATGTGGGAAATGGATATATAAGACAGCTCAAAAATAGAGAAGATCTGCCTAAATCTATGCAAATCAACATGTACACCAAGGAAGTTAACACAGCCTATAAACATAACATGGCATTGGAACCTCTATAGAAAAACATTTATCCCTTGGGTGTAAGGGTCTGTAAAGTTTCAATCCAGTAGGCTTTCTCTTTTCTTCAAAAGTTTGTCATGGTCTCCTCCTCTATAAGAGAGACTTGTTCAAAAACATAGAGCACTGACATCATGATGTGCATCGTTGAAATGGGCAGCTACTAGATATTCTCTGTCATTTCTGCGTATTGAGCTCTTATGCTCGCTCATTCTTTGTTTTAATTTTCTTATGGTTTTTCCACATATGCTAAACCACAAGGGCAACACAATAAATAGACCACATACGTGGATGCAAATGGGTATGTTTTTTACCACTGTGGGGATGTTGGAAGAAAGAAGTTTTATAAGTGTTGTTACATTGTGCACAACTCCCACATCTGTAATTCCCATTAGGGATAGGTGTCAACAGTGTCTGGGTAGATGTGACTTTGGGGCTGACATTGGCACGGACCAAATAGTCTTTTAATTTTTCCCCCTCCTATTGACAAAAAGAGGGGGTTCCTTGAGGGTCGGATGTTAAGATGTGCCCTTTATGGTAGCAGAGTGAGCTTATGCAGGTGACAGAGAACAGAGACAGAGAGTTCTCTATTGACACCTCTATAGAGGTTCCAATGCCATGTTATGTTTATAGGCTGTGTTAACTTCCTTGGTGTACATGTTGATTTGCATAGATTTAGGCAGATCTTCTCTATTTTTGAGCTGTCTTATATATCCATTTCCCACATGTATTTCATGTGCCACTAGATGTTTTTATTGTATATATGTACATATGTATATTTTATTCACTATATCCTGGCTTTGTTTTTTGTGTTTGGATGTATGTTGTATATGCTGCCTACGTTTTGCCATAGGCCATTATGACAGCATCCTGTGATGCAGCAGGCCACACCCTAAATAAGGATGGCTTCTCATTCATAAAAAACATTTTGCCTGACGAAGGCCACTGGCCGAAACGTTGCATCAAATAAAGGAACACTGGTGTTTGGAGTATACAGTGTGAGAGTTTTTTCCTGTTCTACGTTTGGCTTCTATACATTCTCTTATGCACCTGTTTCATACAAGAGATGTGTGAAGTAAACCGTCTTTAATTGCTGAAAAATTTATAAAAATAATAATTCTAAAAATAAAATAAAAAAGGCCTCCAATCCAAACCTTAAATGTGCTTTCAGATTCTTCTGCTCAATGACGTAAATAAGGCTAATAAGATAAGATAAGATAAAATAGCCTTTATTGATCTCACAATGGAGAAATGTACTTGTTACATTCAGCTCTTAGAAACACTCAGGGTGCAAATAGGCAGGAAATGTGAAATAAACAACAATTAATTAGTAAATAGTGGTATCTTATATACAAGGACTTTGTGGGGACAAAAAGTGTACACAGTAAATAATAATAAGTAAACAGACTGCAAACAATAATAATAATAATGCTATAGTCGGTATCAGCAGTGCAGGTTTAGTGTAATACTAATATTTTACAATAAAAAATATAGATTGACCGCCTTCTTAGTGACGTCACAGTTTTGAACGCGTGTCATTGGTTGACGCGGGTGTCAATCAGAACAGCTGATCGTGTTATTGTATATTGGCGCCTAATGAAACATATGATCAATAAATGCTTATCTTTTAACCTTAAATGGCTGACCGAGGCAAACATAAGGACATTTATATCATCGTGGACGCTTGGCATCACTTTCACCCAAAGGACTTTTGCAGAGGAAGTGTGAATCGGCGTTACGATCCTCCATGGGACTCCAGCGGGCCGCAGCTCAAAGCTAACCCGAACAGAGCGCACCTTGGCTGGTTACAAGCCCGGCAAAGACCCGGCAAGCCATGGATTAAAACCGGACCATGACACGCCACTTGTGGGACTAAATACTGGAGAACTCGTCCCACGAAGACAGCAGAAGGTAGGGAAAAGGCTTTAAACTACGTACTGCTGTAATGCAATGCCATATTGTAAAAGTTCCTGAAGAAGTTTTTGTGATTGGGTTGGGTCCGGCTTGGTTTGTCCTGGATCCATCATTTTTTGGCTTTGATGAACAACAGTTTGGCCTCAGATTCACGCAAATATGAATCCTGTAGTTCTGCGCTTGTGTATGCGTGCTGAATGCGGTTTTGCCTGTCTTGCGAGGGATTCAAGCGAGTGTTTACTGTGATTTTGCATGTTTCTTTAGCATTATTGTAATTGCAAATACACAGCGAGTCATTTTTGCATTTTTGATTGTTTTATAGTTGGCTAAACCGAGCTGAATTTGTACTACGTGTTCTATACTATGAGCTGTCCGATATCGTCAAATGAGCCGCGTCTGGACTCTTCATACAAATACATTACAAACCCATTGCGTTACTGGGGACGCAAACGGGTACCTTTTGCGTTCTATATTACGCATAAGGCGAGTGACCGTTCGTCAATTTATGACGCTTTCGGAGTGAGACTGTGTTGAAACCTCTTTACTGCGCTGCTAATGCAGCTGTCACTATCATGAATTAAACCAGAGGTCACGAAATGGCGGACCTCAGTCTGGGTCCGGACCCACGCGCCAACCCGTCCGAACCCGAAACTTGTATCCAAACTTTAGACCCGACGTGACAGTCCTGCAGCTGCAGCTGCGTCTGCGCTGTCTCACCCTCGCTCCCTCTCTCTCCCCCTCACGCTGCGGTAACGCAGCTGAACAGAAAGAGAAACTGCAGCCTCTGAGCTTTTAAACTTTTAGAAACGGCTGCAGAATGATTGAAATACGGCTCACTAAAGATTTAAAACCGAGAAGACGCTAGTCATCTAATTAAATATGCATGTGCGATAGTTACGCGCAAACAGCACGGCTGTTTCTCCATCGTTTAAAACAAAAGAGCAGCGAGCAGGACTAAACCAGGACTAAACCAGGACTAAACGGGGCTCATTGTTGAGCTGAGGTTCAGAGTCTGTATCTGAGAGCTGCAGGGGCAGAGCTGAGAGGTCTGCACCCTTGGAAGAAAACTGATCCATTACATTATTAAAAAAAAGCTGTGCCCTATGTAAATTAACCAGAAATTATTCTTTTCACAGCAGCATAATAGGCAAAAATAGTTATTATTTTTTGCTTAAAATGCACCAGAATACAGGAAAACGCATCTAAATTTAAAAAAAATCTAACGGGGGAGGACCTCCGGACCCCCCCAGGTGGTGCTCTCTCTCACCACAGTCTCCTTCAAATCTATGAGAAACACTGGGTCAGTGCAAGTGACCCCAGAGCGAGACACAATTACAGACGACTGGACGGAAAAGGAAAAGTGTTTCTCTGACATTTGGGAAAATCAATGCTGAGGGTTTCTTGTCACAATGAATTTCTCGTTAAATGTGCAATTTCTTATTAAAATCAATGTTTTGTTCACAGTGCATAATCCAAGAGTTAGTCGGTAATGAGACCATATTAAGACGGTATTTTTTGTATTTTATAGAGGACATTTTATAATTGAATAATTGCTGCTGTTGTGATTTATCACTTACATACTGTAGCTTTGCTGATGGATCTTAAGGTAAGTTAGAACTTTGTGCAAGACGGTTGTATGATATTATAGTCTATATAGCAGCAGCGTTATTTTCAGTCAGAAACAAACGTCGTGGTCAGATCCAGCTCGTCTTTGTCATTATGTGGCTTCCTGAACGGCTCAGCTAAGATTGTAATCTGTAATTTCAGATGATTTAACCTCCATGTTGTTTCCTTATTGTATTTCCACAATATCCTGCATATATCTATTAAACTCCATCTCTCTGTAATGACTCGAGATAATATCTGAGCCAGAGGCAAATCTGTGGTTTGACATTCTCTGCTGCGCTTGCTTTATAAAACAATTCCTACTTTTTTATTTGGTTTATGGAATAGATAGTTTTTTGAATTGTACATTTTGTTGTTGTTGTTGTAAAATGTATGAATAGTATAAATGTGTTTTTTCCGGGACAAAGTAGCTTTTGTTCATAAACTTTTCCTAAATATGTAATGAATCTGCCACAGTGGCTGAGTGGTTTGCTCGCTCCTCGCACCAAGAGAGGACACAGGTCTGATTCCCACATCAACCTAAAACATGCACAATAGCTACCTTAAGCTTAACCTCACCACCATGAATGCATGTAGTGGTGAGATAAACAGTGCAGCCTGTTTGTCTGTGGTCTTTCTGTGTTGTGTGGTCTGTTGGTTGAGACACTCCTGGTGTTTAACGGTGAAAATGAGCCGCTCGTGTGTCAGTTCCTGTCGGAGCAGCTGTAGCGCTGATATCCACACATGTTTCAGTGGATACTTGATCTGAGGAGAGAACAGGATCACGGTCAGGTTTGAAATACCTCACCTCGTTCTGTCTGGCCTGTCTCTGATTATTTGTTTATATAATATTAAAGAAAACACGTGTCAGTGCAGTTTCTTGATTATTTTCTTAATTAGATTTCCGCTGAGGATGAGATGACACGTGTGAGCTGCCACTGCACGGGTAGAAAACATTTCCAAGTGGCTTCGTAACATCTGTATTCAGAGCATTGTTATATCTGCAATGTTTTAAGAGGGAATATTATTTCAACTTCCTTTTTTCCTCTGTAAATAATAGTGATGTTATAATACTGTACTGCACATCGCCCTCTAGTGACAGAGAAGAATATGACAGGATCAAGTATGACTGCTCTTGATGGCAGGCCAGTCATTTATTATGCTCACTTTAGAGTCTGTTATTGTTAGTACGGTAAAAAGTGAAAAGTATCTAGCATGTTATTAGAAGCAGAAAGACTGAGCATCTCTGAATAGATCTACATTTCTTAGAAAATCATGACATTGCTCAACAGTTGTTAATGTACAAGTTAATCAAAAATACCAAGATTATGGTCTAAAGCATTCAGTTGCAGTTTGGGCTGAAATTGACTAAATCTTTTTGCTAAAAAGTTGTCCGTTCTGTCTTATTCTCTTTCCTCTGTTTGATGAAATGTTTGCAAATCTTAAGAAATGAAATATGCACTGATTATATTCTGCATTTGTGGCATCAAGATATAAGATTGAGGCATTAAAAATTGCATTAAAAAACAGTTGTTTCGGCCTGTATAAACCCTGTCTATATTTATGTTTATTTTATTATATTGCTTTGTTTCCCCCTGTTCCCAGACTTTCATATATGCATGAGTATCCTTTCTGCTTAATCATTACAATCTAATATTCTTGAGCTACAGTGACGACGCATTTTCCCTTGTAGATCGATAAAGCCTGTCTGAGTCTCTCTCTCTGAGGGTGCAGCTCTTGAGGGGAGCGCCTGGTCCGCAGTGGTCAGTGGCTTAGTCCCTGTTTAGTGCTGCTGCTCTTGTGTGGGATCGATCAAAAGTGGTCCTAGTAAAGAACAGGGCACTGAAGCAAGTGGTCCTAATGTAGTATTTTTTAACTGTTGTTCAGACTTGAGATCTACTAATATTGCATTGATATTGCTGTATATTTCTCTATTTTTCCCTGATCCTGTTGTGTTCGTCTGGTTATTTGACAAGTGATTATGTTTTGTCTCATTGACGCTTAAACATACTGAAGTAGTGTTGAGAGCATCTTTGAAGTCATTTGTCTCTATTTCACGGTAATCCGACGGTAATCCAGTCTCGCCGGTGCGCAGTCTGACCACAGCCCTCCCTGCCCTCTGTAATCTGATTACGTAATCCGATTAACCCCCCGTTTCCTGAAATCCACTCAACAGCTCCCTCCGTAATCAGACGCTTCCTTAAAAAAAACAAGAAAAATCACCCGTGTTTACCTCAAATCAAAACAATTACATGATTTTACCCTGGATTTGTCATGGTTAGATGATTGGAAACAGGTGAAGAGCGAAGGGGAGTTCAGGACACGGACGCTCTTCTCAAAGTGTCCAGCAGGTGGTACTGTGACTGCAGGCTGCGAAATTATACTAAATAATGATTTTTGTTGCAATAGGAAACATGTGGGAGAAGCATCTGAAGCATGTCTATATAAAATGCCAAAGTCAATCTGTACCAGCCTGTGTGAAAGGGTTGTGCGTCTGTCGTGTATCATGAGAGATGCATATTGTCGTAATCAGCAGCATTTCATTGATGTTTTTTACATTGTGACCTGAAATGACCCGTCTGAGTTTGCTTGTGTGACTTATTGTGGTCCAAAGGTGAGCGTCTGAATATCTTGCACTGTTTCTACCATATTAAATAGAATACATTCAATTAAAGGAAAGGATGTTTGTTCCATGATCCAATTAGGGCTGTCACGATAATAACTATATCAACTTATCGTTCAATAAATGACAAATAAACAACACAGCATTTATCCTCTTCATTTATTTGCATTTGGTCCCCATTTTTCTAATGTAATACTTTATTTTCTACCCACATTGTGTTTTTAGTTTATTTTGTGTGTGTTTGTTTTGGGATATTTTAAGATGAAGTCCTTTTTGAACAAAGCCTTTCTGTCATTTTTAAGCTTTAGTTTCCGTGGCATTAAAAGATCTTAAATGATATTGTTTATTGCAATATTTTCCTGCCTCAATATATCAAACTTCAAATTTTGTCATCGTGACCGGCCTAGATCCAATGTTATTACTAGTCGCTTTGTTTTCATGTTTGCAGTTCATCTTAATATGAAAAAAGTTGACATATTCTAAATTCACACAGTGAAAGGAAAAACAGCACTTGGCACTGATTTGCTGTTTTGTGGTTTTCTATCTCTAGAGCAGCACATTTATTTGATATCTGTGTCTAACATGTAATCCTAGAGTATTTCTTATCACTAGAAACTTTCCTTGCTTAAATATCTACTTTGCATGATATGTTTATAACATTGTCTAAAGAAAGAGCAGTCGACGTTTTATATCCTCTGGCTCTGCAAGATAATTTAGAGAAAAATTTGCCTGGCCTGCCAGACACTCCTCCTTTCTGTTCCGTTTGGGCGGCTGCTCGCAGCCAATCATTTCACGATTTTAGCCACATCGGTCCAATCACGCACCAAGAGACGGAAGCCGTCACCTGTCACCACCACGCACTCTTCCAAAACATTAAAGATGGCGGCCACTGTTTTCTTCTGCTCTTTCGTCTGTTTCAAATCATTTGGAAAATATGAAATCCCTAAAACCGGAGCAAGAAACAGTGTTCGAAGCGTTCCTCGTAAAAAAGGAAGTTTTTGGAAAGGCTTTCTACCGCTTGTTACTGCAACGTATCTAGCGTTGCTCTAATTGGTTGATGCCGTCTGTCAATCACGCCCACCGGGAAATTGTTGAGGTCATGCTCCCAGACTATATGTCTTTGAAATATCTATGAAAAGGCATGTCGTTTGGCAGGCCAGGCAAGAGAAATATGATTGTACAGAGATCAAACTACCTGTTTATATACAATATTCCTTTAAAGAGTTCTAGGAGGAGGATCCCCACAGACTAGGGTACTGTTAAATGATACCAGTGTGGCATCTGACAAAAAGTTTAGCTACTATTGGTATTGAAGAAATATCGAAAGCAGGTACTGAAAAAAATATGATATCTTAGGAGACCAAGTTTTGATGCCTGTTGATGACTAATATTTTAGAATGAAAGAAGCATCTTTCAGGTATCAGTATCATAAAGCAAGTATCGTTATTATCCTTATTAGTAAAGAAGCCTAGGCGTAAATTCAACCTGGGAGACTAATTTCAGCATCAGCCAATCGTTTCCTTGAGCGTCACACCTCAACCTTAGCCCATCAGTGTAAGAGCCACACCTCGGTAGCAGCCAATGATCGCCCTCGGTCCTGCTTTTAAGCCTCCAGCCATCATGGTTTGTTCGCTTCCCAGATGTGCTGCGACCCACCTCCACCCCTTCACCACCTCTTCTATCCACAGCTTTGCCCTACTTCATCCTTTGCCGGTCTCCCATACCACCACCAGTGCCCAGTCTCTGGGTGGAGACATCCCTAACTCCAACCTGCTCATCCATACTGACTTTAATTCAATTATCAATATCTACTGCCGGGGTCTGATCGCCAAAACTAATATATATTATTTAATAATATACACATGTCAATAAATCTTCCTAATGGCTGCTTTAGTCTGTCTGAGTCAGGTTGAATTGAGTATGTGCTGTACAACATTGATTTTATTAGAAAAAGGTGCATACGTTTGGGCCACAGTGGAGAGGAACAAACTCCCACCAAGCGAACTTTCCTTCTCCGATCTAAATATTTGTAGCGCTGTGGCTCAGGATTCAAAACCTCCTTTCAAATTGACGCTAACTTGTGTGCACAATGACAAATAAAGCCCTTTAGATTTTACTTTTTTATTATCTGTCAGCTAATAATGAATTTTCGCTCTGTTTTCTCTTCCAGGTAAGTGCAGCGCCTCTCCTCATTTGACTCTGACCATGTGACTCTGGGTTGGGCCTCAGGGTAAGATTCTGTGTATCGCATGACGCATGACAGTAGGCCATTCAGTTTATTGTATAAGTAATATTAAATGAATTAGATTTTGCTTCTTCTTTTAATCAGAGCAACATATTACTGTATATCCTGGTTTGCTCTTGGCTCTGGGCTGAACCGGCTCCACCTGTAGCTTTAGGCCATGCATGTATTATTCCCATCGATAAAGATTAATCGGTGAATTGTGCCAGCTTTGCTCCGGGGTTTATGATTGTTCTTTTCATATTTATTCATCATGCTTTCATTTTCTGTCATTATCAGAGATGGGTGGAGCTGCCCTTTGGCGAAAATATGACTAGACTGCTGAGTAGCTTTTTGAGCAATAGCTGATTTATTATAAGACTCTATGTAATAAGCGATACAAAACAATAAATAATACACACATTCTGGTATTTCTAAAGACCACAAACATTTGAGAAACTAAATCTATATGAAAAAGGAGCAAGAAACACAAAATAAATGTCTAATAAAAGGTCATGTCAGCAAACTGCAATTGTCTCACTTTCAGACTCACAGTGGCACCAGAACTTTTACTATAATATGGGTCGTTATAACACTCTCAGAATATGAAAGAATGCTTTTAAAAAAACTCGTAACTCCCGCCTTAACCGAGCACATTTTCTCTAGGTCGGTTTCACCCAAATCTAAAAGCTTCTCAAATGGAGTTTACAGACTATAGGCCTGGGTATTGGCTTGTTGCATGTTGGGGGTTCGCTAGTTCCTCTGACTTGAAGTTGTGAGCGCTAGCACTTCCTGTCCGTAGCAATTTCCATTAACATCTTATCCCCCACCTGAACCAAGCATGTTTACTCCAGTCGAGAAGATTTTCATTTGTGTAAAGCCGAACTGGAGAAAATGTGCTCGGTTAAGGCGGGGTTTAAGAGGTTAAGATTAGCTTATAACCCGCTCGAATAAGCTTATTTTTTAGTGATTCTGTAGTGGACAGTGAGTTCCTGGTAGATGACTTACAACTTCCTGTAGGATGTAAATATTTCAATGGAGGAGACGCCTGTGTTAAGACTGTGAGAGAGTTTGTCTTGAAGCTAAAGGCTAAGATTCATTTCATGCGTTATAAAAATAGAAATGTTGACCAATCTGCATAAAAACAAAACTCTTGCCTATAGTTTTAATGTTATATAGGTATTTATTATTTGTTATTGTTTTTATTGCATGTTAGCCTTTAGCTTCAATACAAACTATCTGACCTTTATAAACACAGGCATCTCCTCCACTGAACTATTTACATCCTACATCAAGTTTTTAACACGCAGTAAGTGATCCTCTACCAGGAACTCACTGTCCACCTTTTTTCGAGAGGGTCTGAGCTAATCTCCATAGGAAATGAATACGGACAGGAAGTGCTGGTGCTCACAACTTAAGTTCAGGGGCACTAGCATAGCCATATCGTGCAACAAGCCAATTTCCTCATTTGAAAGCTAAGACAGACAAAACCACTCTATGCTTCTTCCTCGTTATGATGGTTGTTTTTGTCGTTATTGGTTGTGTTTTCATCATGTTTTTGTTGCTTATTTGACGTGTTTTGGTCACATTTTTGTGGCTTGATCACAGTTACGTTACACTGAAATAAAAATTTAAAAAACGTCTAAAATGGCAATGAAAACATGACAAAAAGTGGCAAAAAAAAACATGGCTAAAAACAAAAAGTGTGATTAAAAACGCACCAAAATGACTAAAACGTGACAACATAAACAAGGAAGAAGCTTAGATGGGTTTTGTAGGTCTTAGCTTTCAAATGAGTCCTTACTCTGGCCTATAGGATGTCGAGAAGTTTTTAGATTTAGGTAATGCTGGAGAAAATGTGCTTGGTTAAGACTGATGGGACTACGGATGAAAATTAGCCTATATGGCTAACTCCGGCACATTTACATGTTAAAAAACACATGTTGATTAATGTGCACTGTCCCAATTCAAATAAAGAAATAAAAAAAAAATAAAAAAAAAGGGTTTCCGCGGGGCTTTAAAAGTCATGATATGAATTATGCCAGTCTCTCAACAATTTTTACTGCATACATTCATCAAAAACACACAAACTATGGTCTAAAACAGTGGTTCCCAAAGTTGGGGTCGCGAGACCTTGAGTGGGGTTCCCCAGATGATTTCAAGATTAAATAAAAAGAAAAATGCTACTGTTTTTTGTATATTTTTAGTGTGAAACAGCCTGTAATTAGTGAAATATTTTCAAATATTCCAAATAAACTGGTTAAATACATAATTCACTTGATTTTAAAATGTTTTTCTGCCCTAAAGTAACATAAGAGGCAATGACTTTATACAATGGGGGTCCCGATGTTAACGTGTACATTTTTGGGGTCCCTGCCAGAAAAGTTTGAACAAACTCAGCTGCAGTTCTGACTGAAATCTTACACAATCTTTTGCTCAAAAGTTGCTTGTTGTGTCCAATTTGAATATCAACATTTCCCCTCACTCTTCTGTTTGATTGAATATTTACAAATCTCTAAATGAAATATGCTGCGATTTTGTTTGCATTTGTGTATGTGCATTAGTATTTAGACATTCAAATGGCATTAAAAAGCATTACATTTGACCTGCTGCCACCTGTAGAAACCCTGATACAACCCATACTGCCCACCTCTGGACAGTAGATGCTCAGTATTGCCATGTCTAGTCTTCGCAAAGCTATATTCCATTTTATTTTGGTGTGAAGAACTTAATGCCTTTTCCGTTTCAAGGCGTTGAGCGAAATATCAGATTTTCTATCTTTGCTGCACCCATTGACCCGCGTTTCTCCGCTAATTGAGAGCGATGAAGGGCTCGATTTTCCAGAAACTGCATTTGGCACGCGGTGATGTTGTAAAATCCTTTGGGGTTAGCCGTCAACAGCCACAGAGGCGCCCCGTCGAGGATTCAAACACTGTCTGCTGAGATCTATTGAGAATGGGCATCATTGTCTGCGATAAAGACTGGACAAAGTGGTCAGTATTGGAAATGTCGGGATAAGAAGAAAGATCTCCGATCAAATACAAGCAAGAACAATGTCACTCCGAGTACAGAGAACGGGTTTATGACAGGACTCAACACTTTGATTTTGAAGGAATCTGCCTGGTCTTAACTAGGGTTAGACTATAATGTTTTATTTTTATTGCAGCTGGGTTCGTTGTTTCTTTGGGAATGTATTTTTGCTTTATGCTTTGAAAGTCAATCCAAGTATCTCAAATTCTCCAGTTTTTATGTTGTTCTCCTGGTTCACTCTGTCAAAGGTAAGTTAAAGGACAGGGCACGCTAATATATTATTGCCTTTGGTCCGAGCCATTACGGCCTCTCCTCAGCGCCTCGTTCAACCTCCTCTGTCAGTTACAACCACCTCCAAACACATAAAACCCCATTGTCCCATTAGCAGATATACGGCCTTCTCCCTCGGGCCTCTGCAGACCTCTGTCCCGAAGTCTCCTCTGTGCTCCGAGTCAGTTACTTTCTAAAGAGGCCTGTTTTTAACGACGCGTTCATTCGGCTGATTAGTTCTCGGGGCTGTTTTTTTGGAAGTTATCAAGCTGTGAGGTCCAGTAATGAGATGATTGGGATGTCTCAAAGCTCGCTGTTGGACTGTTGGACTGTCAGACGTTGTTTTGGTCACTGGACAGGTTTACTATCAAATTTAGTAGAGCTGCCCAATATACCGCATGAGATTTCCGATTTTAAAATATTGTCATATATTGTCTAAAAAAAGTTAAGTTCTTGTCATGATTTCCTTAATTGTAAGTTTATTTTAGGTGATTGAAAACAGAAGCCTCAAAACATGGACGGGTGAGATAGAGCAGATTGAGCTGGGTAAATTATTCCAGTCGACGGGAGCTTTATATTAAAAGGCTTTCTGACCAACTTGTAATGAGCACTGAATTTGGAGGATATCGCAACTGGATGAATAAATAACGGTATCATCGGCGTATAAATTCATTTGTGAGTGACTTGCAAACCTTTGGTGTTAATAAATATATAAACAATAGAGGACCCAAAGAAGATCCTTGTGGAACACCTCTGTCAATAATAATCGGAGGTGCAACTCTGAAAAGAGACACACTGGTATCTATGATGTGAATATGAATTAAACCAACCGATTAATCTCATGTAACATCAAGGTCTTCCCTGTCTTCTGAATCTGCAGTAGCTTATCTCTCCTTGTCTGGAAATGATTTGTTTGTATACACTTGAGAATTGTTTACGCTTTTGTCTTGATGCGTGTTCTCCTGTCCTGTAGAAGTCAAAAGTTACTGTACCCTTGTAACAAAGACGTGTGTTTGGTTTTTGCACTGATTTAACAGTAGAACATGTGCAGATCATCCTTTGTTTATTTTATACACTCAAGTGAGGCTCTTTGCTGTAATAGGCAGTGAAAGGAAACTCCCAAATTTACAGCTTTTCTCTCTGCAAACTCATTTTCTCTCTTTCTTTCCCTTTTGCAGCCTTGCACTTATTATAGACTGGATAGTCAAAACTTTCCCGTTGTGATTTGTGCTCCCCCTCACTCGCTGTGGGATGTTTTATGGTGTGAAACGGTTGCACATTTCACTTTTCTTGGGCCGTCCTGGTGGTTTTCTTTTCCAGGAAGCGTTTGTATATGTTTGCCTGTTGCCCGTGGCGATGGTATCTCCTCTGACCACCGTTTTGGACTGCCTCATCCGTGATTTACTCATTTTTCTGTGCTGTGTCATTGCGTTGCTATTGTAATGGACATGTCCGGTTGCTATGGGCTGGGTTTACATGGGGCAGGTCTATTTTCTATATTTTTCATCATTGATTCAGATTGGAGTATCCTTGTGTAATTAGGTTGTTTCATCTGCTACTGCTGACCCGGTTTGATTTGTATTTCCTGGATATTACTGCATCGTCTTCATTTTTAAAGTCCATAAACCATCACCAGACCGATATGTCATATTTATTATCCCTGTATTCAAACACACACACGTTATTGTTGTCATTTTAAAGGACTAGACGTGATTAACATGGCAAGTTTGTGGAGCTTGTCGCCTGCAAAAATCATGAAGTTCGACATTTGTGAGCTTTCTGCATATAAAGAGTGAATCATCCATAGAGTCACTGCACTTACCCTTGATCTGCAACTTATACTTATAAAATTCCTATAATTGATGCTGGATCTAAGAACATTGGACCATAACAACCATATCCACGGAGACCTCGCCCCGCCGTCAGTGGATACGATGACTCACTTTGGGACCGTTTCTCTTAATCACAGGACGTCCCATGATGACGCTGGCTGCTGCTCTGGCACCTCTGGCAAAGTTTAGTCACACTGAAGGCACTTCCCCAATTTCACATTTCAGCTAAGAGACTATTTTAGTCAAACTTTCCCTCTAGTTTTAGGAACCCCCATTTTAAAATGCCAAAAAACTGAAATCATTTTTTGCCTCTGTAGCACTTTTTTGTCTGAAATGACGTATGTGAAGTGTTATATCCTCCTGACTACCAGGGGGAAATAAATGTTGTCCAATCACTTTTTTTGTCAAATTCCCCAATCTTTGTAAGGTAATTAGAAGACTGAGAAAAAACTTGGAAAAAAAAGATTCCGATTTTTAAGATATCACCAAACGCCAAACGTGTGAAACTGAACCATGGTGGCAAAGTTGGTCCCAAAGAAAATGCCAAAAAGTCAACATTAGAATGAGTTTAACATCCAAAAAACTGTCCATCATCACTTATGTGTTGCTTTGTTGGAATGATACTTCAAAAAGTAATTCCTCTTCTTGGAAACACAGAGGAATGCTTTGCACTTTGTGAACAGGTTTTTCCTCTTGCATCTTAATCTGCCACACCTTGATGCATGTTTCGTTCATCAATCTCTGGAAGATGAATAGCACCAAAGTGTCTCAGAGTTTCATTTGGCTGGGCTTTCCACTTTTGATGTGGAGGTGTGTAGTTATTTTTTTCTATCTTTGTGCTTATTTTTTCCAACAAAATGGACAAAATGACTACCAATGTCCACTACAGAGGATATTTTTTTAACACTTTACAACTACGGTAAAATACAGTTAAAATGAGTCATACTGTGCATTAATGTGTTGTTAGGACGCTTATCTAAATATGCAAACAACATTTCAATCCAAAAAGTGCTCCATAAAAAGTTTTATGCATTTACTTTTCTTCTTCTCATAAAATGTGCTCGCATTGATGGCTGCCATTTTCCTTGATGAAAAAAAATAAAGCCCCACCAAAGCCCCACCCCTTCACATTTAATCCAGTACCATGTATTGGGTGGGAGATATTCAGGTTTAGAAATATCCTCTACAGAGGACAAATTTGCATTGCTGGTAGTCAGGAGGATTTTATTGTAACCAAAATGTAATGAGTTTTTAGGGGTTTTAGGGGTTTTGAGTTTACTTACCATTCTTAACCATAACTATTATATCCAAAACTTCCCTCCTCTGAACCACATTACTTACGCTAATTCCAACACATTCTCACCTCTGGTCTCGTCTGCAGCTGCTGTTTGCTTTAGTCCCCTGAGCATCTCACAAAAAAGCCAAGTCACGATGTGCCCTCTCTCTCTCCAGCCTCCATTACTGCCTCGTCCCGTCAGCCATCTTACCCCTGTCGCCTCGAGATGGCTCACATTTCAAAGCTTTGAAACTCCGCGTTTTTTGCTGCAGTACATTTTAATGAGACGATGAGCTCACACAAGCTGAATGTGGTGAAGGGCATGAATTGAAGTCACACAGTAATGTATCCCTGATAACATGATGCCGAAGTTGAATGAAGTCTTGGTTGTTTGTGTCGTCTCAATAGGGAACATATTTGATCAAAACTATTCAGTATGCGTATTTAAATACTTTGGGGTTTTACTTAACATTGTGTAAACAGATGCGGGCTGAGGCACTAGTTTTGTCACTGGATCCAAGCTCAAATAAAAAGAGCCTGTTTGGACAAACTTAAAGAAAAACATGTCATTGTCACTTATAGTGCCCAGCTTTGGACCAAAACTATTGATTATTTTCCAGTTAAACTACAGAAGGCCTATGTTGTTCCCTATGAGCTCCGATCTTTTTGTTAGTTTGTTTACTGACTCCTTGCTGTTGGAATTAGGCGTGGTCAATATGCCAAACAAAATCATATCACCATTTCTCATAGCATAGATTGTGTTTTTGATTTAATCACAGTCCATGTTTTCCTGGAGCTAAAGTTATCTCCATCATCCATTCCCTTCCCCTTTATCCCACTAAACTACTGCCTATAAAAGTTCACACTTCACTGTGACTGATAGGAGGAGAAAAAGTGTCCATTACCATAGACAAAAGCCCTAATTGCAAGGTTAGTGGGCAAGCTTTCACATCAGATCAAGCTTGTCTGCGCAATCAGCCACACACTGAGCGTAAAGTTGGCAACTTATGTGAAGTGTCTTGCCAAACGACACAATGGTGGCTCGCGCTTGGTCTTTGGGAGAATCCAGCTGCCATCTGTCGGATCAGAGGGCAATTTCTCCTACATTACCCTTTTAAAAACGTGGCTTGTTGTGATTGAACTCTCTGACGGCAACTTGATCTTCCTCCTCCGTCCCGTTATTCTTTTATGAGGGATTGGCAGCGTCTCGCACAAATCGATGAATATTTCAAGATTATGCGGCAGACAGCGAGGTACAGATGCACAGTCATTTGCAACAGTTTTCAAACATTACGTTACTTCTGTGTTTTGCTCGTTGTTGCTGTTTGCTTTTGACAGAAGGAGCATGACCTCCTTCACAGCTGTTGCCTGTTTGTCATACATATTACATACCATTTCATTTAAACTTGAATCTTGGATCGCACACAGCCACTGCTACATACTTGAATGCATTTATCGCCCATAAAGCCAGCCTCCTCTGCAAGTTCCCACAGTTTGTCTCCCAAATGTTTCCATTGGTGGACTTTCGGTGATGCCTTCTGCATGATGACCCTATAGCTCACAGTACAACGTGAAAATATTTAATGTTATGTCCCGAGTGTGCCGGAGGAGTGGGATGTGCTTATCCAAACACGCCCCACACATGTCTCTAGTCTCCCATGGCACAGAGCTGTCAGCGCGGCTAAACCTGGGCACTATAAAGGCTTTAAGTATTCCTATAAGGATAGCATGGTAGCGGTGAAGTTATCCCTCTCCATGACCTTTGTGCGCCACCAGTGCTATGTTCTTGGCTTACTGTGGTTTGACTCATAATTGCGATGAAAACGGCGGCTTCCTCAGAGGCCGGAGCAGATGAGCAACCTCAAGAATGTGATAAAAATGATAGATAGACTGAGTAAACTATGTAAGCTGTAAACAAGCAGAGGTTTGTGACTTTGTGAGAGGACAAACACTGCGCTCAAGTTCAGTGGGAGACAAGTCCTTTTCAGCACTAGTTTGTTCAGCAACAACAACCTAAAGTAGTCACAGTGAAATGAGTAAAACATAGATAGTGATTGATTTTAGTGCGTTTACTGTGTTCTGGTCTTTTCAGGAAAGTTTGAACTAAAGGGAATTGGTTATGAGTCTGCCCTGCATTGAGGACCACATCAACAGTTGCAGGAAAAAGCCCCTCACATCATGGACCCTATAGACCTTTCACATGGATATTTTACACCCCTCCCATAGGGCAGGAGGCTGCGGCACATCCAAGCTTAGACCACCAGACTTTGAAACCGCTTCTTCTCGGAGACAAACTCTTGTTGAAGCCTGCTGATGCCCTGAAAGGCGCCTTATATTTGCATTCTACTTTTGCGCACTTCATGAATTAGAGCTATTAATGTTTCTGTTTTAACTTTTGTAAAGGGGGAAGCTACAAAAATAAGGTTTAGTTGGAGGCCTTTAGCTTTGATTGGGGCAACAGTGGCGCAGTTGGTAGAGCGGGTCGTAGATGCACACCGTTGTGTCCTTGGTCAAGACACCTTGCCCCCAGTGTCTGTGTACTTTGGTGTATGAATGAGAGTGTGAATGGGTGACTGGTTCCTTGCTGTAAAGCGCTTTAGACCTGATGAAGGTTGAAAAGCGCTATATAAGTTCAGACCATTTACCATTTACAGCACACATTCACTGTGACATTGTTTCAAAAAGCTTCTGCAATGTCCACTGCGCAAACCCTTCTCCAGCACATCCCAAACTATTCTCAATGGGGTTAAGATCTGGCGGCCAATCCATCGCATACTCCCGAACCACTCTTTTACCATGTGAGCCTAATGAATCCTGTTGTCATCTTGGAATATGCCCGTGTCATCAGGGAAGGAGAAATTAATCCACTGATGGAATAACCTGGTCATTCAGGATGTTCAGGTCGTCCACTGATCTCATTCTTTGGGCACATAGTGTTAATAAAATGACAAGTTCTAAACCTTATTACAGCTGGTCCACACATGACATCATCCTGCTGGTGGAGTATTTATTTTGTGTAACATTGTTTTGCAGGAGAAAACTTTTAAATGCAAACTTAAACTAAATGCTTGTATTGAATGACCCCTCCTCTCAGTTTATACATCTATAAGTTTCCTGGTTTAGCGTTACCCAGTTTAATCCTATTTGAGACCCTTTTAGACTGGGTTTAGTCCTGTTTCGATCTCGATTCTCGGCCTGGTGGTGGATGATCTTTTTTTTATGTGGCAGTAGTATTTGTTGCCATTTCAGATTTTTCCCATTCTACAGCCAATGGATAATAGAATATTCAGTGCAGCGATGTTAAGCAATTTAAAGTGTGGAAATTAAATAGAGTTTCGCCTGCTTAAAGCGGATTCCTGACCGAGTCTTTCCCTCCATCTGTATTTAGTTGTAAACAGGAGTGTGCTGGCTCGGCTGATTCTTTTGATTGAGAGCCACGGTACAGGTAATGGGGAGCACATGGACCAAACCCTTCCTCTGCATCACCCCTAATACCGTCTGCAGATGGCTTCGCTCATGCACAAAGGCAGCATCTGAAACTATGCGGATGATTTATTCTCACATATTTAGTCAGTCAACGTTTATTTTGATGACATTAGCAACATGGCGGCGCGTCTAGTGGCTCGTCAAAATAAAAGTGCAGAGTGATGGCTCAGCTGTAGTGGTTTAGTGGGAGTGGTTTCGCATTGTTGTCAGTCCGATGAAAACAGTTATTATGAATTTTATAGTTAGCCAGTTTAGTTACTATCCTCTATTTTAACACAATGGTTCAGCTTTACCCAAATCTAAAAGCTAAGACCTACAAAACTGATCGTGGATTTTTTGTTGCGTTGTCGCCACGTGTATGTCACATTTTTAAGTGTTTTTGTCGTGTTTTTTTATGCTTGTGTTTCTGTCATGTTTTTGTCACTTTTTAGTCGGGATTTTGTCACTTTTTTATTGTGTTATTGTTGCTTTTCCGGCATGTTTTTGTCGCTTCTTTGTCACTTTTTAAAGGAACAGGCCACCGTTTTTACATACTGAGCTTAGACGAGTTGATGCGTACCTGTCTGGTCTTTGTGCGTGCGCTCAGTCACGCAAAAAGACCAAAGATGTTGTTAGCATTTGGCCTCTCCTAGCATATTCCTATAGCTCCTAACAGGGGTGAAGTTGGAAGCGACCACGCTCTTCCACGGGCACAAAGACCATACAGGTGCGTATCAACTCGTCTAAGCTCTAATCTCAGTATGGAAAAACCGTGGCCTGTTCCTTTAATGGTGGTGTTTTTGTCACTTTTTTGTTGACTTGGGTAAAGCCAAACTGGAGAAAATGTGCACTAGTTATAATGTTTCAGTTTGTAAAGCTTTAGAAAAATCTTAATTTAAAATTCCATTGTGTATTTTATGTCCATGAGTTAACACTAGGGGTGGGTCGAGACACAAATTCCACGAGAATATTTTGACATAATTTCTATTTACTGAACAGTTTAATGGTAGTAAAAATTGGCAGGTAACTATTAAATAAATATTCCTTTCAGTGTCTTAAAGCCGTCTAGAGTGAGTATATTGGATGCAGGGCCAAAAATCTTGCGGCATTTAATCTTACGACTTACAAGATCCTGTGACACGAGATCTTGGCCCATAGTTAGCACAGAGCTGATTAGCAGGCATCTTGCCTTTTAAAGTCTTAATATTTTTAGAAAAATCAAAGCATAAAATTAATGGGATTTTTACTTCCGGCTCCCGGCACGTGACCACAAGTAGGCGGCACAGTTGACCTTTATCTGGGCTACTTTTACTTGCTTGATTTGCATGGAGTAATCTTATTTACAAACTCTGATTTAAAATTACATAACAAAAGGTTATTGACTAAACCTGAAAACAGCTGTTGCTAATAAGTGCTAGCTTTGATTTCTAGTGCAGTTGCTAAACATGCTATCATTATGAAATACAACTGTTCCCAAGAAATACCAAGAAATCCTTTTTATCTTTAGCCTTTTCAGCCCACTCACATTACTACACAATGAAAGCTGTTACTCCCCCTTTGGGCCAAGTCTGTCTTGGATTTATTCATTATTGCTCTCAGTGATGAACAGGCTAGAGGTGATGTTCATTTGGGAGAGAGCAGTGAAGCATTTGCAGATGATGAATTTATTACCACCACAACAATTCAGCGCTGCTAAATGTTTGTTTTTTTCCTTCTCTTTTTACTAAATATGAAGCTTGCTTTGGTCTCAAGTGACACACAGTAATACAGAGAAGGTCAATGTGCTCCAGATGCTAACAGTAAATGCTGTCTTTCCTGATGATTGACTGCAGCTCATTTGGTCATTGCTCCGTCAAAGTGGCCAAACTTCTGTATTCTTCTGATCCATTATAGTAACCGATATTAACCGATACCAAGAGACTTTCTTAAAAGTGAATTCACCATCTGTTTGGAAGAGCTTAGCAGTTAAACTGTTTTATTCTCCAGTGAACGTCCATTAGCCAAAACACTAGTAGGGACAGAAGGCATATGTGGCTTAGCTGTAAGTCTTGTCCGGATACCTCCTCTTTTGTCCCTTTTTTTCTTCCTGTAGCACCTCTTGTGGTGCCTCAGTGATTAATTATTATCTATTAATAAACTAACGGGAAAAACATTACACAATGATCACTAGACATTTCTACTAATTATACTTGGGGGTATGACAATGACTATTAGGTTACATTAACTCACAAAGTGATCAGATCATTACAAATAGCATTTTGTACAGATCGGTGCATCCCTAATAAGCCAAATCAGCATGATCAGTACGCATGCATGGTAATGTTCCGTTCAAAGTTCACAACTACCCATGCTGTCAACAAGCCCATTAAAACCATACTATCATAGTGGAACAACTGGCTATTTAGTGACTATGGCACTTAAAGTGGTTTTACGGCGATATGCCAGGTTCACATTCATTCTCCATTGCAGTGTGACTGTCCTCATGGGCTTAATCAGTGTATGGAAGAGTTTTGCCCTATTCACGAGGGCAATAAAGGAACCTCACAGCGTTTTATGCGAGCCGCCATACGCACTCATCACATTTCCTACTAAAAGAAAAGATCCAAAACGTCGTGATGAATGGATTAAATGTGTAAGTTTGACATATAGCTAACTAGTAATGCTATTTGTAACCAATACGTCTATTTACTTAATTCTCGAAGACCTCAGAGTCACTGATTACTATGACAACGGACAGCGCCATTTTAGCGTGGTTTCCAGTTGCCTGACATAACCATGGATCAATCATGAAATACCCTACATCTGGCAGGGAAAGCGGTGCCAATTTTAGCTACTAAGCAAAGCAAAGCTATAACTAATTAAACTTAGCTAAACTTAGGCACAGCCGCGGTCTGCGGCAGGTCTGAGGACTAAACTGGGACGTAGACTACACCGGTTACAAATCAGGACTGAACCATGACTGAATAGGAAACCAGCGCTTTTAGACCAAGAGAAAAGCACAATACAGCAGTGATAACAAGAAAGATATAGGCTATTTACCTTTAGCGGCAGACCCAGAGCCTGAGCTCACGTACTGTTGTTATTAAGTTTACTCCAGCTGCACCGGAGGAGGAAATCAAACGTTTGTGGAAGAGTGAGTGTTCACTCTGTATTAGACATTTTTGGTAAAGTTTGGGTAATTTATTAGTGACATAGTGAGTGCTCGTACTGTGTAAAGATCTTTGACATGTGAAGCGCTTTTGCTTTGTCAGAGCGCAGTGTGTTTAGAAATGTTTAGCTTGTGGCTGAAAGAAAACGGTGTCATGATGTGGATCTGATCTGTCCCTGCCGCTCAGGAGGTAATACTGTCATTTCTCTCGTTTTAATCACTGCTTAAATGGAAATTCCTCTCAAAACATGAAGTTACAAGTGACGCTGCTGCGGCCTGTTGCTTTCTGTTGTGCCAAAACCACGCTTAACTGGTTGCTACGTGTTGCTATGTCAGACTGCACAATGTCATACCTGATTTAGGCCATTTGTCATGTTGTTTTCCATGCCAAATGTAGGGTCATTCTTGATTTATCCATTGCAATGTCTGGCAACGGGAAACACGCTAAAATGGTGCTGTCCGTTGTCATAGTAATCAGTGACTGTGTACATGTCGTCTTTGAGAATACAAACTGTTCTTTTTTATTTATTTATTGGTTTAGCAAGGACCACAAGTTCTTTTTTCTCTCCCCAGTAACACTGTGTCCCCGTTTCTTTCAAAATTCTTTTAAAACATCGATTTTCAACGCTCAAAATAATCAATATCTGTGTCACACTTAGTCATGTACACAGTTTGGGATACACGCTGGGTAGTCCTGACCTTTAACCTGGACCAACATGCTTTGCGCTCGGTGAAATGCTGAATCCGCTTATACCCTGGCGCTGACAATACAAATACATTGTCAGTTATAAAATTACTAATTGTTAGAGAAATAACAATGGTGATCGAGAGGATTGATGAAGAACAGGCAGAAGTCAGGATGTCTTATGCAGGAGAAGTTCATTTACCATCGTTACGGGACCCGGAGACGTGAACTCGAGACATTGCGCTAGTCCTACCATTCAAGTCTGTCTATGCTTCCACAGAAGATAAATACCGTCTAAGAGCGTCATACTGATATGCAAGCAAGACATTCAGTGGCTGAGAGTGGGCGCCTGAGCATCACAGTCAAGGCTATGACAGAGATAGTACGACTGTACAGCTTGACCCAGTATGATAAATAGCGATTTAATGTTATCTTCTAACACTATTGTTTATGTTGTCATTTCATCATTAACAATATTTGGTGGCCTTACTTCAATCGTACATCAGTATAATAATGCAATATGTGGATGTGTTTTGAATTGGAACGAGATTACAAAATGGTAAAAGAAATCTGGATGAAAAATTATAGGAAATTAAAAAGGATGACACTGGGTGAATTGCTTGACCTTTTCTAATGGAAGGAAATATAGCAATTTGATTTATATGGAGCACATCTGGAAGGGATCGGAGATGGCTTTAGGACTCAACATGCGAACAGCAGAACATGGGAACATGACACGAGGTTTAAAGGTGAACTCAAGTGCATGTCATTTTGTGAAAATACAAAGAAATTACAGTCGTTTTGTTAAATAAATGGCCAGTGTGTTATTTGAGCTACTGTACATGTTTTTAACAGTAAGGGAAACCGGAGTACCCGGAGGAAACCTACACAGACACAGGTAGAACATGCAAACTCCACTCAGAAAGGTCCAGGTGGGAATCGAACTTTGAAGCACCGCTGAACCGCTGCGCTACAGTACCGCTGGTCAGACTTCCCTCACCCTGACGCTTCCTCCTCGACATCAGCGGTTCAGCTTCTCCGGGCGGTAATCAGGGTCATCTGTCACTTTAGACTTTATTCATTTCATTGAAGCTGCCATGCTATTAATTCTTTTTTTCTGGTTTACACCTAACGTAGAAACAATATTGTCCATTTTTAGCTCCCTATTAGATCCTGTTTAGAGCTGTTTTGATGTTGAGCTATCCTAGTGGTACTTAAGTTATACTTGGCATTAAAAAGTATGAGAACCACCGTTGTACATCAGTGGTTCCTAACCTTTTTTGTCTTGCAGACCCCTTGGACCCTTCAGTGGTTGTCCTTGTACCCCCTATCTTAAGGATGTTGCTGTTTGTTTACTGCAAAATATGGCTCTTCCTTAAAAAAAAAAAGAAGTTCAGTTTCACTTTAACCACTCACACAGTTCTTACACATATTTTGAGAAACTATAAGGTTTTGGCTTTCAAACGAGGCATTGCTCCGGTCTATAGGCTGTAAACAAAAATGTGACGAAAAAAGTGACGAAAACACACCAAGAAAGCAAGAAAAACAGCAAAAAGGATAAAAAACACGACACAAAAAGCAATGAAAATGCGACAAAAACGTGACATACTGTAAACAAGGTGACAACAAACAGTGTGGATCAGTTTTGTAGGTCTTAGCTTTCAAATGAGGCGTTGGCATATATCCAGTCAAGAAGCTTTTAGATTTGGGTAAAGCCAAAGAAAATGTGCTCGGGTAAGGTGGGGGTTAATCTGAAGTAGTTCCAGGTACCCCCTGCTAAGTCCTCAAGTACCCCAGGTCCCAGTACCCCTGGTTGGGAAAGTGTTTCTTCGTGTGTCTTCACTTGGGTTTGCTCATTAGCCCATACACCAGTTAAAGCAAGTGTTATAGGTCTATGATTGTCATTGCAATTGTATTTTATAATCCATCCAAAAGAACTTACTCTTAGAAATATGAACTGTTTGCACCTGACATGAGTGGGCATAATTGTGCCATCTGCTGGGAACAACAGGATCTGAACTCACTTCCAAGCTGCCCGTTTATTCGTTTAAAGCCACACAGTTTAACGTCATGCAAACCATGCTACGCCTCTTTTTGTTAAATTTAGCATCTGTTTTTCCATATTCCATTGTGGTTAATTCACTGTTTTGCCAGGACACACATCCTGGCTTCACCTCAAGGCGCCCAGGAGGATTTTCCATCTCCAGACCCGATATATCGTATGACTAAGCAAAGACCGGCAAATGTGACTCCCATTCACCAACACTCAGCCTTTCCCCTTCTGTGCCCAGAAACAGGAAGCCAATGGCGTCCAAATTCTCTCTTTTCACTTCCCCACGCTGGCTGCAACTCACCCAAACCTGCACATTTAGAAACCCAACACAATCGGCATAGATATTTTCCCCGTGTAATGCGAGGAACGGCAGGCAAGATGGACTCAAATTATAGGGACTGCATGGAGATTCTCATCCAGCATTGTCAAGGTAGGAGCTCTCTCTTGTTGCTGGTACCGTCTTCAACCAAAAGGTGTCAGTATAGATGTAGTTATTGTCCAGATGATGCTGCAGATCAAAGAGGATGGGGCAGGTGAGGATTTGGGTGTGGCATTTCGCATCCTGGAACGATTTTGATCATAGCAGAGTCTTTGTTTAGTCCGTATTTGCACATTTTAAGAATCTGAATAGGCACAATTTACTTTTTTGCATGGTGGCATCAACAATATAAAATAGTTGCGCATTAAAAAGCATTAAGTGTGACTTGCTGCTGCATAAACAATGTTATATTGTATTTCTTGTGCTGTCCATGTTTTGTTAAAGCTTCAGTGGGATCCTGGTTTAGTCTTGTCTCGTCCCAGAAGATTTATTCGGAGCCTCTTCCGATGTAATCCTACTTAAGTCCAATTGTACCTGCTTTATCCTTTTGAAAATGGGAGAGGAACATGGATTCTTTATTTAAATCCATATTTTAGTCCGTTAAAATCGTATCTGTTTCGTGCTCTTTCCTCAAGAATCACTGAACTGCATTGACTTAAGCCATTAGCAGGACACCCAGGCTGCAGGTGAAAGAACGGCCATTTAAGATACAGGACCCTGTGATGCCTCGGCCTGTCCCGGGACTTTACTGAGCTGCGTTTAATGTAAAGCAGATCTGCGTGGGTTGAAACACAGTGCACGTCTGCTCTGCATACCATAGATAATATACCACATCAGACTTGCACGGCAAAACGCTGCTCTCGCTGAATGGAAATACGCCTCGTGGACATTTTTAGTTCGGTTTTGCTTAATTGTCACAGTTTATAGGACGCCTCGATTCGTCAATTCCATTTAGGCGGTATTGTAAGCGAACGCATATTGATCACTTCTGTGCATCCCTCAGTAATAGTGCTTAGTCATCTCGAGTGTTGCTCAAACCTTTGACACTAAGCACCTCCTCACACAGATATTTAGCCTTCCAAGTACCACAAACATTGCTAAACTTTGACTATAAACCATTTTGTATGATGTGTAAACCAGAAAAACACCCAACTTAATCGTGTTGCTAAAGCATGAACAAAATGATCTGTAACGTGATCTGTTTGTGTCTCAAATTATTTATTTACTATACACGTTACAAAAAGGTAATGATCCCTGACATTGAAATGAGAGATTACAATAAAGCAGCTTGTCAATAAAACGTAACAGATTAATAGCATAGAAAAGATCATACTATCCAAGTTATTGCAAAAAAACTTGAAGATTTTTCCAATGACAATATAATCAAACTGTAATAGATCAATTACAGCTACTTCATGTGGATATTGAGCATCTCCCTATTGTCCTCGCTTGATCCATTCAAATGTATGTACAGTCATGTCTTAATCCTACATTTGTGAATAATTCATCAGAACCTTATTATTATGTAAAATAAATGATATAACCCTCCTCTGCTCATATCCTGCTCGCCAACACGGTCCAGTCTCCAAACTTTTTTTTTTCCCCTTCTTCCACAGTGCAGCCCTTTGTTAAATAGTGAGCTGGCACTAAACCGCTTTTTCCTTTCCTCTCATTGTCCAAAATCTGAAAACGTGTCTTAAGGGAGACACTGCAAAAGACATTTCTTCCATTACTACGACTGCGACTGCTTCTGCCAGCGCTTCTCCCAGTGAGAGAAAAAGGATCTTCGCAAAAATCTCCCCCCCCACCGACTCGCGCGGCTGTCTAAACTTCTAACTTCCCCAAATCGGCAGCTCCTGAGTTGTGTGTGTGTGTGTGTTTTTTTTTCCTCCCTTTCTTCCTCAAGCTGTTTTTTTTTTTCTTTTTTTTTTTGTTCGTCAGCACGCCCCCCGGTTTAGATTCGAAACATAATGTCGCGGGGTCAGGTCTAAGACTCCGTGCAGTTTGGGATTTCTTGGTAAAGTTGAGGAGAGAGTAGGAGGAGATGGATCTGTGCTGTTGCCTCTGCACCGGAGAGCCCCACGGTAAGCCTCCAGTTATTTGTAATAGACTTCATTCGCCGCTTTCGTCGTCCGGGTCAACACAGGAAAGGATAGTCGTTTGAAATTTTGCTCATTTTCCTCAATTTCTCGCTCCCTTGCATGTGATCTGTGCCGCTTTTCCAATCTTTCTTGCTGTACCCATTCATTACAACGTCGTGCCGCGTCTCCACTATCAACCGTACACTTTTCATTTTCACACTTTTGTATATTTTTACTTATTCTCTTTCATTTTACGCCGGTGTTTTATTAGTCATGTGGTCGCCGTGTGGCTATGCGAAGCACGCACATCACAATATGGGAGTCATTGAGCAAAACACATGTGAAAAGAGGAGAGAGGAGAGGGGAGTGGGCGGGCTCCTCCCTCCACAGCAGTAAGGATTTGCGGATTTGGGCCAGCGGTTTTTGCCCACCTCCCTCCCTTCCACCACGGGACGTCCTGTGACTAATTGTCTGAGCTGGCGCTTCGGGAGACACATGGGATTTGGTGATATTTGAAAAGATTGGAATCTGTCACTCGGTTTGGCAACAATGGTGGCTTTTGTTAAGGTGTTTGTTGTAGGAATTGTTGAAGCGGTAATAGTGCAGTGGGGGTAAGCTGGCCAGAAAGTGTTGTAAAGTTGGCGAAAAGTAGTGCAAGTCCAAAAGTATTGCTGCAGTTGGAGTAGAAATAGTGAGTGAAAACATACAAATGTCAAGTTTATTGGTTAAAAATCCCCCGTTGACAGATGCTTTTGTTATTGTGGCCAAAAATACTTCAACAAATCTTCTTCTACTGCTGCTCCTGCTATGACCACTATTAGAGCTACTTACTTATTTTATTTTGTGTACTTCATTTCATAAGGCAAAAAGTGAAGAATGAATTCTTACTACAACATATACATACTTATAACACTGCTTACTATACTTTAACCATGTTATAATGTTGTTCCCTCATTAAAAACATACACTGGAGTTGTATTTCACTTCATTCTTTAGGATTCATTGAGCAATCCTGTTTACTTTGTTCGTTTCTTTATGTTGCGGAAGAACTCTGGTCTGTGTTTCCTGGATTGTGTTGGTACTTCATAGATCAGGGCAGGGGCCACATTTATTTATTCTTTAATCTTGCCATAAGGGCCAGTTCCTGTTGCAGTTTGGGGTGTTTCAAACAATGAAAATTCTCAAATGGACTGAGAACATTTTAAAAATAAGTTCAGATTGGTCATGTTTTGTGGGCCGAATAGAATGGCTGGGTGGGCCGCATTTGGACCCCGGGCCGTAGTTTGCCCACCTCTGTCATAAATGAAACACAAACTGATAATCCATCCACAATGTGTTTATCAAGGCGCTGGGATGCCACAAGCAGGTAGAATGTTTTCACCATGTTTTTCCTATGGCTGCCTGCAGAGGGAGCTCCAGGCCAGTTCAAAACCCGCCTCATTTCGCACTCCTTTCTGCCTTTTGACGACATAGACTAGATTTAAAATTATAATATGTAAAAGACAACGTGCAGAGAAAAGTACATTACAAAAAGTAAATATCAAGCATGAGTTTAAATGACTTGAATTGAGAATATTTATCTTGTTTCGAGCGGTTTTACTCATTTAGACGTTTTTCCTGATCAGACCAAAAACATTTTGCTTGTTTGATGACATTTCAGACTAAGGTCATCTCGCTTGAAATAAGAAAGTAAAACTGCCAATGGGACAAGTGTAATTGTCTTCCCACTTTGGCAAAGAAACTAACCTTGAATAAAGACGAAATGAACTGGAATGAGTCAGAAACATCTCAGTGTGACATAGTCTAATCAAAATGCCAAACTAGATATTAACTCGTCAACTCAAATTTAAACTATTGCGCTCGATTTTGAAACATTTAAACTAATGTAGTTTTTATTTTTGAGGTGTACTCAGACAAACGTATAAACACGGGAGAAAATACTTATGTAAAAGTATCCAGCTACTTCTCACCTCTCCTTTGAAGTTACCTGGTGTCAAGGTCATTGTTTATTTCTGTTCAACGGTTGGCAGATGCGTGTGCCAGGTCTATTCTGGTGTTGGGTTTCTCTGCGTTAATCCACCTGTATGCCGTCTGTCTGCATCACAGCTCGTTTCGCCTCCAGTCAAACTGCTCTCTCTTTTGCATATCGTTTCAGACATACAGTACTTCACTCTTTTTACTTTGCATTTTGGGCTGGGGCCTGGGCACAAGTCATAACCTGGATGATTTATACAATAGTTATATTTGTGTAAAGCTGGCTTTGAAAGTAAAAACAACATAACAGCTTCTCATGTTTTCAATGCAGAGTCTAGTATTGTGTCTATAGAGCTGGCTATCGTTAAACAATACCACTGCAAAAGAAGACATCCAAGGTAGAACAATGTGCCAAGTTTTGATGTCTGGTGGCGGCTGATACTGCTCGACAGCCAGGCACTCCCTGCACAAATAAACAGGGCTGGTTTTAGATCAAGAACAATCTTTTATTGAATTCATCATCAGTCTGTGGTTCTATGGTTCAGATCGACACAGCCATAGTACATATTTCCCTGGTATAAATAAGTAATTAGCCACACACTGAATAATGGCCTTCGAGTCTGTTTTCCGCAGATGCCAGACATTCCTTTAATTGTGAAATATTTTAGATAGATAATCTGCAGCAGGGAGTTTTTTGACTCTCCCACATTGAAGAAGCAGATAGAAGTAATTACTTGGCCTGTAAGCGTTTATCGTTTTAAACAAAGTGGCTTCAAAGCATATTTCAACCCCAACTTTACATTTATTTGATATCACTGACAGATGCCACAATGTTTAGTTAAGCATCACACAACATGAAAATAGTTGAGGTCAAATAATTTTAATAATGCATGTGAAAACAGAAATTACATACTGTCGGCTTCCAAACAATAATACATTTAGCTAAACTCTACTCACCCGCTTAACCTACTGCTTCTTAAAGGTCCTATATCATGTTAAAATTACTTTTTTGAAATTTTATGTTTTATACTCAGTCTGCCCATCTTCACCAACGGCCCCCATTTTGGCTGGCATTCTTATCGGGAGCATAGAGATAGAAACAGCAGGCGTATTATTCTCACTGGTTAAAATATTTAACCACGTTGGGTTTCTCACCCATTGGTCGGGAGCTACTGATTTCCAAAGTTTCATCTTTGCACTTCTGCTCTGGTGATGGGAGAAAAAGAGGAAGAAGTCTGCCCTCTGGTATTATGGATAACTACATTTAACTGTATATGGGTGTATTCTTTAGACACATACAAACATACCCAGGCTAAAGTGTTTAAAATAGAAGCTGTAAAAGCCTGACTTAAACATGATATAAGACTTTTAAAACTCCATCGGGAATGTGCAGATGTTTTTCAATAAGCAAGTCAAGGTTTAACAGTGAGTAAAGTACAGGTCGTAAAAAACTCAACACCCATTATATCCTGGTGACGGCTGAACAAGCGTTACTTTGTAATTACTGCTGACAGACGAGTCCTGCATGACTATTGTTCAAAATGTCACTGTTTAAGTTAGTATAGACTAGACTCGAGACATGTTCATCTCAGGCGTCTTGCTAAGTTAACTTTAATTACAGGTTTACTGTGGGAAACATGGCACGGGCGATGTATGATTTTAAGTTTTATGAGACGCTGCAGTGGAGATTCTGAAGCAGACGGTGGTCGAAAGCACGAAGCTTAAGCGGTTTCTGGGAACTGAAATATGCAACCAGTGCCGTCCAAACACAAGGAAACAATTAGGGGAAAGACTTTGTGAAGTTATATAATCATAATGAACTGAGAGTGAATGAATGCAAAACCCAATGGTACATCTTACTAATAGACATGTCTTATCAAACGTTCACTAGTCACTGTTCAGTACACTCTATCTATTAACTGTAGATTGAATATATGTGCAATTTTATATACAAACTCTTTATGTAAGTGTGGTTTTATTTTTATTGTGACACTATTTTTGTAAAGTATGACCGAAATAAAACTCTAGGGATTGACTAATTCGTTTAACTAATATTTTTCTCTTCAGCAAATTAAAAGATAAACACAATAAGATAACATAATAATAAAATTAAGAAACAAGGCACTTTTTATGAAAATGTTCAAAAAGCCTTTATTTGAAATGACTGTGTTTATATAGACCAGCCATTTCCAAAGTCCGGGACATCGCGGCCCCCTTATTGATCCGAAAATCCCTCTGGGCCCCCCAAATCATAAAAATGTACTCTATTCTAAGGAATTTTCTATTATTTTACAGCTACAATTACATAATAAGCAACATCTAGCAATGATGGTAAAGCTAAATACTGGTTCAAACTTTTACGTTTCTCCAAATAAATGTATTTACCTTTTAAAATGATTTTTTTTTTCAATATAGTTGTTTTGTAGACAAGCTTTGGGGGCTCCCCTGTAGTGTCTCTGAGGCCCACCAGGGGCCCCGGACCCCACTTTGGGAATCACTGATATAGACCTAAAACGAATGCATGTTTGGTATTTTCTATATTTTCTTCCATTAACTTTTATAACTTATTAACTTATAAGTTAGTGGGTAAAACTATTGTATTTACTTAAAAAGAAATACGTATTTGTAAGGTAATTGTGCAATGAATACAAATGTTAGATTAAAACTGGGTTAAAATCTCATTACAATCCCATTGCTAATTCTCTGTAATTGAATTTAATATAACAAAGACATGATTCAAGAGTCCGGATTTAATAATATATGACATGTAAAAGAATAAAGATAAATGTTACGTGAAAGAAAAACTCCTCTAGTCTTATGGAGCATGTGGGAGGATACAGTTTTGGGATCATTCATAAATGGGGAAAAGTGGGCGGGGCCTGGACTCTTGTAAAATGAATGGAACGTATCTGTATAAGGCAAATACATACAGTATATGGGGGAAACTTTGGCTCCTGAGTTCAAAGTGGATCCGCCGTTATCTCTCTGACCTGATGAAGTGCTGTGAGAGAGCGGCCTCATTCATTATTAACCGATGCAGATAGAGTGCAGCGGCAGTGGAGGAAAGCTGTCTGCGAAATGACAGAAGCAGCACGGCATTGTTGATTCATCTTTTGGGAGAGGAGAGCCATATTTTGTCACCCCCGATTTGAGTTGCTATTTGAGGAGTACCTGATTTTGGTTATTTTGGAGTCTCATCGCACACAATCAGAGTGCCCTACTGTTTTTCCCCTCATACCACTGTTAAAAAGAAATGTGTACACGGACATGAAGGAAGTGTACAGACAGGTTGCCATGACGCGGAGAAATGTTTGAGCTAAAAATACAGAAGAAGGGGATTACCGCTTTGGGCACAAACTTTAAGAAGAGACTGCATGTTGCGTTGACCAGGTCTTGCGAAACTTGTTCATGTATCGCCGTTATGCTAAATATACAGTAGGTTGTAGTAGGTTGTGGGACAGCTGTTGGCTTAAGAAGGGCGGGGAGTGCCTTTAGACCTACTTAAGTAAATACTTTTTCGAGGAGAGGTATTTTCAGACAAGCTTAACAATGTATAATGTAAGTAAATGGTTACAGAATAGAAGTAGAACAGGAGACAGAGGTGGCAAAGGAAATGTGAGGCAGAGAATAGGAAAAGTCGATTGTGCAAAGCGGCTGCCCGTGTTAGTGGCATTGAAACAGGAGTAGAGTGAGTGGGAGGGCGCTGCGAAGTCCACTAGTGCCACAGTGAGTCAGAGTTTTGGAGAAGAGAGGGGCCGGTCTTCGCTCCTCGTCCCAACTTTGGCTTCTGTTTTTAACTCTCCGCGACGATGACACCACACCCCTAAAGAAATCCCCCCTACCTTCCCTGCCTCCCTCCACCCGCCTGCTGTCACCTCTCACCCCTCTCCTCCTCCTCCTCCCCTCCGCCTACCACCTGGCTCCGATCGCGTGCGCCTGTCCCGGGACTATCCACTTCAGAGCTAGGGACGATGCCGACTAGCCCCCCTGGAAATGTCTTCCCGGCTGTGGTGGTTGTGGGACATATTCTGACCCTGCTCATCGCGTGGCAGTGGAGAGTCCGGAAAAAGCAAGGTAGGCAAAAATGGAAGAAAAAGTTTGCAGAAGGGAGTTTTGGTCTTGCATAGGGATTGCTGGTTGCTGGTTGTCCTCTGCTGCTCTTGCCTTGTCCCGTAAGCTTTGCTCCGCCTCGCCCGCCCCTGGGCTCTGTGTCAGTTTCCTGATCCTGAAGCTGCAGACAGAGTTAACCCCGCGAGTGCTGGAGCCGTTGAGTGACGTCAGAAGTGGAGGTTTCCCATTTGAGGAGCATGGAAGAGCTATTGTAAACATAAGGCTCGTATTGACTGGTGTGATGTTCGGACTGTCTTGTATATCGCTATAAAAATACCACTTCAACTCTGAATATACTATTAAATCAGAAGCAACTTATATATTGTACCTCTTCTCGCTGTTTGTCATATGGAGCGACTGACAATGGATTCTGTTGCCAAGGCAAGTTGTGCCAAATTTGGAAACAATTACTTGAAAGGTTGTGCAATATGTTCTTGTCATATCAGCTAAAGCAATCTCCAAAACATTCATGGCACTTTTGGACCTTGGAATGTTTATAGTCACATATGATCGAGCCAAGTTTAGCCAATTGTATCTGTTTATTTACAAATTATAGCTTTTTTTTACACTTTAATAATACTGTATATATATATTTATCACACATTACTGTTCTGTCATCCACTTTTACATATGACATCTTGAATTGAGTGCAATAGTGTTATCATCTTGTTATTTCCCACACTGTCCTTCCTCAGTTAGCGATAGTGTAATTCTGTGTGACTCATAAACAGTAAAAACCGCAGATAAGAATCACAATTACGATTCATAAACCTGGCCACATTTCACAACGTTTATCTAAGTTGCTCAAATCTACTGTGTGTTATTTGACGGTTTTTGCGAAGAGCCACCAAACTGCCACCGCTTTCTTCACCGGTAGTTCCTGGAGCTCGTTCTGGTTTTCTCTCGGTATTTTAAAAATGTTACCAAAGAAGCTCCCCGTGACGCTGAAACTTGCCCGAAGGTTGCCCCGAGGCATGGTGGGTAATAGGTGACATTCTAGACACACCTGCGGCATCTGCGTTTGCCGCCGCTCTCACAATGCCGGCTGTCAAACGCGCTTCTGCTGGAGACACGCCCGCAGGCAAATTACAGGGAAATAATGTGCGACAGACAGAGGAGGCCTGTGTGCAAAACTTCAGGTACAAGGGGAATGGTGTATTTGACATGACTTCAATAGATGTCAGAAAGGTGCTAATTAAATATCACTCAAGGCTATAACTGTAAGCCTAAACGATACAGATTGAAATACACAATGACATGAAAGCAAAAAACAAATATGCAATAGTAGCAAGAGTTCCAGTACTTCTCAAAGGGCGTAATGGCTCTGAAGATCATTTCATTTTTGCCGTGTGAACCAGGCTTTAGCAGTAGTATTCAAGAAGCTTTCAGATTTAGGTAAAGCCAAACTGGAGAAAATGTGCTCGGGTCAGGTGGGGGTAAGAGATTAAAAAGTAACCGTATGACAGGCCCACTGTGTAATCACCAAAAACTGGCACTGAAAAGGGACGATTTTTGCTTAGATACTAAGTTTTGATCATGAGACGGCGCTGAATAAAATGACCTGTGTGTCCCAGATCAAATGAACGATAAAACTACCGGTTTTAATGAAGAAATTGTTTTATATAGATGAATAATGTCTTATAAGTAGTAAAAAAAAAAGAACTATACTCAGCTAGTCGCAATGTTAAATAAACTTTAGTTGTATATCCAATGAACGTGCTTTAGTACAAAAATGATCAATTATATCTGTTACCTACTATATATCGACCAAGTCTATTCTGAGTTTGCAAAGATTAATTAAACTACGTCTAATTGCTGTGGCCACATTGTAAAACCATCATAACAGCGTTATAGCGTAGAGTTTCATGTTTGTCAGTGCAGTGGTTTCCTCAAAGACACATCACAGACACGCCTTGAGTAAATAAATATCTTCAGAACAAGAATGAGGCCAAAGCTGAGCGCAGATGATATAATGAGGACGTCTTATCGAGAGAAATACCTGAGAAGGGAATGGCTATTTTTAGAAATTTCATTGGTAAAGCAAATTTGGGCTAAACCAAGAGAGCAAAGGTTAGCTCTAAAGCAAGTAAACGATGACAATGATATTTAAACAGATCAAACTGAACCAAAGTGAGTAGGATTCTTTAATTAGAAGGATCAGCACGAAAAGATCTTAGGAACCAGAGAGACATTTACTATTGTGCCTAATGCGTTGTGAGCTCTTCCTCAAACACACGTGACACGCCGCAGGTAAACATCGAAAAACCAGACTGTGCACTGTCTCTGCCTTGTGTCAATAAGAGACACATTTGCATTGAGTTCACTCTCACTTCACGACGCTGGCAGATAAAGTCTACGACCATCGAAACGCCGCGGCCGATGGGTTCAACTCTCAGAGGCGGTGTAAAGTTTTATTCATGCATTTTTAATAGCGGACCGAGGCGGAGTATGGATTGGACCAGCTGCGAATGCTCTTGTTGTTTACGTTGTCAGTCAACAGTGCGCACCATGTTTGAGTCGCTGCTGGACGTGGGACGGTATAGATCAGTGTGTAAGAAAAAACGAGACCGGTCTAGATCAGATCTAGAGTGTGGCAAAAGGAAACAGTTTCAAAATGGCGCCAGAACATGACAAAAGACAATACCATACCAGGGATCCAAATGAGTAAGCCAACATGAGGGGAAGAAGTTAAGATTACTCAAATTCAGAATGGTTTGCCTTGAATTGAGTGATTTGGAATTGCAGAGTAGGAAAAGATAGAAATCTGTCAGTGGCAAAAGCATCTTATTTCAAGTGATTTTAGATTTATTTTCTAATTTTAAGTGCAAGGAGAGATTTGTTCTAAATTTAAGTGCGAAATACTTGTTCCAGATATTTCTCTTTACCTATACTTACATTATTATTTAATCACCTATTCAAAACAAGGGCAAATGGACTTATTACTAAATGCACTTGAATAAAATGTAACGTATTTACTTTCTTAATAGGGTTTGAGGCAAGAGTAAAGAAAAAGTTGAGCTCTAAAAAATGATTTAAATCAGGCCTAAACGGATCTAAAGTTGGACTAAAGGTCTGAAATACGAAGGACTGGGGCTAAATGAAACCAGGGGACTCGTTTATAAAACAGTACTTGAGATTCTGACTAAAAGAATGTGTACAAACAAAACACAAAGTTCGCGTTGGTTGAAAAATATTGGTCTGAGCGTCTGAACCAGCTTGATCTCCAAGGTGCCTTTGAGTGGCTGCTGAAAGTGGGTAAAAGGGATTTCATCCGGTGTCTTGGTTTATAAAAAGCTCTCGTGGCGTCGCTGCTGCGGGGTTAACGACGGCGAATGTGACACTGGGGGCGCGGCCTGTGTTTCCATGGAGACATAACAAACCCCGGGGAAGTCTCCGGGCCCCGGGACGGTCTGGCCGATAGATCTGCCTCCGCTCTGTTTACACTGAGTCATTTGTTTGGACACATGTCTCCGGAGCTCAGGAGGTTAAGCCCACCTTATACATAATGCTCATGCGGGGTGTGGCCAAGTGTGAATATCGCACCCAAATTTCACAATCTCTATCTATTATTGCAATATTTCACTAAACCACTGAAAAACATCACGTCCTTTTGAATTTGGACAGATTTTTTTCCTCATCAAATTTGGTCAAAAAAAAATTCTAAATCTGGACCAAAACTAGATCCATCTGAAATTAGAAAATGATGTCTAAAACTTTATTAAGATACCATGTATGTCATTTTTCAAGTCAGGTGCCAAATAGTGAGTCCAAGCTGGAGAATAGTTTATATTTGTGGACATGTTGCACCTAATTTACTATTTCAGATTGCCTGTATTAAAGTTTAAGGGCCCTCGTGTTTGGAGCTTGCACTGATCCCATAGTATTACATTAGAAAAATGGGGCGGGGGAAATGCAAATAAATGTACAGGTGATAAATATTGAGCTCAAAATGTATTGCTTATCGGTCAAGTCGATATATATCATTATGGTGACAGCCCTACAAATGGCTCTGCTGCTGATCCACTTTTGCACGTGCTATATGGATAAGGTCTCACTTAATATTGTGATAATAATTATAGAATTTTGTTGATATATTGTGCATTTTTTTTTTTTTTATGGAATTAAAGCAGCTTACAATTTATGACTAACTCAAATTTGCACATTTCCTTCATTTCTTGCCCCACATTGTGTAACATCTGGTTGGATTCGTTGCCAAAATCATTTCAGGGTGGTAGGCGCCTGACATGTTCATCATGGGTGTATTATTTCTCTGCTCCTGTCCTTGAATACAATAGGCCTTTTTAGTTGCCGGTCCCCGCAGACAGTTTAGAGCGCAGCTGCCGGGGAACTTTAAAGAACCGGATTCACAGCGCGGACTTAACACCGGCGTAGATTTGATCCAAGTCGGAAGCCACACCCGAATCTGGTCATAGGCCTGGTCTCGTGGAGGGCCCCATAGACAGTGATGGTGGCAACAAAACCGCTTTTAATAAAAGGGTAGATTCAGACTCATGGGTTCGTCATGTGCAACCATGAGTCACTTTTCCTGTGTTTTCTTTTTCATAGCAGCAATAGCAGATGTTCGCCAAGAGAAGAAGTGGTAAAAGTGAATCTAAAAACAAGAACTATATGAATTCCAAATCAACCATAGACTGTGATTCATTTCCCCTGTAATTATCTCCACGCATTTTGAGAGAATTTGTCAAAACATTAGCGAAAGGTGCCAAGGCTGCAGAACAATACACGCCCCGCAATAAAACAGACGTGCATTCGAAGAGCATTAGTGGTAAACCCATAAACCTCAGTAGTATTTTGACTTGTCACATGTTGTACAGTACACAGTGTGACTTGAGGAGTAGCTTGACGTCTTGGCAAAGGTTTTTGGAGAGGCATCGAAGTGTGGCGGCTCAAATGGAAAGTTCTGGTCCATGTTTTTTCTTTCTTTAGTTTTTTTTACGATGATGGAAAGTTGGTGGTACCAGCAGCAGCGTTACTATAGAAGTCGTAAAGTATTAGTGTAGCGTTCATATTGTCAATGAGCATAAAAACAATAGAGGTTTGCAATACAGGAAAATTCTTCATTCTTCCCACATATTGACTGCATTAAGTTGAAGTTGGCATGGAAACTTTTATAAACATGAGACCCCAGAGCACTGTCTCCCTTTCTATTATGGTTCCTATATGAGGTTATATGAGGAGACGGCATTTGCCAGGGGGATTGCAACACACTGCGTTGGACTCGGGATGAGGGGAAGAGCGTGGGCCAGGGACTAACCCAAGAAATTATGAATCCACTGGGACTGACGCTGAAAAGGAGCTTTATTTGTTTCTAATATAACGACTTTGGTTGCGACATGTGCTTAGAAAGTGAGGTGCGTATGAGGACGTGAAGGTGAACGGTGCTGGAGGATTTCTGGTGCACCTGCAAGTTTCTCACGGGCCTGTTGAGTCTCGATTTAACATTAAAGGGGAAAAAAAGCTTTGGCTAGACGAATGAGTGCACGGGTGTTGAAATAGTGTTGAAATTATTATTTTAAATGAGAGATGATTTATAGAGATAAGTTGTTCTTCAGCCAATGATCTCATTATGTTGGGGGGAAAAAATCAAGTTTGTTATTTTGCTGATTGTCGGATCGGTGCAAGTTTCAATTTTCTTCATGAACAATTTGAACATAAATGATTGTCCTTTCCAATATTTACAAAAGTGTGAATATTTGTCGCTAAATGAGGTGGGTACAGTAGACAAAACATCAAGTAAGAGTAACATTACTTTGAAATAATTTTACTACAAGTAAAAAGTAGTGGCCCAGATCATTATCGAAGTAAGAGTAACAAAGTACTTGGAGAAAATGTTACTTGAGTGTGAGTAACACAGCATACAAGTTTGATTCAAGTTTCAGTACTGGCATCAAATATGGGAAACTAAACATTAAATCATGTGAAAAATGAAATATTTTAAAAGAAAATACCATAAAAACAGATAAAAAGAAATCATTATGAAGAATGAAGTAAATAAAACAAGAAATAAATTGTGTACATGTCAAAATGAAGATTTGTCACTTAAAGATTTAATCACAGTGGCATGACTTTTTTTTTTTACTCAAGTAAGAGTACAGATACTTCATTTTAATACTACTCAAGAAGAAGTAAAAAGCACTGTATGAAATAAAACTACTTGCAAAAGTACTATTTCTTCAAAAAGTAGAACGCAGTACTACCCACCCTGGAAAAAGGGTTTTATTGTACGGCCCAGAGTAAAATAAATTTTACTACAGTATTTACACTACAGTATTCCGTTGTGTTGTAATTGCCTTAATTGCACCTTGTAAAGTCTAACCTGTGAAAACAACTTTCCCCCTTTATTGTTTGCACAGTGTTTGTGCGCGTTCACTGGCCTATATTTATTTTGTACTTTTGGAAAAGCCTGTGGCATTGTGCTCGTGCCATCACATAAAACCTTTATAATCACGTTGTGATATTTGAGCGCCTTCGCCTTGTTGAAAATAGGCCAATACCTGCCCGTAAATGTGAAGCAGGTATTTCTCAACTCGCTGCAAACGGAGAAAGACAGACGGCTCTGTTTGAGTTATTTATGACCCACAGCTGTTGTGGATGTGGAGGAACATGATTTACTACGGATGTCGCGAAAAGACGCAGTCGGACTAGCTGTGAAAAGTCACACCCAAAACTTTATAAAGGGAACAAACGCAGGTCCCTCCGTGCGTCGCAGCAGAATGGGTTTTCAAGTCAGTCCTGTTCCAGTTCTGCTCTGGGGGTTCGCACAGTTATGTAATATTGCTCTGTGCTATAACAGTGACTCGTGCGTCTACAGTTTCCTGGGACAAAATAAGCGCGTCGTAATGGCCTTGATTTAGGATTTGCGCTCGAAGGAGAGCGCACAACCGAGTCTCTATAGGATGGAGCACTTTCTGCCACACACAAAACAAAAGTAGGCTGGGCTTGTTGTGGCACAGTGCCTGCAATCCGAGACGACCCTGTGTTTTTTCTGCTCCTCTCCATGCGCCGCTGAGAGGGAGAGGAGCTTGGAGGGGCTGGACTGAATCGCGAGGAGAGGGGGGAAAGGAGAGAGAAGTTTTTTGGGGGGGGCGTTTCGGAGACTGTCCAAGCGCGGGCTCGCTTCTTTTACGCGCCGCCAAAGCACAGCGCGGAGGGACCATGGCCGAAGTGCACGAGGCTCCGCGGGCGCCCGAGCCGGTGTGGTGCGGGTTCATGTACCGAAGGACCGACTACATCCACGAAATGAGCTGCGGCCAAGTGGGCGCTCATCTGTACGGCCGAATGTGCTGCGCAGGTAAGAACCGCGACGTCAACTACGGTCTGTGCGTCTGTGTGGCTGTGCCGTGCGTTTGCTGTGGGAGGTCCGGCAAAAGGAGGGGCGGTCAGGAGGGGCTGTAGGCTGATGTTAACCTCATACTTGCCGCCGCCCACAACACGAGGGAAATGTATACATGTTTAGTGTGTTTGTGTATTATTTCCCACACGCGCAGAAGCAAATAGAACAAATATAGAACCCATATCAATGCAATGTTCATAATATGTATTGCTTCACTATTTTATTTTATAGACTTCTTATCTGCTAAGTTAGTCCAAAGTGCAGCTTATTAACTCCACATGTGTTCAGCATCTGGTGCAAGACACATAAAAAGACGCTATTGACAGTTTTTCCTCTGATTTAGTTTCAGTCCGTGTCATAATGTTCATGTTCACTGATCTTGTGTTACCGCTCAATTCGTTTGTTGATCCTTGAGCGACACAAAAAACACTCATGATGAGTGATTGGAGAATGGCTGGGGGCTGAAAACATGTTTTGGCAACAGTCTCAAAACCACAAACGTCTCTTAGATTATACGGCATGTGTTTCCCACATTTCATTCACTTTAAATTAGGCAAGTGTTCCTACAACTCCTGAAGCACCCGCCTACAATACAGCAGTAGGCCTGTATCAAATCCAGCCCTTAGCACCTGTTTACTACTGTATCTTGTCATATATCTTTAGGATAAGTCGCCCATTTGTTACTATTTGAAATCCCCCTCTTTCTTCAAACCTATTAGCATTTTCTTTGGCCTTTTATTTAATTACATGGGGAATGTGCTTCCAGAGTGCTTCCTGTATAAACTTACCTGTAAAGCAAAACATGATCAAAACGGTCACTAATTTCTTTCAGATTTCACTTTCAAATGTCTCATGTTGTGAATGCAGGACATTTATTCCCGCAGCTCTCAGCACAGCAGCATATTTAGTCGCCCTTTTGACGTTGCTGTAGCTTTGGGTTACAGTTTTTCCATCATTTCTCTCAACTTCTGGGTCTCGCTTGACTTGGGACTTCCTGTGTTTGCCACGTTGCCATAGCTACCTCCTATAATGCCTCACCAAATGTCAACACTGGCGGCCATATTGACTTTGGACTTGGCTTTCCCTTCCCTCGGCTTCGTGTTACATTACTGCCGCTCAAACTCTACACCTGTCATGCAAATGCACCTGGCCTTTGTTCCCGGGTGCAGTGCGCTTGTTTGGACAGATGGGGGAGACATTGTAAACACAGAAGCTTTCCCTTTTGGCCACAGGAGAAGAGGATAAAGACAGTAATTATCCGGGCGTCGTAACTGTGTATCCAAGCAATTGAAAACACCACGCAGAGCCAAGCACATGTGATTAAAGACGCATAAACCTCCCAGTTTAGAGGGTTTGAAAGGAGACTTTGACTAATTATTGTCATTAGCCTGAGGAATTAGTGTTAGTGGCATACAATAATGATGATGTATTAATCTTATAGTGGATTACATGCTATTTACTGGGTTCAGACCTAAACTTATGTATGGTTTCATCTTTTTTAAGGACTTTTTAGACATTTTTACTCCGTGATACAGGGTTAATAGTGTTTCTCAGAAGGACAATGTGTGAAGTAGGGCTGCACAATATATCGCAAAAGCTGTTGTATCGCGATATTAGCTTATGCAATATCCGTATCGGAAGAAGCCACAATATAACATCACTGAAGCCTTCATCCGACTGAGATCAGAACTCTTTTTTTTTCAAACTCAAAAACAAACATTTACTAATTAAGTTCAATGTGAGTCTTGTTTTGGTCCTGTTGTAGTCTTTTTTAAGTCTTCTTTTGACACAAAACTAGTTACTTACAATGTTGTGTTTAATTAGAATGGAACATATCGTGTGGAAATGGTTTAGTGAAATATCGCAATAATATCGTTATCGCGATTTTGCCGTATCGCAAGTTAACTCAATATCGTGCAGCCATAGTGCGAGGGCAAAACAATTTACATTTTATTCTATTTTTATATCGACATTTAAAGCAGTACTAAGTAACTTTTGCCCCTAGAGGCCAGAAGTGCAACTGCAGGTGTCTTAGCAAGTTACGATTTTTTAACTTATTAAATGTCTTGGAGAGTAAATACTACGCTGACAGAAAAGGTGAAGGGAGAGAGGGGTGTTGTACATCCAGTTATACAATGGGAATATTTTTTTCACTCAAACTTGGCTGTAAATACTGTTTAAAGTGGCGCTAGCCCGCAGTTAGCTTTGCCCGTTAGCCTGTTAGCTTCTTCTCCGTGATTCTATTAGTGTGTATTGGTTGCTCCGCCCCGGTGGCAGTCAAGTTGCAAGCATGGTTTTCTGGCCAGAGACACCAGGGGGAGATGAAAGACCCTCCAATCATCCCATTAACACTTGTATTACCCCCACAGGGACTACGGAAAGGATTTATTAAGGTAAACACGTTACTTAGTACTGCTTAAAGAAGCCAAGCAGAATACTCGTATTGTCTGATGCCTAATGTATTTTGATTAGAAATACTCATCTCGACAGCAGGATCCATTTTCTAAAGACGTGTCATGTAAATTAGCAAATTAAGTAAACTTTGTGCAACAATTAATGACTAAAGGCTACAGCTGCCAAAAACATAACATTCAGCTGTTTAAAAAAAAAAAGACATTTGGTTCAAACCGTTAACAATAAAAGATAATTCAACACCTGTTATTATGAAAAGTAATCCTCTCTCCCTCTCTCCCTTTTCTCATTGTTGTGGAAGAGGAGGCTTTCATGCTCTGTTGACTGTTGGCTGTTTCTGCTCATGTCCTGAGGCGTCCCGTACTCACTCCTCTTTCACTAAGCCTTTGTATCAACACACACCTGCAGCAGAAATAGCTGAGTAAGAAAAAAATCTCTATGAATGTTATTATTAAACAGAAGAAACATTTCTACAAATGAGGGTAATTCTACGTAATACCAGTAACTTTTCTTAAAGCTCCAACATGATCCAATGCGGTGCTCATGCTATTACCTTTCCATCCACACTGCTATCACGTCTACACTTACTTTTAGTTGTACTTACTGTATCGCCTTGTAGTGCAGCTTATTGTAATTTACTCTAATTACAATTACATGGTTTCCGTGTGGCATTAAATCTAAATGTATTGGAAAATTATGATATTGATCAACAATTTTTACTGTATACGTTCATCAGAAATACCAAAACATAAAAAAAACATTCAGTTGCAGTTTTGGCTGAAATTGGCCACATTTATTGCTCTAAAGTTTCCCATTTTGTCCAAATCTCGTTCCTCTGTTTGATGAAATGTTAATAAACGAAATATGAGCTGATTTTTTTCTGCGTTTGTGGCATTAAAATATTATATTTGGGTTTTAAAAAGCATTACATTTTACTTGCTAATGCCTGTATAAACCATGAATTAGACCTACAATTAAACTCTATAAATGGCTTCTGTGCATTGAACCATTAAGCATAAAATTACTGGAAGCAAATGTAAAATGGTCACCAATGCGAAATGCCAAACTTCCTTCATATACTACCTAAGTTTACTGCACAAGAAAGTAGATATTTACGGCTATTTTATGTATAATGACAACTTCTATCTACTATCACCACTTCCCCATACTACTATACTATTCTTATCAGCGCCCCTTTGGCTATTACTTTAAAACTACAACAACTAGGCTTACTACTACTACTACTATTAGGATGTATCTTTCAGCTACTTAATTGAAAATATGAGCACATTTTCCATTCAGAAGTTTCTCTTGTTTATAAAAACCTTCAATAGAAACCAGATCAAATGCCTATGGGGCAAACGAATGTACTTCTTACCACCTTTGAATATCACCTGTAAACTAGAGACCCATTTGTAATCGTAAATTCCTATTTGGAATCGCATGTTGTCACTCGCTCGGAGGCACAGGGGCAGGACGGGTCGCGGTGGGACAGGGCGAGAGGCGGCTCCCCCTGCTGCAGAGGAGGGTGGGCGCGCCCTGAACTGGAATGTCCCTCAACGAAATGCTTCGGCAGAACTCATCGTAAAACACAGCACTCTCTGCACTCTGCACCATGTTTATCACTGACAACTATGAGGTAGGAGTAACTCAAGCGTGTCCACAGTAAAAGTCAGGTTACTCTTTTGAAGTCCAGTTGCTTGCCCGATGTATCTTGTCATTGTTGCTATTTACATTTTTACCCATTTAGATCACTGCTGGTGCTAATAAGGGACAAACTACGCACTGTCGTGGAGAGGAATTTGCATTTGAGCGCAGTTTACAGATGAAAAGTTATGTTCTTACAATGATCATAGTGGGTGAACTTGGATTTGCATTTGAGGACATAAGCACAAGTTACTCTATATTTAAGTAAAACATTCACTTTATGTTTAACTACTGGAGTCTGAGCGCTAATTTAGACTTTGGAGACTAATGCTGGGGTTGTGAAAGTCTTATGTTCATTTCCAAACTGGTTTACTAAGAATTAGCATCAGCCATGTATTGTTTGATCCTTGACTATAGAGTTGCTCTGCCATCTGCATCGACCCACCAGGTGTCACCAAAAAACAAAAACGTTCCAACCAATTTCATCATACAGATTGCTATGAGTTTGCATGCGTGATCTATACCAACCACTACGTCAAGAGCCACACGCAGCTCTGTAAAGCCTGGGTCTTTTGAGCTTTGTTGAATAAAGTAAACCCATGTGTTTTATATAAGTGACACTCAGCAATAGTGTGAGGCAAAATCTGAGCTAGAACGAAGGCTGTGATAACTGATATTTTGAAATTTTGCAGTGAAAGACCATCCAGATCCAGTGATATTTCCTACATTCAGTTCAGTTTGCAAAAAAGCCGTAGTAATTTAACGTGTTGTGGATTACAAAATGTAGCGTTACATCTTTCCTCGAAGTGCATCGATTAGAAAGTGTGAGATGGTTTAAAAAGTGCATTCATACAGGCTTTAGATCGTCTTTAGTCTCAATTGCGCTTGTTGAAACAGGACTCAAAGGCTCTGGTCTGCTCCACAGTGGATTAATATCTGAATTAGTCGTGTAGTGACAGGTCTCCTCCTTCCACAGGCATCTGAAATATTCTTTATGTTTATGTACGTCTGTCAGAGAGTGGCCCGCAAAGTGCAAGTTCGAACACCTGAGTTTTAATGACAGCGGAGAAAATTCACAGTCAGTGAGTTGTGTTCCATTATAGAGGACCGGCTTTGTTTAAAACTCCAGAAACTATTTGGACTGCAGGACGCCTCGGACACATCAGTAGCAGTTTGTTTCTGCGATTCAAAGGCTCGAATGCAACAATCACTCTTTTATTTCCTGCCCATGTTCATAGATGGACACTTGTCTAGATAGAGCCACAGTAGTTGCTTTGTGTTTGGGCCACGAGCACCAGACGTAGAGTGGCCTGGCTGACTTTTCTGCGATGTGCTTATTGTGTAAAACCAATATAACATAAATACATATTATATTTAACAATTTACATACATTTTAGGATGTTTTGTAATTGTTTGCAAATCTAAAAAATATTCGGAAACTCATTGTTTTAGCAAAGTTGACTCTTAAAAAACGCTCTACCGCTTTAGTGAAGAGTCTAATACTCTTTCTTTCTTTCTTTCTTTCTTTCTTTCTTTCTTTCTTTCTTTCTTTTCCTTTTTTAAGAGGGTCCTCATTCTTCCTACAATACATTCTCATTAGCTTTTGTATATGTTGCTTTTTTGTCACATAGTATTTCCTCTTAAAGGCACTAGATGCAAGTTTGTCCGTTTTGTACTCACTACTGCCACCTCAGGTCTTACGCGTAACTGCAGTTTCTATATTAAGCTCGTGCATGACGGCACTTCGGACCCGAATTAACACCTTTTTGAGTGACAGTGCAGGATTGCAGAGGCAGTTGTGGTGAACAGGTCTGGGCTCATTCTACACATTAGGACATTGCTGGAGCAAGTAAAGGGGGAGGAAAATACATAATTTTAACATTTTTAAACTCCGTATAGTCCTCCTTTCATCCTAAACATGGATGAAAAGAGATGCAGCGCAGTCGCCATAGAAATCTGCCATTTTAGGGAGAACTAGCCAACACACTGTCCATAGACTAAACTAAATGAGCTAAAAACAATATAAAGAGAAGGGGAAAGAGCTGTGGAACACTGTACCACACTAATCCCTCTAACAAACTGTAGTGTCCAAATACTTTCATGTGAATGATAAATGCAGTATTTTACATGATCAAATCTCCATTCGTTTATTATTAGGGAATGTGTCAATACTATATCATGCAGATGCACAAACACAATTGGATTAGTTAGGGGTCAGTTTGGGGGCCTTGAACTGAAAAAGTCGTTATACTGTTGCTGTTGATCAGTTGTGACACACTTCATTTCTCACCCTGGTCTTGGAAATGTTGAACCAAACATTTCCCATTGGCAAATCTACCGTTGTTTTTAGCACACGTTATTTTTAAAGGCATAAGTTAGACAATAATTCTTCAAACTGGAGCCATGTGTTGCTTCTTTTCATCCCATTTCCCGCTCATTATTTTATTCCATCTTTGAATGAGTGTCCTCGGCTGCACTTTTCTCTCTTTCCTCGGCGAAGCTTTGGCGACTGTGCCAGCTGTAATTGTGTCCGGATGGCGCTCGGTGGTGGGCCTTGATTGTAGCATGAAGAGAAATGGCAGCAGAGGTTTGTTTTCCCCGTCTGTCTGTGAACAGAAGTCCCATTGACTGCGCTGCTCTGTGGTTGTAGTGGATTGTCATGTGGCATCTCCTCCAATCGTCCCACGCTGACCACACTCCCCTAAATCCTGCAGTGGGTTTATGTCAAGTTCCAGTGGGCCGCTTCTTACAGAGCAGGACAATAAAGAGACAGTGTTGTGTCAAATTAGTGGTCACATATTGCTGTTCTTTTCAGCGTTTGCTTCAGTTCTGTTAGATACTGTATATTATTATTGATGCTATCTTACTGAGAGTCTTTGGGATGTGCTGGAGAAGGCTTTGCACAGTGGTCACGCTCTCCCATCATCAATACGAGATCTTGGGGGAAAATGAACACAACACTGGATCTTTTGACACTGCAGAAGCTTTTTGAAACAATGCTACAGTGAATGCGTGCTGTAATCAAAGCTAATAGTTACTGCTAACAATGCTCCATAAGTATTATCTGAAATAATATACTGTATGTATCAATCATTTTATCCTCCAAAAGTATTCATCAAAAGTATCTCATTTAGACAGATGGTCAACCTGAAGAAAAATAATGTCCAAAGATGGAGCTTAAAGGCCTAAACTCGTTTTGCTTAAGCTCTCAACCCCCACCTGAAGTGAGCAGATTTTCTCCAGTCTGGCTTTACTCAAATCTAAAAGCTTCTTGGAAAAAAGGGTCAAAACGGCGACAAAAACAAGGATGAAAATGCAACCAAAAAGTGACAAAAAAGCGGCAAAAGAGCGACAAAAATCTACCAGAAAAGCATCAATGACACAATGGATGAGCAACAAAAAATATGACTAAAGAGTGATGAAAAAGCAACAAAAATGCCACAAAAGTGTGACGCAGCAAAAAGCAAAGAAAAAAGTTAGCAAAAAAAAAAAAAAAAACATGATAACGCAACGCAACAATAAAGTTACTATCAGTTTTGTAGGTCTTAGCTTTCAACTGAGGCTTTGCACTGGCATATAGGGTGTGACTCCGAGAAGGTTTTAGATTTGGGTAAAACCAAAATGCGTCTTGAACAGCCTTGAACCAAATTGAACTTGGTTTCCTTGCTTCTTTCTCTGCTGTTTTTCATAACATCATGATATGAACTTTTTCCAACTCATTATTTAGTGTCATTTATTTACGCAGTATTTGTTTATTTATTCTGTTCTACGTGCGATTTGTTTCCTCTGATAGTATTTTGTGTCAACATGTGTCGTTGCATGTCTTACTGTGATCCAACCTGGCACTCTTCACTCTTTGCTTCATCTCAATAGCTCATCGCGAGTGAATGTGCGAATGAAAATGTATCCTTAGGCAACTAGTGTGGACTCAATCTAGACTCTCCTGCCAAACGTAGTTATCCATTTGAAACCACGACTAATTTCATAGTCATTACTGAATAAATTGGCACTTTGCGCTTTGATAGACTCGTACGGGTAACTAATTTGTTTCGTTTTTGTTAATCCTTTGGAAGGCTTTCAAATATTTGCTCGTGTGTCTTACTCTTAAAGGGGGGGTATTATGTAAAATCGACTTTTTCAAACTTTATATCATGTTATTATGTCATTCCCTCATTAAACACATGCCTGGAGTGTTGCCTTGGCTCATTCACATATTTTTGAGTAATCAGTAAAAACTTAGACGGCAGCCATTTTAGGTGTAGCTATGCCTCAGTCCTCCTAGGAACGCCCCCACCTCCTGGAGACGCCTCTGGACCTTTCGTCACCAGCCAAGCCACCAACCACTGCTCCTCAGCTCAGCAGAGCCCCCTCCCCACACAGTGTTGTTGTTTAGATGCCACAGCAGTGTGCTGAAGGGGGCGTGTCGGAAAGCTTCTTAAAGAGACAGAGGCCTATTTCAAGACGTTCAGTACAGCCATTTTGAGAGAGCAATTTTATTCAAGGCAGTTATTTTAATTTACTGCATATACAGACCAACAGAAGGTTATGTCATCATTGTAGTATGCTATAGACTGGTGCTATGTGATTGAAAAAAGCATAATACCCCCTCTTTAAAACATGCCCGACAGGCTGTGACCTGCTCCATTCCAGAGCCTCACAGCACTGACTTTTTATTGCATATTTTGAGTTTTCTCTGTTATTCCCTGCATAGGTGTGTGTCCCCTTCTATAGTACGGGGGTCCTCCTGTGCTAGGTGTAGCTCTGGTGGGTGGGTCGAGGCACATCCCTGTATTTTTTCACTTCTCCTGTGTGATTGATGACAGCTTAGACACCGTCACCCCGGGGCAGGAATTTTGCAAGAGCGGCAGAAGAGAAAAAAAAAAGAAATCATAGCCTGTGAATGTAGCAAAGGAGGAAAGCTGCGTGGAGTGATCAGAACACTCCCACCAAACAACAGGAACCGCTTTGTGGAGATTTAGTCACACAGTAGCTGCCGTTTCTGCTTAGGAGTAGAGTTTATGTTCAGTTTCTGGGGCTGAAACTTTGCCACAATGGACCCGCGGTTTAGGAACTCCTCGAGCGACAGCATGGGCAGCGATGTGGTCTTCATAGATGAGATGAATTACCAAGCCATGCTGCGGTCGTCTGCGCACAAAAAAGGTAATTCTCAAAAAAATATTCAAAAATCGTTGCAATTTATTTAATTTTTTTTTTTTTATCATTCTCAGTATTTGCAAGGGTTAGAGTGTTGTTATGGGATTTAGTTACAGAATATGGTGGTGGTCGTATTTCTTTCAAACAAGCCACTCCCCTCAATGTCGTGAAATGACCCATTTGGGGGAGAAATGCCTTTATCTGTAGTCCCATACAGCAAGCTGCGCGTGTCCCGTGGCTTTTTCAGGTGTTACTCAAGGACATCTGCAGTTTGTCTGTAATTAGAGATAGTTTCATTTATGCTACAGCTCTAGTCATTCATTTGCTTTTCTGGTTTAGACACGGTTTACACCCGTGATCCTAAAACTGGTGGGTCGGGAAGCATAAGCGTAAGGGGTTTGCGATAGCCTATTCCAGGGAACTTTGTTTTAATCAATATTTTCCATCTGAAAAGGCCTGGAAATATTACTGGAGTCTGATGAAATTAACATTATTGGGTTGTTTTGATCATAATTTCCGTCTTAAAGGCATAATGAAAACTTTATGACTTATAACTACAGTGACACTTTACATTAACGCCTTATTTTGCCTTAATAAATGATGAGTTAACACTTCAATCATGAACAATTCCTTAGTTGAGTGTAGTGTTGGGCGATTTATTTTTGCATATTAAATTAAATACATCTTGCCCGTTTATAGAATTAGATACATCTTTATTCAAACCTCAGCTCAAACAAAAACAAACGCTTTCCTCAAGTCTCACTTAACTCACAAAAGTCTTCCACTGTCCCGTCCAAACTCCCAAACTGGGTACTGTTTGTGCCAAAGAAATGGCTGTAAACCCGTCGATTATAAAGTCCCATGACGATTATTGAGATTGTAGGTATTATAAAGTATAACCAAAACTTGTGTGGTTTGTCATCCAAGGGTAATGGTGCGTCCCAAAGCCGTACCACCTGAGAAACACTGGTTTAGACGCAGCTTAGCCATCATGTAGTCCAGTTTAGGGCTATTTATAAGACCCGGTTTTGTAGTTTGGCTCGTTGTCTCAGCCTGGTGGTACAGAGGGGCAGATATTTCATGATTTGATACTCAGTGTGAAAAGTTTCAGAACCACTGCCGTACCATTCATCAAGCTGCTGTCATTTCAATGGGATAATTCAGCCATTGTTAACTTAAGCTTGATCAGATATTTTTTTTTACCACACTTGACGAATGCTCCCCTCAAACTGATCCCTTTCTTCACTCAGTATCTCAATATCACAACGTTTTTTGTTTT